>CM068871.1:2917500-3517500 GCA_035149815.1 Branchiostoma lanceolatum
CTTATACAAATGTATATGGTAGTATAGCATGCAGATGTGGGAGTCTCGTACAGAGATAACTTTGCAGAAGCCGTCTGCGTTTCCAGATAGAACCGCGTCCGTCGGAATCGTCATAATTACGAGCGGGATTAGTCCCGGCCTCTGATAACGCCGGGGCTCGACATTTGGCTCCAATTTGACCGATGAAAATCCAATCCCGGTCTGTAAACAAAGACTCTGCCCAATTCTGCCGCGTGTTTCTCTTGGAACCCAATCTTCCCTTTGCTTTATGGAAAAACGCGGGAAAACGTGGGTACGACGAGTCGATGAGTCGTTGCGGTGGTGGCATGTTCGGGACGATACTTTGTTAGCTGAAGTGGATGGAGGGGTGCTATTCTCGGGACGATGCTTTGGTGTTCCTGGGAGGATCAAACTGTCAACCGGGTTGCTTGACTTCAACGTCGGAAAGACACGTGGAATTCGAAAAAAATCTAACAGGCATGTCCTGGACGATACTTTGTTAGTTGAGGTGTACGATGGGGGTTGTTCTCGGGACGATACATTTTAGGTCAAGGAAGGATTGGCTAGTTGTCAACTGGATTGCTACACTTCAACGTCGGAGAGACAATTGGAATTCAAATGATCTAACTACCTTTGATTAAAGATGTTTTTTTTAGATATTTAAGTACCATAAAGAAGAAGCATATGAAGTAAGTGTCATATATATATGGCTGATTTTCAAAATTATGGTTTCTTTAGATTTCCATCCCCCATTAATAATTCTTCATCGGACTCTCGTGTCAGATCTGGAGATTACAGACGGTACAATTGTAAGACCTGACAAAATACACCAACTTTGTACCAATCGAACTTGATACCAATAATCGCACGATCACAAACTAGATCATGAGGGAATGTTTTAGATAGTCGTGAATGTGTAGTACTAAGTCTAGCGATCTTGTTACGGAAAACGCTGTCTTTGATCCTTGTCGGCGGTTGGTTCTGTCACAGCCTACTTGAAACTTGTCCGACACCATAATCGTTAGCCTGGTATCCATACCTATTATAGCAGAGGAGACGCGGGAGCTATAACTGAATCTGAATCTGAATCTAATACTGTAGGTTTGGAGGTTTGGATTTCGGATGGTGACGTTAAGCCGGCGGCCCCGTGTATGAGGGAGCTTCGGGCATTAGCCTCAAGCGTCAAACCTCTGCACGTAAAGGCCCCCTCTCATTGGGCTCCGGCACTGCGGCGGCACTGCCACGGCAGATTTCTACGGCACCGTCGCGTTTCTTTCACCAATTTTCATTTGCACTCTCAATGACGTGCGGCGCATTTGCGTTTGAAGCCCAGATGAGCAAGTTATTGAATGAACTTTATTGTTCGACAATCGTATATGGTACAATACATGTATATGGCACTGAATCAACAATACTGCAAGGCTAACCTATCCTACAATTATAAGTACAAAACATCATCGATAACAGTGTATGAACTAGAATGGCAACATTTTCAGGAAAATGCAGGATATTCCCCTCCCATTACCTACAAATATGACATCCTAAGTATTGGCTGTAAGGGTATTATGAAGTTTCTGCATAAATTATGCAAAGGACGTCGGCATTAGCATAAGTTATGGTCAGGTGTGTTCACCTTTCCTAAAGGTATCTACATCTCAAATATGACATCCGTAGCTATTATGGTAAGGGATATGCATATATTATGCTTAAAGCACTCATTAGCATAATTTATAGCCAGGTTTTCAGACCTCTCCTAAAGGTACCTACATCTCAAATATGACATCCATAGCCTTTACAGTAAGGGAAATACATGTTTATGCATAAATTATGCAAATGAGGTCTGCATTAGCATAATTTATATACAGGTGTGTTCACCTCTCCTAAAGGTACCTACAGCTGAAATATGACATCCGTAGCCTTTACGGTAAGGGGTATGCATGAATTATGCAAACGAGGCCCTCATTACCATAATTTATGGCCAGGTTTTATGGCCCTTCCTAATGGTACCTATATCTCAAATATGACATCCGTAGCTTTCACGGTAGTGAAATACAAGTTTATGCCTACATTATTCACATTAGTATAATTTATGGCCAGGTGTATTCGCCTTCCTAAAGGTACCTACAACTCAAATATGACATCCAAAGCTAATACGGTAAGGAAAATTCAAGTTTATGCATAAATTATGCAAATGAGGCCATCATTAGCATAATTTATGGCCAGGTTTCCTGACCTTTCCTAATGATACCTACATCTCAGATATGACATCCGTAGCTTTTGATGTAAGGAAAATACAAGTTTATGCATTAAGTATGCAAATGAGGCCACATTAGCATAATGTGTGACCAGGTGTGTTCACCTTTCCTAAAGGTACCTACATCTCAAATATGACATCTGTAGCTTTTAATGTAAGGAAAATACAAGTTTATGCATACATTATGCAAATGAGGTCCTCATTAGCATAATTCATGGCCAGGTGTGTTCACCTTTCCTAAAGGTACCTACATCTCAAATATGACATCTGCAGCTTTTACGGTAAGGGAAATACAAGTTTATGCATAAATTATGCAAACTAGGTCCTTATTAGCATAATTTATGTCCAGGTGCATTCACCTTTCCTAAAGGTACCTACATCTCAAATATGCCATCTGTAGCTTTTACGGTAAGGGAAATACAAGTTTATGCATACATTATGCAAATGAGGTCCTCATTAGCATAATTCATGGCCAGGTGTGTTCACCTTTCCTAAAGGTACCTACATCTCAAATATGACATCTGCAGCTTTTACGGTAAGGGAAATACAAGTTTTTGCATAGATTATGCAAATTAGGTCTTCATTAGCATAATTTATTGTCAGGTGTATTCACCTTTCCTATAGGTACCTACGTCTCAAATATAACATCCGTACATTTTAACATAAGGTACATATAACTTTCTGCAATACCATTAGTAGAGCTACCACCGCACATCTACTTGGTTTTTGGCAGAAGAAGAAGAAGAAGAAGAAGAAGAAGAAAGAAGAAGAACAGGCAAGCAAAAACAGTATATCCCCCTTCCCACTGGAAGGGGAATATAAGCCATGTATGGATTATTTTTCCCTCGCTTTAAGGATGAAGTATAATGAAATTGACCTATGTAGGTGGTATAGGAGTTGGACATGACAACAATACATCGTTCTGTGTACCAGATATGGTGAAGTTAGTCTTAGTAGTAATACTTTGCAGCACATCTCTCTCCTTGCCATAAGTGGGACAGGCCATGGCCATCACAAATTGCAATTTATCTTCAATATTTTCGTTACATGTGGGACACAATCTGTGGGTGCCTGGTGTGTTGTGGTGTCGATCCTTTTCAAGTTCTAGATAACGTGCGCTGATTCTCAGTGTAGTTACTTCTTACAAACGGTTTATTATGAATTGATGTGATAAAGTCTTCCCTACCAAAGTGATTTTTGATTTTATAAAATGTGTGGAGTTTACTAATATTTCCAAGTGGTTCCCTCCAGCCAGGGAGAAACGTGAGTTTCACACTTTCTTTAAATGTATATCCAAAACGGTTGGTATTGACAGTCATTTTCTTCTTCGAATGATGAAGTGTCGTATGTTTTTAAAATAATACTGTTAGTAGGTAAATTATTCAATCTTGGCGAGAGTATCTAATCAACTGTGTTTCACTATCAACGATCAATAGGAATTCCTCCAATTCGCCCCTTACGGCGAAACATTGAGTAGAATTTGCGATACAGTGCCTGACTGGTATATCAAGTTCAGTTTATCACTGTACTGTATTTCTTGAATGGCACAAGAGCGGGGCGAGTGCATGTAGACGAGTGGTCTGATTCCATCTCTGAGCGACTAGTCTACCAACTTCCGTACTGGAATAAATGTACAATGATCTAATTTTCAGTGGGATAAAGCAATATCCCAACGAAAATATCAGAACTTCTACAGCTACAATCATCAACCTCACTACAATGTAATAAAATAGGTTTAACCAAACTCTTAAACAGATCAATAGCTAGGGAAATGGACCGATTGTATTTTGATGGTAGTGATTTCAATTAATCAGAAATCGTAGTGCTAGCTGTTAATGGATCAAAATACAATGCAAAATCAATTAAAAAATGCATCAAAAACTGATTTCAAATGATAAAAGGATTTTCACTTATGACACTTGGTGCAACAAAGGTAACATGTTATAGAATATACGTATAAACTTGAAACTGACCTATCACTTTTTATACAATAGCGCGCGCGGTGAGCTCCCGGCAAGCTCCCGGCGAGCGCGCGGCACTTTGCCACTTGCGTTTTTTTTCAAAATTTGAAAAAAATCGCCATTTCAACCGGCACGCCGGCGGTGTGGACCGGCACTGGTACGGCACTGAGACGTCACTAGGACGGTACGCCGAGGTCTGTGCACGGCACTGCGGCGGTAGCCATTTCCAAGCTACCGCACGCCACCGCCACAGTACCGCAGCCCAATGAGAGGGGGCCTTAAAAGAACCCAACACACCTGTCGAGAAGAGTAGGGGTGACCCGGTGTGCTTGGCCAAAAATGCGAGCCGTGGCGAAGCCGCATTGCACTACCACAAGCTACTTGAAAAAGCACCATGCTTCACCTCAAATGAGGATGCCTTGAAACGAAACGAGGATACCACGCTTCAAAATTCTACGACGCCCTACGACGAACGTGACCGCGGCGTAACCTAACGCCAAACCGGGACCGCTACTCAGAAGGCGACACGCAGGGCGAAGTATTAATTTTCCTCTCCGCAATACAGAGGTCGGCGGAGGCAATTTGGCTGAGAGAAAGTTCTAATTCGCCGAGATTTCTTAGCTTCATAAATCTCGGAGACCCCGCGCGGGTGTCTCCTGTGGGTCAGGGTCTGGGCTGGGCGCTCCGGTGAGCACACTACCTGATGGGACCCCGCTTCATGACACAGAAAGTTCATATTTCTAATGGCTTTAGACAAACCCTTGATTAGAAAGCACATCTGTACGGTACCTGTACACCATCACTAGGAAGCGAGAAGAAGTCAAATTCACATAACTATTAGACTAGTCATTGCATAAATATATTAGTAAACTGTGACGTTTTTGGTTGTGATCTGTACTGAACCCAGTGGGTATGTGTGTACAATAAAGGTCTTCATTCTTTCATTTACGACGACGTAATCTCCAAGCAGATGTATTGATCATTAGGAGTCTCTTTTTAACGCGCATTAATGCAACATTTAGTACTTCTAGTTCTATGCCTTCTATCTAGTAGTGCACAGTTTAACTCTTCGCCTTCTACTAATAAAGGGAGGTGGAACAGAGACCAAAATCCTCTCCTCTACTTTACTCTACTCTATTAAAACTTTTTTTCAACAGACATGACGTCTACGCAGCAAATGTGTTGAAAGTCACCGTTGAACACAGGTGCGTTTTCACGAACAATGTTCTCCCGTTAGGGTCCAGACGTTAGAACTTGGCCACTGCTCTCGGGAGCTCATCAATTCACTACCTTCAATTATTGTGTTGAAATGTAGGTAGTGCAGAAAAGTATGATACTACAGTAATATGAAACTAGTTTGGTACTATGAATTTGTATGCCTTAGCAAACTTGTATTCACACCTTTAGAATTTTCTGCATCACTGATTGTGCAAACTAATTGTCTAGGGGATCTTAAAGATTGGGTCAATACAGAAAGTCAATTTTCCTGCCTTTTCTTTCAACATGATAAAAAGATAAACATTGTAGAATTGCTTACCACTGCGCTGCCTGTTGTCGCGACGCTCGCGCTGCTCTGTTGTCGCGACGCTCGCGCTGCCTGTTGTCGCGACGCTCGCGCTGCCTGCCAGTGTCGCGACGCTCGCGCTGCCTGTTCGCTACTCACACACCGATTGTACCATTGGGCTTTCGTAGTACGACAACAGAGCAGCGCGACAACAGGCAGCGCGAGCGTCGCGACAACAGGCAGCGCGAGCATCGCGACAACAGAGCAGCGCGAGCATCGCGACAACAGGCAGCGCGAGCATCGCGACAACAGGCAGCGCGAGCATCGCGACAACAGGCAGCGCGAGCATCGCGACAACAGGCAGCGCGAGCGTCGCGACAACAGGCAGCGCGAGCATCGCGACAACAGGCAGCGCGAGCATCGCGACAACAGAGCAGCGCGACGACGAGTTCACACGATTGATTATGCAGTTCGGAAAACAGTTTAAGGTTCAAAAACGTCCGATAGATAAACTTTCACGGTGGCTCTTGTGGCGGCATTTGTAGTACAGATTTTGTGCTTTCCAAGTAGATGTTGGATGAGAAGATGTGGCCCCGTTTTCATCCAATGGGTGGGCAGGCTGTCAGCAGAAAATGGGGCAAATCACAATTTCCCCATCCATCCTCTGATTTGAGAGTGGCGTTTGGGTCTATCCCACGATATCTGTTCCTTTCAACAAGTAATCTCCAAGCAGATCTACACGGGGCGCGAAAATCGTATATGCTAGTCAAAGAAGGTCCAGTCAGTACCTTCTCTGGCTAGCATATACGATTTTCGCGCCCCGTGTAGATCTGCTTGGAGATTATCAACAAGGAGGTTTTCTTTCGGTTACATTTGTAATTTTATTTCTACCGCCCGCTCCACTAATTTCCTGCGATGGCCAGAACCCGACAATCCGAGAACCAAAAACTGTATTGTTGCGGCCTCAAACGTAACGTTACCTGCATCTGGTTACCTGAGTGTCTACCACATCGCCCTGTGTTGGCTCGTCTTGGTGAAGGTGAGCTGAGCTCAGTGTCATTACCATACGGCTGGTGCCACGAGTCTCGCTTTCTGCACCGATTCGGTCACCTCGGAAAAACTCTCTCCAGTTTCTATTCCCTCTGTCGGTTTTGACTTTCGCTAGGACGTATGGATATGATGGTGTTGATTTCCAAGAAGATGTAGCAGTCGGGCTTGCTTTGAGCGCGTTTGTACGTGTGTTTTTTTTAATGTGCGCGCGCTTTTTTTTCACAGATATCTCCCTTTAACCTCTTGGCTATCTGTTGAAAATTGAAAAGCGCGCACCTCCAGAAAAAACGTACGAAACACGTTTCTAGCCTCTACCATGCTCCGTAAAGATTGTTCAAATAGACACATAATATACTAGCCGGCCCGGGAGTTCAGTTTGCGTACTTCCAGGCCGGCTAACTCCTCTGATATGTTATCTGTCTATTTGGCCAATTTTTACCACTCTTCCAGCGACCAATAGAGTCTGGTAGAAGCTAATGCCTTCAACTCGTGTTACACAAATCGGCTTTACTTTATTTTCGCGCCTCTCCCTTGACTTACTCTCCAAGCAGAGGATGGGTTCCGGCAGGTTTTTGACGTGTTTTTAGGCGTTTTTGTCGGCCCTTCTACTTTTTCATTTTTTTATTCTCTCTATAAACCCTGCCGGAACCCATCCTCTGCTTGGAGAGTACCTTGACTCGCAAGTAGACGACAACGCGACCTGACATTCGCTATCGGAGTCTCCTCAAACACACGTCGCAAAAAATCCGCGCGCGAATCAATTCCAATCCGGCAGGGCGTGAATGTGAATAGATGGGGGACTTTGTAACGATGGCACTCTGGGCCCTCGTTCAATTACACCAACCGAAAGAAAAATGACGTCCGGAGACGTCCTCTCGTTCCCAAGGTACACCCAGTTGCCACGGCGACATTTCCGGCTTAATAACGTCGTCCGATATTTCTTCTGCGCGGTGAAATAAAAAAGTGTCCCATCATGAGACGTGGCGGAACGCGGAAGATGGGCGCAGTTAGTCAGGGGTGGGAGTCATCATTTTCATTACCCTTCACTCGCGAGAGGGGAGCGACTCAAACTCTGGATGTCTTATAAACAAACGGCGACAATCGGAACAAACGTCAAATGCACGCAGGGGCTATGTACCAACCGAAAAACATGGCATAGTGTGTGCAGAACACGAGATATCCACACCGGAAGTGCTGCTGCAATACGGTAGAAAGTCGCTAGGGGACCAATATTCTAAAATGTATCATAAAGATCCGTCCACGATTTTCGAGTTATGCTGTTCACAGATAAACACACAGGCAGAGACAAGCATAACCCTCTCGGCAAAGGTCTGAGAATAACTGACATATTTTTCTTGATTGATGTAAAATAAAAGTGATAAGAGTGTTTTCCTTCGAATTAATTAAACGTTTCTGATTCCAAAAGCAAATTCTACCACATAAACCTTTGTGTTACATCTAATAAGTCGATTCCTAAGTATGAATACAATTAGCTATTTGTGAGATATTTACACAGGCATGAATATGAAAATGAAAAAGTCGGTCAACTCCAATCTGCATGACATCGCTGAGCGGTGGATCGCGAGTGTTTGCGACGCTCCCCAATGATATTGGGTTTTAGAAATGAGAAAAAGTCTGGCGTGAATCTTCTGATGACTCTGACCGGAAGTGTTACAAAGGGGCGAAACCGGCGCGCGAGAAATGCGTGAATTATTGTGACATTCGCGATGGGTTTAATTAAAGCTTCTCACCGGTGCTCGTTCGTTCTCCAGCAACAATTGTGCGGGGATAAAACCCCGAACCACCCGAACCGATTGAACTTGGAGGGCCAGAATTAATCAGGGAGCGACGGCGGGAAGAGCAAGTGCGGGCTCTTGGCTGCGATTATGTCTTTTGTTGGCGGATCCCGCCCAATATTGGCCGCCGATCCTTCTTTTCAACGTACGGAGCGATCAATGCGCAATGTGCGAGAGGCAGAAATATCATTCTCGCTGTGCCTACTGTACTGTGACTAATAGATAGCAGTAAAATGATGGTATGTATTAATGAAGGAGGATTCTCGGAAATTTGAAACAAGGACGTCAATTCTCTAAAACACATTTCAAGAAATTAAACGAAAGGTTAGAAATGAAAATAGGAATTTGGCTGATAAGAATTTCGACGCTTGTTTCGCGAAAGGTAGAAATATCATTCTCGCTGTAACTACTGTACTGTGACTAATAGATAGCAGTAAATTGATGGTACGAATTGATGAACTAGCATTATTAGAAATGTAAAAAAGGAACTTAAATTGAAATGAAGTTCAGGCAAAGATGATTTTAACAAAACGATCATTGTGTGAGAGATAGAAATATCCAGTGTATTCATTGTATTGTATATGTGGGATACGTAACGCAATAAAAACCAATTCTCTAAATTCATATCAGTAATCATTTGAAGAAATTAAGGCTAGAAAAGAAATAGAATTTGAAAATAGAATAACGGGAATTCGGCTGATAAGGATTTCGACAATTGTTTTCAGAGAAAACTGATATCGATCTGCAAATGGAGAGTGATTTTCATTTATTTCCGGGATTGTATCGCGTATTACGCAATGTTCGGTAGCTTGCCCAACAATATTGACTCTTACGACTTTAAAAGATAAAAGCAACGGAAATTCAGCGGATAAGGATTTCGACGATTGTTTTCAGAGAAAATTGTTATCGATCTGCAAATGGAGACTTTGCTTCCGGTTTTGTATCACGAATCGCGCAATGGTCGGTGAGCGTCCCTGGCCATGGCAGTATTGACTATTACGACTCTAACGTAAAATATAAAAACTACAGATAAGGATTTCGACGACTGTTCCGAGAAAATTGATATCGATCTGAAAATGGACAGTAATTTTGTTTCCGGGACTGTATCGCGTATTGCGCAATGGTCGGCAGCGTCCGTGGCAGTATCGATTCTCACGTCTTTTTGAAAGATAATCTTCGCTCAGGAATAACGGAAACGGCGCGCCTTTCTAACGATCTGAGGAGCGCGTTGAGAAAAACAGATCAAACCGAACCGATATGCTGGAATAACAGGATGCTCATCACCCATTCTGTTTAATGACGATTGCTAGAATTACAGCGCGTGGTCGGAACAGAGCGATGCGGTTACACCAGACAACCGGCGGGGAACGGAACTCTTTGTCCGATACAACCTTCGAGACGTTCAAAGGGATCGAAAATAGCCGGAGAAGAAAGAATCCAATTTGCTGTTTCGTTACAAGAGATGATGAAGTAGGCTTGAAATATAGGTTGGACGCCTACAACTCAATCCTCAAAGACTAATATTCCCTCGTGGAAGACTGCTAGCGTTTCCTGTCCGCCTTGAGACGTAGATACACAACTCCTTAAAGACATAGCTTGTCCGCCCTTTTCTTGAGCTCAAAACTACAAGATAAGCCCAATCCCTTCCCGGACCGCACAAATCCTGCGGCGCCTTTTGCAGAAAACGGCGTGACCATGAGACGAACTCCGGTTCCAAGTCACCCTCGATTTCTGCCTCTCCGATGTACTTAATTTGGCATGTAATTATACCGGGGAAGTGTTGGCATCAATCTCGGGCGAGCGGCGCGGGCCGAGCTGGCATTTAGCGCGAGGAGACGCAAGGTGCTCTCCGTCCGGCACTGGCTTCGGGAGCAATGGATCACCGGGAAGCTACTAGGGGACGAGCGCGCACCGCAGAAGTCTTTATTGTCGCTATCTGAGGACATTTTATGTGGAGACACTGTTAGATATCGGAGTGGTATTATCACACGGTCCGGAACACCCGTATCGAACGTTTTCGCGGCCCAGGTAAAAGCCGATATAGGAATAAAGAAGCCATGATTTACATGAAGTGAGAAAAGTATATTCTTCACAAGTTTGCAAGAGACGCGCACGCACCGCAGAAGTCCTCATTGCCGCTTCGTTCAGTACATTTTATTTAGAAAGACACTATTGGGCCACAATAACGTCATTGTATAGATGACATCTGCACGCGCAACAATTTCCGTCCGTTTCCCGAAATAAAGCTTGTTACCATATTGTAAATCGTAAAAAGAAGATGCAAAATGTACAAATATATGCTGTGAACTGCTAACTGATACTAATGAGCAAAGTCTTCAAGAGTCAAAGAAGAAGAAGATGTGAAATAAAAGAACAAAAAATCATTTTTTGCTACTGCATGTTATGTGTGTTCAGTCATTTGTTCACCCTTCCCGACCACTTATATGCTTTTGTTCCGCATATTGGTAAACCGCCTTAAGGCATAACAGACCAAGGAGGTTTAAACCTCCTTGAACAGACTAAACAAGGATACTACGGCATAATGTCCTTGGACTAACACACCAGTTTTTTTTAAAATTGCATTTCACAAAATGAACAACATATGATAGAAAACAAGAGAAAAACAGTAAAGGAAAGTACAGGAAAAGAAAACCATAAGCCACGGACACAAAACAATAAGTAAAGGTGGAAACAGAAATTAGCTACTGTGTAGATATAAGTAATATCCATACAGATAATAACAACAGTATCATTGGCAAATAAATACAACAAAATCAAGATCAACCAAAGATTACAGAACATTGAAATCAAACAGAACTTATGTTGACAAATGAACGGCCTACTCTTTTCGGAAAGTGTGGTGGGTACTCGAGGCTTTCATCAAACACGGCACCTTCGTCTTCACGCCCCATCTGAGAGGACGTCCCTAACCGAAGCTGGGTACTCATTTTTACCTGAGTCGAGTAAGGAAATAGGTGTAAAGCGCCTTTGCCAAAGTCACGAGATTGGGGCCTGCTAGGGATTCAAACCCAGAATCTTTAGATTCTAAGTCAACAACCTGAACCAGCATAGCCTGGAATCCAAACCTATTATAGCTCCCGAGACTCGGAAGCTATAATAGGTTTGGATTCCAGGCTAGAACCAGCAGACCGCCTTGCATCAGAAAGTACAAGTACATTTCTATACGCACTCTAGATAAAGAGACGACGCGGCGGCGGTGGAAAGTATAAATTAGCGGTTGTTCGGCGGGCCAGCGGATGGGTGGTTCGGGTCAGTCGCTGCCGAGCGGGGAAAATTAAATCTCGCTCTGCAATTTCAGCTGACAAAAGCTGGTCGTGATGAATGTGACGGTCCGACCGGAGTCACGCTTTGCTCATATCTGTGCGGGGGACATCACCGCCCGGCGGCAACAATCTGTAACGGTACCGTCCGAGCAGCGTTTTTTAAACTTGAAGTTGAACACTTAAACTTCAGGCTGTTTCGGGTTTATCTAAATCTCTCTCTCTCCCTCTGTGTGTGTGTGTGTGTGTGTTTGTGAGAGAGAGAAAGAAAGAGAGAGAGTGTGTGTGTGTGTGTGTGCGCGCGCGTGTCAGTGTGTGTGTGTGCAGTGCGTGGGTGTGGGTGTGCAAGCGAGCCGGTGTGTGCGTGTAACTGTGTGCGTATCACGGTGAGTGCATGTGTGTGTGTGTGTCGGAGTGTGTGTGTGTGTGCGTGTGTATCTCTCTCTCTCTCTCTGTGTGTGTGTGTGTGTGTGTGTGCGCGCGCGTGTGCGTGTGTGCGAGTGTAAGTGTGTGTGTACGTGCGTGTGTATGTATGTGTTTGCTTCTGTGTGCGTGTGCTCGAGCGCATATACATGTGTGATCATGTGTGTTTCTGTAATGTAAGTAGAGACAAAGACCTGTTGAAGCTTACTATTGCAAGTACTGCGATGTGTTATAAATGACCCAAAACAAGATACATGTACGAATACAACCAGCATCGCTCTTTCCCTATGTAATTAACGCTCGAAAAGAATGGGCAGCGTGATAAAAAGAAGCAGGTATTAACCGAGGGATTAAGGGAGAATAACAAACGATGTAATCTTCCAAATTGAGGAGATAGCGGCGGATGAGAAATGTTTTCTCTGCGAGCATCACACCAGGGACTGTAACAAAGGCGTCCGTGCTAGTTTGTGGGAACGAGAGCCCCGGGGCTAGTTACTTTGTCATAACTCTTGTCTACATTCATTTTAGAAAGCGACCTACATCGGTCACATAGAACCAAAACTAACAGAAGGTTTTACAAACTTAGTTCTTCTGTTTATTGATTACCAGAAAGCAATAGTTAGCAACTGCAATTTAAAATGAAGCTGCAACCAAAGAGGACAACGTTGAGACAGACCAAAGTCATATCATCAAGTCAAGTCAAAATCATATTCTTGTTTGGGTCTCCTTATCTAGCCTGGCTATCATCCTCCGTAGTAAACGCTGGCTCAATCTTTTCGCCTGCTTACCACGGTTATCCGTATCCATGGTTAGACCCAGTCCTCTGCTTGGAGAGTACGAGTATCCTTGTTCAACCCGCAGTTTGTTGAAACGCACGTGATCAGGTCCCCTGGTTCAACTGGGTTGCTCGCCCCCCAGCTGGGAACCGTGCCAAGAGCACACACGCGCGTGGGGGTTGACGTCATTTCCAAGCAGATGTGAGACGCAGGTCTGCTTCTATGTGCCTTTTCGGTCGTTTTTAGCCGAAATGTTGGGAGGAAAAAGAAAACATATCAATTATCTTTCAGTGAGCGCTCCGCGACCTGTAAGGTCGTCCGATTATTGATGATATTTCAATGATTTCTGGTCGTTCATCGGTTAAATTGCCTAACGGCCTCCGGTCTATAGACATGGCCGGGGTCTAAAGAACGTAACGTTGCAAAACTGCCATTTGTTGGTTTAAGTTGCAGCTGGCTAGCTTGTCTTGTATCTTTTCATGCTGAAAGTTTTGAAGAAAAAAACGAACGAAAAGGCGCGCAAAAAAGCCAAAGCGATGTATCTGCTTGGGGATTAGTAGAATATCATCAATGCTAGTTTTCTCATCCGGCCTTTATGTTTCTGCATTTCCTATAAAACTGTATTGACAAACGTACAGTCCCTTCTGACCTGGACACACTTAAAATCTGTGGCGTTAAATTGGAAGCCGCTTAGCTTACTTACCATTCGCGAATTAAACTGGAATAATGGCGTAAATATTTTGGCCCTCCACCCCTTTTTTGAGATACTTTTTTTATTAATTGTCAAAGATATGTTAATTCCATGTATATAAGTCAAGTTCACTGTAGTCTAGTTATGTAGAATCTTTCATGAACTTGTCGTAAGGCTTAGTTTGCCTTTTGTAATAGCCTCAGGCTAACTGAGCGGTCCTGGTTTTATGCTATACTGTATAACTTGACTTACTTGACTGCATAGGAGCCATTAAATACGTAAGATAGATAAACGTCTTGAAGTCAAGGTACCAAGACAAGTTTTATAATCTCTCTATGTAATTTCTCTTCTTGGAATAATGAACGTAGACGCATAGAAGACTAGACACATTTGTCTTATCATCTGTTTCATATATCATAATTATCATTTACTTGTTCCCGTGCAATCAGCTCACCGGCACGAATTCATAAATAAAGATTAACATGTAATCTATAAGTTCATCCGCTGTCCTGGTTTCAACAATAAGACCACGCCCAACGCAAAATGACTTATGTTAAGCCCCCCTCTCACTGGACCCGCGGCACGCTGGCGGCGTCGCTGCGTCCTAAACCGGATTTGTGTTACCCTTGACTTTATTATGGGGATATCATTCAAAACATACAAGTATGACCAAAAAGACAACAAAACACACAAAGCTTGAAAGGATTCGTTTTTTTGTTGCCAGCGTGCCGCGGGTCCATTGAGAGGGGGGCTTAAGACAGGATAAGGAGGGAAAATCGAAGTTCTTTTGGGGACAGTCGTGCATGTTTCGTACAATATTTAGCTGTCTTGTGACCGAAAAGTTGCCGTAGGTCCTTGTTACGATCGATTCTGCCATCTCCTTCTATTCGTACAATGAAATAAAACTCGAGACACAGGAGACATTTGCAATAAGTGAAATGACCACAATGAACGGACCCGGACCATACGCCAACTTTCACCTTGATTTGTGTTTTTTTGTGTGTGTGATACCACGTATCTGTAAGTTAAGTATACATGTACATGTTCATGGACTTATTGAGAGGTTTATTGCAAGTTCATGCCCGTGGGCTAGTTGCAAATACATGGTAAAAACATAGGGAAAACATGCATGCGTCAGTTAACTGTGTCTGACTTTGTTGTAACAATAGGCTACTGGTACTAAATACAATTGTTGGCTATATCTAAACTAGCTGGTTTTGACTTCTTTTTCGGAAGCAGTGGAAGACGAAAAGTCCCACTTTTTCTAGTATTTGTGGGTTCTGTGATTTCAAGAGAAAGGTAGCTTTTTCGTGAACGTGTAAAAGTAGGGGCATTTCGTGGTAACTTGTTTAAATAATTCGGTTCTTTCGTCACTGTTAAATAGACACTTGGAAATAAGATGTGTTTCGTCTTCCACCGCCTTGGACGTACAGTATTTACAAATTCTTTGGCATTTATTAGGACTGTATGTATATGGTTTTATTAGAAATCAAATTATGTAATATGTATATCTGTTACACATTTTGCATTTTGCCTGACCCTTACCTATTCCCTCATGACAGCAATAAAAAGTAGCCTGCAGGCCGATTTGAGCTTTTCATGAATAAATAAATGCTCAAACAAACATATATGGACCACGCCCTCGGCAAGAGGACTTAAATAGCAAAATGATGCTGACTGTCGGAAACAGAGATCTGTCCTCCATTCCTTCTTCCGACAAATTTCATCCATCAAAACGTAATCAGATCAAGGCGAGATTAATAAAGCTTCGATTTCCGTGCGGCTCAACCGGCAAAGCTGATTATTACAGCGGGACCGGCAGCATCCGTCTCCATTATTCTCCACCGTGGGGATGGGACGGGTCGGCAGATCGAAGAAATGCAGTAAAAGGTGTTGTTTACGGGTGGTGGAAACGTAGCGATGCTTATCCATTGTTTGTTACATCCCCATTCGGGCAATCCCCTAGGGCGGCTACTCTCCAAGCAGAGGTTGTTGGGGAGGATTGTGACCTTTTTATCCTGTGCCCTGTTTTTGAGAGCCGAAAGAAAACGAGCACATGATAAAAAGGTCACAATCTTCCTTTCTAACCTCTGCTTGGAGAGTAAGGGCCGCGACCTCGCTGCAACGAAAACGTATTTGCTGGAAGGACTGGTTTCATATTTCGTCTGTTGGTAGCTGTGAGAAAAACTGTAAATCGTTAGATTTTGGTCCCCCTGGCGGCTTTCCGTGGTACGGCAGCATCCGTCTCCATTATTCTCCACCGCGGGGATGGGACGGGTCGACAGATCGAAAGAAGCAGTAAAAGGTGTTGTTTATGGGTGGTGGAAACGTAGCGAAGCTATTCAATGTTTATTGCCGACGTCATGTATTGCTTACATACTTATGTATCTGTAACTCAGTGGACATCGTTTTTATAGGCATTCTAGCAGTGTTATGCTATGCAAAACTAGTTATTCTCCACCGTGGGGATCGGATGGGTGGGGAGATCGAACAAAAGCAAATAAAAGGTGTTATGAATTGTTTATGGCGGTTGGAAACGTAAAGTTTGTTACTGGCGTCACGTATTGCTTTGATACCCATATTCAACAAGTTATTACCTTTGCCAGAGGATTATATTTTAGGCAGCCTTGTATCCGTTAATCTGTAATCGGCATATGTTAATAATGCTATGATGCTAATAATCAATAAATTAGAAAACAACAACAAGGCAATCAGACAATTCAAGCTTCACCGAATTCACGAAAGTCAGAAACATACACATCTACTGAGACAGACAGACAAAACACGATTCTTCAATTCATTTGGTCATTGCCGGTGACACAACTTCTGGATTTCGGCGTTTCAATGTCTTTTTTTTGTTTCAACCTCTCCAGCTCTCAGAAAACGGTCCATCGGAAACAGTAGACCAACAAAACACAACACTTTCCTGCATGTTCGTTCCGCTGCCGTGGCGTGACAAACAGCAGAGTAAGAACAAATCGGAATATCTGTTTTCCCAGTCGGCGTGGCCCTTCCAATAATGAACACGAAAGGATCATGATGTATGAGCATCTCGATACCCTCACGGCGTAACATAGTGTAACGCGGGGACTAAACGTCCCGTCCCACACACAAACGATCGGATGTTCTCTCCAGACACGCGCTGCTACCATCGCTGATCAAATCGGACTCCATTTTCTACTTCTATTTCTCACATTTGATTCTCACTGCGAGGGTGACAGAGTGACAAAGAACGTAATAGGACGAGGAAGGTTTTTTAGGATCGCCTCTACATTTTGTTACGCCCCCCCTCTCACTGCATGGACCCGCGGCACGCTGGCGGCATCGCTGCGTCCTAAACTGGATTTGTGTTACCCTTGACTTAATGATGGGAATATCATTCAAAACGAACAAATATGACCAAAAAGACAACAAAACACACAAAGCGTAAAAAGAGTCGTTTTCGTCGATGAAATTCGATGAGTGCTTTGTCAATTTGATCGGCCGCAGCGACCCCCACCCAGTGAGAGGGGGGCTTAAGTGCGAACTGTGATAATTTATTTACCTACTTACAGCACAGCGCCTCCTGAAACGGATTTATTAGAGACAAATGATTATTTCTTACTTCTGTCCGTCACATTCCAGGGGTAGTAATGAAAAGAACGTAATAGGATGATTACGGTTAGAGCAAAACATCTGGACTTATAGAACGCCGTCTCCTTTTCCGAAAATACTTAAAAAGAGCATTTCTATTCATCACATCTTTTCCTATTCGTAGGTACCAAAACCCCAAGTGCCCTGGGCACCCTTGATCCGTTCTGTATCAACTTGTAACATTTTCTCTTTAAATCAATTTGATACAGAAAATATAACTCCCATGCCTCACTTTTAATTCGCATTGCGATGGTACTTAAAGATTTAATGTACACCTCGGTAAAATACTAGTAACAAAGACGGTTTTTGCGCCTAGGCTTTCCTTTTCGTAGGCTGCAACACCCTTGGGATCCTTGACCATTATATCCAACTCATAACACATTGGCTCTTGAAATGAATTTATTAGAGACAAATGTTGAGCAAACTTAACGCTTGAGAGTGATAAAGAATGTAACTTTTAGAACGAAGAACTTTTATTGAAAAGCTTCTCGGCTCCTTTTTGTGACGCACCAACGCCCCAAGTGCCCTGGAAACAGCACCTTTGATCATTTCTTTATACCAACACATCGGCTCTTGAAATGAATTTATTAGAGACAAAAGATCAAAGTCGCCCGCATCGCGGTGGGCCCAGGTGCGCAAATGCAGGTGCAATGATCCTAAAAAGGTCTTTCTTCATCTCCAGACCGAAACCCACGCAGGCATGACCCGCCATTGTGGACCGCTCTATCCCTTCAAATGAAGATTTCTGATCTCTGACTACTGAGGCTTCGCCGTGATCGAATTTCGGGGGTGGAGCGAGCTCTTAGACAAATCTGAGAAGGGACGAGACCTGAGCTGCAACAGTTGTGATTGATCTTTTTGTGTCGGAAATGTTTTACCGAAGTAAGACGCTAACCGATGGTCTCATTTCTTATTCTAAGGATAAATGTCTTGGAAAACATCTTCAAATGAAGTGGACCGTGCCCTTTGTGTCATTGCCATCGGTAAATCTGTAGATAAGCAATAGACAGTGTTCCGCTGGTCTCAGAGTAGATGCGTAGCTTCGGCAGTTTCCGGTTTGTTTAGAACGTCATTTCGTCTTTTGTACACGTCCCTCAGTGCTTCGATCCGGACACGGTTAGAGATTCCGGCGCTCCGCATGACCAGGGAGCAGCGGCGACAGAAGACGGGAAACCAATAAGCGTCACCGCCGCACAATGACAGCTCGCTGTAACTGATGAGCGTCATTCCCGATTCTCGGCCAGGACTCTCGAGCCTCCTTCGCAGACTTCTAGTAGCCTCTCCTAGGCTCCGCGGAACACCAACTAGAGTGAATAGTATGCTAAGGGAGTCGGTTACGGAGATAGGGACAATATGCGACGCTACAGCCTACTATTCACTCTATTTGGCCAATTTCTACTATTTTTCCAGCGATCTGCTTAAAAAGTAAAGGCCGGCGCTTCTAGAAGTCTGCGAAGGAGGCTAAGATCTCTCCTTGTGTGTCCTTCCTTCCTACACAGACCGGATCACCGCTGCCGATCCACGGCTTCTTCCCGCGCTGGCAATTAGTCAAATCAAAATCCGATGCGCCACCTCTCCGGTCCGTCTCACAGAACTGTGCGGCCGCATCCGCGACACCTGATTACTTCGCACTGCTGCCTCCGCGGAAATAACCAAGATCAGTGCCAACTTTCCTGGTGCCACATGAATGTAATGAAGTATACAGGTGCCTGAGGTTGCATTGTCACAGGGGGATATCATTTTGGTGTCATTTCTTTGCGGGCAAAGTCATTCATTCAAGAAGTTAGAAAATGCGTTTTAACTTCTTTTCTAAAGCCCCTGTCACACTTGTGCGTATATACAAGCCCGCATGAGTTGCGTATTAACGTGTTTTTTTGTTGTTTAGGTTAAGTTTGCAGCTGAATAAGTGATTTCTTAGGTTCGATCACTAGGCTGCACAACGGTGGGTCAAAGTAGAAAACAAATTTTTCACCGAAAACCTTACTTTAACCAAAAAAATGTTAATGCGCAACTCACGCGCACTTGAATATACATGTACACACAAGTGTGACAGGGCCCTAACTTCTAAAAAACTCCTATTTTGCTAGCTACAAGATCAGAGCCAACTTTCCTGGTGCCACCAGAATGTAATGAAGTATACAGGTGCCTGAGGTTGCATTGTCACAGAGGGATATCATTTTGGTGTCATTTCTTTGCGGGCAAAGTCATTCATTCAAGAAGTTCGAAAATGCGTTTTAACTTCTTTTCTAACTTCTAAAACAACTCCTATTTTGCTACCGGATCAGAACGAATTCTTCTGGTGCCACCGGAATGTAATGAAGCATACAGGTGGCATTATAACAGAAGGATACGATTTTGGTGTCCCTTGGTTGTGCAAAGAGTCATTCTAGAAGTTAGAAAAGAAGCCAAACTTCCTTGTTTCTAAACAAGATCACAGCGAACTCTCCTGGTGCCACCAGAATGTAATTATGGCATTATGATAGAAAGAAGTGCTTTTGGTGTCATTTGGATGTGCAAAAAGTAGTTCTAAAAGTTAGTAAAGACCTTAAAACTCTTATTTTTCAAAGGTCTTTTAAAGCACTACTTACCAATTTCTGCGCACTGCTGCCTCCGCGGAAACAGCCAAGATCAGTGCGCCAACTTTCCCGGTGCCACCAGCATGTAATGAAGCATACAGATGTCATTATCATAGAGGAATGTGCTTTTGGTGTAAGTTGTTTCCGCACAAAATAACTTTAGAAGTTAAAAAATGATTTTTTTTCGTTACCAGATCAGAACGAACTTTCCAGGTGCCACTGGAATGTAATGAAGTATACAGGTGGCATTATGATAGAAGGATATGATTTTAGTGTCATTTGTTTGTGGACAAAGTCATTCTAGAACTTAGAGAAGAAGTCTTGATTTATTTTCTAACTTCTAAAAAAGTCCCATTTTGCTTCTAGATCAGTGTCATCTTTTCTGGTGCCATCAGAATGTAGTAAATTGATACAGGCTGTGATCATTTCATGATAAAAATCACTCCTGTTGATGAACCAGTCTTCTGTCACACACAGACATTGATTTTCTCTTCACTCCAGGTCGTGTCAACACCCACAGTTAGAGGGCTGGTTACCTCGGTAAAAACGGAGGATTGTTTGTTTGTTTGTCTTGGTGTGTGTTCAGGTTTGTTCCCACTGGCCCAGGTCCAAGTTTGTTCCCTGGCTGAGTTGTAACATAGAGACTGTCAGGATGCTGGCCTCTATACATGAAGTATTTTTTTTAAAATCTGGGAACTGAGAAATTAAAATGATCAGGCCTAAACATGTTTTACTCTGGTCTGAAACTTGTATTCTTGGCCATTTCCTCTTCTCTGATATAGCATAAGGTACAGACTGATTGGTATGTCTGCTAGACAAAAGCTAGGTTTCAGATAGACACAACAAACCTTCCAGCTCAGAGAAAGTCTAATTTATTCACTCTCCAGAAAACACACATAAAACAAAAATATACAATCAGTGATACATATAATTCTAAACGCAAAATCACCAATTGGATTGAAAATATCTTTTGGATTCTTCTTCTCAAAAGACCTTATATCAAACGAATACAAATCAAGATCGCAAAACAATTGCTGCAGAAATCCTTTTTACATTATACAGTACTTACAACCAACACATCTACTGTTTCTAACAAATGCCACACTATCATACAGCCTATAAACAGTCTATACATTACACAGTCTATTGGTAATACAGTCTAGAATAGAAAACAAACTGTTGTATGCATCCCTTTACACAATAGATGTTCTTATGGTCAAAACATTCACATTACCTTTTCAAACAAATTTCATGATTAACATCAACAGTCTATACAATAAAAGGTTTTCTGGTACCAATGTTCCTTAAAACACAGTGATGCAACTGTTCCCAAAAGTAATCAATAAATACAAACAACAGAAACTGATCCGTCCACTAAAGATAGCATTACCAATTCAAGATATACAGTTGCAGGTAACAGTCTAAATGTATACAATAAAATATGTTCCCAGTAGCGATTCTGTACGTCATGCATACAAACAACAGAAAACAATATCTCCATTAAAGAAACAAATACCAGTTTAAGACATACAGTTGTAGGTGTAAAGAGTCTATACAATAGAATGATTTCCATCTACATTGTACTGCATGTACGGCACCATAGTTCCTTAATACAGTTCTTTCCGCGGTAGTGAGAGAAAAAAAATCTCCCA
The DNA here is from genome assembly GCA_035149815.1 of Branchiostoma lanceolatum. Classification (NCBI taxonomy): domain Eukaryota; kingdom Metazoa; phylum Chordata; class Leptocardii; order Amphioxiformes; family Branchiostomatidae; genus Branchiostoma; species Branchiostoma lanceolatum. The sequence continues at coordinate 2,939,098 of CM068871.1, forward strand.
TTAAAGAAACAAATACCAGTTTGTGAGCTATACAGTTGCAGGTTACAGTCTATACACTAAAATGATTTTCATCTACATGTATGGAACCATTGTTGCTTGAAACAGTTCTTTCCCCATTAGTGAGAGAAAAAAAATCTCAAAACAAAGAAACAAATACCAGTTTGTGAGCTATACAGTTGCAGGTTACAGTCTATACAATAAAATGATTTTCATCTACATGTATCGCACCATTGTTCCTTAAAATAGTTCTTTCCCCAGGAGTTACAGTCTGTACTTAATACATACAAAGAACACAAGACAATCTCTCAAAAACAAATAACATTACCAATTTAAGATATACAGTTGCAGGAAACAGTCTATACATTAAGAGGATTTGTATCTATCTATGGCACTATTGTTCCTTAAACCAGTTCTTTTCTCGGTAGTAATTCCGTAGTTAATACATACAAAGAACAGAAAACAATCTTCCATTAAAGAAACAAACGTCAGTTTGTAAAATATACAATTGCAGTCTATACATTAAGAGGATTTCTCTCTATGCTACCATTGTTTCTTGAAAAGAGTTCTGTTCCCACCAGTACTCCTGTACTGTAAACATGCACTCAGAGAACAGAAAACAATCCCCCCATTAGTGAAACAAAGATATACGGATGTAACACTAACAGTCCATACAATACACTGACTATTTCTATGGTACCAAACTTCTCTTTCACAATCTGTAATTGTTCCCTCTTCAATTACAAAGGTGTGTACTTAAAACATTTTACAGGCCTCTACGACAGAAAGCAATCTGCCAAGTTTGTAAAGTATCTGCTTCATGTATCCCTTTTATCACATTACTAGTTTTTCACATATACATGTTCAGTCAAACCTGTACAAGTCACCACCTAAACATAAGGACTTTTGGTGGTCACTTACATGTGGATAATTTTCCCCATTGACACAAGCAGGCCTGTATATAGTGACCACCTGTCCAGATTTTATCAGTCCCCTGAGTGGTCTTCTTGGGCAGTTTTGACTGTATTTACAAATGGAATACTAAGATACACAGTTAACGTTGGAACTAACAGTCCATTCATTAAAATGATTTCTGTGGTACCATTGTTCCAAAAGAACAAATCCCCTTCAAACTTTAACAGTTCCCACCAGTAACGAAGTCTACACTTTACAGACCACCAGAACAGAAGACAATCTCCCCATTGAACTCCTTCTGACCTCTTAGCATCCCTGGGTAAGAATTATCATCAGCGCCCATTTCTCTATTTATTTTGCGTAATCCAATCTACAACATTTAATGACTGGTACAAATTACCTCTCCCCTTTAAAGCCATCCGCCCAGACTCCCATTTTTCACCCTGACAGCAAAATGCATTAAGCAGCTAGTAAATGTCTGGCCCGTTGTGCTGATTTGTCGTACTCCTCTCAGCTTCCCTCCTTAAAACAACCCCTGCCCCTTTGTTTGACATTCCTCCACGTGAGAAGCAGCCCGGGTAGTTTGGCGGCCGGGCGCGCTCCGTGACAGGTGGCCCTCGCAGATAGCAACACCTCGGATAAAGGCATCATTGTCGCACCTGTGGAGGGAAAAATAGATCATTACCCGGCGACTACTTACCTTTTATTCTCCTAATGGGCTCCAGCATGATTGCAACAACATAAAGATAACCGAGCCCGAAGATCAGCAATTAGACGAGAAGCATTCACGGGAATTTCTTCGCCGTAAAGGAGCGTTCGAAGGAGTAATGCGCTCGCGGAGCTATCTAATTAAAATCACCCACCATAACTTTGAGATTAAAACAGTGTAACTGGCAGTAATGCCTGGCCATTACGTTTGCACACTCCATAATATGGTGGATAAAAGTCAGAACGTATCAGATTTAGCAGGTCATTTGAAACATAAAAGGGTTTCTTATGTTGCAATTAAAGCACTCCCGGTGTGGCAGATGTAATTTTGCCAGCTCACTGATGCTTTGGGAAAGTCGGGGAGGGTCTCAAATGGTCTTTATTGTCAGATCATTTCTGACTTAGGCCGACAGATGATAATAATGACAATTTGGTGCTATTGTAGAATCTTTAGTACAAGTCACATAAAAAGAAGCTATGTTTGCAATAGGAAGCTTAATGTATACTCTCATTCTAATGTAGTTTTAATATGGTAGAAATACAGTACAAAGGTATACAGGGACTTTTATTACTATTGCAAACACATAAAAGGAAGTACATGTATATACATATACAAATGAAACTACCCCACTACACTGTAGTACATGTACAAAGGTATAAGTCTATGTATACATTATCATGTAGGTTAATCAAAATACTGTTTACACTACAGTTTCTAAGATGAACAAATTCACTAAATGTAAAATGTCACCAAAAAGTGACTGACTGGCAGACAGACAGACAGACAGACAGACTGACTGATTGACTGACAAACTGACTGACTGACTGACTGACAGACAGACTATACTGAGTACGTATCATACACTGCATTGTGTATGTTGGGAATCTCAGTGACAGACAGACAGACAGACAGATAGAGAGACAGACAGACAGACAGACCGATCATACCGAGTATGTATCATACTGCATTGTGTATGTTGGTAATCACAGTGACAGACAGACAGACAGACAAAGCCAAAAACAATACTTCACTCTGCTGGAGAAAAATAATGAACTGGGAAAATCATGAATACTTTATAGATTGTATCTTCATATTGACACAGTCATTAAACCGGACTGTACCGCATTTATTTGCTTCCCTTCCATTCAGAAATTAGTCGTGGACCCACTCAGGCCCGGCGCATATTTACCCTGCACTAGAAGTCCTCACTTAAGCAGGCAGAGTAAATACTTCTTATCGTGGTTATGTTCAGTGTGTGTTTGATCTGTGTGACATAATATATTGGGACAGTGAATGAAATTGGCTTGAACTATGAGGTGCCTCAGTGTTTCACAAGGGCGAGTCTGATATGGAAGACAAAGAAAATAAATCAGAAGGGGGTGAAATGTTTGTGACCAATAAAAGATGGTCCCTTTTTCCTAACCAGAACAGATCTTCTCTAATACATGTTGATGTTGAAAGGTACTCAGAAAAACCTAAATGATATATACCAGTGGCGGCGGCACAGGGGGGGCAAGGGGGGCGGCTGCCCCCCCGAAAAATATGTTGGGGGGGCGTCGCCCCCCCAAAAAATCAAGCTGAAACCCTTGTGAATCTTTTCACTGACAGAGATTTTCTTAACTTAGCTTACTCTACCAGCAAAATTTGTCCCTCAAAATGCAGGAAATAGCGTTTCAGCGGGTCAAGATTTCAAAATTTTCTCCGACGTACGTTAGCATACTAGGATTGTTGCACCCTAGGATTGTTGCGCCGCCGGCGTATATGTCTGGACGGCGTCGCCCTCCAAAGCTCATGCTGAAACCCTTCAGTATTTGTTCATTTATCTATCAGCAAAATTTGCCTCTCAAAACTCAGGAAAAAGCATTTCAGGGCGTCAAGATTTCAAAATTTTCCCGGAGGAGAATGTTGCCGCCGGCAAAAAATATGTCGGGAGGGCTCGAGGGCGTCACACCCCAAAACTCAAGCTGAAACCCGTCTGTATTTTTTCACATATAGAGATGTCATTAACCTTTTTAGCTTACTTTGTCAGCAAAATTTGCCCCTCAAAATTCATGACACAGAGTTTCAATGGGTCAAAATTCTAAACTTTTCAATGTCGCGCTCCGGCGGAAAAATCGTATGTCGGGAGGGCGTCGTCCAACAAAACTCAAGCTGAATTATACGTACCCTTCTGTATTTTTTTAACATAAAGAGACGTCATTAAACTTAAATTACTTTAAAATTTGCCCCTCAGAATTCAGGAAATAGCGTTTCAATGGGTCAAGAATTTTAAGTTTTCCTGTGAGAGCATGTCGTACCTCTGGCAAAAAAATATGTCGGGAGGGCGCCGTTCCCAAAAAATCAAGCTGAAACCCTTCTGCATTTTTTTTTTACAAATAGAGATGTCATTGAACTTAGCTTACTCTTCCATCAAAATCTGCCCCTCAGAATGCAGGAAATAGCATTTCAGAGGGTCTAGATTTCAAAATTTCCCGGGGGAGCATACCCCCGGACCCCCCTAGTATTGACGCGCCTTCGGCGCGACGTCTCGCGCCTTCGGCGCTCGTTTCAGTGACATTTCATCTCAACTGATCTCGCCCCCCCAATCAAAAATTCGTGCCGCCGCCTCTGTATACAGAATATATACAGAAACCATAGAATTTTATGTTACCCAATTTTCAATATAGAGGCAGTAACAATATCACCAGTAGTACGATTATCCACCATTCTTCAAGATTTTCATGTCATATAGTTTATTGTGTAAAAAAGAAGCTGTGAAGACATAACAAGGGTATATCCTTAAAGCTTTCAGAATGGGGCTATAAGAATATTGACAAAAGCTGTCAGACCATAAAAAGTAAGTGATTTAGATCATTGCTTAAGAGACATAAAATGGACAACAGTTCAATGTCACTGTCAACATTGTGAAGAAGCTTGTCTGTAACTTGTGTACCGTGAGTCGGTGATGTGTCCGGGTGAGGACACTGAGATAGTTTCTGGCAATAAACAGAGGCAAAGGCTTTGTTTTGGTATTTACCGATTGCTTTGGAAAATCAGTTGGCCATGGCGGACTCAACACATCAAAGGCTCTCCTCCTGGCGTGTGTGTGCGTGTTTGACAGTATTGAATGGTGATGGAGCACGCTGGGTTTACCCATAACAGAGTCAAAGAGCAAGTGGATCATCACTTGTTTAATTACCTTTAGGTCAGACGAACAGCTTTGGGCTGATCCGTAGGATCCAAACACAGGATTAGATGTGATCTTGTGGTTAGGGTTGTTGATGTACATGTAAACTCTAAAGGTTCTGGGTTCGAATCCAGAGCAGGCCCCAATGTTGTGTCCTTGGGAAAGACTATTAACACCTATTTCCTCGCTGGACTCCTCACTGGTCAAAATGAGTACCTAGCTTCGGTTAGGGATGTCCTTTGGAATGGGACTTAAGCTGGAGGTCCAGTGTATCAGGATTCAGGAGAGACCCACGGTATTCGCAGGTCATTTGTAAACAACTCCCTAATCTGGTCTACAGTCAATTATTTCTGATGTCTACCTGCTCCTAACCTACGAATATGGCGGATCAATACAGATCACATCTCTTTGCTTCAGTGAAAAAAAATTGAAGGAAAAAATGAAAAGCAATACACACATATTTAGAGGTCATTTGTAAACAAGTCCTTAATCTGGTATACAGTCAGATTGTATACCTGCACCTAACTCAATAATATCCTGGTGGACCGATACAAGTCACACTCATTTGCTCCAGTGGAGGAAAGTCAAAGAAAAAAATCAAAGAGCTGCAGTATTTGTATAGGTCGTTTGTAAACAACCCCCTAATCTGGTCTACAGTCGGGTATTTCTGATGTCTACCTGCTTCTAACTTACACGGGAGGACCAATATAGATCACATTTATTTGCTCCAGTGGAAGACAAATACAGGTATTTCTGATGTCTGCCTGCACCTAACCTACAAATATGGTGGACCAATACAGATCTGGTGGACAGAAAATGGTGGGAGAAAGTTGAAGGAAATACAAAGAGCAATACTGCATTTGTAGGTCATTTGTAAACAGGCTCCTAATCTGTCCCAACCTGGTGTTTTGAAGGATGTTCCTGTCTTCGATCCATTCTACAAACGACTTGAAGTAAATGTTTTTTCTGTCAGGTCATGCCTTGGACGACCCCAGTTCCATTTACAAACTGGATCACCCGAAGCTTTTAGAACGATGGCGTTATTCAATACATGAAAAATGGCCTATTTTCGAGCATGTATGTTGCTTTAATAGCGGGCACTTAAGAAAATGGCTCGACGAAAATGTGCTTCTCCAGTTTCCTTTCATCTGATATTCGTTCAATTTACGACGGATTTAAGTTTTGATTGCCTGCTCTGTGAGTACGTTTCCTCGCGTTCTGACCGGAGTATCCTCTCGACTGTTTCTTTCGCTGCCTTGTCTTTCAAATGACTTCTATCCTGTGTCATTAGCATACAAACTCGGGTTCCGTCGCGATCCCCACTCACGCGGAAGGGGGTAAGGGGTCACCCCTTTTCTGCGTTTGACACTCCGATTCCGAATAAACAATGCCCGGCGGCGGCTAGCAGAATTACCGAGGTCACTCCATCTGAACTAAATACAAATGAGAATTGGTGCAAAAATTGATTTTTGCCGAGTGCTTTTACAGTCCCCTGATCCCGTTAATCCCGCCTTCATATGGAGACCAGGGGAGAAATGCTGCCGTCCATACCCAGCCCTTAATTTTGCCGTACGGGCAAGAAATCACCTCATTTGCCCGCCCGGCCCGGTGTAACAGGAGGATTGGGGAGGCAAAACATGTCGACATAAGTTTCGATTTCCTCGACTGGTAATTCCGTGTTCGTTAACTTGTATGGGACAGACTTTCCTTTGTGCACACAGCCGGGAATTTGATCACTGGAAATCCCTCCTCATCCAGTAATACACCTGGCTGTGTGAACTTCAGGGCAATGTTTATGCTTTGGAAAAACACTAGGTTGCATAGGACTACATTGTATAATATAATATATATGTTTATAGATTTGTTAGGGCTTCAATAACGTAATCTGTATCCTTGCCACATTTTGTCTGACCCTTACCCCCTCCCTCAATGAAAAAGCAGCCAGCAGGCCAATTTGATTTTTATAATGAATAAATAATGACTCAAACAAACAAACAAATAAACGAAGTCAGAATAATTCTAATACATCAAATTAGCATTTTGGGTTTACAATCTGATAATGAATTGACCCTGATCTGTATACACCTGTAAGTGTTATGGTCTGTGTTCCTTTGTCTGTAATTGTGGGCTGCTGTGTTTATGGGTGCTCTGTGGGAAATTGTCAAATGGAAGAGACATTTGATTTAAGGATGCTTAATTGTAAGAAGTGCAGCTGCTAATCCTTGAAATAGTATACATGAAAGTCACCTTATTGTAGTATATTATGATTTACCTTTAATACCACACAAGCCAGTAGTGATAGAATTTGTCAACACGAAACGATCATCTATTTGCGGGACAGTGTATATATATATAGCCTGGGTAGCATCCTACATCGTTACCACTGGCTCATTTTTTTCCCCTGCTCACCATGAGCAAATGTCCATCAAATTTGAAGGATGCAAACAATGAATTATTCATTTGTTTCAGCAAATGTTACATTTGAAAATCAGGAAACCAAGCCATAGAATTCCTACTGCCTGAAGCAAAACTTGGACAGTTTCCCTTGAATGGACATCAAAAGTCAAGATGGAGTATGATGTCCCAATAGTGTCTTCCCTTGGTAACTCCTGTTAAAATCTGGTCACAAATTACCTTTTATACCCAAGATACGGTTTAAGGCTAGTTAACTCTACACTCCATAATAGGCAAACAAAGCTAAATGATTAGTCCCAAAGTAAAACCCTCACTTCCCCTTGAGTCAATATGAAATGTGTCAACCCCAAAGCGTACTGTGTCGTTAAGTCTGTGAATACCCAGTCCCACATTACATACAGCTTACTGTACCGACATCACAATCCACATCTGTCAGGAGATCACATAATTGAAAGCCGATTGTTCAGATTATCTTGCATTTTTATCTTGCTTGTGCTAAGGCCACAACAATTTATTTCCTTGTTTCTCAGACATTTGTAAGTAAAAACTTGACTACAGCTCAAGATAAAAACAGAGGCCACAACATTTTATGTTTGCTTGTTATCATCTTGGTTCTCAGATATTTGTACATGTAAGTACAAATATGGCTACAGCACAAGATGAAAAAAGAGGCCACAACAAGTAATTGCTTGTTTCTCAGACATTTGTAGATAAAAATTTGGCTACAGCACAAGATGAAAAAAGAGGTCACAACAATGTAATTTCTTGTTTCTCAGACATTGTAAATAAAAGTTGTAAGTAAAAGTTTGGCTGGAGGACATAAAAACAGAGAGCCATGAGGAAAACTTGCATTTGACAATGTCTGCTCCTAGTAACTATGTGTAGCAAGGAACAAACAGACTTTCCCTTCAGACTCTGCTTTATTTGTTCAATTTGAATCTTTAGGTTGGTCTTCTGAATTTTCAAGATTTATAAATGTTCATAATGATTCATTAATATCTATAAATGTTCCTCTTCCAGTTTAGATTTATTCTTTAACATCCAAGAACCAATGAATTGAATTGGTGTGGCCTTAGCATGATTCATCAATCCATGGCTCATGATTAGAGCAGCAGCTAATGTCGCACTCATAAAATGGTAGATCATAGAAAGTCCTTTAACAATGCTGTACACAATAGTGCAATCATTAGCTTGTGGTCATTACTGTGACGCTACTATTTCAATCCCTCCCTCACTACTTGGTTTATTGCCTGTTTCATGTTACTTTCCCGTAGAAGTCATCACACAGTAAGTTATAAGTAATGTCAAATTCATAATTATTGTATATCATGGAACTCCTTTAACAATGCTATACACAATAGTACAATTGGTATGACTGTAACACTACTATCCCTCCCTCACTACTTGGTCTATTGCCTGTTTTATTTGGTCTTTTAACAGTAAAAGTCATATTCACACATATAAGTGTAGATCTTTGAGTTATTGACTGTACAGATAAGAAACTTTATCCTGCGATAACTGAGCTATTCCCTTGCACTAAATGTAGTATGCAATGACTAATGTAACAGTTGGGTGAATTGATATCGAGCCAAAGGCAATATCCCTTAACATGATTGTGTGCACTCTTCAAGAACAATGCAGCAATATTCTGAAGTAGAAAAATCCAGCTTGAAAAATTTAGAGTTCAAAACTCAAGAATTGATGGAATGTTCTTTCAATCTTTTTTACAGATTCAATGCATTATTATAAATGGACAAATTGAATTGATACCAAAAATCAACAGAAATTTCCCACAAATTTGATTCTTGGTTCCATTCTGTTGCTATGAAACAAACTGACTTAAGGCCACACCAATTTAATTTCTTGGTTAACAGACTTTTTTTTAGATTTAAGCACACAAAAAAAATCATGAAAACAAAAGGCTGGGGTGAAAACTTGCACCTGACCCTGTTCACTCCCTGAAATTGTGTGCACCAAAGTACAAACTTTCCTCTGAGATTCTGTTTTCCTGTTGATTTTCCAATCTAGCATTTTTTTTAAAAATTCCGTTAACCAACAAATTAAACTGGCGTGGCCTAAAAGTAAACTCTTGACGCAAAGTAACGTTACACCTCGTATTTTCCACAAGGGCAAAATTATCGGTCCGTGGAGTCAGGAGCTTACAAGCAGCATAAATCCGTGCGAAGATCTCCAACCCGGGCCCGATCTGCGAAAGACAGATAGGAGGGGAATTATGACGAATGGGGCAGCCAGGACCGATGCAGGACATTGGGGCGCATTTATCCGCTACATTAGTTCCAGAATTACCACTTTTTTCTTCCAATTAAGCCGGGGATGATGGATGGCCGCGACAGGGAGGACGCCCAAATCTGCTTACCCTGCGTTCCCCGGAGTGCCGCCGGCGATAAACGCGGGGATTTTCATTTCCAAAGCTAAACTGTCCCCTCGCGGCGCGGTCTGCGTTTCTCAGGAACCCTTCCCCGCGCTTGATCCAAATCTATTTAAGTCAAGAGGTACGGTTGGAGGCTTTATGTTGTATTTGATGGCTTTGGTATCGTCTTGGAGCGGGATAACTCCTTTGATATACACAATATACCGAACAGGTGCAATCTACTCTATCTACTTTATCTGCAATAAGTCTTCTGAACAGACAGTGTTATAAAATCCGGAGATAAAGCCGAACAATCTGGTAGATTTGCGTGTGTACAGGTGTGTATCTACGCAGCACACCGGGAGATACCCACCCATTTTACGAGTGTACAGATCAAACTGAAAGCTGCAAAAGGCAGCGCAGTGGAACTGGCAGATAAATTGATTTGGTGAAATTGCAGGAAACCATGTTTTCTCCACTTGATACAGCAGTCGGCAGAATTGAGCTACTGCCTCGGGCTGGGGAATATCTTTCCTCCGCAGACGGCTTTTGGACGAGTGATATTCCAATCAACTTATCAAACAGAGAAGCAATAATTCCCTCTTTTTCACTAGCCTTGGGGTTCGGCTCAGTATTGCTTCATTCAGATTTGTTCCATCTGGTTACATTTTCATCCTTAACCATCGACGTCTGTGTTCTTTCATGTTCTTAGCAATCTACAAAAATGTGATCCTTTTTAACATCTCCTTGTTCATTCTATACATCATTACACACAAGGTAGTATGCTTTCAAATTGTTGCTGTATCGAGACCAAACCTCATTGTCTTCTTTAGTACAAGCAGTTCTACAACTTATTACTGGTAGATCTTTATTTGTAGCCTTGCCTGTGTTCTATTATGTTCTTAGTTATCTACCAGAAGACATGTAGTATCAGATCTTTCTTCATGTCTCCTTGATTCTTTACATCATTGTAGTATGCTTTCTCATTCATCACAGTATTGAGGCCAAATGTAATCCTTGAAATCCTGTTGTTTAGTACAAGGCATTCTAAACTACTGATTAGATCTTTATTCATAGCCGTGCTTGTGTTCTGTCATGTTCTTAGTTATCTTCAAGAAGACACATAGTGTTTGCAACTTCTTAATGTCTCCATGTTCATTTTGAACATAATTGTAGTACTTCATCTCATTTATCACAGTATTGAGGCCAAATGTAATCCTCTTGTTCAGCACAAGCAGCTCTAGAATTGATTAGATCTTTTTCTTAGCAGGGCCTGTTTTCTTTCACAATTTTGCTAATCTGCAAGCAGACATATGTCATCTGTTTGTTTTTGGTTACCATTTCATTTGTATTGTATGTCTTTCAAGTAAAAGGTGTTGTTTTCCACTATTGCCTGGGGTAGTTGGCTTAGCATATTGACACTGATCAGCATAATTCTGCCACCTTCAGTTTCGAATACATCTATCTTGCTGGTTTTTATCCTTAGCTGTGCCTGTTTTCTTTCATAATTTTGCCAATCTTTAAGCAGACATATGTCATTTGTTGTTTTTTGGTTGCCTTCTCACTTTTCTTCCGATCAAAAGGTACATGTGTAGTTCTTTTGCTATGGCCTGGTAGTTGCCTTAGGTTATGGATACCGACCACGGTAATTTTGCCACCTTCAGTTTCGAATATGAAACCCGACAATGATCCATCTATCTTGGAGGTTTTTAACATTCCTCCCGCCTTCTAGAAATGAGGGCAGCCAAGGGTCAAACAAGAAAAGGACGACGCAGTTTATTGCTTTACAAATAAAGAGACTTTTGTGCACCCTTGATATGCTTACTGGCACGGACCGCTAGAGAACGTGTAAATCTAATACGCTACATTAGAAACAGAAATACGGGTGAAAGGCTTCTCATCATCTCAAAACACACCTGGGTGAACACAAAAGGCTACATCTGGGCCAGTAATCTCCCGTTGCCCCTGTTTTTAATTCATCTCCAAAATCCTTAATGTTGCACATTATCTTAATGGCTTATAGGAAACATGTAGGCATTAATTACGTCGGGAAACAAAATGGATAACGCTGTCAGAAAGGTCAGAATGCACGATGAGAGTAAAATATTTGCCTCCATGAATCCATTTGTCTCCATAAATCTCTGGCTGTCAAGTGGAATCAGGGACGGATGCTGGGAGATGTGACTGACGTGCCTGCATGAAGGAACGGGATTATGAGAACTGAATTACTACACACGCCGCTCTGCTATCTGGTCTACAACGAGCAGCCACACACGCAGGCACATTCCAAGGACAGTTGACTGTTTTGAGGGTGATGTTGGGGTTGTCAAACAGTGGGTTGGGGAAGAATCGATAGTTTGGGTGATATTTTTGGTATTGTGGCCACATTTGGTGGTGAGTTTGTGACTTTCACACAACTAGCTGCACTGATAGACACACACGCAGAAACATTCCAAGGACAATTGACTGAATACTCAGTTTTGTGGTGCACGAAATATGGTGATGTTTGGTGTTGTTGAATGACAGTGGTTTGGGGAAAAATAAATCTATTCTTTACTACTCTTTAATCTATTCTGTAGCTACCTTTCTTGGTGAGTTTGTGACTTTTACACATGATGCTATCTACTGAGGTGTTGTATATGTAACATTTCAAGGACAATTGACTCAATACTTAGTTTTTTGAGGGCACGTAATATGGTGATATTGGGGTTGTTGATCCATGAGAGAGTTTTAGGGTATTAGAAATGTCATTACGATTTTTTGGGTTATAGATAAGATGTATGGTGAACCTAGCAGCTTTCTTGGGAAATAAAAGATGTTCTCATTGTATTTTGTAGTTCGGTACAGAACCGGCAGTTTCACATGCACGATTCACGACAATAGACTCCACAGTGTTCCGTTTTAGAGAATTCCAAGGGGCAAGAAATGTCATCATTATTTCAAGGTCAACTTTTAATATACTGCCTCGGGGTTTGGAAAGGAGTGTTAAAATTCAAGGCCTCCTAGCAGCTTTCTTTGGAAGTGAAGCAGTTCAGTTTTCAATTTCTACAAATGCCGGTATCTTCTTCAGTTCTGTGCTGGCAGTCATGCATACACTTGGTGATCAGTGACTCACATTTCAAAGATAATAGATTTGGTACCGTTCCAAAAGAGAGACCTTTTAGATCCTGAAAATGTCATTGAGTCAGCACATTGCTGAGAGTTGGATAAGCTACAGCAAACCAAGCATTTGGGAGTCACTTTTATACTACAAGTGATTTAATGACACATACTAGCTGATACACTCCCCAAACTCTTCCTCATTGAAACTGTTTAAGCAGTTTAAGACATGTGCCTTCTGCAACACATGCCTGTCCTTGGTGCTGAAAGAACTATCCTGCAGTATAATCACCTCGCCTACTGACAAGGGTTTTGAGTTCTTCAATGTGGTTCTTCACAGGCTGATATCGAATATTCAGTGTTGGCAGTCAGACAAATACTTGCACATTTCATGGATGGTCGACTCTGCACTGTTCCAAATGTTAACATTTTAGCAGATGAAGAAGTCACAAATGTCATGCATCTCTGAGTCACTAGATTAGACTTGGATGGGCTAAAGCAAACTAAGCATTGGGGAAAGAGTCAGTTTCATGCCACAAGTGATTTAATGAAACATGCTTGAGCTGTGACTTTCCTCATATAACTCCTCCTCACTGTGATTGTTAAAGCAGTCTAAGACATGTACCTTATTGAACATTGAACTTGTCCTTGGTACTAAAATAGCTATCTGGCAGTATCCATCTCTTCTATTGATGAGAGTGGTGGGCTCTTCACTGTGATTCTTCACATGCTGACATCTGATTTTCAGTGTTTGTACATTTAATGGATGATCAACTGTGCACTGTTCCAAGTGGAGAGTTTTGGGAACTGAAAATATCACACATTTCTGAGTCACTATGTCAGAGTAGGATGGGCTAAAGCAAACCAAGCATTTGGAAAAAAAAGGTTCTTTTACACTACCTGGACCTGACAAATGCTTGAGTTGTGTCTCTCCCAAAACTCCTTCTACTTACGATAAAGACATGTACCTTCTGGAATATGTACCTCTCCTTAGTGCTGAAATAACTATCCGGCAGTATAACCACCTCTCCTGTTGACAAGAGTGGTGAGCTCTATCACATGCTGATATTTGATATTTGATGTTTGTACATTTCATGGATGATCAACTGTGCACTGTTCCAAATGGAAATATTTTGGAATCTGAAAATATAGCGCATTTCTGAGTCACTATGTCACAGAAGGATGGGCTAAAGCAAACCAAGCATTTGGAAAAAAAAGTTGCTTTTACACTACCTGGACCTGACACATGCTTGAGCTGTGACTCTCCCAAAACTCCTTCTACTTACGACGATAAAGACATGTACCTTCTGGAATATGTACCTCTCCTTAGTGCTGAAATAACTATCCGGCAGTATAACCACCTCTCCTGTTGACAAGAGTGGTGAGCTCTATCACATGCTGATATTTGATATTTGATGATTGTACATTTCAAGGATGATCAACTGTGCACTGTTCCATATAGAGAGTTTTTGGAACTGAAAATATCACACATTTCTGAGTCACTATGTCAGAGTAGGATGGGCTAAAGCAAACCAAGCATTTGGAAAAAAAAATGTTACTTTTACACTACCTGGACCTGACACATGCCTGAGCTGTGACCCTCTCAAAACTACTTACGATAAAGACATGACTGTACCTTCTGGAATATGAGAGATCTTTATTGACACAACAAAAGCACAGCGACTTTCGTAAGGTCTACTACATACATACATACAAACGAATGTACCTCTCCTTAGTGCTGAAATAACTATCTGGCAGTATAACCACCTCTCCTGTTCACAAGAGTGGTGGGCTTTATCATATGCTATCATCTGATATTTGATGATTGTACATTTCAAGGATGATCAACTGTGCACTGTTCCAAATTGAGAGTTTTTGGAACTGAAAATGTCACCAATGCTGTTGCATTGCTGAGTCACTAGGTTGAAAGATGGATGGGCTAAAGAGAGTTGAAAGTGATTCAAAGACACTTGCTTGAGCTTTCAGTTTCCTTAAACTCCTCCTAATTGTGACTGTTAAGATAGGCTGAAACATGTACCTTCTGGAATACATGCCTGTCCTTGGTGCTGAACAACCATCTGGCAGTAACCATCTCTCCTATTCAAAAGAGTGGTGGGTCCTTCAATGTGATTCTTCATACACTGATATCTAATATTCAGTGCTGGCAGTCACACACTTGTACATTTCACAGACGATTGCAGGTGGGATGTTCCAAATTTAAAAATTTTGGCCGATGAACAAATCACAAATGTCACTGCACTAATAAGTCACCAGGTCAAGAATTGGATGGGCTAAAGCAGACCAAGCATTTGGGAAACAGTCACTTTCACACCATCTGGACACATGCTTGAGACATGGCATTCCCAAAATCTCTCTTTATTGCGACTGTAGGTGGGATGTTACCTATGTACGGTGACTGTCCTTGGTGCTGAAAAAGCTATCTGGCAGTAACCACCTCTTCTATCGAAAGAGTGTTTCTTCATATGCTGATATCTGATATTCAATGATTGTACATTTCAAGGATGATCGACTCAGCAATGTTCCATAAGGCAGACTTATGGAGGCTGAAAATGTCACTAATGTTGTTGCATTGCTGGTTAGAGTTAAATGGGATAAAGCAGATCAAGCATTTGGAAAACTGTCACTTTCACACTACCTACATTCTGACACATGCTTGACATGTGGCTCTCCTCAAATTTCTCTTCATTGCAATAGTTGGTGTAATCTAACATATGTACAGTGCCTCTCCTTCGTACTGAAACAGACATCTACTGGTAACCACCTCTCCTATTAACAACAGTAGTGGGTTCTTTAATACGCTTGAGCTTGTTAAAAAGTTTAAACCCTTCCCACACCTTTCAGTGCTATATATAGCACAGTGGCCATCTCTATTTCTATAACACTCTGCTACTGTTTTAAAATGGATATCTAATAAAACATCAAAACATACAGCTATATACAAACATAGACCAGTACAGGTTCGGAGCAGGTACACACCTGCACAACTCCCAATTCTACCAGCACTACCAGATGGTATTCAAGCTCTGGCATGCGACTGTTTCAGACTGTAAGTCCCTAGTTGCCTGAAGAGTTATAGATAAGATTTATTCTTATCTAATAGATATCTAACAAAACATCAGGACATACAGCTATATGCAAACATAGACCAGTGCAGGTTAGGAGCAGGTACACACCTGCACAACTCCCAATTCTACCAGCACTACCAGATGGTATTCAAGCTCTGGCATGCGACTGTTTCAGACTGTAAGTCCCTAGTTGCCTGAAGAGTTATAGATAAGATTTATTCTTATCTAATAGATATCTAACAAAACATCAGGACATACAGCTATATGCAAACATAGACCAGTGCAGGTTAGGAGCAGGTACACACCTGCACAACTCCCAATTCTACCAGCACTACCAGATGGTATTCAAGCTCTGGCATGCGACTGTTTCAGACTGTAAGTCCCTAGTTGCCTGAAGAGTTATAGATAAGATTTATTCTTATCTAATAGATATCTAACAAAACATCAGGACATACAGCTATATGCAAACATAGACCAGTGCAGGTTAGGAGCAGGTACACACCTGCACAACTCCCAATTCTACCAGCACTACCAGATGGTATTCAAGCTCTGGCATGCGACTGTTTCAGACTGTAAGTCCCTAGTTGCCTGAAGAGTTATAGATAAGATTTATTCTTATCTAATAGATATCTAACAAAACATCAGGACATACAGCTATATACAAACATAGACCAGTGCAGGTTAGGAGCAGGTACACACCTGCACAACTCCCAATTCTACCAGCACTACCAGATGGTATTCAAGCTCTGGCATGCGACTGTTTCAGACTGTAGGTCCCTAGTTGCCTGAAGAGTTATAGATTAGATTTATTCTAATCTAATAGATATCTATCAAAACATCAGGACCTACACCTATTTACAAACATTTACCAATGCAGGTTAGGAGCAGGTACACACCTGCACAACTCCCAATTCTAACAGCACTACCAGATGGTATTTTAAGATCTGACGTATGCTACTGTTTCAAACGGCAAGTCCCGAGTTGCCCGAGAACCAGGGCATTCACCCCGGCGTTGAAACTAAACATTGACATTCCACGCCGAGAACTGCTTCAAATCCATCAAACGGGAAAATGACAAATTAGTTTTATTCCTTATGACTGATCATTCTTTATCCACCGTGATAATCTTTGGGATCAATACCGCTCGTGTTGCCTGCGACGGGGGATCATACATTACGCATCAAGGGGAAAGGGGGTCAGAGATTCAGGGGGTGAGTGAAGTGGTGCGACCATATTTCTTCACCTTATGGCTTCACATTAAGATTACTTATTTAGTCCTGTTCTGCCTGATAGCACATGTGGGATGCGCAGTAGGTCATCGTAGAACTCTTATATTTGCTCCGGGAAAACTGGAAGTGATGCGGCAACACACAAGAGAAAAATGTATCACTCATACACAAAACAGAAAAGCAGTTGGTGACTTCGCGTACCATTGATGTGACATCAACTGTCATAACTCTGCTGGGTGACCTAAGACGGCTAGATCTATAAAAAAAACGGTGAATTTAAAGAGATGTGTTGTGTAGCATCAGTAATCCCCAAGGTATGCACACTTCAGATATCCAATTGTTCAAGACATTCTTGTGAAGGCCTTGATGACACTGTTTTTCAAATGCAGCAGTCTTATACATGTACGCTAGGGTACCTTGTAGAATAATGAGAGTTAACATTAAATGTATGCATCCTACTTTGCTGCTCTGACAGGACTCTTCCTAATTTTCCCTCTGTGCATTGTGTCCCACTTAGCTGTCAACTGAACAAACGATATTACAGATAACATTTGTCACAACTTCAGAACATCCTGGATATGGTATGGTAAGTTGAATCAGGAGTGCAGGTATGCTCATCTTCAACAAAGCAGTCATTGCCTTTAAGTTGATTTGTGTTCCCAACCACATCAGAATGGTTAGAATTACCTCTCAGTCTCACCCCGCTGTCTGCGAACCTTTTCGAAAAAGTCAAAGCACCAAGATGTATCGAATGCCTGTGACCTAGGCGCCAACTCCTTGCTATATCTCCAAGATCCATATGTCCTTTTATGTGCAGAAAGATTACAACAGAAATCTATGTGAACTCGTTTTACACAGATAATCATTATGACCTACATAAAAAAGATAAATTTCTTCGCGCATCCATTATGATATTGATGGAAAAGGCAAAAGAGGATGATGAAGAATGAGATAGATAAATCTTTACTGCCATCAGCAATGATGACTAAAGAAGTACACAATCCTGTTGATATGGTGCATTTTGCTAAAGGAGGCAATAATCTATAGTTTGTTTCATAAAGTACATCTAAGGCCACATCAATTTGATTTGTTGTTTCTCAGAATTTCAAAGATTTACTTAACTGGAAAACAAAGCTTGAGGACCAGGTACACACCTTGGTGCACTCAGTTTTATGCCGTGAATACAGTCATGTTGAAGTTTTCCTCTTCTTCTATGATGTCCACTTGCAAAACTTTCACAGTTTCACCTTAAAATGTCAGAGAATCAAGGAAACAATTGGTCTGGCCTATTTAATCAAGGAACACTACACTGTTTAACTAAATGTTTGTGCATGCACATGTGTATAAAGATGCCGATAATCTCTCTCTGTCACTCACTGAAAGTTACAATGTCTTTGTTTGATACAGCAGTAGTAGTCCCTTCCCCCAACATTTCCTGCTTTTCTTGTGAAAATCAGTATTTTTGCGAGAGAAACAGCTACTTTTGACTCCAGCTGTGTGCAAAATGGAAGAATTTGTCCTTTGCAGTGAATGACAGAAACAAATGGCAAAAATCAAATTGGCATAGTCTTGGCCATCATTTGAGCAGTGACTGTGTAGATGGAAATTGGCCATTTTTTCCTGTCATTCACTGCGAGGGACAAACTCTTCAATTTTGCACACAGCGGGAGTCAAAAGAAGTTTTTCCCCTAATATCTCTTACCGGTAACTCTCTTGTTCTTGAAATGAGGCGAGTCGGCCACAGAAACAATTGATGGTGTGGCTTCAAACTATTTTTGTTCAGTAACCGCATGGATGGAAATATGTGCATCATTTTGCTCTGCCATTCACTCATCTGAGGGACAAACTCTTCAATTCTGCACTCAGCGGGAGTCACCACAAGTTGTGCCCCTAATATCTCCAAGACCCGACTCTTTTCTATCTCCTGACTCTATTACTCTTTAAACCTGGCAAGCAGGATCAAGAAACAATTATTTTTGTGCAGCAAGTGCACCAATGGAACTATGCGAATCATTTTGCTCTGCAATTCACTCATCTGAGGGACAAACTCTTCAATTCTGCACTCAGCGTGAGTCACCAGAAGTTGTGCCCCCAATATCTCCTGACTCTATTTTTCTCTACAGGCGTCAACCAACTTTTGTGCAGCAACTGCATGGCCATGGATGAAAATATGTGCATAATTTTGCTCTTCCTTTCACTCATCAGAGGGATATACTCGTCAATTCTGAGCGCAGCATGAGTCAAACGAAGTTGTGCTCCTAATATTTCCTGACTCTTTTATCTCAGGAAACAATTGATTCAAGTGGTGTGGCCGGATCTATTTCTACGCATCAACTGCATGGATGGAAATATGTGAATCATTTTGCTCTGCCATTCACTCCGAGGGACAAACTCTTCAATTCTGAGCGCAGCGGGAGTCACACAGAAGTTGTGCCCCTAATATCTCTGGACTCTTTTTTTCAAGAAACAATTGATGAAAGTAGTGTGGCCAGGTCTATTTCTATGCAGCAACTGCACGGCTGGAAATATGTGAATCATTTTGCTCTGCCATTCACTCAGAGGGACAAACTCTTCAATTCAGTGCGCAGCGGGAGTCACCAGAAGTTGTGCCCCTAATATCGCCCGTCTCCGTCGTCCTTCACAGGAAACCAAGTGTGCGCAGAACAAGGGGAAATCTTGTAACCTTCATGGCAATAACTCCGTAAAATCCATCAGCGCAAGGTCCCGGGAATTTTCCACTCCGGGCTCTGACGAAAAATAAAATCAATTGGCATTCATGGCTGTTAGGCCATTATGAGATATATCAATAAAAAGGTGCGGAGGAAAAATGACCCAATATTCAGTGTATCTTCCTCTTTATTGGGGCATGATCGGAGGTGTCAGGAAAATGCCACACCGAGCAATAAAGCTGACGCGGACATAATGTATCTCTCTTTCAAACTTTAAAGGTTCCGCTGCGCGAAACCAATTTCAGGGCATTACTCGGACTGCTGATCCCGTATACATCTGACCGGAAAATGTCATCCCGTCAAATGAATAAATTTACGTTCCGAAAATGAAACATCGGAAAGCTCTTACATAAACACTGCTGCTGATGGGGAAAGATGACGGGCACGTCATAAAACAAGGGTTCATTAACGTAAGAGAAGTCTGGCTTTTGTTTCTAGAAATGTAATTACATATTCATCATAAAGTTATTTTTATTGTGTCTCTTTATAAGTATATGGCGTTTTATATTGTAGCATCCAGTGTTTTTCTCTAAGTGGAATAAATATCCCTAAGAAAAGCATACCCTATCATTTCTTTCCCTTATCTCCTATTTTAAAATATGCACTTTTGGTTTGTTGCATACAGACATAAATGAAAACATATCTAAAATTGAAAGGAATATTTCCATCAAATACATAAAAATATCCTACCTTATTTCTCTTACTGCACTACTGTCTTACTTTATGTGAAAATATTTAAAATTGAATCGTTCAGAATCTGCCTTTCACAGCTCTTCAAATTTTGCTCTATGTTACACTTTTAGTTCTTGACAATCCCTTTGTTATGGTAACGATCTGATCTTACATTATACTAAGAAGATCTTCCTAACAGAAGCCAAAGTGAATACACTGTGAGTGTCCTTTATTCCTACTGTCTGTTTTATGTCACAGTTTGGATAAATGCAAACTAAAACATTATGTCGACAGGAGAAAACATTGGATGCTACAATAGTAGACAGTTACATTTTGGTCAACATTACATGTTTAGTTATCAATTGTCAATGTGACATTGTTTTGGAACCGAATTTGGAGCTAAATCTTCCTTCTACATTTGAAATGTCACTCTACTCTTCCCAATCATAAAGAATGCACAGCAAATTCTTTGACAGCTGCTGAAATTTTGCTAAACATTACACACGTTAGTTATCGATAGTCCCCTTGTAGAGATGACATTCACAGGTAATCTTCAAGTACGCCCAAAATCCGCCTCACTCAGAAATCATCTCCTAATTTTATATTTGAAATGTAATACACGACTCCTACAAGTAAGTGAATCCAAGTCTTCCTTTCTTCTACATTAAAAATATCATTTTAAGTCTTTTGAGCCGTTTGTCACAAATGCACAACAAATCCTTTGAAAGCTGCTGGAATTTTGCTCAACATTACACACGTTTAGTTCTTAAATTGCCCCGGATATCAGCCTCAGTGAAATCAATTCTTCTTTCTATGTTTGGAATGAGATAACTGTAATAAAGGCACAGCAAATCCTTTGACATCTGCTGAGATTTTGCTCCACGTTACACACGTTTAGTTCTTGACGGTCCCTTTGTCAGGGTAACATTCCGATAATCCTCTATCGCCCGTCGGGAAACTCATTCGGTGACTTCTGCTCAACCCAACTGGAAATGTCAACGAATCTGCGACATAAATCCGGCAAGCGAAACCAAAACGTCCCAGGATATAACTGGGCACTGATAATGTCAACGTGCAGAGAACATAAATTTTCCTGGTGGAATAAAACCTCCCCGAACGCTAACCGGAGTGGCCACATGGGCAGTGAGTAGCACGATCCGACCCATTTTTCAAAATCTCTCTTTCTGACAGGCAGTTACAATTGCCTTCCTTGGTTCCTTCTTTTGAAATAATAAAAAGGCGACAGAAAGAAAAACAAATGAAATAATGATTCTTTTCAAATTATATAAATAACTCTTTTCTGACCTGGAATTTTCCTAATAATGAGAAATTCGACTATTAATTAGTAACTGAACTGGAGTACTATGTACATTTGCTATTGACCCTGTGGTTTATTTGTTCGCTACTGCATATCATAGAAAAGAATTTTAATTATAATCTTTTCCATTAGAAGAAAAGAAATGAAAACAATTATTACAATTTTTTCTGACTTTGTTATGAATTTTTCAGCAATAATGAGAACCATTAATTAGTCGCTGAACTGGAGTACTATAATATGTTACTAATTGACCCTGTGGTTTAATTGTTCACTGCAGCACAATACAGAAAAGAATTTGATAATCTTTTTCATTAGACGGCATAAACTTCGGGACGCAAATAGAGGTGTTTGTCTTGAATTTGGAAAGTTCTATTATGACAAAATTTAACCATGTCAAAAGTGGTTATAGTACACAACAATATGTAACACTAGATGTACAATAAAAGCATCATTAACTGTCAATTACCAATTAAAAGAACACAGTCATTCCATTAAGCTTGTATGCTGAGATTTTACTTCTGTCATAATGACTGTCTTTATGAAAGAAGACAGTCTTATGGAAATAATTGAAAGCAAAAATTCAAGAGATTTGTAGAGTGATTATAAGAAACAACTGCTACGAGGATGTTGTTATTGTCAAAGAGTAACATCAGCACTAATCATTATAGTTTCCTCAGTTCTGGCTTAGCGCCAAAGTTTTCAATTAGTGTTGCCTTCCGCCTGGTGTTGCCTTCTAGAGATTTTTTAAAGAAAAAGAACTTCGGGATTTGTAGAGTCATTACATTAAGAGACAAATGCGATGTGGATGTTGTTATTGTCAAAGAGTAATATCAGAATTGAACATACTGCAGTAATTATCATACTTTATCTATAGTTTCCCTAGTTCTGGCTGAGAGCCAAATTTTCAATTAGCATTTGCCTTCTCAGGATGTAACCTTATCATGATGTTACATCCGAGAGGGGGATATAATAGACTTACTGTGGGTGATAAATGAAGACTGGAGTGTATCAAAGCACGGTTTTGGGTGATAAGTGTACATCACGTGTATTTACATAACTCTGTTTGCAATATAAAACCCAGATATCTTTTACAACTAGATGCATCTACATTTACACACACCTTTTATCTTTTATTGCCATGATGTATCAGTCTGTTTACCATTCAATATTAGTTTGAAATCAGTGTGATGCAAAGTAACAAAGCTGAAATAATAAAATTTTCAGCTATTATTAGTCTTAGAGAAAGAAGCATATATTGTACAAGTAATAAATACTGTAGTACATGTGAATGTAGAAGACAGTATTGAAGTATAGTTTTGGGATATAAGAATACAGTATAATTTAGTGATACATTATCTAGCTTTACAACATGCCACCCAGATCAGTTCCCTGCCTAGATCACATCAAAGAGTTTTTATTGTTATAGAATTTGCATATTACTTTTATCACCCTATTTGATGAGAAAGTGTTTAAGTGAAGCCAAAGCTCAGAAGAATTGCAAGTCTTAGGTTGTTATGATAATAGTAATCAATTCTCAATGATACAAATTTAAAACCTTACAGCATAAAAATGTAATATACAGAGTAAGCTGCAAAGGAAGTGAAGTTTTGCCTTGTCTGTCTGAGCAAGGAAGTTATTAACGCCAAAAATAGTTACTCAAGCAACTGGCTAAAATTTTGAAACAGTCAGATGTTTCAGACAGCAACCGCTATCTTTCGTCAGTGACTAATAAAAGATCTGGCAGAACTAGGTTTCATACCAAAACTCTGAATAGATATGTTAATGAAGGGAAGACAATTTCAGACAGTTCAATAGAATAGTAACCTCTTTGGTCTGTTTGTGTGTGTTTGTACATGTATTTCTGCCATTCCAAATATACGCGATGCAGTGTTGCCGTACATCCTCAGTGTACTTTGGTACATGAGCCTAGAAAATAGGGTCAGAAAGCAGTATGGGTCAGGGGGTGAAGTCTGCCGTCTCTTATTGCCTTGTTTTCTGAATCATCGCTTGTCTTCCCCCTCTATCAACCGAGGTCTAACAACCCGGCAACAGTGTCAACCCAATACCTCAAATTGCCAACATGAGAATAATCCATATGGCCAGTTCGGAAAAAAACTAGGTCAGGTCAATTTTACGACATGAAATGGACAAATTATATATTTTATAGCCTGCCATTTCCTCCACTCAAATATCCGCGGAAGGAGTCAGCCTTTAAGATTGGTCTAATCATATCCGATAGATCTCGATTTCCAATCTTCTAACCATTCTGTGCAATCAGATAGAACAACGTTATCTCTCCGACCGAAATATGCCATTGATTTTGTCATTCAGAGTTTTTCTAGGGTGCATCCTTATTATTACCAAGTGGCCTCATCTAAACAATAGTTGTAGACTACATTCACTACTGAATAGAATTTGTTTATAATCTCTCTGACCGAAATATGCCATTGATTTTGTCATTCAGAGTTTTTCTAGGGTGAATCCTTATTAATACCGTGTGGCCACATTCAAATAATAGCTGCTGTAGATTACCTACATTCACTACCGAATGGAATTTGTTTTTTGATGGTTTTAAGTGCTCCTTGCAACAATGAGGGCAATATAGCTGTAAGTCTATGGCAGTGCTATATGGCATATACTAAGAATAGCAGAAGCACACAAAGACATACACAAGCGTACAACAGTTTTTACATAGGGCTGAAGTAGAAACTCATTCCATTATACAGTTGGAATCAAACTTACAGAAATACAGTCAGAACTACCCATTGAAGAAGACCACTCAGGGGGCCAATAAATTCTGGTCTATGTGGATAGGTCTTTAGTCAAGATTCTTAATGCTTGTGTCATGTGAAAAATTATCCAAGGAACCACCCAAAAGTGGTCACATTGACCAGGTGGTCCTTGTGTACAGGTGGTCACTTGGACAGGTTTGACTGTACAGATCTCAATACATGCAAAGGAGTTCATCAACTTCTAGACATACCAACTAAAGAGGAACAGAAACATTGGCATCAAGTTACGAGTACCTTTAGGTATCTAGATTGAATTTGGCAAGAATGTTGTTGTTTCCATTTCTTGTGTGTTTTGGATGAAATGTTTTGTCTGTGACTGGTGTAATGCTACAATGTGATCAAGCCCATTTCAAGGTAAATAGTACTTTTGTTGAGTGAAGAAATGCACATTCAAATAGACACCATATACTGTCGTATCTGCACGGTTTAATGACATCAGCAAAACCAGTAATTTTTCTTTGAAAAAAAGGGAGGTAAAAACTAAGTTGAACTTCTATAATTTTTTATAACTGTAGACAAGTGATGCCAGTATCAATTCTCAACTGACACCCATAAAAGATCTTTCTAAAGGAAACTGATGAAGATATAGATATGACCACAAACGATATAAAGAAGGATGGTAGGACTGTAACAAAATAGAAATATCATCATGTGTCGGGCATCAGTTTCAAATGCCAATTGTGTATGAATCTATGATCTGAAAGTATTTTAGAAACTTCAAACCATTCATCAAACATTCTAATGTCCTATATAGCTATCTTTAAGCAGATTGAAGTAAAAGGTCATTTTTAAACCAGTTGACAAAGTTTGAAAGAAGATTTATGAAACACCTGAACTAAGGTATCTGCAAGAGGATTTGTCACAATATTTATATCTCCAACACTGAAAACACAGAATGTCTTCTTAGGCCACAGCAATTTAATTTGTTGGTTCTCGGACTTAAAAAGATAATGCTCAACAGTAGAATCAATTTGAATATAGTCTCTAAGGGGAAAGTCTGATGATCTGTCTGTATAGCCAGTATAACCACCCTTTGGCGTAACACACCAGCTTAGCAGGCAGGCGGCGCAGCAGCTGGTTATATTACACCGAACGACCTGGATCAGGCTGATTCGGCCTCTTACAGACTCGATCCAGTCAACTCTGCCCAACACCAGGTCACTGACTCGGCCCAACTACTTGGCCAGGGCAAGGTTAGGGTGTTGGTCTGATTAGGTATGGGCCGAGCTGGTAAAGGGCTGAAGCGTCCGACATCCCAAAATCTGTACCTAAATGGTATACACAGTATCAGGGAGTGAATGTAGCCAGATTCAAGTTTTTCCTCCCTGCTTTTTGTTTTCATCTTGACCGCTTGCTGAATTTCTGCCAAGAAATGTTTGAGAAACATGTAAATGAATTGGTGTGGCCCAAGCACAAGCAAGAAGAAATGTGTTCCATGTAACTGTCCATTAAGATCCAAGCCAGGCTCTGGCACAAATGCCAGAATAAACTTCCTAAACACTAATAGCAGCTGCCACAGATAAATATGCCACCAACAGACAAATTTACCGTCGCCTTGTGTGGGGGTGAATTCTTACATTTGGCAGTTTAAGCAGTTGACACCATTTCTGTCTATTGATTTCCATTTGGGGCTCTGTATAATTTATATGTCGGAGATGCGGAATTGAATTATTGTCCTTCCCTTAATCCTGGCAAATGATGACAGAGGCCTTTGGGCGGTGACCAAATGGGGTAGGGGTACATTTGGGAGGGAATCCGGGATTCAAAATGACCATCTCTGAAGACATATGCATTGAACTATAGTCATCCATTTAAAACTTCGGCTCAACTTTGCCATAAGATGTGTGAGGGTTTTATACACGAGTCAACACACCGCTTTTAGTATCAAAGTTTGACAAACTTAACCAAAGTTTAACAACTCTAGCTTGAATTTGTGATAAAACATTTAAGACAGTGACAAAGTAGTGTCTCTCCACTGTAGCTTTAAAGCAGCCTTCGTAACAGTTACTGTAACTTCAACAATGAAGGTGAACTAATCATCCACAAATTAGAATTGGTGGTCAACAACTAAAGAAATGAGATGACATGTTATTGAAAAGGCTAAAAGTGCACTACTTTCATTTTTGCACCCATCTTTCATTATTTGCAGTAACAGATACATGGTTTGAGTAAGATCAGACTTAGGCCATGTCAATTTGGATGACATCTGCGTGTGCATCAAGTTTTCGACCACACTGGAAATCGTACAAAGCAGCTGCAAACCAGCAAATGCTGGGAATTGCAAACTTTTTGGGAATTGGGAAACGGATAGCAATGTCAAAGTATGCCAAAGCAAATTCCAAAGTTAAAGAAGAAAATGTGAAAGAAATTATCATTTATTCGGTAGACCATACTCAGGGTGTTTATTCATTTGTTAAACCTTCCTGACCACGTAGATTTCATAATAAAGGGAACTTTTTTTTGCCAAACTTTTCATTTTATTCGCACACTCAGTTTTGGGGTTCCCAGAGGATGTCATCCATATAGTCAAATCAACATGATACAGATACATGGTTTAGCTAAGATCAGACTTATGGAATGTCCAAGTAAGTGCCAAGGTCAGACAGAAGGACAAGTCATCCCTAGGTCAAGGAGATGTCTTCAAGGACACCATTCCAAGCAGGAATTCATCAAGGATAATTCCCATGTCTCTCAGATCATTTGGAAACAATTAGCTGCTTTCTATTGAAACAAGAAGGGTGGTAATTATGTTTGTAAGAGTACTACATTCACAACACTTTTTAGTAATTCAAATGTTTACTTGAAAGTTCATCTGTGTTGGTAGAAGTCATTCTGAATGGAGTTTGAACTATAAATGCCAACACAAAAATTGGACTTACCCAAATTTTCGACTGAACAGCACCAGTCTTTGTCAAGGAATGAGCAATCCACTGCTTCTGTGACGTCACGTTATGCAGATGAGACACGTGACTCGGACAGCAGTGGATCATAGGTTGCAGAAAGTCTATGGCGCCCTCCGTCTCTGTTGAGGGATGGTTGTAATGCCCGGATGATTTTTTGCGAGAGGGATTAAGGAGTCCATCTACATCCGGGCATTACAACCATCCCTCAACAGAGACGGAGGGCGCCATAGACTTTCTGCAACCTATGATCCACTGCTGTCCGAGTCACGTGTCTCATCTGCATAACGTGACGTCACAGAAGCAGTGGATTGCTCATTCCTTGACAAAGACTGGTGCTGTTCAGTCGAAAATTTGGGTAAGTCCAATTTTTGTGTTGGCATTTATAGTTCAAACTCCATTCAGAATTCAAATGTTTCATTGCTAATACTATGTTGATATGATAAGTGCCTTTTTCCAAAGCTCCTAATGTTTAGGAACTTGTTAGGAGGAAAACTTAACTTTTGACTTTGTTTGCTCCTTGAAATTGTTTGTTAAGCTACAGACTTTCTTTAGAGTCTGTTTTCGTGTTCATATTCCACTCTAGCACTACTTTTTCAACTCTGAGAAGCAAGGAGTTGAATTGTTGAGGCCTTAATACAGAGATAACGTTACATTTTACGCACCTAATATATCACAGTGAAGAATGGAACGCCTGCCCAAAAGTGCAATCATTCATCAATCAAAGAAATAGGACACAATTGTCAATCCCTCCTCCTGCCCTTCACTTCAGCATCTCTTTCCAGGGAATTCTTTTCTTTCGATGTTTGGCGTAAAGATTTTACAACTGGACAAAAGTCAACTACACTGTGGCTGGGGAGGATATATTGTGTGGTCATTAATCATTGTGCATTTGTTTATAACAAAACTGCAATTTTTCATCTCTGTCAAATGTTGATACCGCTAGATCACTGTTGCCACTTTTGCAGATGATGGTTTTGGAAATGACAACTAAAGGTCACCTGTCAAATATTTTAATCAACTGTAACTGTTTAAATATATCTGTCAATAGCTTCAACAAGTTGGTATGTCAGAGGAGAATAGTGTTCTTTTTTTTACAACCTCTTGGAAGTTGGATGTTTTGGCGGCTACTCATTTTCCTTCATAGGGCATTAATGAACATTCAGCTGAGTACTTGTAGCAATCATTAGCTAAAGGAAAATTCTGTCAACTTGCCTTTTATACATGTACTTTGTCAATAAGTCATCCAGGGAGAAGAATGACAAGTGTCAATCATGCCTTCATCAGGGCCTGATGAACACTTAGAGCATTTGTAGCAGTCATTAGTGAAAGGAGAATTCTGCTTACACTTAAATAATAAATCCTCTGGTAAGAATAGCGGAGACAAGTTTTTCCGGTCTAGCAAGCATAACCGAAAGACTATTTGACTGAGCAGAAGTTAAATTTCATCTTATCTTATCAATATCACTCAAAATATAACATATTTTCTTAAACCACAGCTATTACACTGATAAATCTTCTGGCAAGAATATCAAGCACCTCCGTTTGACAAGTGCCAAGCATAATGAGAGACTGTTTGACTGACCAAGAACAGAAGTTGAAATTCACTTTAAATTCATCAGATCTAACATTAGATTGCTCAAAATATCATCTATTTGCTCGCTTGCCTGCTATTATACCACCTCTTACTAATATATTGTCTGCCGAGAATCTGGCATTACCGATAGACAGTTTGATTGAGTAGAAGTTGAAATTCACGTTATCATATCACTCAAAATATTTGCTTGTTTAACAAAGGCAATGAATCTTGTGGTAAGTTTTTTCGGCCAGGCAAGCACTTCCGTTTGATGAGCGCCAAGCATAACCGATAGACAGTTCGAGTGAGCAGAAGTTTGGACGATATCATGTCTAACATCAAATCATTCAAAATATAATCTATGTATTTGCTTGCTTACCAGTGTTTATAATAAATCTTGCAGCAAGAATAACGGAGACAAGTTTTCCGGCCAGGCAAGCACTTCCGTTTGATGAGTGCCAAGCATAACCGATAGACAGTTTGAGTGAGCAGAAGTTTGGACGATATCATGTCTAACATCAGATCATTCAAAATATAATCTATGTATTTGCTTGCTTACCAGTGTTTATAATAAATCTTGCAGCAAGAATAACGGAGACAAGTTTTCCGGCCAGGCAAGCACTTCCGTTTGATGAGTGCCAAGCATAACCGATAGACAGTTTGAGTGAGCAGAAGTTTGGACTTTGATGAAATGGTGCCAGGATTGCTTTTCCCTCCCAGTGAAAGGAGGGGTGCGGGGTCCCTGTCCCACATCGTACATCACCGCGAGGAATAGTTAGAATTAATGCTTCCCAATCTTCCCCGGACTGGCCTTTGTCAGGAGCAGACCATGCGGAGAGGGAGGTGTGACAACGTTCCAACTGTAGCAATTATTCGCACTGCTAATGCTGACCCCTCCGCAAACGTCTGGGTCAACCTCGCCGTCTTCGGGAGTCGCTCGTCTCCCGGGGGATGCCACGAGAGCAAGAAATTAAAATCAATAGTCCTTGTCAGAAGGTTAACAGGACTGGAATAATGTCTTGAAGACTTGGAAGGGATCCTTGCACGGTGGGTAGGCAGCAACAGTCTCCTTGAGATACCTCAGAGACACAGTGAGAAGTAAGAATCTGTCACTTCGTGAGAAGTAAGAATCTAAGGCCATTGGTTCTTAGATTTAAAGTAATGATGCTGTAATGAAAAATTAAGATGGAAACAAATTCTGAGTTGAAAGTCTGCACCTCAGTATATATACACTCAGTACACAGAGTTTCAATAGCCCACTTGAAATCTAAGGACAACTGCATCAGTCTCCATGAGATACCTTAGAGCCACAGTAAGAAGTTGTACCATAATATAAGGCCACACAAATTTGTTGGGTCTCAAACGCGTTCCTCCCTGAAGCTATTTTGTAGACTGGAGTTTGCTATCATTAAAAACAGAAGGGGCCTCTAATTGGATGGTTTAAAACAACACTTTGGGTTAGATATGCAGGGATTACATATGACAAATTGTTTGACATGAGCTGCCACTACGTATGTGTGCCTACAAAGCTGGTATGGTGTGTTATGCTAAATGTGGTTATACCATTTGACCTGAATATACTTGATAGATACTTCTGTATTTTTGTCAGGCTCTCCAAAACAACAAAGCACAAACCGGTGAAACTTCCCCATCATGGAACACATATCGTTTGATGTTAGTTGCACCTGCAAGTTGGATGTATGTTACATGTACTTACTTGATCAATGCAATCAACTAAGCACAATTATTATAGAATCTGATAAAGAGTTAAGGCCCACTAACCAGCAATTGCTAAGCAAACATTTAGTGACCAAAATTGGATTAATTTTGTAACCTTTGATTTTATAACTGATGTACAATGTAAAAGTATTATCTAGAAGACAACAAAACATACAAAACGTAAAAAGACTTGTATTTCATCTGATAATTGTTGAGTGACATGTCTAATTTTTTTCTTCGCTCAGTGGTCACAGCCTCTAGTGGAAACGGGGCTGTTATAGAAAAACTTTCTCCAAATTTCAAAAGTACAGTCAAAACTGAACAAGACCATTCAGGGGACAAATAAAATCTGATTCTTAGTCAGTGAGTGCTTGTGTCAGTGATAAAAGCTATTTGAGGGATAACAAAAAAGTGGTCACATTGGCCAGATGGGCCTTTTTTAGAGGTGGTCACTTATATTCAATTTGTTTTCAAATACAGGTTACACTGCGTTTGAAGGCAAACTAACTCGATCAATCTGGGACTTGCTGCAAAGTTTTTCCAATCATGGATTTTGTCATTCCCACCTTGTCAGTCGCTTGACAGTCTGAGTTAATCGACCCAAAATTTCCTGTCCAAGGAAAAACGATGTTTATTTTCACAGCACTTCCTCTGATGGGGGCTTCTGCTCATTATAAGGTTGAGATGCGGCCTTCTGTGTTTTCAAGGATATTTGCGGGTTCATTTTCGGGCAGATTCTTTCATCGCAAACCTTTGGATAGGAAGTGAGATTTACCAGTTATCGAAAACAAGCTCCGCTCTAATTGGGGAATTCCACTTTCCTTGTTTTGTCTAATGCAATTTTGTATAGAAGTGGTTTGCTTAAGCTTCAGTCTGCACGTGTATTTTGACATCATACTGTAATGTCATGTAATGTCATGTACAAAGTTTAAGGGTTTTTCAAAAGTGTCTCTAATATTGACAAAAGGGCCACAAAATATACTAGAATCGGATGATTCCACTTTTCTTGTGCTATTTTCTATGGTTAAAGCCTCAGTCTGTACTTGGTATTTGTTATCATACCGTAATGTCATGTTCAGAGGTTTTTTTGAAAGGTTTTTCAAAATTGACAAAACAGAGAAGAAAATTAGAAAAAGTATACTATAAATGGAGAATTCCACTTTTTTGTTTTGTCTTTTGTCTTTTCTAAAAGAGATTTGCAAAAGATGTATTTGACATCATAATTGATTTTTTTTAAAGTGTCTCTAAAGTTGACAAAACTTCAAAAGACAAAATAATTAAACGTACAATTTCCAAAACTGATACTTGTTACAATACTCGGTTATGGGGACAATTCCAGCAGTATACATAGCAGCAACTCTCACCTCAAACTTCAAACATACATACTCTGACTGAAACTGTGCCACATTTTTTATGAAAGTTGAATTCACAGCTTCATCTTACGTAATTGTCTTTGGATTGACCTCGCCTGTGTTTCAGCCAAACCTATAAAAAGATTCAAATAAACAAAGCAACTCTGTCAATTACAAGTTCAAGTGATGTCTGGTTTCTTGGCCGGCCCCTCTTTTCCCTAAAAGTTCCTGTGACACCTTCTCGTCTGAAAGGGAAGTATCTCAGCCGCAGACTACACAAAGCTCCATTAGCCTCCAACCTTGCATGTCTGTATTGGAGCTGTCTTCACACCAGATTTATGAGATCATCATGTGTTCTGGTACAGAGGCATTGCTTTTAGCCACTCTTGAACAACGCATCAATTACAATTCCAACTATTTTGCCTGTGAGACTTTTAAGCTAAACATTGCCTTTCTGATATAAACACTGGTCACCTTGAAGTCTAGAGATTTGAAATGTTTAGCAAATTAACACTTGGCTAATGCAAATGTATAGATGATATGATATGATATGAATTTTTTAGTAATTGAAATCCAATATAGAGGATAGTGTGGTTTTCCAAATGAGTGTGATCAGATGATCATTGTCAGTCCGTCATATACATGTATACTTCTAGATTTGTACAAACAGTTCAGGGTACTAGTACTGTCCATGTTCCTAGATGGAAGCAGCTTTCATTGTAATTAGCTTCAGCGTAGCAGACAAAATTCTTAAGGATTTCCTTCTGGGATGTCATAATCAGCAGTTACCAAGGACTGTACATTACAGGGGCTTTCTGTGGAGAGGTTTTAGACTCACCATTAACAGATTTTGGACCAAATCCTCTTAGATGAAAGAAGAGATCACTCTAAAAATCCTGCTGCCTTTTACAGGACTTTGTTGCGAGGACAGAAATTATCTCACAAAACTGCCTCTACTTAAGACTCATTTTCTTTACAGAGCAGAAATCAGAAATAGAAATATTTTCACTCTTTCATCCTCAGAGCTTGTAACATCTACTAACTTAAAGATAACTCCACCAGGACACATAATTCCGCTACCCTGAAAAGGTACATCCAAACAGATCTCCAACCCAACATCCCCCAGTATAATGGACCTGTTTATCTAAACTGTGCATACCTGCTAGAGATCTCTCAAACCTACTGTTTGTCAAAGTGGTGGATTTATGTAGTCCGGTAAGATTAATGTCAATGGAGGTTACACACTTCCTAAAAAATCTTTTGTCAAATCAATAACTCACAAAGTAACCTAATAGACAAGAATTGAAATATTTTGTATTTCTCAAAAACTTTCCGCAAAAAGTGATATTGCAAAATGAAAATAAAAATTCATACTATAAGCAAAAATATACCCTTAGCATAAGAATTGAGACGGATAATCAGTTCTCCAAGAAAAGCAAGACTACTGATTTTTTTCACTCCAAGAAACAACTGCTTGATTCAGTGTAGCCTAGAAAACACTGTAGATTGCCCTCAAACAAAAATGTAGCTCACTCCAACATAGCAATCCTGATAGACCTACATTTCGCCATGGTTTATCGAGCTCTTTGACTTTTAATCAAGGGCAACGCAGCGCAGAATAACAAGGTGAATTGTCTTCGAAGTACAACCGTGCCACTTGTCAAATATATCAATAATATATATCAGCATTAGCATCAATATATCAGACCTTACACCTTTAATAAACATCGTTTCACCGACAAATCAAGTCCACACATTTCCACAGAAGATTACCCTTGCTGTTGATAGATCGTAATGAACAGAAAGTGTCCTTTGGTTGTCAAAGTCAAAAGCAATTAGGTACAGTTTCAGCCGTCTAATTCATGTAAACGGGTCCAATCTTTTAAATCAGTTAATATCATCCGCTGATGGAATGCCAAATCTCAGCATCGTTCAATAATGACAAGCTATAACTCTCATTTCAGTCACTTATATGATGCCGGGAGGATGAAACAAATGAACTTCGTATCAAACTATCTCCTGTTCGGGCCTATAGCTTTAATTGGGTTTGACATGGGTACAGATAAGGTAAGGAGGTTGAGATGAATCTGTAGGGGAGGTAATAAGTCATGTAAAACACTCCCCACTGTGTCAGATCCCTCAGGATAAAATGTACATTTCAAGGGTGTTCAAGACATTTGTAAAGCCACACCGATTTATTGTTGGTTCTCGGATTTTTCAAAAATATGCCTAGTTGCGCAAGTCATTTTGAAAATACCCCAGGCTCTTCAAGTTTTGATTGTAGGATATGATTGACAGCAACAAAGAAACAGGAATCTGTGACTGAACAACAAGAGTGTGCAAAATAAGTATGTGTGTGGGGAAGACAGGATTTCAAATCATTGCTGACAAAAATAAAGCCTTCCTACCTAATCCTTTCATTTATGGTAAAAACACTCAAGTTGTAACAGTCTATAGCAGGGAACTAATCATTGAGCTCAAACATGAAAACATTATCACCCACACTTGTAAGCCGATCCTCTGCTATATATGGAGACTGACATTAGACTGCATGAACATCAGATAATAACTGGGATTTGGAAGGAATGGCAGACTCATTACACTGGCATATCTGAGTCCATACAGTCAAATACACTCTGTAGGAAGGATCATGAACATTATTAATGCTAGGCTTGACAGGCAAACTGAAATGACTTCCATTAGAATTGCAAGAAAACCTCCAAGTTGGTTTGGTTTGAATAACATTGATGGAAAACATCCATTGTGTTACCGGTAGTGTAAAAAAGGCGGGCCTTGCTAACAAGAGACAGGGAAAAGTGATTGACATTTGAAACTAAATATAGTAAGTGAGTACTTCATGGCATATTCAGGTTGCATATTCAAGGTTTTCTTTCATCTGGAAGCAATTCATATTCTTTTGATCTGCTCTTCAATTCTTTACGTGCTGTCGAGTACAGTTTACTTTCCAGTTATCCACAGCAAAATAGACAACCTCCGCATGAATGAAGTACTGTACGCAGAAGATGTATGTGGAAGTCAAGTACTGTATCATGCATCCTAATACAACATCTCATGAAGAATTAGGTGACACGAATACAATTTCTCAGATTTACATAAAATGTAATGCTGGATTGTAATATCAACATGAAAGCAGAATCTGAGTGGAAAGTCTGTACTCTGATGCACACAGTTTCAGGGATTGAGCACAGCCAGGTGAAAGTTTTCATCCAAGCCTTCTGTTTTCATGATGTCCTGTTGATGAAATTTTGCATGAAGATGTCCAAGAACAAAAAAATTAAATTGGTGTGGCCTTGTATAGGTTGGAAATGGTTGGCTTTGTAGCAATTGCTTCTGTAGCAGTTCCCTTTGTGGCAATGCCATTTGTAGCAATGCCTTTGTGGCACAACATTTGGCAACTGAGAGTGGCAAGAAATGCTCAGAAGTGCTAATTTTAGGACCGCTGTTCCCAACGTACAAGTGATCATTGTGTGCACAATTATGCTCCCACAAAGAGCTGGGGAGATTTTCGATCACTTACCTTCATTGCAACTTAATTTTATCAGATAAGCAGGGACCCGCAGACTGGGTTATCAGTTCGCTATCTTAATGAGTTTGAGATGTTATCTGGGAGTAAGAACCAAATCAGGGCTGTGACTGTGAGGCAGGTGGTTCTCCAGCCGTAAGGTTGCAGCGGCTCCACCTAACGTAAGAAGCAGAACTGCAGACATATGGAGATTCAACATAGAGGTTGATGGTGTATTTTCTCAATGAAGAATTCATTTACTTTCGTGCGGTAGGAGGGAAAAGGAGATTTTTGATGTATTTTAAATTAACAGTTGAAACAATTCTGTTATACATTGTACATCGGAAATGCATACTGTAATCCACTTTATCTTCATGGTAGCAAAATTTCTCGGTGGAAGGAAAATGGACATTTACAGAACGGATGTGTTAAGGAATCATAAATAATAACAACAGTTTTTCACAGTGATGATAAGTTCACGGTATAGAGGTGACTGTGAAAACAGTGAACATTAAGTCACAGTGAAAGAAACAAGAAACGGTGTGATGAATTTGCGATGGAGAAGTCACCACGAAAAACCCCTCAACAAAACCACCGTAAGAGTCTCAAGACTTACAGTATCCTATGAACTAGTAACTTAGTGCTACAGGATCACACTTCTACAGTATTCTAAGAAAAGCGAAGGGTAGCGTATAAACCCTATCCCAATGTTTCTGGTCTTTAAACTTTTCAATTCAAATCATTGTGATTAAAGAATGGTTCTAGGACTAAAATCCAACCTTACCCTATATAATGTCCTTGCCTTACCTAAATGATAACAAAAATTCAACCCTGACTTCTTGACCTACACAAATTGCAGACAGACTTTATTTTCTGGCATCAATTTGCCGTAAATATTTGTTCTGTCTGTTGTGAATTGCTGTAAATCATGTACAAGTCAATCTTCTTCTTGGGACAGATACAACTTTACAAAGTTGTAATTGTTAACAGATCAAGGCACCTACTTTGGGAGTTGGACATTTGTACATCTCTTATTAGCCTGTAAGACCGATCAGGTAAAATACTGTAAAATCTGGACACTTTTGCAGAAGTCACACTTTTTCCACAGCAAATCCATGACACTGCAGATATGCATTTCA
Source organism: Branchiostoma lanceolatum (assembly GCA_035149815.1). Lineage (NCBI taxonomy): Eukaryota > Metazoa > Chordata > Leptocardii > Amphioxiformes > Branchiostomatidae > Branchiostoma > Branchiostoma lanceolatum. The sequence goes on from CM068871.1 coordinate 2,975,805, forward strand.
AATGTATTACTACTGTACACTTGAATTGTTTCAACCGTGAATTTAAAACAATGCCAAAACCTTCCTTTCCCTCCTAATGTAAAATAAAACCACTGTGAAAGTAAATTGATTTACAGTACTCTAAGACTTGTGATTAGTACCCTCAAGCAAATAGGGAAGTTAAAGGCAACATCATTGAAGTTTATGTATTGCAGTAACAAACTTTAACATAGATATAATTGTTTATACACAATATTTTCTGTTAGTTTCAAATCTCATTTCAGAAAGTGGAATTTTAAGTTTGAGAAATACAAATTTTAAAGAAGCGATGATTTGTCATCGTCACTTCATGATTCTGGCCACAAAGTAAGATAATGAACATCACCAATTATGAAGTTCCTCAGTTTGACTCAAAGGTCAAGTGATGTCTTAAGTAGCTCAGTAACCTTGGTCTCAAAGATTAAGTAAGTTCTTTGAAGTTGTATTACGGTAACAAACTTAAACATGTCATTGTTTATACACCTTTTTTCCTGTCAGTTTCAAATCTCATTTCAGGAAGTGGAATTTCATGTTTGAGACACAAAGAAGTAAGCGATGATTTGTCATCGCCACTTCACAATTCTGGCCACAAAATAAGATACATGAATGTCACCAATTACGAAGTTCCTCAGTTCTAGTGAAAGGTCAAGTGCCGTCTTAAGTAGCTCAGTAACCCTGGTCTCAAAGATTAAGAAAGGTCACGCAACTTGTTTCCATTGCCAGGCTGTAATCTTCCTCACTGCTCTGCCATAAGAGTTAATCAGAGATTGTGGAGTGAACTGGCTGAGCCAATTATTTTGATAAAACCCCAGCACAGGCAGAAGACATATCGGTGGGGGGAAAATCCCAGAGGTCACTCCGTTTACTTATTCCAGGGCATACCGTTGCAGAGTTGTGCTTCAAAAGTCTGGTTCCAATTTCAAAGGTACAGTGGCCTATCATTTGTTATGATCCGAGGTATTTAGGACTGATCAGGTGCGATCTGAGAGGTCATGATACTGCTGTGCTAGTTGAGCGCTCTTTTCTGAGGTTCAAAGTCAGGCGTTATCCTTGACTCCTTGGCCCTAACCCATCGGCAATACCTGAACATGATCAGTAGAATGCTGGTCTTATGTAACATATTATGTATGGTGTTCATGTTTGGTTCCGTTTTGGAGAAAGAGTTTTTCAGTAAGCAAGACCGAGATACACCTCTGCAGTCAAAACTGCCAAAGAACTAGGCCACTCAGAGTACTGAGAAAAGCTGATCTATGTCGATGTCATTTTGGATAGGTGGTCACTAATAGACAGGATCCTTAATGCTTGTGTCAATGGGAAAAACTATCTAAGGGATCACCAAAAAGTGTTCTTCTTGACCAGCACTGGCGGTCCTTATTTAGAGGTTTATTTATTCATCTATTGAATTTTTAGACAGCTGGGTGGCCCATCCAATTCTGGCAAACTGAGGTAGACAATTAATTGTACAGGTTTAATTTTAACTGTATTTCCAGAAGAACCGTCCTTCCAGTCAGTTCAATTTCTGCTCCCCTAATCCCTCCTGCATCTGTCCATCGGATCCCTCAACATACGTGCACTGTACATGTACATACATCTCCTTCTTGCGAATGGAAGAATACATGCACAGTAGTCTTAACTTTAATAAAGACACATTTCTATCAGATTTTCTAAAAGAACCATCCTTCCATTCAGTTCAATCTCTTCTCCCCTCTTCTCCCCCAGTCTCCCCTGCCCCTATCCATCCCTCGACATACATGCACTCAGTGTACAGACATCTTCTTCTTTTGAATGGAAGAATCTATGATTGTACAGTTAGTCTTAACTTGGATTAAGGTACATTTCCATCAGAATCTCGGAAAGAACCATCCTTCCATTCTGTTCAATCTCTACTCCCCCAGTCTCTTTCCTGCCCATCCATCCCTCAACATACATAGTACATACATGCACTGTACATACATCTCCTTATTGTGAATGACAGAATCTATGCACAGTAGTCTTAACTTTAATAAAGATACATTTCTATCAGATTTTCTAAAAGAGCCATCCTTCCATTCAGTTCAGTCTCTACTCCCCAGTCTCTCTCCTGTCCCTGTCCATCCCTCATGTATATCTTATGTACAATAGTCTTATCAACTTAGATAAAGATACATTTCCAACAGATTTTCTAAAAGAACCATCCTGCCATTCAGTTCAATCTCAACTCCCCCAGTCTCCCCTACCCCTGTCCATCCCTCAACATACATACACAGAAGAATCTAATATTATGTACAGTTACTGTAGTCATAACTTGGATGAAGATACATTTCCATCAGATTCTCTAAAAGAACCATCCTTCCATTCAGTTCAATCTCTACTCCCCCAGTCTCCCCTGCCCATCCTTCAACGTTAAAGTGGGGTCAAACCCACAAGCCAGGAGGGCAGCCGGCCTGTTGGAGTACAGAGGAGGGGTCAGGTTTGATTTGGGGCTCCCTTCATTCGCCTATTTTGGTTCAATCGAACGTGAGGGGAACAGTCGCTCCAAATCACAAAGCTGGAAATGATGATGCTGGTTTGTCGGTCAGAGGTCACCTGACCGTCCAACACTGGTCGGGCCTGTTCAAGTCAATTAAGTTGTTCTTGAGATAAGAAAAGTAAAAAACTTCAAGACATCTCAGGGAAAAAAGTTGACATGTAATCAATTAGTTCATCAAAATCAAATCCCAGAACATTTGTGATTATGATTGTGTTCTTTTTTTTTCATCCTATCTGCCTACATCTCTGAGATTGTCATTGAATTTGAAGGCATCTTTTTCTTGGGACTATGCCCAAGAAAACAATACACAAATTTTACTCAAACCTATTGGTAAACCGAACTTTTGCAAATCAAAAAACAGAAGACCAACTTAATGAGATCTGCTCGTCTTAGTTTTGATATTTACTTGACACCTTTCAAAGATTGAATGTTGAGAATCTCACCCAAACTCATTTGGAAATCTTGCTTTTTTGACGTTTTCCTGATCAAATGACAGCAAACTAAGAGAGATTAAACCAATTTTATGAGACGGTTTCCGACATCTGGAAAATACCCTAACAAAGTTGCAAGGAAACCTACAAACTTACACATACAAACACAATATTTAGCAAACAGTTTAAGGGGGAGACCTGGATACCTTTCTGATGATCTCCTGATCAAACGTCTGCAAATGAAAAGAGACAAATCCATGGAGACAATTTCATGAGAAGGTCTGTTCATCTTGGTTCATCTATAAAAAAACCTTAGATACCAGTTGAAAGCTCCAAATACAGCACATACAAATAGTTCAGGCGAAAACTTTTTGATGTTTTTCTGATCAAACGTCAGCGAATTAAACGAGACACACCAAATTCTATAAGAATCTTTGTTCATCTTGTTGTTGACATCTGAAAAACACCCTCAAATAAAGAAGTTGATAGTTACACATACAAACAATTTTAAGGGAAGCCTAGAAACCTTTTTGATGTTTTCCTGATCAAATGTAAGCAAATCAAAAGAGTCGTCTTGGTTTTGACATCTATAAAACACCTTGAAATACAAAAGTTGACAGTTCCTCATACAAATATTTTAGGGAAAACCTAGAGACCTTTTGATGTTTTTCCAGATCAAACGTAGGCAAATGAAAAGAGACACACCAAATTTTATGAGAATATTTCTTCATCTTGTTTCTGACATCTGCAAAACACCCTAAAATGCAAACCTTGACAGTCTCACATACAATATTGTACATCGTGTGAACACAATATTCAGCAAAACCTTAGACCTTTTTGATGTTTTCCTGATCAAACATCACCAAATCAAAAGAGACACACCTGTTGAAATTTTATGAGAAGGTTTGTGCATCTTGTGTCTGACATCTGTAAAACACCCTAAAATACAAACCTTAACAGTTCCACATACATGGTACAAACACAACATTCAGCAAAACTTTAGACCTTTTGATGTTTTCCTGATCAAACATCACCAAATCAAAAGAGACACACCAAATTTTATAAGGTTTGTTCATCTTGTGTCTGACATCTGCAAAACACCCTAAAATGCAAACCTTGACAGTCTCACATACAATATTGTACATCGTGTGAACACAATATTCAGCAAAACCTTAGACCTTTTTGATGTTTTCCTGATCAAACATCACCAAATCAAAAGAGACACACCTGTTGAAATTTTATGAGAAGGTTTGTGCATCTTGTGTCTGACATCTGTAAAACACTCTAAAATACAAACCTTGACAGTTCCACATACATGGTACAAATACAACATTCAGCAAAACTTTAGACCTTTTGATGTTTTCCTGATCAAACGTCTACAAATCAAAAGAGACACACCAGATTTTATGAGAAGGTTAGTTCATCTTGTTTTTGACATCTGCAGACGGAGGGTCCATCTGCAGCGCTGACCTGGCCCAGAGGTCGGGAGAGGTCATGACCGGAGGCTGAAGGGCAGATGGCTGATATGAGCAGGATTGAGGAGTAGTTACTTACAAACCCGTCCCAGATGGGACATCCATATGTCTGAAATGTGCAGGTCAGCGTGCAGGTAATATTCTGCACTTGTCAAGGTAATATTCTGTACTTGTCAGCAATAAGGTCAAACCTGACCAAGAAGACCCACTTAGGAATCCGATATAATCAGGTCTATGTGGACAGGTGGTTTCTATAGACAGGATTCTTTGTGCTTTAATGTGTCTATGAGAAAAATTATCTATTAAGGGATCCTCAAAAATCGGCCCTTTCCTTGGTATAGATTTAACTGTATTCAACAGTTGTTGGAAACTGGTCAGCAAAATGCCATCCTTTTGCTAGCTACTTACCTAGAGAGGGGTTGTCAGCTCAGGGTACAGTACCGCTCGCGTGATAGTTAACATCTCTAACGCGTTATAACGCGTTAGAGTTGTGTCCTCGTCGCGTTATCCTTGCGATAGGGTTATGTTGTTGTCGCGTTATAGTTTTTTTCTAACGCGTTCTCGTGCGTTAGGGTTAGAGTTAATGAGATAGGGTCAAATTTCATGTTTGTTTAACCAGCGGTTAAAACAATAGCGACCTGTCACTTTGAGGGATGTCATGTAGCGACGGCGGCGCCTCTCTCGTGCCGATACAAGCCAGAAATACAAACGATAAATTACGTTCTTTTAATTTCAAAGACCACAATACGCTAAGAGCAAGGGACGAAAAAATTCCCGACTATCAATTAGAAACTCTGGCCTCCTTAGCAAAAATCTTCAGCGGCGTAATTTATTTGGGGGGAGCGCTAAAACGCCGGCAAGGGCAGTTTCGCCGCCCCGAAAAATAAAGCCACCGAAGGAGGCAACGGAACGCCAACATTTCTGGTGGTGTTATAGGGCATATATTTCTTTTTATTGAATTGAGAACCGACCCTCTCTGTGGCAATATTGACTGCATTTTCTAACACGAAATGCCGCAAGCCACTTGTAGTACACGTCAGTAGATCCAACATCGCCGGACATCCCGTGCCGCACGTAAAAAAAGCAAAGGTCGATGACCCGTCCCTTGGTGTGTGGTAAAACCGTCGGCGCGGCGGCATGTTGCAAATTTCCACCTTCTGAAACACTCCAATTTGCGGTTGCTTTGGTAAAAAGAAGCAGTTTGACTGTTGTGACACACACACAAAAATAGTTTGAAAAATATATCGGATCAGTTAGTTTGTTTCTGGATATAATATCGTAGATAATGTTTCTGTTTACCCAACATGATACATGTATCAAGCATGTCAAGCCGCCGATGTTCTCACGTTCTGAACAGTTGATTGACAGGTGGCCGCTCTTTGTGGGACTTCCGCCTGGCGCCAAGCAGTCTGGACGACCGCCGAGGAGGCCGATCTGAGCAGCCCGATCTTTGCCGAATATAAACGACATTCTGTCATTGGTCACCGAAGGAAACCGACATCCATGGGGGTGGAGAGTGTGTCCGAACGTTTCTAAATTTGGAGATAGTCACTTGTTTTCTGAAGTGAAGTCGAATGGTGCTACAATTCTGATACAAGGGAGGGAGGACTGACATTGCCGGCAGGTATTGCAGAGATTTGCCGCGACATTGTTCCATTATCTGTGCTGGTGGACATGGTTTTCCAAATAATACTAAATGTACTTTGTTGGTACTGTTTTACTTATTACTGTTATTATCATATATACATACATATGCTATGAATAAAACGATATTGTGCTCGATCATAACATAGAATTTGTATATAAGTAGATGATGTTTTTATTTCCTTGATAAGACATCGGTAGGTACGTTTCCAGGCTACGACTCAAGTTTTCATACGCCGACTTCATTTGAATGCTACTCGCTGCTTGTCGGGGGTGCAGCGGGACAGCCAACAAACCTACCTGTTCCTGTCGGAGCTGTTGCGTTCCCGCCTAGTTCCCACCGTTCCGGGTCGTCCGACAATCGACGAACCTTACTGCTGGGAATTCATTTAACCTTGCAGCGATCTTAGGTTCTGATATCTTGGTTCGACAACAGATATAAGGCATAAACTATTTTGCCTAAACATGTTATGTATCATCGGTTCTTGATTCCGAAATGCTGCTATGACGTCGGAAAAAGACACTCATACATAGATATAAACGCACACGCACACAACTCAGAACCTTCCACCTGTGAAAATGTCCATGATTGTCAGCGGTGATGATTCGGCCCCGTTGTAAACCTTATATTTGACTGAATATATTTGCCGATTTCTACGTATTATCTCAGAACTTTGTTACGTTAATTTGGAGAGCTGAAATCACCAGCCTTCATTATATATTATGTTTTATTTGTTGACAAGAAACGTCACATTCTAGTTGATCTCAGTGTTGAGTTTGTGTTAAAGTTGAAATCTATTTTATCGATTTCGTTCCCCTTCATTGTGTATCTGTTTTAAGTTGTGTTGGCACTTTACGTAACTAACTGTGTAACTAACATTATTTTATCATGGCTGTTCAATGAGGTTCAACAAACATGTACACTGCGTCACAACATATTGCATTTGAAACATCAAAGGTAAGTTAAGTATAGACCATTCGGCAGCTTATTCATCTAGACGGATCGACCACCCCCCGGTTCCAAATCTTGGAAATACGGTAGGTTATTCACTAAATCTGTCAGTGCATGAAGAAAATTGATACCCTTTGAATATTGAAACGTACGGTACGGGATTCATACTAGTACTCCGTCAGATCGGCGTTCACAACATTACCACGAACTACTAGTATATGCGTATATTTAAAGTACTATCCTAGAAACTGTTAGAATACAATGCAATACAATACAATAAAAATGTAATACATAGTAATAATCTGATGTTTATAAATCCCTTTGAATTTTGAGACCTACGGGATTTACTACTCGGTCAGATCGGCGTCCACAACATTACCGATTCATTACCACGAACATAGTTGCCATCAAACATGATGTACTCTGCCGATGCGTATATTTCAAGTACTGTACTATCCTAGAAACTGTTAGTATATAGCTTAATACAATACAAACATAATACATAGTAATAATCAAATGTCAAATACACAGGGCGGACAAAAATCAACATTGTTGTCAACCTTAAATAGGTTTCCCTTCTTTGAGAACATGCCGACAGAGAAGCCGCGGGTCTTCCCGCATGTGTCAATCAAATTTAGCAGCGGATGGTAGGCGCCGCCGGTCTAGACCCGCAAGTTTTGCTACCGGCATCGAGTCTTACGCGCAAAACATTGTGATTGCAATCGCCACGATAAATACCTCGTATTTGTGCTCAAAACGCCAAAAGGTTGACAACATGCCAGACGTTCCTAAACTTATAAAACCGTGTACACGTCGCCGTGATACGGGGTGGAATTCGCATAAACAAGTCACATTCCAATTTTTCACCCGGAAGCGAAATCGGTCGCCGCGCCATGTTTCTGGAGCTTGAATGTCGAAGGGAGATATCTAACGTTACATGTAAAAGCTCGTCAAGTAGATATTTCCCGGCCTTTTACACCGACGTAAGGTACCCAGCTTTTTGATAGCGAGGGCAGGCGCTCGGCTTACGGTACTTGACTCTACCGACTCTAGTCTATATTATATTGTGCGGGCCGGCGCTCCACACGTCGTGTAACTATAATCTATATATAAGCGAAAACAATATATTATTTGGAATTTGCTACAGAAAGGAGTATAGAGCGATTTATTGAGAAAAGCACCCTTCAAAAGTTGAAATTTGTTAATCAAGTCGTAAATTTTGAACCTTCAAATTGTACCCAATTTTTGATAGTGCGATCTATTGGTATATATATCATCGGCCTACATAAGAACGGGGGACGGGGTGGTCATGGCACGTCCACATTCCGCCCAGCACGGGGCCGATTAGCGCTCCTCCCAATTGTCTCTGATGTTACCGCCGCCTGCATAAGAATGGCCGGAACTATCGCGTTAGAAAAAAACCCTAACGCGTTCTGATTAGCGGAGGCGCCTAACTCTAACGCGAGGATAACGCGACAAGGACACAACTCTAACGCGTTATAACGCGTTAGAGATGTTAACTATGACGCGAGCGGTACTGTATATTTATCAGATCTGAGAGCATGTGTTGATGTAGTGATTATAACATTGCCTGACCTAACTCTATGATGACATTGCCACGTATCAGATGACTCTGATGACTATAATCTTAGTAACATATGTAATATGAACCCAAGTTTTGGCTTTGTTAATGATTTGATATATAGCTTAGTCTCATGCGCTTTAGTTTTATGCTAGTTTTGTGACGAAGACAAAACTTCTAGTATGTATTTTAGTCTTGTATGTTGTGTACGCCTTTAAATGTATTTTAGTCGTATTTTAGTCGTAAACGTCTCTATGTGCTTTATGATAGTTTGTAATGAACTTTGTATATTGTTCAGTTACCAGGGCTAACCCTTTGTAATAGTCCCTGGCTAGTTGGAAAGCCCTGGCTAAATCAAATCAAATCAAATCAACATTGCCCATGTCCCTCTTTCCACTACACGGTGATAAAAAGTCAAGAGAAGGAGGACAAGTCTGACCTTTGTGGTCATCTTTCAACTCAGCAACATTCTGCCACTCAACTAATCATGACAGTGTAGTCAAATAACAACAGATACACACACACACACACACACTCACATACACACAAACAGACACACTGAAAATAAAGACTCTGTACACAGAGTAAAAAACAAAACAGGTACAGTGTTGGATGTATGAGTGTGTATGGGCTTAAACATTGAACATAGTTTTTTACGTAGAACTTTATTGCTTTCTCTCTATTTACAGGACTCAACAGAGATCCCAAACATTTGGACAATAAAATCTAGGAAATAGCTTCAAGCCTTTCACCTAAGTTTTTCTGCTGTAACAAACTAAGAGATTCTTGCCAAGGATACAATTATACTTTCAGGTCAATAGAAGTATAAAAAATACCTTTGAAAAATACTGCACTCATCATTTAACAATTGTGTGCATGAATATCACGCTTTCAAGTCAGTCATTCCCAGAACAGATAACTAGTGCATTCTCACCATAGACTTTTCATGAGGTTATAATTAAGGTTAACGAAGTTGACAGACTTTTTCACGACGGATTATTATTTCCATAAATGGCCCCAGTGGTACAAGCCACGAGTAGATCAAACCTCACTTTTTACATGTTTGCTGCAGTCAAAAAATCAACATTAAGGAAATAGGTTTTATCACTTCATTACTTTGGCACAGTATTATGTACATTCATTGCCAGTAAAAACATATTATCACAGCTTAATGATCCACTCTTTATAGGAATGCATCACGTAAAAACTATCCACAAACTATAATGATCATTACTGCACATAAATGGGGTCATTCAGAGAAACATTACGAATGGAAACGATGCAAAGAATTCTTTACTAGTTAGCAGTAATATGTACTCCAGGCCACACCAATTTGATTTGTTGGTTTTTGGATGTTTTGAAAAGATGCTTAACTGGATTTAGAGAAACATTACGAATGGAAACGATGCAAAGAATGCTTTACTAGTTAGCAGTAATATGTACTCCAGGCCACACCAATTTGATTTGTTGGTTCTAATTTTTTTTAAAAAGATACTTGACTGGATAATCATAATGAAAGTAAAGCACACAGCTTTATGCTGCAAAAACAGTAAATATAGACGTCTTTCTCCCTATCCCTAGCATTTATGATGTTTACTTGCTATACTAGTGATGTCCCTGTAGCTCAACTGGTAGCAGCCTTACTGTTGAGCTCCTGGTTCCAACTAGTTGGTAACTGGGAGACCCCGGTTCAATCCTGGATTGGAGACATCTCAGTTGGGGCTGCACCCATCATTCGGAAGGGACGTTAAATGGGGGTTCCATGTTTGAGGAGGTGCCTTAAGCAAGTTAATGGGGAAGTGCTAGCAACCCTCCCAGTAAAGATATACCATGCTACTGAAACAGCAAGGAACATTGCTGCCCTATGTGCATCTAGACACTTCAACTTAGTACAAGGGTCTGAACTTTTACCTTAGAATGTCTGAAACCAAGGAAATGAATTGGTGTGGCCATAGCTGTAATATTTACATCAGGATCACTTGATAGCTTTGTGCAGGCATAAATTTTTAACAACCATGACGAATAATAGCGTTTCTTGCTCATTCCAAATGAGAGTACATGTAATAAACCAGCCTGACTAATGACAGACTTATGTACATAGATATCACCAGAGTCTGCCAACTGTGTCAAATAAAATCCTGTAAGTTGTTACTGCGACTTTATTCTTTAGTTCTTACATTGTAGTTGATAATAAAGCAACAGTCATGCAACAAATTTGAGATGAATTTGATAATTGTCATTCTGTAAATGTGCTCATAATTTTGATATTCTAAAGTTAATGACACAAAGCATAAGTTACTTTTGAAAGAAGTCAACAATATAAATGTTTGGAAATGATCTGTTTGTTGTGAAGGACTTTTATTTGAGTGTGATAATAGACAAATGGACATTACATAATGATTATTACTAAACAACACATTTGTCCAACCAAGAAGATGTATTATACTAAAGATGACAGCAACATTAACAAAATGACAAAACATGAACAATGCTGTACACAAGTAGTGGCATGGTAAAGTAAACAGACAACATTTTTTGTGAACAAACAAAAAAACAAAAGAAACAAAGTTAACAAACAGTCACCATGTACATGTACAAACTTTGGCTACCAGCAAGTATAAGATCTAGATTTTGCAAATGAGCACAAAAATTCTTCAGGGTATACTAGTAGATGCCAAAAAAATTAATAATACTACTGCCTCATATTTGAATAAATATACTTTGAACACATTGGTTATTGTGGAGAGAAGAGCAGTGTTTTTTTCAGTGTGTACTGTTCTTACACCTCCTTTAGTAGGCTTTACACTAGCATCCTCGTTCACCAGGACCCTTCCGCTCCACGTTACATCGCTCACAGAAAGGGCCCTGGTAACACGGGATGGCATCCATGGTTATTGCAGGTCGACGAGACTTGCTGATGAATAATTAATGAGCTAACCCTTATTTGGGACAAACGGCAGTTGTAGCTCATGAATAGTTAATGAGCTAACCCTTATTTGGGACAAACGGTAGTTGTAGCTCATGAATAATTAATGAGCTAGCAGTAACACGTAACCTGATTGGTTGATAGCTTCCCAGCGTTCTTTGCGCGCTTGCTTCCGATGAGAGGAAGCAAACGGATTTTAACCCCCCTGATTGGCTGAAGCTGTTTTGGTGGCGATATCGTAATAACCATGGATGCCATCCCGTGTTACCAGGGCCCTTTCTGCGAGCGATGTAACGTGGAGCGGAAGGGTCCTGGTGAACGAGGATGTACACTAGAGGCTGCGACGGCTGAGCGACCAAAGGTTTCATGGACCGCTCAACAAATTTCATAAAAAAGAACAAATCTCTTCACGTTTTGTATGTTTGTTGTCTTTTTGATTAATGATATACATTTCACATTGTGCGCCATATGCCAATTATAGAATCAAGGGTCACACAAATCCAAGTTTGGCCGTTGTACAGTTGCTCAGTGATCTCAGTCCAGTGGAAAAGGGGGCCAGACATGTAGTACACTGAATTGAATTTCCTGTATTTGCAATACAACGCATGATGACAAATATACCAGCCTTATACCTCAATTCATCAGGTTTCCCTGGCTGTCCTTTCTCTTTCACGTGTATTGATCCTGTTAAGTTGTATTGATTACGAGATGGCGGCTGGGATCAGGTTAGCAAATGGTTCTCAATCCTTGCCTCAACATCAAGCTTAACGCGTATCGACAACGGACCCACCGCTAAAAGGCTCCTGCCACTTCAATTTAACTTGATGCACGGAAATGTAGGGTTGTTGACTAATATATCTAGAATCTAAGGGGTTCTGGGTTCAGAACCATAGCAGGCTCCACTGTTGTGCCCTTGGAAAAGGCACTTTACACCTTTTAATACTAATAATATTATACGATATCATTCTAAAAGGAAAAAATAAGCTTACTATTAAATGATATATGACACAATGCTAATGATAAGGAAAACTGAGATATGATCAACTGAACACAAAAAGTATACCAATTTTCCATAAAACAACCTATTCCCGGGGGATACATGTACGTCTCTGCAGCTATCAACCAATAAAAATGGGTTTCAAGTAACATGTGTAACATGATCAGGCTTTGAAACTTTCAACCAATGGAAGCACTTTTGAATGTCACATGACTGGGAGCTGCACCTTGCAACAAATAACAGGTTAATGCTATCAGCAAATGAAATTGTGTGTTCAATGTAATATGATCAGGTTTGAAACTATCAACCAATGGAAACAGGTTTAAAGGTCACATGACTGGGCATTGTACCTTTCAACCAATAACAACAGGTTAATGCAGCTTTTAAGCAATGAAAACAAGTGTAAAGGTCACATGATGATTAAGGTGGTGATGATAGTGCTTTGCAGCTTTCAACCAATGAAAACAGGTCACATGACAACCACCCACCAATCACTGTGCCTTGAGCATGCCGAGGTTGTGGAGGATGGAGCGGAGGTTGAGGGCCAGAAACTCCTGTTGAGGGTCGCAGGTTCTGTACATCTCATGTAACATGTTGCCTATGGTGAACACCTCAAAATACTTCTTATTGGCTCTGTGGGGAAAACATGAAAAATAGTTACATGATTTGGTTAGTTTCTTTTGTTTGATTTTGAGCACCAATAACTCCTGTTGAAGATGGCAAGTGCGGTAATCTCATGCAACATATTTCCAATGGTGAACGTTTCAAAATACTTCATTGGCCCTGTGGGGAGGATACAAACAAGAAGCAGTCAAACATTCCTTCTAGTTTTGTTGGAAATGTATGTCAACTGTCTAGTGTCTAGTCTAGTGGAAAGTTGATACTCAGCTGGTTGTGACAAGAACAAACTCTCTAATGTTTACTAGCTAAAGGCTAGGGCTCCTGATCGTAACCCAGAACATATGAGATCAAATTCTATAACAAGCTTTTTTTAAATTCCTCCTAAAACATGGGACAAACAGTCACTCTGAAAAACCTCACTTCTTTTCCAACACTGACAACAAGTGAAGGATAAGGTCCTAAAACTGTAATACTAGTTGTTTTTCAGTCCTTCACACCAAGTTATCTATCGCTCACTTCATGCCTGCGTTAAGTGCAGTTTGATTGTCAACGAAACACAAATGAACCAGGGGAGAGAAGAGAGGAAAAGTCTTGATGAGTCAGCATGACCCAGTTGTCCGTGGAAGGCTGGGACAGGGCAAGATTGATGAAGGAGGGAAGAGAGAGTTTATCTAATGGGGAATCCGTCAATTAATTGTCCTGCCTGTCACGGGAGGGATGTCCCTGTGGCCCAACTGGTATAGCAGCCTGGGTCAGGACATCCCGGTTGGAGCTGCATCACATTTTGGATGGGACGTAAAATAGGGGTCCCATTTTGAGGCTAGCAACCCCTCCCAGTACAAATTTATCCTGCTACTGAAACAGCAAGAAAACTTGCTGCCCAACATGTATTTGCCACTAGGCACTGCAAAGGTCTGAAGGAATGAACATCACAGGACAGGACAAGACAGAGCTTTTCAGTAGTGAACAATGTTTAATCCTTTGATTTATGCAAGGACCAAGTTTGAAAATATTCTTTGGAATAGTCCAATCTTGTTCCTGTTCCAGGTCTGTAATTTTATCTATTGATGTACCCGCTCACTCATGATCTAAATTATCCAGTCCAACCAGTCTTGACCCTGAGCCAATTGGTGAAAGGTATATATGTGCCTCCCCTTTTTTTGCGAGCCCTGTCAACTTTACTACCTGTTTGATTGATTGGAGATTTCTGGATATTTCTTGAGTGAGTTTCTCTCTTTTTTTGTCTGTTGAAATCTTTCTGAACCAGCGCTCTGGAATGTCATAAAATTTGGCTGCATTTTAGATGTGTTAGATAGATTAGTGCAATATTTAGACTTTAAATCAGATACTTTGGCCTTACAGACTCATGTAATGTCAGTGACCCATGTAATGGCCTAGTGGGTACAGTGTTCGCCTTGCATTCGGTAGGTTGCGGGTGCAGATGCAATTTATACTTGTTTATACCAATGACTAAAATGGAGCAGAAATGGCAAATACAGCTTTGTCTGCTTAGCCTAAAAGAGTATTAATCAAGGTGAAACACACTCCACTATGCAGTCATGACTTCCCAAATTGCATGGCCTGGGGCTATAGATCTGTTACAGACATCAAACATTCTTAAACGGTGGCGTTTAAACACCAACAGTGTGCAAATAATGTAGACTACCGGTAAGTTACAAAAGCTTTTTTTGAATTTTATGACTTTCTTCTAACGCATTCAACTACCGAGTAGATAACCAGGTAACCAGAAAAACAAGCAGTTGGTCTGACTACGACCTACAAAAAAGCCCTTACAGGTCAAGCTGTCCTTGAGGTCATCGAACTACTCAGACTGCAAGAGATCGTGTAACTAACTTCTGTTTCAGCTATTGATAGTATTATAAGAGTGAGTAAGAGTTAGACAGTTACACGAATATTCTTCAAGCAGCGACTTGATAAAGGTAGTAAATACTAACCTCCAAATTTTCGACGTCTAGTCTGTACGTCTTGATCACGGAGTGACCTAGTCTCGCGAGAACACGAGACTAGGCCGAGACTTGTGAAGATCTTCCTGCCTCCCCCGCCTCCTTGCGGAGTAGGGGTAAGTAGGACTTGGGCAGCTCCCAACCTCCGGTACGGTTCATCCCAGGAAGATCTTCACAAGTCTCGGCCTAGTCTCGTGTTCTCGCGAGACTAGGTCACTCCGTGATCAAGACGTACAGACTAGACGTCGAAAATTTGGAGGTTAGTATTTACTACCTTTATCAAGTCGCTGCTTGAAGAATATTCTAGTAACTGTGATTATACGTGACTGATGAACCTCTTCAACGATAAGAGTTAGACGTTCTCATGTTGCTGCCTTTATGTACAAACAAATGTACATGTAAAATAATATGAAAGACCTTCACATAGCAGAATGCCAGGCCTAACACAAAAGCTTACATTTTGTACCTGGACCGTCTCACCACCTTTGAAATGCACATGAACAGTTACAGTACTACAATTAAACCATTCCCCTGGCCCCTTTTTGGTAGTCTCTCAGATAATTTCCCCCTATTGACAGAATCAACAAAACAAGAATCCTGTCTGTAGTGATCACCTGTCCACATAGACCATAGTATGGGATAAAACTTTCAATTACTTTTGTTGACATCATTACCAACTAGATTCTGGACGCCAGGTGTGTACTAACACATGCCGCGTACTATGGTGCGGCAGTCCTATATATGCCAATTATGATGTAAAGTAGGTCATGATCTGCATAATGAGCATATCATTATGTTGATCATCACCTAAGGAACATATATACCAAATACAAGAATAATCCATCAACCCTTGCTTGAATTATTCCTCCTCAAAAGTTACAAACAAATAGGCCCACTGCAGTTTAAGGCAAGCCGCAAGGGGGCCCAAACTTACATCACATACTCTCTGCCCCAAGATCTATCTACCACTCAAAAAATCATAACCTTAGTACCTGCAAAAAATTCGACCACAAACTTTAAGCGGATAGATAAACTTTCTGCATTTATTATGATGATTAGTTCCTGGTTTTCATAATATGTATTTGATTATGTAAAACATTACCCAAGCTATCTAAATACCAAAAATCATGACGATCCGTCAACCCCTTCTGTTAGTTATTAGCCTCCAAAGGTTTCAACAAAAACGTCAACTGCAGGTCCAAACAAGCCGCTAGGGGGGCCAAACTTACACCACCTATTCCCTGTTCCAGACCCTATGTATTGGTGAAAAATCATGAACCTGGCACTTCCAGAAAAGTCGACCACAAAATTTAAAACTCAGCTGCAGTACCTTACTTATCCGCTAGGAGGCCCATTATCAAACTTGACCTTCCTCTTTAACACTCCTACCTACCAACTGAATATCATGCACAGCCGTCAACAGCACCTCGAGTTATGCTGGCGACATACAAATTCACACACATATAAAGCCCGCTGCAGTACCGACGGAAAATGCAAAGGAAACCATTTTTGAACTTGACCTCCGTTTTTACAACATCTACACACCTGCAAAAAATCACGAAGATCCATCAACGTTTCCGTCACTTTTTTTGCCTACATACAAACACAAAAAAAATGCAAAGTCTGCTGCAGTACTGTTGGAAAACGCCAGGTGAACCATTTTTGAACTTGACCTTCCTTTGCACGACCACTACACACCTACCAAAAATCATAAAGATTCATTGAAGCTTTCTTGAGTTATGCTCCTGACATACATAAAGACCCATCCAACAGATTTTTCAACCGAAAACATAATCTTCTCCGAGTACAAGTACTCGGCGAAGATAATGATACGCAAAGGACAGGTCAACTTCTGATGGAGTCTGTTGTTCCCCTACCATTGGACTCGTCAACTTTGGAGAGCCTGACTTCATCAGCGAAGGACTGGGCGATTCTGAACGGGGTGGCATTTCTGACCAGCGCTCACGATGACGCACGTGATGTGTACAGCTTCAAGCGTTTCGCACTTTTGCCATCACCAGTTCCAAGGTACAGTGGAATGTAAATTCCATTTATTTTGCATGGACTTAAATTTTGCAGTAGGAGAGGAAAGAAGTTTTTTGCAGTGTTTAAATCTTGTGGTTGAAACAATTCTGTAGCACAGTTGCCTAGAAATAAAATGGAAGAACATCCGCTGTATCATGGTTTTGAGGTGGAGAGGTGAAAACTGCGAAAACTGCAAAAACAAAACCACCACGGACATTTCAAGATTTAAGGACAAGACAGGGCAAAACAGACGATAAACTGTCAAGAAATGTGTCTCATACTGTAGCAATCTATGTTGAATTTCTTGTTTATTTTTATCACAGGTTCCTGTTTGACCAAGCAAAGGCTGTACAGCAGGACTTTAATCTTTTGATCCACAAGGTCAGCCAAGACAGGGAGTTTCTCACCAGGTGTCTCAAGAGGTAAGACACTTGTTTGGTTTGCAATTGTAGCACATAAATGGTAAACTGTTTTTTTGTCTGTATCACGAAAACAGAAAATTACATAGTGGCACAGATTTGTACAGTAAGCATAAGCAGCTGTGAAAGATCAGACTGACAGGACCCATATATGGGGGGCCAAGTGTTGCAAAATTAAACACAAGTCATATAGATATCAATTGTTCTCTCCAACACACAAAGGGATATTTCTCTCCCATTAAAAGTGCTAAAAATAGTCTCAGACATAAATTTTTTCTCTCTGCCACTAGTGTTGAAAATGACACACATCAAGAATCTTTCATTTATACTTGTCAGAAATGTTTTGTTCTGTATATTACATGTAGGTGTAGCTCTCCATCAGTTTACACGTGATATGCGTATTCATGTAGGATTTCAAGTATCCTTGTCAATATGTTTGCATGTTGGTTTTCAAATGCAGTGTTGTAAAGGTGGACGACTTTACAGCAGGGCTGTTTAACATCTATGAACAGGTGCAGGGGGAAGGTGTGGCTCAGGTAGGTGCTTTACACCTGTCTACACAGTATTATTGTATAGTTTAATTACACTACAATTAGATAATTCTCTCACCTCATAGTAAGATATCATCATTCATTGTCATTAGTTTACCTAAACTGTTTCTATTATTCATGTCAGTTTTATGTGTTACTTGGAATGACCACCTATTATGTTTCAGCAAAACCTAAGGCTTAATAAAGATTTTATGAACTTCATATGAACATAACTTAAAACAGATGACTAATGATTAAAACATGCAGAAAAGTTTGGATCTAAAGAAGCTCTTTAGCATACTTTTTTTTTAATGGTTTGCTGGTTTTTAATACCATTTAAACTTTGTCAAATATGGTATCAGTTTTTATGTTTGAAATCTACAGCTTGTAAGAATTTAACAAAACTTGAATGTACAAATACAATGCACAACATGTAAAATTTTCCATACCAATCATTAAAACATTAAATTTCTCAAATTTGTTGTAATGTCTGTAGCCAGTCCGTCTGGGACTATACAGGTCAGACTACTTGTTGGGTTCCACCAATGCTGCTTGTGAGACTGGTACATGTGCCTCCAGGCAGCTCGAGCTCAAGCAGACGGAGATCAACACCATCGCTGTTACTGGAGCGGGATTTGGTGAAAAGATCGCTGGTCTTCACAAGTATGAATTTTAGAACAATCATAGCTCCTCTACTTATTGTTATAGACCGATGTTGAGGTCATTGGACACATACAGGGAGCCAAGACAGAGATTGTGGAGCTACATGGTTTATTCCCTGACCCCTAGGATTCCAACACATAGAATGACAGCATGGGTCTTTCTCAGAATGAGGCTGTCCTGGACTATTACACTTTCATGAAGGGGGGGGGGGTTACAATTACTAAATAATGGTCTTACATGTGTCTTAGTGGGTTCATAACACTTATAATGTGTTCAACTTGGTCGGAAAACACTTCTTTTGAAACAAATTTGCTCAGAGCAAGACCAAGAGAGCTAGTCTGGGTACCATCCTCCATAGTAACCACTGGCTCAATCTTTTTGCCTGCTAATCTGTGGAGGATGGTACTCAGGCTACAAGAGAGCACTTCTGAGAACTGAACTTTGGCACTGTACAAACTTCAGATTGCTGGAACAGCATCTCTTCAAGTCAGAAACATCTTGGTTGAGACAAGCTCAACTCTTGATCAGATCACTAAGACAGAGTGAGGAATAACTGACCCAATAGGAGAAGCAGGAGTAACAAAGTCCTTGGAAAATTCCCTACCCCATTTAGACCGGAAGGTTTTGCTTAGAACTTTTGATCCTTATGCTACAAACTATTTCTCAGTTTCTAAGTTGACTGAGAATCATCTACATTTATTACCTTCGCCGGGAATGGATGCATTCGCGGTAAGGTTATGTTATCGGTTACGCCAGCTGTAAAGTGGGTCCGTATGTATGTCAAGATCATAAGTCGAGAAAACTTTGACGGATCTTGCTGATTTTTGGTAGGTAAGTGGCGGTTGTGGAAACGAAGGTCAAGTTCGAAAATGGTTAACCTGGCGTTTTCCTAAAGTGCTCCAGTGGACTTTTTTTGTTAGTGTGTTTGTATGTAGACAACATAACTCGACGTATTGATGATGGATCTGCATGATTTTTGGTGGGTACGTAGAGATTGTTTAAACGAAGCTCAAGTTAAAAAATGGGTCACCTGGCATTTTCCTGCGGTACTGCAGTGGGCTGTTTATGTATGCGTATTTGTTTGTTGACAGGATAACTCGAGAAGCTGTTGATGGTTGTGCATGATATTTAGTGAATAGGTAGATTTATTAAAGGGGAAGGTCAAGTTCGATGATGGGCCTCTTAGCGGGTACTTTGGGTACTGCAGTGTAGCTTCAAAGTTTGAGGTCGAATTTTCTGCAAGTGCTACGGTCATGATTTTTGTGTGGTAGATAGTCCATGCCACATGAAGTAAGTTGTGCACGTTTGAGCCCTCTAGCGGGTGTTTTTAATTTATTTGTTTTGACATTTGGACATGAATAACTAGACTTATGGTCAACGGATCGTCTTGATTTATGGTATGTAGTTAGCTTGATTAATGATTTACATACTTGAATATTCATTATGCAAATCAGGAGCTAATTTGCATAATTAGCAAGGAAAGTTTATAAATCTGCTGCCTTTCAAAATAGGACTCTCAAACATGTGACATATATAGCTGAAAAAGAGAGAGGTATCGATAGATACCAATAATGCTAATAGCTACCTATTTTGCATAATTAATGAGAAAATACTAATTAGAATACTACAATAGTAAATGATTGGAATTTCATTCTTGTATCATTAGGACGCTAAGTAAAGGTGAACAATATCAGACAAAAATCATGCATGACAAGGCCTCATTAACATAATTTATAAGGAAATGTCTACAATTCCCTTTCAATTTGCTACATTTAAGTCTATATATTCAGGTTAAACTGCACTGACAGGTGACCTAGTTTACCGGCGCAGGCTCCCTGTGAGACGTCCCTGGAGGACACATGTGATACTTTACTTGCCTGGTGCAGGGCTCTGTTTTGGGGTCAGGGAGGTCACACGGGCATTTAAACACAGCAGCCTTACGATCTAACGCTCTCCCTGTTGGAAGGTATAGGTTTGATAAAAACTGATTGATATGTCGACTATGAAAATAAGGGCATAATTGAAGCAAATACATTGCCAACAAATTACCTTATTTTCTGTAGTAAAGAAAAAGGTTATGATACCAATTAAGCAAAAATATTCTTACAGTGATTATTTTTATAACTCTTGGGAGAACTCGTGAAGGTATAGGTATGGGTTTGTTTTAAACTTTGAAAGAGAATACTAGTAACTCAAGAAGGTGATGACGGATCGTCATGATTTGTTGGGATGTATATAATAATGGTTTTTATTGGTCAGAAATTACCCGCAATGGCAGCCTATTAGCGCTGAATTGATGCAGGATATTACAGGTTTCACACAATACACAACATATATAATATCTTATCCACACTTGCATTTTGTGGAACTGTCGCAAACATAGTTTGAGTGATGATTTACATGATCGTATAAGAATCATGCAAATCAGGATCTTTGTTGTGAAAAAGTATACAAACCCTTGCATTCCATTGTAGTCAAACACGTGACATGTAACTGAGAAAGAGAGGAATATTGATAGATATCAATTATGCAAACTAATACCTAATTTGCATAATTTATGACAAAATACTATAGTTCCAGAGTGGTAAATGATGGGATTTCATTCTTGTGGCGTTTGGGAGATAATCAAATGTGGACATTATCAGACATAAATCATGATGGCCTCATTTACATAATATATGAGGAAATGCTACAATGGCCCTCTTTTCTACGATTTTACTTTAATGCTGTGTTTTGTGTAGAGAAAAGGATCACTTGAAATTCATGCAATCGAGGACCTTATTTTCATACTGAGTGATAAGCATTCACTCGAAAAGGCTAACATCAGTCGGCGAAGGTATGAGGTCGTGGAACTCTAGTTTTTTAGTGCAGTCCCACTGCACACTTTATAACATGTTGCTTAAATTGCGTACGAATCACTCATACCCCTTTTCTGTTTACCATTAGACATGGACTGACGCGCCTGGGTCTGACTGATATTAACAAGAATGTAAGTATCATCTAATAATTAACAATCTCATCTTTATTTCAATAAACTTCATCACATTATTTTGGTATACTTTATCATTATTTTTCTATGAGTATGCTAGATTAAAGGGGCATATTGTGACATGAACATAAAACAAAATTCTTTGGTTTTGATTATTTTTCTACATCATTAGTTGAATCTACCTTATTACACTGTACAGCAATATTCATCACGTAAGGATGCGACTTTGTAGTGACGTGCGAACGTCTTGAAAAAAAAATTATATACGCGATCCCCGCCGCCGCTTGAATTGGCCGCCATCTTGTCCAACATTCCGACGAACCACCGAACACGTGATCGAACGCCCGACGTTCTGAAGTTTGTTTACTTGTGGTGATTTTCCTGTGACGCTCGAACTCTGACCATAACGGTCGATTCGGATTTTTCGTAGCGTTCTACGCTGGCTTATTTGCATATTAACTTGCGGGACGCAAGTTAATATGTAAATGCCCCAGATTTTACACGTTTTGCGTTTATCGTCGTTTATTAATGCTGGAAATGTGACAAAATGACGAGAATATGTTGGAAATAAGTAACACATAAGTTAAAAATGTGAATCTTAGTGTAGATCTTTCAAATTCTTACTATTTGTAGTTTTTGCCCACCAGATTTTACAATATGCCCCTTTAAATTATGTTATCATGATGGTATGTGCCTTGTCCCATTTTCCTCCCTCAACTACTGCATTCATTCATTCATTCATCAGTCATTCCATACAACAACTCATCTCCATTTCCAGATCAGAAACATATTTCGTACTCTGTTTGTTTCCATTGTGCTTGCTCATTCCTCAGTTTTGCTACACATGAACAGATTCCAGATAACTCAGCTCTTAACCAGAATGTGGATGGATTAATTGCAGCATGGGAGCAGTATGGCTCTTCAAAGTGAGTCCTTGTTTCTTTGCGTTATTGTTGTTATCATTAATATCATTGTATTTACTAAATTCTAAAAGGATTTCAAATGGGTGATTTTGACTTGTTTGTGTTCGACCTGTCCCTGGGGTAGCGTGCATTGTCCAGTGGTTAGCGATCTTGCCTCTGGAACTAGAAGCCCCGGGTTCGATCCCGGCTGTGTCTCTCACCCGACATGCGCGCTATCGGAAAGGGTCGCAGTCCTTAAGACGGGACGTTAAGCCATGGTCCACTGTTCATTGTGCTTGTCGAAAAGATCTAGAGCTAGGGAATTTCTCAGGTACAATGAACCTGTAAATACTGTACATAGCGTCTGACTTCTCTGTCACAACCAGTGGAAGATTAGCTCATCTGTTCATTGAGTTCATTTGAGCCAAACTGGTTCGAGATCACTTTCCTTTCCTTTCACTTTCCCAGGGCCATCATCGTGTTTGTAGTGGAGGATGAGAGATGCGGCCGTGTCTTCAACCAGAGATTGATGGAGTTTACAATAATGGAACGGTAAGGCCACACCAATTTATTTTCTTGGTTAACGGATTTTTATTTTCAAGAGAAAAAAAAAAAAAAAAAAATCACAAAAACAGAAGGCTGGCCCAGCCTTCTGTTTTCATAATTTTTTTTTTCTAATTTTTTTTTTTTGAAAATAAAAATCCGTTAACTAAGAAATTAAATTGGTGTGACCTAAGAAGCCAATTCTGTATCAGAATATTCTTGAGAGAATTGTTTTAACACTCAAAAGAAATATGCAACCTTTACGTTTAAATCTGAAGAAAAAAAAGATTGCCAACTACGCGAGGTCCAAAATTGGCACAATCTCTGCCTTTTTCATTGGTTTGGGTCCATATACCAGAAGAAAAGTTTCCTACAATGTAAGAGTCAGTTGCTAACACAGTGTAACTTTGCCCTTCTCAGAAACCCAAGCATAACAGTGACAAGGTACAACTTGAGGCAGATCGAAGAGGATGCTGAACTGAAACCAGACAAGACACTTTTCATGTGAGTTTGTATCTAACCATAGCACTGTGCTTTCTGCAACAAACCTATTGGTGACTTGTCATGCCCTTACGAAGGCAGCTGACCAGTTGCTGAAATATCCGCATGTATTAAAGAAAACTATGATTGTGAACAGAAAAGTTATTGAGCATGTTGAAAAGATTGGAAATAAGGTAATCTTGTCAATCAGTTGCTGGATATTAACCTTAGAAATATTCAATTCATCATATGGAATCCAAGACTGCTAATGGTACTATTGAGGTAAAAGCAACAGTGCTTTCAATCTAATTTTTTTTACACGAAGTCGCTCAGTGCAAGGCCGTAGGGGGCTACTAATCGAAGCACTGAACTAATTCTTAGATTTTAACTACAAGAGGTACTCACATGTACAACATGTAATTAGAGTACTACCAGTCCTGATCTGACATCACAGACTTTGGACTTGGACTTGCCAAAATGATTCCCGGCTGTAACTGTTATTACAGACATGGATCAGAAGTTGCTGTTGTCTACTTTAGAGCTGGCTACTCACCTGACCATTATCCAACCAAAAAGGTGAGTTTGAATGTGTTGCATGTCAGTGCAAAACATAATATTAGAATACATCCAAATCCAAAAGACTTTATCAAAAAAATGGTACATACTTATGAAACAGTATGGAAGTTAAACACACTTCACTGCCAGTGGACTAGCTCCCTGTTACAGTGATTGCACCACAGTGTGGCCCAGGGCTATGAAATGGAGATGGGCACCGCCCTATACATCAATAATGGTTTAGGAGGATTTTAACTAACATCCAAATGTAAGCAGAAGTGACAAAAGGCCACACCAATTTGATTTGTTGGTTCTTGAATTTTTAAAAAGATGCTTAACCGGAAAAACACAATGAAAACCAAGCTTGAGGACCAGATTCAAGCCTTGGTGCACTTAAATGGCACTATGCCGTGATCACAGTCGTTCGTCAGTCAAGTTTTCCTCCCTGCTCTCTGATTTTATGATCTAATGTTGCTATACTTTCATATCATAATGTCTGTGAACAAAGGAAATAAATTGCTGTGGCCTAAGCAGTATTGTACTCAGTGAACTGTGAACTGTATATTTCAGAAAAGCTAGATCTAAATCTGCAATGTAAATGCTAGATGTAAATCTGCATAATCTATCATGTGTCATACAGGAATGGAGTGCCCGTCTGAAGATGGAGAGGTCCAAGGCAATCAAGTGCCCGTGTATTTCGTACCATCTGGCGGGCACTAAGAAAGTGCAGCAGGAGTTAGCCCAGCCTGGCGTGCTGGAAAGGTTCCTGGAAGACCCGAGGGCAGTGGGCAGGGTCAGGGCAACTTTTGCCGGACAATACACACTAGAATCAGTGAGTACTGTTTTAAGACATTGCTTGACTATTTCTGAAGACGAAATACATGTGTATACTTTTCTGCATGATTTTTTTGATAGAAATGATCATCATCATCAGTTAAATGAAAATGTATTATGCTTCACCTCGAGAAGAAGCCCCGGAATCCATCCTATTTTAACTCCGGTTTGCTCCAACAATCTGCATGAAAGCGTGAGGAGAAAACAAAGCTAGAAGAGACTCTCTTGGAAATCAGTTATTCAGTTAAGATTTATAGAAAAATTCCAGGCTATTCAAGAAGACGTCGTCAAGTGCAACAAATTAGGAAGCTTTTCTTTGTCCTTCAGGGTTTGGAGGGAGATAAGACGGTTCAGATGGCAACCACGAACCCTCAAGATTTCATCATGAAGCCACAAAGAGAAGGGGGCGGTAAGAATAGTCATTTTTAGGACATCCACTGGACCAATGATTTAAAAAAATAAATATACAAACTAGTTCATCTGAATCTCAACTTTGAACTTAATTAGTAACATGTAGCTTATTGAAGGTGGAGCATTAACAGACAGATTATGCAAATGAATTCTTGATTTGCATGATTAATGCAAAAGTGCCATAATTCTTCTGAGTGGTAAATGATTGGAGTGTTAACATTGGAACCTGTGTAAGTCAGTTAAAGGTGTACATGGCCAAGCATAGATTATGCAAATGTGGAAGTCATTTGCATAATGTGGAAGTCATTTGCATAATCAAAATATTTTGTGGAGATCTGAGGTCTCCGAACTCTTGTTTAAAACTGTATTGCACTACTACATACATGTAGCTAGTTGAGAAAGCATCATGCTTCACCTCAGTTGAGGTTGACTGCTTTACCTCTACCTTATATGCTTGTTCTTGTTGTTAATCTTTTTTGACAGGTAACAACATCTTTGGAGAGGATGTCAGGACCCTCCTTAACACACTGAGAGACTCGGAGGAGAGAAGTGCCTTTGTCGTCATGGACCGAATCCACCCTGCTGTCATGCTTAACTACCACATCAAAGCTGGACAGGAGCCCAAGCTGCTGCAATCTTCTTCTGAACTCGGCATCTTTGGGGTCTTCATGGCGTAAGTGTCTTGCATATCACATTGGTTATTTCAAATCAGTTTCCAGCTTAAAATTTACTTCCGTCCCACTCATTGGTTGGGAACATGTTGTGAATTTTTGTTGTTGAATCTGTCATTTTAAGGTTAAGAAAATTCATTTTCATCAATTCATTCTGTCCCAACAGGTTATATAACACGACAGACTAGAAAAAACCTGACATGTTACAGTGTAATTAAAAGGGATAAAGCAAACTTATATGGAGGAGCCTCAGGCCTTGAAGTTGAACCTCTGCCATTTAAGAACCCGAAACACTTATCAATAAGAGTGGGAGTGACAAAATGTTTAGTACATTGTATATGGCCTCCGTTAGTCAAAATTGACCATGGTAAAATCCTAATTCACATCAGCCCTACAGCATCGGCTATGGCTAAACAGTATATGAGAATGACAGTCTCTACCACCTGGAAGCTGACTCTGTGCTTAAATTGCTCCAAAAACACAAGCTGCTCAGCTATTGAAAAACCACTACGCTTCACCTCATTAGAGGAGGCCTACTTTGACCTTTGCGTTGACTGTTACTTCTTGTGCTTTTAATGGAAACATATTGATCAAAATTAATCAATGATTTATCAGTCAGAGTGATCTGAGGACAAGTAGACACAACCGTATCAATACATCACTACGTCTTCAAGATACTTACAGTAGGTATTCTGATGCTATCGGAAATATTTCAATATAAGCTTATCAACTATATGCTTTATTACCTCCATGAAAATGTCATGGAGGTTATATTTTCAGTAGTGTTTGTGTGTGTGTGTCTGTTGGTGAACGAGATAACCAAAGAACGGCTGGATGGATTGATTTCATATTTGGTGTGTTGGTAAGGTGTGACAAAAACTGAAAATGTTTACATTTTGGGCCCCTAGCAGCTTCCCTAGGTACTGCACGAAACTTCCCGTTTTGACATCTCATTAATTTATGTTTTCTTTAGCCAGGGTGGACCAGGTCATTGACTTTGCACTGGTTTACAGTGGTGCCCTGGACATACACAACACATTAACACATTTGCAAGAGAGAGAAATCAATCTATGTACAACCAAGAGTCAGATCCAAATCATACACCAAAATCTCTGTTTCTATATCAATCTCTACCATCATACTATACTTAAGATTATTATACATAACATGTAACATTTATCAACCTCTTTTTAGTGAAGGAGACCGAGTGATTCTCAACAGGCAGACTGGGCACTACATGAGGACAAAGGACTCATCAGCCACAGAGGAGGGGATCGATAGTGGAGTCAGTGTTATGGACAGCCCTTTTCTTGTTTGATGCACACCTTTATGTATGAAGGACCTGTAGTTTTTAGGTGTATTGTCTGCACAGTGAATTATATTATGTTCTTTTGTTGTGCACAATATACAGTTCATAACTGGCAAGTTGTGTTTTAGCATGATAGTTCCTCTGAGTTACCTAGTAAATTACATAATGAAAAAATAAACTATGTTACTCCAACTTTAAGAATTTGTGTTTTATTCAGGGATGAATTCCTTCATTCATTCTTTCATCCATCCATCCATCCATCAACATTCAAATTCATTTCCTCCTTTCATCCTTTCACTCATTCATTCCACTAAAGAGTTGTAACAAGCACCATTATAGAACTGCTGCAACTGTTACAATTAACCCAGTTCTTGGGTGTTTCTCAAATTGGCCTGTCTCCATTCTGATAATTACACTAATAAGCAATGTAAAAGGGACACTGTTAATTGTTAATTGACACAGTTAATTGATCAATGGGACAAGCGTTAATTCTTTGATGGATATCTGTAAGTATCTCAATAATTGTAGCACTGACCAACAAGGTTTAACATGGCGTGTTCAAAATGGACATTTATTTCAAACAACTCAAATTGCCATCTTGACAATGTGGAACTTCAACTGGAAGATTAAAAACTTTTTTTCCTTATTATCATTTGAGCTTTTCAAAAGAAGCACTGAAAAAAACTACAGTAAAAGGTAATTAGTAAGTTTGTTTCTTTACTATTTTTACTTCTGGAAGCTTTAAGAAGTTTTCTGCTTAATGATCATTTGAGCTTGTCTGAAGAACCACCGAAAACAAACTATACTTCTGTCAAAGGTCAACAGTCTTTTTTCTTTAACATTTTTACTCGTGGAAGCTAAAAAAACTTTTTTCTGCCTTCTCTGACCATTTGAGAATGTCTAAAGAGCCCACGAAAATAATCTATACTTCTGTCAAAGGTTTAACATTTTTTTCTGTAGCAGCTCAAAAATGTTTTTCAATACTTAATGATTATTTGAACTTGTCTAAAAAAACACCAAATCAAACTATGCTTCTGTTAAAAGCCATCAGTCCCAAATTTGTTCTTGAATATTTTTACTCCTGGAAGCTTATTCTGCTAATGATCATTTGAGCTTGTCTAAAGAACCTCTGAAAACAAACTATACTTTTGTCAAAGGTCAGCAGTCCCATTTTCTTCTTCTGAAACGGCGCGGCGCAATTGATCACGTTGTCACGGCCTAACGACCGCCTCAAAATGAAAGCTTATCAAACTTCCAATGATCCACTGCCGAGTCCGCGTAATTGACTGATTCTTCACTGGCTATTGTCCGCAGTGACTCCCCCCAGCCTTCCGTCTTCCTCTATTTCCAATTCCGGGGGTGAGTCGGGTCAGGCGGATTCATTTCTCGCGCACCAGGCAGCTAATCCAGGTAATTATGCCATCCATTTCTGACAGTTTCCAATTAGCGGATGACATTAGGCGCAACTTACTGGTTCCCTCTCTTTCTCCCGCTGATCAACAGTGTGATTTTCCTCTTGCCCTTTCGGATTGCTGGATGCAATCATCGGTAGGAGGATAAATCTCTCCTGATTTGTTGATCAGAAAACGAAATGTCGTTAGTCAGAAAGTAAAACTGAAGAACTGTGAACGTTTGGTTGGAAGTTTTGTCATATGGACGGTTTCGACTTTCAATCACAAATTATGGTCTGACAAAAACTATGATGAAAAGCTAACATACGAGCATGAAACATCATGTTTTAAGAGTGGACAGAATACAATGTAATTCCAACTACATGTATATCATTAAGTGAATTTTTTTTTAATTTTCATCTTAATTAAGGACAGTTTGGACTTCTAATTACGAATAATTTTCTAAAAAACCTATGATGAAAACGAAGCTAACATACAAGCATGAAACATCATGTTTTGATAGCCAGAATACAACGTAATTGCACGGCACATTCTATCATTAAGTGAACGTTTGGTCGGAAGTTTTGTCTTAAGGACAGCTTGGATTTCAATCAAGAATGATTGTCTAAAAGAACTATCATGAAAAGCTAACATACAAGCATGAAAATCATGTTTTGATAGCCAGAATACATTGTACATGTAATTGCAAGGCACATTATATCATTACAAATGTAAGTTGTCAGAAGCCTCTTAGTTTCAGACATGTACATATGAGGTGCATTGTGACCCAGTTTGAGCCTGTGTGTTCAGAATCTTTTATCTGCTGTACCTTTCAGAAGCCAAATGCTATCTGACTCCTTGATCATTGATGGTTATTTGTTACCGTTTGGAAGTTCTTCTGTCGGGAAAATAGTGTACCAGATATCCATGTATGAAATAGAGTACATGTATACAGTACTTTTTGTTTCTTTCACTGTAACTTTAAGTTTACTGTTTCCAAGGTCACCTCTGTACTGTGAATTTATCATCATCGTGAAAAAACTTGTTATTATTGATGACTCCTTCACACATCCATTCTGTAAATCACTTGCCTCCACCGTGAAGTTAAAGTTCAGTGAATTTTCCTTACACCGTGAAATTTTGCTACCGTGAAGATAACGTGAATTACAGTATTCAAAATTGACATCAAAGGATGAAATTCTATGACAAATTTCTTCATCGATACTTAAAAGTTTCTGCTGAGGCATCTTCCAGAAGGCCAATTAGTAGAACTGCAACTTATCAATTTTCTAATTAGTTTTTGACACTAACGAGGATAATCCATGAGTCCCTAATGTCAGCACCTCTACTGCCTTGTTAATTAGGTGTCCGGAAATCCTTGTTACTTAACATCAGAACAGCGTTTGACACCCTGAGGCATTAATTTGGCTGGGACCTCATTTCAACTTAATGAAACACAGACTGAAACTTTCCTTCTAAACTACTGACAGAGGAAAATGTAACTCTGGACTCTACAATAAAATTTGAGGTATAGATATCAACTGTATCTTCATACCAATGTTGACAAAATTGAAAAGGTAACATCTCCGACTTTTTTCAGGAAAACAACACTTACGCTCAGACAAGAGACTCAAGTGACTGACTTACAAATGTAGCAACACAGACACACACAGATACCACACACACACACAAACACATGCGCGCGCGCACACACACACACAGACACCACACACACACACAAACACATGCGCGCGCGCACACACACTCACACACACAGACACCCACAGACACGCAGACACGCACTGAGTTAGTTATGGCCCTGTAAAAAACAAAGGTGGAAACTTGAGTAACTATTTTGGGCGTAAAGATGGAAACAGCTGCTGACTTACTTGATCTTGGAGAGTTTTTGTAGAATGATGCTGAGTTTCTCCAACAGTTTCGCATCCAGGTTGGGAGTCCTCAGCAACAGCGCACAGGCTCTGAACCAGCTCTCATTACTACAGCTGTCCAGGAACCTGGGTAACATTGCTGTGGGAGGAATAAGAATGTCACTAAAGCACAGAAATGTTTGTTTGTTTGTTTGTTTGCTTGTTGTTTATTGGGAGTTTTCAGAAGCAGCGTACAAGCTCTGAACCAACTCTCATTACTACAGCTGTCCAGGAACGTGGGTAACATCGCTGTGGGGAGAAAAAAAATGTAATTAAAGTATAGTAATGTTTGTTTGTTTGTGTTCTATATGTTACATCTGTTTGATGCCATCTCCTTCCTACATGAACCTCACACATAGCCACCTCTCCATCTTCATCAGCTAATATCACAAGGTGCACTTTAACTTAGATTGGTCAGAGCTAAGTTGGTGAATTCCCAAGCTTAAAACTAAAACCAACCTGCAAAA
The DNA here is from genome assembly GCA_035149815.1 of Branchiostoma lanceolatum. Classification (NCBI taxonomy): domain Eukaryota; kingdom Metazoa; phylum Chordata; class Leptocardii; order Amphioxiformes; family Branchiostomatidae; genus Branchiostoma; species Branchiostoma lanceolatum. The sequence continues at coordinate 3,007,041 of CM068871.1, forward strand.
TTTGTATCAAACTTGATCAACTGAACATTCAGCGTCAGACACTACAGCACAACATTTCGAAACCACTTGTAGTTATAATGTTACTGTAACATCCTCCTTAAAGTTCCGATAGAGACCTAGTATGATAATGATAGAGTGATTGGAACTGAAATGCTAGAGGTAAACAGGTGACTTTGATACGATGTAACTGATGACACCTGACTTATGGATAGATATAACTTGAATGCAGCGATGACTTCTAACAAGAAAGAGAGGCTATGGCCCTGACCGCTGTACACATTGTAAATACCATGAAGAAATGTTCATTTATATTGTCTATAATGTCAGGCTTCATAATACAATGGCATATGGACTTTTACATTTAGACCTTTTAGAAGTGAAGTCATCAGTGGTTCAAGGGAACGACTTGTTGCAACATGTAAATAATTTGATCTTTATTGTGTAGCAGCTAGGGGTGGGTACCGGTACCGTTTAATTTCTTAATGGACCGGTCCAAAAACCGGTCCGTAAAAAATCAGTGGACCGGCCTATGGACCGATTAGAAAATTCATAGCACCAGGCTACCGGCAGGCGACCACATAACTGGTCTAAGAAAACACAACAGCAGATTTAACGAGTTGTTTTAGAAGATGTTAGCTGTGAATCATATATAGAAACACTTAAAGGATTAGTAAACAGACGGCGAGGAGAGTATAGTTATAATTTTGACACAAAGTGCAAACCGGTACAGGTACAGGTCCGGACCCGACCTGACCCTCTGGACCTGGACCTGGACCGGACCTGAATTTCATGTACCGGTGCCCACCCCTAGTAGCAGCTCTTTTTTCTACAGGTGAGTTGGAAACTAAACACTAAAAAATCATCAACTTATCAATTCTTCAATAGATTTTAAGATCTAATCTCATACCAGATACCATAACAATCTATCCATGCTGTTCGTTAGTCATGCTGTTTAACATTAAAACAAAAGAAAAGAATACATAAGCTGCCTAAATATACTGGTAACCTTCTTGTTGGAGAAAGGTACAATGTACAAGATATACATTGTCAAGTACATGGGACAGTGTCCAAGGGCTCCCAAACTGAGAAAAAACAGGCGATCGAGCCCTGACTTACAAGCCAAAATTCCTCGCAAACGGATGCAGAAGACAACCTCCAAGATGAAAGAAAGGCCTTGAAACGTCAAGAAAGTTTCCTTCCAAACCCCAAACTTAAACGAACAAGAATTACAACACCTCTGCAGCCTTGTCAAATCAGCTAAACTACGACATGATGAATCCTCGCGTCACTCGGAGCCCTCCACACGAGGGCAGCGGAGACAAAATGAATCAAGCCTGACAAAAAACAAGTGTTCCACTCGGAGGGGTTACAACCTGGACCTTTCACAAATGCCAAATGACAACAGAACTTTATCAGTGGTTGGCATGTAATTTCTAGATGATGGGACACAATATGACGGCCTGCGTTTCTAAACAAGCCGGGGTGAACCACGGTGACCTTTAAAAGGGTACATTTCCTGCGGACCTTTTTGTTGGGTAAATGTTATATGAAAGCTGCCATTAGCGCTCACAACTTTCAGGCAGTTTCACCAAGAAAGACAAGTCTCACTCAAAGTCTGTTCAGCACTTAAGCCACAGCCTGGAATCCAAACCTATTATAGCTCCCGAGTCTCTCTCCGCAAATACTATTTGCGGAGAGAGACTCGGGAGCTATAATAGGTTTGGATTCCAGGCTACATTAGCAAGAGTTTGTATCAGCTGCATATAGGTGTTTGTGTTTGATGAACAATTATTCAAGCATTCATTTATTGGTACAAAATATTACTTAAAAAAACAGCAATTTAAATTACATGCTTTCAGAAAAAAAACTTGCCTTAAGCCTAGGTTACACATAGCCGAACATGGCTCCCGAACGCTAGCCGACTCAGGTCGGCGGTAGTTCGGGAGCATTCTGACCAGTTTTTGGGCCACGCCTATCTTGGGCGCCGAACATGCGCCGAAGATGCGCCGATCATCTCCTAACCAGTACACGAATTACTCCCGAATGGGCCCCGAATGCTTTCTAGCTTATTCCCAACCATCCCGACCTCTAGCCGCAGACTGCCGAATCTCTCCTGACTAAACCCCGACCGATTGCAGACCCTCTCACGAATTCAAATGGTCATATTCAGCGACTTTCAAAAGAGGGGTTATTTTCGGTTTTAATTAAAATAATCCATTCTATTATGTTTTTAACATCACCGAGAGTTTGAATTCGGATCATGGCTAGCTTTAATACTGCTTTTAGTGTTCTTCTTTGTTTTTGGTCGTGTGAAGGTCGGGGGTGATTCGCACACATTCCGATAGTAGTCACTTGGTTGAGAATTAGTTAGCAGAGTTTTGTCTACGGCCTTGGGGTGAGTTATGGGTAGGTTGGAAACTAGTTGGGAGTAAGTCAGTAGTGTTTCTGGCGTGGTTAAGGTTCTAATTTTACTACTGAGTCAATCCCGAATACCAGCCGAGCACTAGCCGACCGCGCCGAACACCAGCCGAACACCAGCCGACCCATTTCAGACCCTCCGTCCAGAGCCGAATGTTTTGAAATTTTCAAGACATTCGGCTGGCGCAGCCGAACACCAGCCGACTCAGCCGAACGCCAGCCGACTCGGCCGAGCGCCAACCGAGCTAGCTCCCGAATCACCCCCGAATCACTCCAACCATGGTCGGGGGAGAGTCGGGAGGCCATGTTCGGCTATGTGTAACCTAGGCTTTAAGGAGATTGAAAAGAAAGCTGAAAGAAAGAGAGAGGAAAGGAGGAAGGGAGTCATTGAAAAGCCTATCATACTGAATCTGATCTTTAATTAATTGAAGTACAGGTCATTGCAGTTAGAGCTAAGATTTCGTAAACAAAAACATACATAGAATACTAGGATTATGCTAAACCAACATGCATGTACACCGCTATTGGATTTTCTTCAATTAAGTCAAAGTCATGAAGACCATTGACTCCTCACTTTTAAATACAGGAGAAGATACATAAACAGGAGAGTTTTGATAATCACTCGGTATAAATTTCTCAGTACAGTTAATGATACTGTTAACCCCTCTTCCTTGAATCCTCAGGAAAAATGACATCCCATTGTTTAAGCGTTAGGAAAGACAGTGCCGGTGAAACAGGTGGGAAGCCTCATCCCTGGGATGCATGTCCAGTTTCTGTGTCAGACACCAGTAATCACCCGGGGAACAGGAAGTCTTCAGGAAGTAACGTACTTCATCATTTCATCCTGCTTACAACACGGCTGTAAATTCTGACAGTCTGCAAATGCTCCGGGGCAGTCAAAGAGGAATGCGGTCTGCGACTGTCTGTCCAAGCAAAATGAATCACTTTGGTGGTCTTTTGCGGCCATTTCTGTGTTCTAGACCAGGACACCTAAAGTCAACCCTCAGACCTTAGTCTCTCCAACACCAACATACCAAATATCATCACAATCCATCGAGAGGTTCTTAAGTTATGCTTACAAATATCTGGAAACACAATCAGAAACAGACAAACATACACACAGACGCAAAAAGAAAAATACCTCTGAGTCAATTTTTTATGTAGGCAACTGACTCCTCTGCTTGTCGATTAGTCTGTATTGGCCTCAGGCATACAGATTGTAAATGTAAGTGTTGCACATGCCATTGGCTATTGCCAGTAGTCATTTAAAAAGTGGTACAGATTCTGCCTTTATTCTGGGACAAATGCTGTCAAATATGAAATTAGGGATAGGATGAGCTGGATAGAAGAGAAATGGGCATTATGCATTGTAGTGCAACTAAGACGTTGAATTACATCCTTAAGAAACCTTATGAAAATGTCATATTAAGGACACTAGGGAATACATTGTACGCTCACAAACGGTTTTCATTGGCTTTTCTTTAATGAAGGGATCGTTGTGATGGCATTGTGACTATCCTGTACTTCTTGCATTTGTCCTATCTGTGAGTAGACAGGCAATGGATACTTCTCTATAGAACTTGTAGAGAAGAGAACACAAAGTCATCTCTTCAAAGTCATTTTGAGTGCTGAAGTTAAAGATTTGTTTATTTTGTTACCGGATGCTTAATTACATACCAAGGGCCTTTGTCTCATATATCCTGCATGTTTGTTTCTAATGCCACAGCTCAATAAATAAAGGAAATACTAAAATAATCACATTGTCAACACCACAAGACAAAATTGATATGATTATGCTTTGAAGAATTCAACATTTCCTGTTGGAAGTGCTTTGTCATTGACTTGACAAGCTCCAAGTTGGACAGTTCCCAGTTCTGCACGGTGAAAATCAAGCGACACACAAATTTATAGTGATCACCTCTATACAGGAGTTACCTGAACATTGGGGCCACATTTTCCCATTGACACAAGCACTAAGAATGCACTGTAGAGAACTGACAGTCCTTTATGGAATAAAAATCCTGCCTACCTGACTCTGTTGACAACTGGAGAAGAATGTCCACTGCACTTCCCATCAGAGCCTGTAGGGGGAGCAAAACAATGGAGTCACCCAATGCTGAAACATTTTGTAACTTCTTCTTGCTGTGACTTCTTCTAGTAGTACCAATATCTTAACTCAGTCACTGGAAAAAAGGCTATATACAACATATATCCATGCTACAATGACTGTAATCTGAATGTTTTGTCATTTGAATGCTTCTTGCCTAGTACATGACTTTGTTAACTGTATAGTGTTCAAAGTTTTTCATGTTTCTTGCTTTTACATCAGTAATAGTTTTTCAAACCATGTCACTGTCAGTAACCCCTTTCTGCATGTAAGCTATTGTCCAACTTTTTGGTCACAACAATGCTTCTTTCATACTCATAGTGTATTTTGATCCAAGAACCAGTCAAATAAATTTGTGGGGCTTTATAGATACAGCTAATGTAAATGCATCAATAAGTTTGTGTGGATTTTATTTCGCGCTAAGGGGAAAATGGAGTGCTTACAGTGGTTTTAAGTTCACGGCAGCGCTACAGTCACATACTGAGCAGTATTGGACAAAAATTTTTGCGGTGGTTTAAAGTTTGCGGTGAAACGGTTGCCGCGAAAACTGTGAACATAAAGCCATTGCAAACATTTCTGAATTTACAGTAAATAAATATATATTGTAGACCGTAACTGTGGTTCAACTTTTAGGCCAGGACTATGCGTCCATCTTGATTGATGATGCTATTTGTCATGGGAGATTTTCTACAAGCTGACTTGATGAAAGATGAGATTTGCAGGGAAAATGTCAATCCTCACTTTCCAGCAAATTTACACGGAGACTTAGCATCGGGCGGGTTTAGTATCATACAGGTTACTTTATCAAGATTTTATCAATAATTAGTGAGGCCATAGTGGCGTGGTTTGGACAAATGATTTTGTGGTAAATTGTAACATACTAGGGTTTCCGATGTCCTTAAATATCTTGTATCTCAATGTACTGTAAATGCATGAACATTTTGGTGATATAATTTTGCTGTAGGGAATAATGGAGTGTTTGTGGCGGTTTCCAGTTCCCAGTTGAAACAAGGTAGTACAAATGTTGGTGGGCAGATGACAGAATGAACATTTTTGCAGTGATATTAAGCCGCAGTGAAGACGTTACCGCGAAAACTGCAAACGTTAAATCGTTGCAAACTTAAAGGCGTATTCACAGTTACTGTACCAAGTTTGGTACAATGGACACTGTGAACTGTTACAGAATATTCTTATTTCCGATGTTTTATAATAATGATTGAAATCTGTAATATAACAGCACCATGACTTTCTAACACTTCAACCAACAACAAAAAACTGATTGAAAATTTTGTGAAGAAAGAAATAGTTATTGTAACAAAAGACTATAGATTCAAACGTTTCAATCCCAACTACCAAACTTAAGTCTGGAAGAACTAACACGCATCTCACCGTAGATGATTTAAAACGAATGTAGTAATCAGAAATAAGTTAAACTTTATATATCATACTTTTCAGGTTGAATGATCTTTTGCTATTCAAACGCACCAGAAATTTGAATGGGTTTGGTACATAAGCCAGCTATTGACTGACATGCACATGACTTTGTACACTGTATTCTGTTAAAACAAAACAAAAAGAAAACTTCCAAATCGCAGTTCTCCTGTAACGAACCAGCCATCACTTGTCAGCTTAACTTGTCTGCTTTATGGACACGCTGACATTTGCAGTGCTGCCGGCCCCCTAACCCAGGTTCGGCTGATTTAAAACTCTTGATTGGAAAGAAATGGACATAGTTATGGAAACAATTTAGCAATGTGTCACAGTAGACCTGCGGGCTCAAGGTGGCTTTGTAATGGACAGGCTGACATTTCGCCGGCGAAGGGGGTAATTCTGAGTTAGAATTACTGAAACAGGCTTGACCACGTCGTGTCATCAATTTCCCTCGAACCCGGCAGCCTTATTTGCGGCGAATGATAACCGTTATTGCACGACTGTCAGATTTCCACAGAGGAGGTGATATCATTTGTGATCTCAGACTTTATTGCATGTTTTTTTTATACCACAGAAAACAGATTTCACGGATGATGTTTGATGAATGTTCATACATACATTCACATCTGTTTTAGAATGAAAAAAAAAACCTTGCTAGTTTTGAAATACCGGTACACTTGGGTGAAAATGTGCAACAAGCTTATCTAGAGACTGTTGTGAACAAGATACATGTACATGTAGGAAGGAGACTACTAGTAACTAAAATTTAGCCAATAGAATCTCCTATGAAATGATACAATTACTAAATTCCACCTATGATCACAAAACTACATTCAATACAAATTTGAGATTCGGCAATAATACAATGCAATAGATTCTACTAATCATAAAACTGGAAAATTCACTTATTCTTTTTCCCTATTTCATTGACTAAGTGGATGGTGCATCTTAATAAAATGGACTTTTCGCATCTGCAAAGTCCTCTGCATAAATAAAATACCTGAATCATTTAGTATTAAACAAGTCTAGTAGCCCTGGAAATTGGGCAATAATACATTGCAATATAGTAATAAAGTTCTAATTTTTTTCCCTATTTCATTGACTGTGTCTTTTGTATTGATGGTGGATTTTAATAGAAAGAACTTTTGATGGATTTTAACACTATGGACATTTCACATCCATAAAGTCATATGCATAAATAAAACACCTGAATCATTTATCTAAAAAGTCCATCCCGGGAAAGGTGAGAAAAAATCATGTGGCTGAAGGCAGAGTTTTATTAATGGCGTGACATTTCCCATCCAGGCGCCACCCGGGACATGGGGGAGGGCAGGATTACAGAGGAGGGGAGGCATGAATCTTACCGCGGAGATGGACCAATAAACGATGTCATTTCATGTTTCACATATCAGGGCTAGATGTAACTGTCGGTTCATTTTAGTTCACAGGACGTGACTTCACACTAAGGGGAAAGTAGGTTTTTGATTCAGGCATAAAGAGTGAATCACAAATGTTTGGGGTGTAAAATGAGAATTTGAGATAGACCAATAAACGACATCATTTCATGTTTCCCAATTGAAAGCAGTGTCAAGTGCGATAAGGGATGTAACTGTAAGTTCATTTTCGGTCGCGGGACTTGACTTCATGGTAAGGGGAAAGGATGTTTTTGTGGTGTTTAAAGTTTGCGATGGACACATAGAGGGCAGGATTACAGAGGAGGGGAGGGATGAATCTTACCTTGGAGATGGACCAATAAACAACATCATTTCATGTTTCAGGGGATGTAACTGTCAGTTCATTTTAGTTCACAGGGACTTGACTTTGCAGTAGGTGGTGTATAAAGTTTGTGGTTGGCAAACAGAGCACAGTACTGAACAAACGTTCGCTGGGAAAGGAGGTTTTGGAGGCATTTAAAGTTCGCGATGGACACAAAGAGCACATTAGAAATGTTTGGGTATGGCAATAGATGTATCTTGCGACAGAAAAGGATCAATAAAACATCATCATTTTATGGTTCATATATCAGGGCCATGTAGGATGCTACTGTCAGTTCATTTTAGTTCACAGGGACTTAACTTTGCAGTAGGTGGTGTTTAAAATTGGTGGTTTATTTATTTATTTATTAAACTTCACAGAATGAAATCTGAGAGGTGTTGGCAATAGGATTGATGCATCCTTTACAAAGGCCAACACCTCCAGAGTACATTTAAAAACAAGACTTAGTAAAGAATCATCACTAATATATTATCACAATACAAACAAGAAATGACAATAATAACAATAATAACAAAAAATGCCAAACAGTGGTTGGCAAACAGAGCACAGTACTGAACAAATGTTCGCTGGGAAAGGAGGTTTTTGAGGCATTTAAAGTTTGCGGTGGACACAAAGAGCACATTAGAAATGTTTGGGTGTGGCAAGAGATCTATCTTGCGACAGAAAAGGACGAATGAAACATCATCATTTTATGTTTCATATATCAGGGCCATGTACATTTTGTAGGATGCTACTGTCAGTTCATTTTAGTTCACAGGGACTTAACTTTGCAGTAGGTGGTGTTTAAAGTTCGTGGTTGGCAAACAGAGCACAGTACTGAACAAATGTTCGCAGTGTGAGGCATACTGTTAGGAACCTCCATCATAGTTGCTAGTTGCTATTCTGAATAGGACTCAGGCCTCGAAATTAACTTTTTTCCCTACTGTCCCAGCATTGTCCCGAAAATAAATTTCAATTGTCCCGAAATGAGGATGGACTGTCCCAACCCTATTCTCGGGAAGTATGTATTACAACAACAATAAAGCTCAGAGTACAGTACAGTATTGTGTGTAAGATAATTGTCAATTGACAAATTCCAAATCAACTCAAATTCAAACTTGTCTTGTTATTCTTTTTATTAGACAACAACAACAAAGACAGACCAAATATTCTTTCTTTCTGTCTTGCTGTACCATATGAAGTAACACGTGGAAGATGGGAAGAATAAAATGTATATTGTATTGATAGTACTGCAGATGTACAGGGACCACTGGATTATTTTTCTACTGTCCCAAAAATGTCCCAAAGTGATTTTTCAGTTGTCCCGGCCTAAATTTTAGTGGCCCTGGGACATAGGGACATAGTTAAGTTCGAGCCCTGGGACTGTTCCCATGCAGCAGTACATTTGTACATGTAGTTGTTCTCGTTGTTAGTATGTGTTCTCTAACTAATTTAAACAAAGTCAATCATGATCAATTACAAGCATTGCACAGGTGCAGACATGTTGTATTTCCTCTTCTCTTACAATATACAGTAACTGCAGGCTTTTCTAAACAAAAAGCGCCCTGTTACTACTTGCGTCTAGTAAAGAGGGCATGTTAATCCATCAGATCAGTGATTTGATGATGGCAGTCCAATTTTCCGCCCGTTAACAGTTCTTTAGCCAGTGGCAGTTTCATGTAGTCCTGTATACCAGTTTTCATTTAGAAACTAGGCTGTAACAATCACTTTTATCATCTACAAGCTCGACGGTAACACTGACATCGGAAAAAAGGCCAAAGCAATTTGTTTCCTTGCTTCTCGGTCGTTTCAAGGTAAAAATGAATGTTACTAAAACTGTTCTCATAACTGCGTGTACCAAGGTTCTGATTTTCCTGATACTCATAACATGTTTTCATGTCGATCATACAGTTCTGCATTTAAAAAAAAAGTCTGAGAACAAAAAAAAAAATTAATTGTTATGGACTTCCGTGCGACAGTTTCTAAGTGGCTACATGTATACGGGATGCTGTTAACATGTACTAATGTTATGTACTTCTTTGAAAAAATGTAAAGTCACAGATCCGAAAAATAATCTTTCCAAGTTCAAAACTGGATAAAAACTTGATATACCCACAAAATTATAGGCTTTATCTTTCCTAGGCCCCATTTCATTTTCTTATAAAAGAAAAGATAGGGCGAATCATCAAAACCATTTCGTTTCACATTGGACTTCATGTTCAACTTCGTATCATGTTGCTGACCAAAACAGGCAAACTTTCATGTCAGTAAATGAACTGCATGGAAATATATTAAGGTTTATATATAGATACATGACCTATCATAAGGCTACGGATTTCTAAAGAAATTACACTAAATCTCTCTGATTTATTGACAGTCTTCCTTACAATTTCTAAATTGATGAAGTTTGCACGCATGGAATTGACCAGCACCAAATAATTTGTTGATGAATTACCCGGCTGACTTGCTTTACGATCAGACGAAAAGTCGATTTGTACCTGTGCCGCTTTATAGACTATAAAACACGGGGTCTTTAGTGAAACATTAGCCGGATTAACGGCTGCTTTAGTAGGAAAACACAGACGGAGTGATCCCCAGGCCGCAGGTGTGGGCCCGCTGATCAATACTTCATAAAACTGTGGCTGACACTGTCGACAAGAAAAACTGACAAAAATGACTAAAAGAAGAAAAAAATGACTTCAAGTTATGTGCATGTGGTTAGACCATGAATCAGTCAAATTACTGCTAAAACTAGTAAAAGCTTGACTTTTACAGAAACATTAAGTGGGATCTACAATACACATTACACACCCTTTTCCTTCATAACCAAGCTGAATTTTGCACGAATGTGTTCCTTATGAGATCCACCCCGCTACAATGGTCCAAAGGCAAGGGTGCTTGCCTTGTATTCACTGACAGGAGGTCACAGGTTTGAGGCATACCAAAGACTTTTGAATGTGCTCAGCACTCAGCATACATTTTGTATAGGAAAGAGTAGCTTACACACACACCACAACCTGAGTGGACTAGTCTTTTCAGGATTTTTCTGTCAGTACACACCATACGTTTGTTTATGATGTGGAAAGAAATTTGAGAGACCTAGAGATGTTGCAAACTAGCAGTCACACATTCACACATCTTGTCTATGATGTTATACGTTCATGTACATGTAGGCCAGAGGGTTGTAGAGTCATAGACCATAACATGAAGGTCTTTGCCAAACACAAGATTGTGTGCAGGAACAAAAACTTTAAATCCACCCAGATTAGCTCTTGTATGAGGCTTCCATTGCTACAGGGGAGTCCAGAAATAGTCTTACTAACATCTACACATCCCGTCCATTTGACATGATATAACACAATGGCCAGTGGGTGGAAGAGAGTCAAAGACCATTAAAGGTCTTATTAGCTAGACAATAGATTGTGCCTGGCCTAAATCCACACTGATTAGAGACTTTCATTGCTGTAGGGGGGCTTAGATACCTGTATATACAAACACTGTCTTGTCTTGTCCATTTGGTCATATCAAAATCATCACCATCATTTCAGGCTGGTCGCCTGTAATGACATAGGCCAGAGGCTGTGGACTTGGTTCTCACAAAATCACAAGGTCATTGCCGAACTATAGATAAAGTGTGTGGGACTAAATCCACCTTGATTACGTGCAGTGTGAAGATGCCCGCTGCTTTAGGGGTTGCTAGATATAAAGTATTATTCAGCCATTTGGCTACCGATTCTTTATTTGTTACAGGGTTAGGCAGCAGGGAGAAGCTAAGGATGATTAAAATACTTTTCTAACAGTGTGGTGCAGGCATGCAGAAATTGATCAGGATTTTGATCCTTTCTATTATATAATAGAACATTCAAGACATTATATGAAGGCCAGAGGGACGTACATGTAGACTTGGTTCTCTGAGACCATAAGGTCAGTGCCGAAGAACAGATAAAGTGTGTGGGACTAAATCCACCTTGATTACCTGCTGTATAAAGATGCCCGCTGCTTTAGGGGTTGCTAGATATAAAGTATTACATTGTACAGTTATTGTTCTCATGTCCAGCCATTTGGGTACCGATTCTCTATTTGTTACGGGGTTAGGCAGCAGGGAGAAGGATGATTAAAATACTTTTCTAACAGTGTGGTGCAGGTATGCAGAAATTGATTAGGATTTTGATCCTTTCTATAGTAACATTAAATGCAGGCCAGAGGGATGTACATGTAGACTTGGTTCTCTGAGACCATAAGGTCAGTGCCGAACAACAGATAAGGTTTGTACAAGGTCTCATCAAAACCTACCAACATACCAAATACCAAAAAAATCCATTAAGGTGTTCTCGAGTTATACTGTGTCACTACAAACATACATACATACATACAAACGCTACCCTCTGCATAACCTTCTCGGCGAAGGTAATAAATCAGGATCTCAAAACAAACTGGCTGCAGTTAACTTCCTGCTGAAGCTAGGTGGCATTAACATGTGGGACTAAATCCCCCTTGATTACCTGCTGTATAAAGATGCCCGCTGCTTCAGGGGATGCCAGATACACATGTGCAGTTCAGTCTATCAAAATCCTTAGGTTCATCATACAGGTGTAGCTGCCTGTAATGTCAGGGTTTAGATAGGCTGAAACAAAAGCATGTATTTTCCCTACAGCAGTGGATACCATAAGATGGGGGCTCTAATCAAGGTGGATTTAAAGAACAGTAATCTGTTGTTTGGCAAGGAACTGATGGTCTGTAAGATCGCAGCCTCCTGGCCTATGTATAATCTGGTCATACAAGTATGACATTGTAATATAAATACACACGATGCAGATTTGAGAAATAGATTAAAAACCACAAAAGGGACAGTAGAAGTTCCTATGGTTTTGTCTAAATCATAGGAACATTTTCATGCTAATGACATTTTTGATCTAGTTAGTGACTTTGACATACTCAACAGTTTTTTTCCAGTTACATCTCATGTACTGGCATTGATTAACCAATTCTAATACAGTAACTAGTAATAGCAATAGCTAGTCGGGCAGCCTTGGCTGCTGTACATTGTGCACAGCCAAACAAATAAATAAATAAATAAATACTGGCATCGATTACTCTAATTTATTCTAGTGACGCTGAAGAAGAGTGATGGATGTCACTCAAAACATCCTGAAGTATAATCTCCGAATCTACTTATCCAGTTCCAGAGATTGATTAGTCTTTAAATCAAATAGATTAAGATTACTTTAAAAACAAAGAATGTGTTTTAAATGATACGGATAAAACATGACAATTGTCCTCCTTGATTTAGTGATTGAAACATTAATTTGGAAATATGATTCAGAAGCAAACTTGCCCTATTTCTAAGACATAGCCTTAGGAATTCTGATCAGACTAAGACACAATCATTTATTTTCCCTTAGCTTTCAACACCATTCATATCCCGCCTGTGGGACATATTTCCTTCCCATGCCCAGAGAGGCAGGAATTATGAGCTTTAGTTGTTGTAAATTGACTTTTAGCTTTCTGGAGGGCTTTTCAGTTAACACATCCCTGCTTCAGTTGTCTGGTACTCCCCCTTCTATCCTGGGAGGGTTGTTTTATTCCAGAAGTCGTAAATCAGAGGATTTATATCTATCCATTCTGTACGGGGCTCACCTCAAACTGGCTGTAAATCAGTCCGTTTCCACCCCCGGCAAGTACGTACTTATTACTGTACAACAACACTTGCAGGAGAACTTAATCCCTTTTCTGTTTCCCTTCGACAAGGGAGCCGGGATTGCATTTCAGAAAGTTACAGGTTAATCTTCCGAATTATTTCTCTGATGGAGGCCTGAAGATACGTGTAACTGTGCCCATGGTACATGACTGTTTAGAAATCTGTTGAGCAGTTTTATGGAGAATTGTGAGGCTAATCAGCAGAACCAGGGGCTTACATGTTGAATGAAATGGTTGGAAATTACATCTATGATTAGGAATATCACAAATAGTAATCAACAAGGAGTCTGTATTGCATTTCAGAAAGTTACAGGTTAATCTTCCGAATTATTTCTCTGATGGCAGCCTGAAGATACATGTAACTGTGCCCGTGGTGGACTTAGAAGATTGTCTAGCAGTTTTATGTGTAAAGTTGGAGGCTAATCAGTAGAATTATTTGTTTGTAAAACCTTTTTTTATTGCAGGATAATGAAAAAGCCAGGGGCTTGCTTGTGGAATGAGAAGTTTTAAATTAAATCTATGATTAGGATGATAACAAATGAGTTTACTTCTTCATGGAACATAAATATAACCCTGAAGCAGATTTTGAAAACAAAGATTGCACCTAAACAGAATGGTATGTTCACCTGTTAAGAAATTTTGAAACACATCAATTTATCATTTTAAGCTGCTAACTACTCTTAAATCTCAAGAAATGCATCAAATACTTCATATCTTACTGAACCAATAATGAATTGTAGATTTTACACCACTGGCCTTGATCTATTAAACTTTTAATACTTTCTTCACTTAGTTACTTTGATGGGACAGAAAATGTTCCTCAGAAGCCAGGGGTTAAGCCTGGTTTCTGAGATGCTGTGGCTGCCGGTGGAAAACAGAAGATTGGCTACACAAACCCATTCAACCCCATGCCAGCATTACACAAGAGCTGTGTACATGTAGATTATAACCCCCGTTCCTACCATTGAAATAAGTCTAACCTGCAGGAATTGAAGACATCTAACATATACAATGCATTAACAAAACATTTAGTAGTACACATATATTTTAAAACAGTGTCTGTGATATTACATTACCCAAAGTAAGGCTTAAGTATAATCCCTTTGATAGATTTGAGATCTGTTTGCCGATTGCTGGGGGTGAGACATCACTGGTATAAAAGTACAGGCTAATTGTAGCCACTTCTCATAGCTGGAGGAGCCAAGACCGAAATATTTACGACCAACGAGATCACTGTAGGCGAGATGGGGGAATGATCCAGGAATTTCCTGCCTTTCCTGTGCTGACGGTTTTATTTGGAGGTTATCAATTACGGGATTTCCTCCCTCTGCTGTAGTGTTATCAAAGCAGGGGCATGGCACGCAAGGAAGTGGTGTAAGTTTTAAAGGCTTGGAGGGGCAAGAAGTAAAGCCATTGTAGCTTTAGAACTTCTTCAACTTGTTGATCAACTCTTTTTTTTTACCCTAGTAGGACAAAAACGCGACTGTCCTTCATACAATCCAGCTCCATGGCAATTTTTATATCTAGAATCTTTGCCAAATATGTTGACAGAAAAACTGTACTTTTCCCGTGGATATCAAAAAGAAGAGAGCAACCACATATAATGCACTGATTAGCGTTAGTTCTAATTACCCCTTCTCAGGCCATCATTAGGCCATACCAATTGATTTCCTTGGTTCTCAGCCATTCTGAGGTGACAAAAGAGGGATGGGAGGGAATCTTGCATCTGACTACAATCACCCCCTGAAACTGTGTATGGAGGTAAAGACTTTCACCTCCCCAGACTCTGTTTTCATTTTGATGTTCCAGTCCAGCGAAATTTTGAAAGATTCGAGAACCAACAAGTTGAATTAGGTCGCCCTAGAGGAAGATGGTAAGACCAGATCTTCAACACGCTCCAGGGGCTGGGGATCACCAGGGTCTATGCCGAGAGCAGACCAGCCTGGCAAGCCCTATGCATGTCTGCAGCCACCATGCATCAGACACTGATGCCTGCGAACGATTGATTGAAGTTGAATTGGTGCATCAAATTGAATTAATCATAAATATTTTGTAACTGTTTACCCTGTTTCCTCCTTTGATGAAGGGCAGGATGACCTGCACACCCTGGTAGTGGAGGAACAGCTCTTTGCACTGGAAAAGACAAAACAGATAATAAACAGATAATTTTGACAAGGCAATAAGAGATGGCAGCTTTCAATCAAACTTCTTTGTTGTGACCCTTCCAGTTCCACAGAAAATATTGGCAAGGATGTAGTGTGCACATAAGCCTCATTTTACAACTTACTGGTCCAGATCTTTTTAAACATTCTATCACTTGATGTACATTTTACAACTTACTGCACTGGGAATGTATAGGAATGATGTATTGTGTACTACATTTTACAACATACTGGTCCATATCTTTGTGCAGTCACTTGTTGTGGGGACCAGTGTTTCTTTGTTGCTTATACTGACATAAAAGAATATGATTATCAGCTCAAGTTCCCTTTTATTATCATACCAGACTCACCTTCTCCAGTCTTAGGTCATTCCTCAGCACTTCAAACACGTTGGCCAGGTAGTCAACTGTGGAAAGCATGAGACACATCAGAAGAATGACAGAACCACTTTGCAGTGAGGCAGAGCCCTCTAGTAAAATACTTTGGCATTGCAACTACATGTAGATGCCAACTTATACTGCTTATACTACTGACAAAACCAGCATGTGCTGTCTAAATAGGTCTATCAAAAAGTATTATGAGAGCTGACAGCATGTAGATGTGGTGAATGAAGAAGAGGAATAGAATGTGTCCCACCTTGCAGCAGAGTCTTCAGTATGATGAGTGCAGACAGCAGTCGGACTTGCAGGTTGCTGCTCTTGAAGTAGACTCCCGTACGCGGTTTCCCCCCGCGGGGAGAGTAGACTGTTCCGCCGGGACTCTTCTCGCCCTCGGTGAACCTGACCACGGTTGGTCGGTACAGTTCCTCTCCCAGACGCCGATACGTGGCCGACAGTAACACGTGCTGGGGAGGAGAAGAAACAGTGAGGTTTTATCGTTTGAAAATAAAAGTAGGAACAGAAATGAGTTGTTTTCATTGTATTTATTGCCTTGTTGGAGAGATGTCCCTGTAGCTCCTCACAGTTTAGCTCCTTCTTCCAATTAGTTGGTAACTGGGAAACAATGGTTCAAGCCCGGGAAGGGAATCTTGTTGGGGCTGTACCTGTTTTTTTAAGGGATGTAAAATGGGGGTCCCATGTTGGAAGAGGTGCTAGCAACGCCTTCCTGTAGAAATATACCCTGTTGCTGAAACAGCAAGGAAACGCTCTGCCCTATGTGCCACTAGGCACTGCAAGGTTAACAAGACAGTGAACCCACCTGTTTGTCAGATTGCTGTATGTTGAACATCGCCCAGAACACAAACTGCAGACAGGGCAGGTGTAGCCTGATGTGACCTGAGGACACCTGGTGCAGCAGCTCACTCAGGTGTGGCAGCACCTGTACAGGTAAGGTAAGACAGGTGATACATGTGACACCTGGTGCAGCAGCTCACTCAGGTGAGGCAGTACCTGTACAGGTAAGGTAAGGTAAGGTAAGACAGGTGATACATGTGACACCTGGTGCAGCAGCTCACTCAGGTGGGACAGCACCTGTACAGGTCAGGTAAGGTAAGGTAAGACAGGTGATACATGTGACACCTGGTGCAGCAACTCACTCAGGTGAGGCAGTACCTGTACAGGTAAGGTAAGGTAAGACAGGTGATACATGTGACACCTGGTGCAGCAGCTCACTCAGGTGTGGCAGTACCTGTACAGGTAAGGTAAGGCAAGGTAAGACAGGTGATACATGTGACACCTGGTGCAGCAGCTCACTCAGGTGGGACAGCACCTGTACAGGTCAGGTAAGGTAAGGTAAGGTAAGACAGGTGATACATGTGACACCTGGTGCAGCAGCTCACTCAGGTGGGACAGCACCTGTACAGGTCAGGTAAGGTAAGGTAAGGTAAGACAGGTGATACATGTGACACCTGGTGCAGCAACTCACTCAGGTGAGGCAGTACCTGTACAGGTAAGGTAAGGTAAGACAGGTGATACATGTGACACCTGGTGCAGCAACTCACTCAGGTGGGGCAGCACCTGTACAGGTAAGGTAAGGTAAGACAGGTGATACATGTGACACCTGGTGCAGCAGCTCACTCAGGTGAGGCAGCCTGTACAGGTAAGGCAAGGTAAGGTAAGACAGGTGATACATGTGACACCTGGTGCAGCAGCTCACTCAGGTGGGACAGCACCTGTACAGGTCAGGTAAGGTAAGGTAAGACAGGTGATACATGTGACACCTGGTGCAGCAACTCACTCAGGTGAGGCAGTACCTGTACAGGTAAGGTAAGGTAAGACAGGTGATACATGTGACACCTGGTGCAGCAGCTCACTCAGGTGAGGCAGCCTGTACAGGTAAGGCAAGGTAAGGTAAGACAGGTGATACATGTGACACCTGGTGCAGCAGCTCACTCAGGTGGGACAGCACCTGTACAGGTCAGGTAAGGTAAGGTAAGGTAAGACAGGTGATACATGTGACACCTGGTGCAGCAACTCACTCAGGTGAGGCAGTACCTGTACAGGTAAGGTAAGGTAAGACAGGTGATACATGTGACACCTGGTGCAGCAGCTCACTCAGGTGTGGCAGCACCTGTACAGGTAAGGTAAGACAGGTGATACATGTGACACCTGGTGCAGCAGCTCACTCAGGTGAGGCAGCCTGTACAGGTAAGGTAAGGTAAGACAGGTGATACATGTGATACCTGGTGCAGCAGCTCACTCAGGTGAGGCAGCCTGTACAGGTAAGGTAAGGTAATTAAACAGGTGATACATGTGACCTATAAATATATCAAAATAAGAAACAACATACAAATTTGAACTACTTGGACTATTTGAATGCGTGAATCACTGGAATCACTTTGATACACCTGTTCTTTATGAGCTCTAGCACAGGTAAACTCACCTCGATTCACCTATCCTGTAGGACTCACCTTGATACACCTGTCCTGTATGAGTTCAGGTGCAGGTAGACTGATGAGAGGTGTAGATCTCCCATGCGACTGCTGCTGCTGCTGCAGGTTAGCCTCGCACACCCAGTCTAACAGCACAGTTAACATCTCCAGCAGGCCACTGGGCTGGAAAATGATAGTTAAAAAAACATTTTATTTCATATTTGCAGCTCTATGTCTGTTTCCAGCAACAGGCTGTTTCATTGGGCTCCTGGAGATTGCTGTCTGTACAGGTCAGACCAAGTTTACAGTTTTGTGGAAGGTGCTGTATAGCCAAGGATATCCAACTAGCAAGGAGCTCTTACTGAGATGGCTTATAAAGAACTGATGAGTTTTGGCCCCAGACATACACAGAAACCTTTGCTTAAAAAAACCTTCCAAACAAAAAGGATTATTTTTTTGGGTTGTTGTTTTCTACTTTTATTTTCTAACTTAAGTTTTGAATATGACATGCTTCTTTCAAAGTCTGACTGTGTTACGTCTACACAAAGCGCTTTGATGCAAATCTAGACTTTGCTTTTTGTACCTTAGGTTTGGCTACAGTTGACCCAGTGCCTTTGGTAGTTGGTTCCTTGACAGGTTTGGCAGGTTTGTGGTCAGCTGGCTGGGGAGGTGGGATGTTCTCCACTCCCTTCTGTCTGCCAGCATACTGCTGCTTCCTCTGCACACAGGGAACATTAGAGGTGCATAAAATTCTACTACAGTCACAACTGTTTATAGACCTTTCTCACGCGGCGGACATGATAGAATGAAAACGAGGCCCTTGTGGCAAACAAAAGATCGATCCTAACTGTCAATCACAATTAGTAGTTTAGCCAATGATTACTTGATAATTAGAGAATCGACCAATGAGGAAGTGGCTGCATGACCGTTAAATATTTGCATTTCTATGTTTTTATTTTGCATTTCTACCTTTTGACGGAGGAGGGCGGGGACTATGCGATTAGTCAACAAAGCTCTAAATTGCTGCATTTTTTGTTTGCATTACATTAGTTATAATATGGATACTTGGATATCATATTTTAAAACTTAATGTGATTTAGGAGGAAAACGAAATCTGTACATTATTTTTGCTTCTTTGCCTCATTGGCCTCGTCTTCATTCTATCATGTCCGCCGCGTGAGAAAGGGGTATAGAGACCACTCAAGGGACTTAGAAAAATGTCACAGTAGACAGGTGGCCACTATACATGTAGACGGGATTCTCAATGCTTGGATCAAAGGGGAAAATAATTGACAGGTAATCAAAGTATTTGGAGCTGCAAATACAGGTTACCCTAGGTTCTTGGTGGTAAAGAACCAGCAACAACAACATGTTTATGTGTTATCAACTATTGTAGAATCAGCAATATCTTCTCAAATGCTGCAGGGGCCTTTTAGTTGACATCTTTTAACAAAGCCTAAAGTAGGACATTTATAGGGCTTAGGTGTAATTACCAAGAAAATACATTTTCTTTTACCTGCAGGTTTGCGACTCTCCTCTCCAAACTGCTGGCCTGGACCTCCAGCTTCTTCTTCAACTCTTGCACTTCTGTCAGCTAGAGAACATTCAGTAAATGAAAGAAGAGGTTTCAAGCTTTCAGCAACTGTACCAAATGTGTATGCTGGTAGCTGATAATCAATCATTAACTAGAAAGCAGAAGAATTGCCCATTTGCTGAAAGTATAGATAATCAACATGTATGTTGAGATCAAATTTTTCAGGCCCTGTATGGAAAATGAAACATCAAAGTCTGTTCCCTCTTTTTTATGCCATCTGTAATCTAGAGATCAAATGGACCAGAAATGCAGCAGGCTGGTCTTAGAGTTATGACACCAGCCTTGCTTTTTTTCTTTTTCAAAACCTGTTACTGTTAAGTTTTTGCTTCTCCTACCTGTTTCCTGAGTTGGTCGTTAGCCTGCTTCATGACTTCAAACGAGTGCTGAAGTCTCTTGTTCTCCTTCGTCCTGTCCTTCAGGGCCTCCTCCCACTGGCCCAGCTCTCTCTTATGTTTCTGTGAACAGGGATGGGGACAAACATGTGTTATTGACAACACAGAAATGCATTTTACTATAGTTTAGGCTATAGAAAGCCTAGTCTTCTACCAGACGTGAAAGGAGCTATATGTATGCTACAAAAAGATGAGACTCTATTCTAAGTGCAGTCAAAACTTCCCCCGAAGACCACTTAGTGGACCGATAAAATCTGGTCTATATGGACAGGTGGTCACTATATAGACAGGATCCTTTATGCTTTTGTCAATGGCAAAATCATATAAGGGACCACCAAAAAGTGGTCACAATGGCCAGTTGGTCCTTACATGTTTGTAGAGGTGGTCACTTGTACAGGTTTGACTGTATTATAACAAGTGGACCAAGGCTTAGAACCATACATTGTACTTACATGCTGCATGATAGCCCAGTGCTTGTTCAGGTCGCAATGTTGTTCCTCTATCTCGTCCAGAGCCTTTTCCCTCTCCAGAACGAGCAGCTCTCTCCTGCCCAGCTCTGACTGTCTCTCATGGAGTAGAGCATTCTCTTCCTGGTACAAAAAAGTTTTCTCTTTTTAATCATACAGTGCTCAAAATCCTTTTTTTCCTGTTACATCCCTTTTCCACTAGAGGCTACACTATAGACTGAGTGACCAAAAAATTGAGAGATCACTGGACAAATCTCACAGCCAAAAAACATTCTTGTGCACACATTCATATCAAATTGGGATTTTTTCAAATTAAGCTGTTTGATACTGGAAATAACCACAGTGGGCAACAGAAAATTCTGCTGTTCTTACAATAAAAGCGTACCCCTCCAAATAATAGAACATGCGAATTCTGTGACGATTTATATGTTGAAGATGAAAGCCACTTTTTAATTGATTGTTCCTTATATAAAGATGAGCGGCAATCGTTGTTTAAGATAATTGAATTAGACAAGAAATGTACAAAAATGTCAAAACAGGATACTTTTATATACCTGATGTTATGTAAGAACGAATATATAATGGACAAAGTATGTAGTCATATTTCCAAATGTTTCAAAAAGAGAGAAGAAACTACTAGGTGATCATCATTTAGTTTAGCAATATCCCACAGGTTGTATGTTTTAGTTTTTAGCATTAGAATGTAGCATTTTATCAATTTATGTTTTACATTATGTTCCCTACAGACCATGTGTGGTCTTCTGTGCATTTAGCCCTTATGGGCAGGAATATGCAATAAAGACTATTATTAATAAACTGTAAATTCATTTATCTTTGCAAAGACTTATGTGGTGGTAGAAGAGTTCATGCTTGAAACAATTCTGTAGAACAGCAAGCAATACAATGAAATGCATGTGTATCATGAATTCATGATGGTCACTGTGAAAACTGCAAAAGTTAAGCCACAACAAATTTTAAGATTTACAGTATTTGCCAACTGACCTGTAGCTTGTTGTTGATTGACACCAGCTCCTTGTAGATCTTCTTGACGTTCCCAGGTGAGGCCGGTGCGCCTCTGTCCTCTCTTCTCCTGGCAGAGTGTTTCCTGTGGAGCCTCCTGACTCTCAGGGGGTCGAAGTCCTCGTCGTTCAGACTGGACACGCTGGACCGCAGGGTGGGGATGGTCAGCGACTCTGTGGGCATGAAGGTCTCCTCTTCCTCCAGTACAGTAGGGTCTGCAAATACAAGAAAGGAGCAATGTACAATGTGTATAATATCTGATTTTTGCAAAATGCGATACATTTTTAGTTTGCCACATTGCATTTGCTTATATTTTTTCTGAAATGAAATGAAATTAAAAATTTGAAATAAAACTAGTCAGTATTACCATGAGAAAGGTGACAGGCACGGAAACGTTGGATGTTGTGACTTTTTTCTCATGCAAATAAAAACTGTTATTCACAAAGCCATATAGCACCTCTTAGTACTCACCCTGGGTATAATCTCCATCAGTGCCCTGGGAGTCACCATCTCTATCAGGCTCCTCCATACTTTCTGACAACCTGCTGCTGCTGATCTTGATAATCTCGTAAAGGTCCTTCAGGGCTCGGTTATAGTATTTCCTCTCACTGCTGGTCAGACCCTCTGGGGAGAATCTGGACTTTGATCTCCTGGGTGACCTGTCGCTTTGCTGTGTGTCAGACAGACCTGTGGGAGGGTCAGAGAAATATTAGGAAATCTTTAAATTAGTAGATGAAAGTCAACAGAACACACAATTTCTGTGGTAGCATGTGTAGTCCACTGGTTGGTGACCCTGCCTCTGAATCTAGAATACTTTGAATCCCGGCTGTTGCCGCTTACTCAACATTCAGGCTACCTTAAGTCCTGTCCACTGTTTATTGTACGGCTAAGGTGATTTCCTCTTCTTCTTCTTCCTGACCACGTATATCCATCTGCCGACAAACCGGCAATTATTGACATCGGGTCAATCCAGGTTGTAAGGTTTTGGACCATCGCACACCGGGGCATGCCCCTACTCTTTTTCGAAAGATGTGGTGGGTTCTTTAACGTGCGCTGGGTGTGGCTCTCCCCAAACACGGGACCTCTATTTAACGTCCTATCCGAGGGACGTCCCCAACTCTAGAAGAGTTAGGTACTCATTTACACCTGAGTGAAGTGAGGGAATTTGTCTTCAGTGCCTTTCCCAAGGGCACAACGTCCGGGCGCAAGTTCAGACATATCTGGGGGCAGCTCGGGTTCTAACTGGGGGTCCCCTTGTTTGCCAGTCGGATGTTCTATCCATTACGCCACACTCCTTAGTGTACAACTTCCACCCCAACATCTGCTTGGATATAAGTTCATCACCACCTCCTTTAGTTAGTCTGTATAACGCAAACTCCAGCTGTCCGGGGGTTTCTCTCCCCTCCCCGCTGCGAGGTGGTTACAGGGCCGCGAGCGGTCACAGGAGGCTTGATTGAATTCAGGCTACTCCTTTAGTGTTCTACTTCTGTCCTTAAACTTCCAATATACATTGATTACAAACCAATAATTGATAATCAATCAATCAATCAATCAAACAAGCAAATAAATCCTGCCTACCCCTTGCACTGCTTGGTGCTGATGATGACGGAAAATCACCAAACAGTCTGGCCGACGCCTTCCGTTTCTCCTGGATGGAACAAAAGTGGAAGTTGAAGAGACGTCAGTGGAACCTTTCATATCATTAATTATGCAAATATTGTAATAAAAATTCATACCTGTTTAGATATGTAAGCTTATTCAAACATATTTAAACTTTTTACAAGTAAAAGATATCGTACTCGTGATGTATTCAACGTGTAAGTTTAAGGGTTAGATCAAGAACCCCCTTGCCTTGGTATTCTATACCGACACATCAGATAAAAACGATGAATTCAAAGAGATCTACTAGTACAGCATCAGATGTGCCCGAAGTATGTACTCCTTAGTCTTAGATATCGTTGTTATTGTTGTCCTTGTTTAATGTCTATTTTTCCGCTTGTCCCTTGGTGCAGTCATATCAAGGCGCTTTCTTTAAGATCATACAGGTGTTCAAGACATTCTTGAGAAGGCCTCAGATAACAGTCTGATAACACCGATTTTAATGTGGCGGTCTTTAATACTTAGTTAGGGTACCAAACGGACGTTTGATTTAATTTAGCGGAAAAATAGACAATAAACAAGGACAACAACAACAACGACGATATCTAAGACTAAGGAGTAAATACTTCTGATGCTGTACAAGTAGATCTCTTTGAAGTCATCGTTTATATCTGATGTGTCGGTATTAGGGTAACCGTGGGAACTATGAGAGTTGAGTTAGACCATCAAAAACATCGAACTTCTTCTTAATAATTTGTTGTTGGGCCGACAAAAAAATTATAGAAGAAGAACGGTTGAAGTTTAACGCGTATAAACCTTACCTTTCTCCTCTTGGTCTCTGCTACCGACTCCGCATAAATGTCCGACTCTTCAGAACTCGCCATCTGTCGTCCATCGGCCTGGAGATCAGGAAAATTGAGAAAAATCCACCAACAGCTGACTGACCTGACACTTTCTAACTTAACACCGCCATTTTGAATTTCGAGCGAAGTGGGGAAAGGCCGTATGTAGCCGGTCACAAATATGCAAATGAGTAGGCAGTCACAAATATGCAAACTTGCTTGATACAAAGCCTTTTGGTCTCATTCCTGTGTGATTCCTGTGTTAGTCCGCGTGTATCCGCGCCCATCCTTCTCCACCCTTCCTCACATATCAGACACTATGTACTAGTAACACAGAAAACGTTTTTTGAATGAATGAATAAATGAAAACACCCCGGAGACTCTACAGAAACTAGTACATCTGAGTACAGCCCCGGTGAAACACAGTCCTAAACAAGAGTCCGAAGACCCAAGGTCTCCACGAAATTTGTTTTTATATAATGATGTGTTTTATTTGCCCTAGTTATTTGTTTTTGCCGCTGGTTGTTTTGTTTTATGTGCCAGAGGGTATCCACATAACAGATACAATTACACAGGTTTGGTAGTGTACCCATTTGTGGTTTGACCACCAGCTGCTGGGACCTGGGGAATACTTGACCTAGATAAGAGACCAACAGATGTGACAGGTGCGACCTCAAACCCATACCTACAATGGAGGAGTGGATATTCCTCATTACTTATGCAAATTCAGTCCCATTTTGCACAATTTGCACTTCAGTTTGTACATCTCTGTCCAACCTACCTGCGTATCACATAACATGAAAACCTGTCGTTCATTTATTCAGTTATTCTCCTTGGTACAAATACGCCATTGCAGCTCCAATGACACATACCAGGGGGCCAAAAATTGACTTTGACCTTTCTCCTTCCAGCACCTACCCACATACCAAATATCATCATAATCCATCCACACGTTCTTCAGTTATGCCGATTTTAAGCGTCCGGTGGCACAAACATACACACGGGATATCACACACGCAAACGTACGCAAAACAATATTCCCATGAAAAAGGTTTTTTTTCATGGAGATAACAATGCCCTACATGTGACTCAACAACAACGGATATAGTCGGGCACTTGGTTTCTAACTGTGTCACATTTAACAGCCTCAGAGATAGCTTAGCAGATGCAGCAACAGACAAGCTGGGCATCAGGGTGATGGCGTCCGTTCACCAACAGCCAGACGAGAGGTTCACAGAAACAATGCTGGGAGCAGAAATCGTAGAAGATGAGATTGACCCTGACGTTTGGGAGGACTACATGATAACTGTAGCTGGACCACTGTATCCCCTAGCAACTTTGGCGCTAAAGCATGTGGACTTTAGGGGATAAGGAAGCCGAGACGAAGGGCAGTTCGCTCCGAACCGACTATACTCCTAAAGTACCAGTGTAGCAGCAGGGGTGTACCAACGTACAAGATGGAAGTGGCATTGATGACCTATAAGTTGTGCAATACATGCAGGACCCTGATAATTCATGTACGAATATTTATATATTCTCTACCAGACTAACCGCGCCGGCTATAGGGAGAACATTTGCCGGGCCGCGGGGGACTTTGGCCATGGAGGGTAACAATATTGGACCCTCTCTCCATAGCCGACCCCCTTCATACAATTGACTCTATTTGGCCAATTTCTACTATTTTCCCAACGACCCTCGGAGGCTGGTAGAGTCTATAAGGATATAAGGATTCAGTGCTAATGCGCACAACCAAAAACTTTCGATGCCAGTAATTGATTCACTGTGCAATAACCAGTGCCGAACTGATAGAAATTGATTCCAACGATTAATGTTACCAAATGTTTTTATTGACACTTGTGTTAGCATGCGGAAATATATCTTATATTGTAAAGTCCTACAATTGTATATTCTAGCCTGGGTGCCATCCTATTTCTACCGGAGCTCCTACACTCGCTACCCTAAAAATTTTTTTAGTCATTTTTAGTCAATTGCAGTCATAGGATGAATTGCGTACTTTTTACATATTTACTTAAAAACTATTGCCGTTTGGCAATTTACAGGTTTACAATAACATTATCATTTATATATCTATATTCTAAAATAACCGGTAAACACTACCTTAAAACAGGTAGGTTGTAATACAGATAGTCGGGGTTTATAGTACAGTGGAAACCAGTTAATAGCAATACGCTTTGTTGCAAAAATCGGCCAACTGCAAAGGATTGTGAAATTCCAAACCGTTTCCCATTAACGCCATTGTTTATCGAACCCCATATACGTAAAGTCTGTGATCACAAAACAAGGCTAATCGTCAAAAATATTGTAATAATAATACAGCTTGCATACACAATAATTGTACAACGCATTTGTACGGCTTTTTCACCATTCTTGCATGTTCAAATACTTTCTTACGGCAAGACCCTACAATGTTTTTGCGATAAAACTACCAGTAATTTGCAACATATTGTACTATTTGCGGTATGTTGACCATTGCCGTAGGGTTTTAAAAATATTGCTTTTGTATTTCGGCACCGGGAAATCCATGCGCGCTCTGATGTCATCCATACAATTTACTTATGTGGCCTAATACTCCTTTCTCCAGACATCCCCATTAGCCCAGTAGGGGATTTTATTTCTAAATCACATCTGATACGTGTGCTTTTGGGGCTCCGTGCTCACACTATGATTGATAAGACGTCCAGATAACAATTTCTTTTGAAATCTTGTACCTCGTAATTTTGAACATGTGTTACAATTTCACACACACAAAATTCAGCGTCCCCCCCTCTGCCTTTTTTGGACTGTCCCCAAGACTTGTCACGTCGAGACTACGATCTTCCAAAAACTATGACAGAAGAAGACTCCTTCGGTGCACTTGAACGGCTCGGATATTTCCTGAGGAGTAACCGTTTAGAGATACAGGGACTAGAGAGAAGGGTAGCCTCCACCAGGCCTATTCATATGTTATTATATTCCCCTTCCAGTGGGAAGGGGGATATACTGTTTTTGCTTGCCTGTTCTTCTTCTTCTTCTTTATTCTTCTTCTTCTGCCAAAAACCAAGTAGATGTGCGGTGGTAGGTCTACTAATGGTATTGCAGCAAGTTATATGTACCTTATGTTACAATGTACGGATGTTATATTTGAGATGTAGGTACCTATAGGAAAGGTGAATACACCTGACAATAAATTATGCTAATGAGGACATCATTTGCATAATTTATGCAAAAACTTGTATTGCGTTTACAGTAAAAGCTGCAGATGTCATATTTGAGATGTAGATAAATTTAGGAAAGGTAAACACACCTGACCATGAATTATGCTAATGAGGACCTCATTTGCATAATTTATGCAGAAACTTGTATTTCCCTTACCGTAAAAGCTACAGATGTCATATTTGAGATGTAGGTATCTGTAGGAAAGGTGAACACACCTGGACATAAATTATGCTAATGAGTACCTCATTTGCATAATTTATGCAAAAACTTGTATTGCGTTTACAGTAAAAGCTGCAGATGCCATATTTGAGATTATGCTAATGCGGACCTCATTTGCATAATGTATGTATATCCCTTACCGTAAAGACTACGGATGGCATATTTCAGATGTAGGTACCTTTAGGAGAGGTGAACACACCTGTACATAAATTATGCTAATGCGGACCTCATTTGCATAATTTATGCATAAACTTGTTTTTCCCTTACTGTAAAGGCTACGGATGAGATGCAGGTACCTTTAGGAAAGGTCAGAAAATCTGGCCATAAATTATGCTGATGAGTGCATTATGCATAATTTATGCATATCCCTAACCTTAAAAGCTACGGATGTCATATTTGAGATGTAGGTACCTTTAGGAAAGGCCGAACACACCTGGCCATAAATTATGCTAATGCCGACCTACTTTGCATAATTTATGCAGAAACTTCGTCATATCCTTACAGTCCATGCTAAGGATGTCATATTTGAGGTGTAGGTAATGGGAGGGGAATATTCTGCATTTTCCCGAAAATGTTGCCATTCTAGTATATGGATCAATTCGGCCGACTTTTTTGCATGGAATTTACTTGGCATTTACGTAACGCCCCCCTCCCCATTTAACGTTATTTACAATGTAACGTGTTTTTTTTCTCGCTTATTCGGAGAATGTTGAAGATATCATACAACACAGAGATCCACTGTTACCTCTCTTAGACACTGAGTAGAATGCACTTGAGTAGAACTTTCTGTCTTGGAAGACGTCTGATAGCTTATCGCAGCTTCCGACACTTTCCGAGTCGTGATACAATGTATTTGAAATACTTCTGAGTCATATTTTCGCGTTTTTCTAAGGAATGCCGAGTCTTGGTTTCACAAGTCGGTGATGCGTATTTGAATAAAAAAAGAACCAGCATCAGATTGACAAAATTGAAATGCACGAACTTCGGACCTAGCACAATCCACCCCACGCGTCAAGATCACGCCACAGCATTTCTGCAGTGATAAAGGTATACGCTACGTGGCGCTGTTGATTATATGAGTCACGTGGAACAGTCTGGTCAGTGCGCGGCAACACAGTTGCTCCATATATTACTGATCTATATCTGCATCTATATAGCCGGTATAACTGCCACTAGGCGTAACACACCAGTTTCGTAGGTATGCGACGCGACAACAGCTGGTTATATTGCACCGAGCGGTCTATTACAACTAGTCATTGCATATCTGACTGAAACCATTCTTTAAAGGTACTCCTACAATACTTGTCCTTGATGACAACGAGTTCCATTCTACTAAGGTTCTCGGGAAATACGAATTTTTGAACACATCAATCCTTGGCTGATAACTCTGGTACTTCAAAGCATGACTATTTCTAATCCTCTTCTGAAGTGGCACTAGATACTTATCAGTCGGCACGTCCACAAGTTTGCTAGTCATTTTGTACATCATACAAAGTTTGGACTGATAATTAGGCTATGATGGTAGGGGTAGTTTCATGGCAACTATAGTCTGTTATGTTGCTTATTTCACCGCTTCTGAACAGCTGTAAGCAGAATATTTCGGATGAATTATCCGAAAAAAATCGGATGAGTCCATACAAGAACAAGAACCTAGCCTCCTGGCTAAAACCAGGTCAAAATCAAGAAAAACGTGCGCACAAAACACCATCCTTGTCGGGGCTGCACCGTCTTTCGGAAGAGACGCTAAATGGGGGTCCCGTGTTCGAGGAGGTGCCTCGAACGCGTTACACCAGCCTCATTACTCATATGGGTACCTACTGGCTGTAATAATACAACATGGTGAATTATAACAAGCCCGACTTCTACATCTGCTTGGAAATTACGTCATACCGTCACCCTGGTCACGGCTCGCTAGCTGATTGGTTGACTTAATGAACCTATTAGCGAAATTAATTACCGTAAATCATAAAATATTTGCAGACGTTTTTTTCACTTTTCTCGTAATGTTTCGCTCTGTATTTATGACACCGCGACTATGCATTTGCAGTGCTCTAGTATCAGTACTGCACTACATACCACGGTTTCGAACAGCGCAAAAAAACTCATTTTTTTTCTTCTGGAGCGAAGTGTCGTCCCGCGAAAATACATTAATTTGCAGTATTTGATTAGAATACCCATGGGTCTGTGCGAGCATGCTTTGAACGCTTGCGCAGATCGATCTGACGGCACAGTTCGAATTTTGAAGTCGCCAAGTCTGACGGTGTGTCGACGCTACTTCAATCAACACTATGGCAAGCGATACAGATGGTAAGTACTCATATGATCATATCCCTTTTTTAGACATAATAAACGTCTAAAAATTACCTAATAACTGTTGTTCATCGATCTGTGTCAGCGATCGTTTTGATAAATTATCTTTATGGCGCGTCAGAAATCACTAGGCTACGCCGTTTCCCGCGCTTTGCGTCACATTTCAAAGCCGGCAGCTTGTGGAAACTAGACGCGGCCACCACAAAGTGATCACACAGATAAACGAACTGAACTGAAACAACGAATTTCATAGATAAAGGGCAAACTTTTCACGTTTTCTGTCTTATAGATCATACTTTTACATCTCGTATGATATTTAATGTTGAAATCAGGGGTTTTATACACAAATCCAATTCTGGTCGCTCAGCAATTAATCGCCTTCTGGTGGAACTGAGGACACCCTTAGGTATTCCACTTGCTAGTTAGTGTAATATTCGTGGAAATAAGAATTTAAGAATCAACTCCATACAGCCGTTATTGTATTTCCCCAAGTCTTAAAACTTGACAAAGCCCGAAAAATCTTGCAGGCTGGCGCTGCGCTGCAACGCTATTTTGTTTGTCATTTTTGATGCAGTGACGAGTGACCTGCAAAGTTGAGAATTTGAGATGAAATGTTTGGCAGTTAAACATGGTTTATTTCTCTCAACAAGTTTGCTGATATATGTCAGTTCTGGGGCTTGATGCCGACTTGGTGGTGCCGACTTGTCCTGATATTCATCGTAACTCGCCAGTTTTTGGAGGCATATTTTTGCATTTGTCGGCTTGAAAATCAACAAAATTCATCAAGAATAAAAATAAACTGATACTGTAAAAGTCGGATATTACACAAATTGAAGTGTTTAGTTGTTTGTATCAACATAGAATTGCAACAATTCTGCATTGACGGGGAAAATTTGCCCTGACAGGGAAACTGCATGACGGAGAAACGACTTGACACCCACTTGACGTAGCCTTATAGTAATCAGAAATGTTCTTAGATGGAACTGCTATACATTATTACCAATACAATAAGCCTAGAATAGAAACATGCAACTCTAAGTCTGTATCAGTTCCATGGTGCAATTACCGTAGATCATACTGGATATAGTTTTACAGTAACTAGGAATATTCTTAGATAGAACTAGATTGTTACCTATGTTGTCTGTAAATTGCCATACAAAGTTAGCCATGAAAGTTCAGATTCTTTTAAGAAAAACATGCAAGTTTGCACCCAAATGTCTTTTTTTTCTGTGCACCTAATCCTTAGTATACCATATTTTCTCGATTAAAGTACGCACCCCAATTAAAGTACGCACCCCTGATTTGGGTCTAGTTCCAGACAAATTTGCAGAACTGAAACGTAAAGTCAAAAACCTCAAATAAATATGCACCCCTTCTCCACTGATCTTGAACAAATTTTGAACAGGATAAATTCAAATTTATGGTGTTCCTCCTATTATCTCCAGGTTATTTTTCTTATATCAAGGACTTCTACGTAATGCCATTCCTTAGATTCATAAAAGATTCTTTTGTTTACACTGCCAGCATCGTCTCTGCAAACTTGAAGATTGCCTACGACAAGTTACAAACTTCGCAAATTGGCAGGTATTGAGCCATGCATTGTTGCACCGCAGCTGGGTTCCTGGTTTGATTAAGCAAGGGTTTGAGGTCCTTTTCCAATTTGTCCGGGCAAGAACCTCAAATAAGGTCCGTACCCTGACTTTAGCAATGACTTGTGGTGCCTTTTGAATTTTGACATGTTTAAAAAGTGCGTACTTTATTCGAGACAATACGGTAGATGCACAGAAATGAAATTTGACCCCTGTGCTTATGATGGTCCAGTTTTTTAGGGGTAGGGTTTTATTGGGTTTTGATTTGTTGCTCCTTCCACAAAAGAAAACTTGTCACAAATGAGGTAGTATTTCAAACATCCAGGTGTACTTGAGATGCAAGCATATTATATAAGTGAAGACCTTTATCTTCTTCTTGGTAGTCCTTCGAAACGAAGATGACAAATAGGAAAGAATCTTTCGTTCATGCCTTTTTCACTCTCTCACTTTCACTAACTTCCTGTCAGTTTCTTCTTCTTCTTTATTCCTCCCATAGGAGAGCATAGCTTCATCACATTTAACTTGTTCATTCATTCTTAATTCACGCTTAATTCATTCATTCATTCATTCATTCATTCATTCATTGATTCATTCACAAATACCTACATTTCATTGATTCATTCAAGTTTTGTTCAATTCATCAACTCATGCATTTGCTTCTTCCCTCCCTAGAACCGATGGATACGGAGTGTGACAGTGACAGTGAGTACTACACTGCCCCTGAGGACACAGACTCCTCCGATGATGCGACGCCTGTAAGTTGACCTCCGTTTGATAACCTTATATTTACCTCCATGACGGAGGCTCACCACTCTCGATGGTACTGTTACTTTCAATATTTGTGCATTCAGAGGTATCAAGATCCTTTTGATGTATTTGTATTTTGGCATGTCCTGGTTATTGAGGTCCCAATCATGCATATCAATTTTTGTAATATACAGAATTATAGAATGACGCTCTCCATCTAAGTACTATTTTCCAATGTCTTAAACTTGGATTTTCATATATCATTTAAGAATCCTGAGTGAGGAATCTTGAAAAGGGAATGGTTCTCTTCAGTTAGAAGTAGGGATGTTCAGGTTCAGGTCCATTATTCAAATCCAGAGGTTAAGGTCTCATTTCTGTATTACTCCGAGTGGGTACCCTAAAAGAGTCTGTTGCCCAAAAAAATGATCGGCTGCATGTATGTACGTGTGTCTATATCGGTGTAAAAATCCCGTTTAGCTATCCCAGCTGATACCAAGCGTCAAACTGATGAAAGCTTGTTTGTAACGGAAGAAATTAGCAGGCAAAGTTCGGCAGCCGTGCGTGAGGTCGGAGGTACACAGCCCGGGCATCGTGTGTGATGCAGTCATGTGCTTACAGCTGGAAAGTGCCTTTTGGGGGTGTAGCCAAGTGCAGTTTGTAATTGCTATAAAAAGAGATACTATGTAGTGAAACGGTTGGCAATTTTTTACATTATCTAGGGTAAATGTCCTCAACATGAAATGAATAACATTGGTGCATTTCTTATAGCTTCATTACGAACGCCCCCATGTAATACACGTTTTATAACATGTACATTGTAAGCCTATGGGGCAAAAAAACTCATGAATGAGACCTTAATTAAGGTTTAGGTCCGGACCTGACAAGTCTGAACCTGAACCCATGGCATATTAGATATTGGTATAACGGCATAACAACTTGTAACGGCATAGTAACTTGGCTAAAATAAGTTGAAGTAACAATGACTACTGTATAAAATGACATCATGGCATAACTGCAGATTGAAATAAACTCAAACTTGTCTGGTTGATTCACTGGTAAGTTCTAACACAACAAGGCAAGTGATTTCAGTAAGTAATTGTAAGGTAGTGTTAAAGTCTTGACACTGATTTACTCGACTTTTCGAATCATTGAGTATAGTTTTTTTTACCTGAACCTAAACGTTTTTCTGAGTCTGGATTCTGTTCAGCGTTTAGGTATGCATCCCTAATTAGAGGTGTATTAATGGCCACAAGCTCTGGGGGAGGAGGCACAATCAGCCCGCGACAGTGAGAGATTGTATAAGACAGGCATGTTGTCCCATCAGTGCCTGAAAGTTTCATGGGTAGACCTCCTGTCATGTTGAGGGCGAGATTGTACATTCTCTCATATATTGCTTCTCCAACTCCCCTGTTCAAGCCATCAGCGTTCTTGGTCTAGGATATCTGTAGATTCTAGATTGAATGAGACTGTCCCTGTTGGCTGCTGTGTGAACTTGATGTTGTCATCTACCAGGTTCTTGTAGTCATAAAAGAAGTCGTCCACCACTCTCTCTTTTAGCCTACACCAAGTGTCGTCCACATAGTGGAACCAGTTGGCTGGGGGGGGGGGTGTGTCATTGAGTACTAAGGGCTTTAATTTGTTCTCAGACGTCTCCACAGGTTCACTACAATGGGCGATATCGGTGATCCCATAGCTCAGCCGTACAATTGCTGGGAAAACTGTAAGTTGTTTATAAGTGAAGTATGTGCACCCCACGCAATTTAGGTCTACCAGTTCACACAGGTGGTCCACAGAAAGGTTGGTTCTATCTGCAAGTGTGTCGTTTTTGGCGACGCCTCAGGGCGGAGGCATTTATAACAGTCTTACAATCACTTTAAAAGAATTTCAGGAATTGTATGAATGCATTCCCTAGGGAATTGGTTTTGAGGTAGCCGTCGGCTGTGTGATTTATAGAAGGTAAAGGAGAGGCCTTTGTTGATTTGTATGTGAAAAACACCATTTTGGCAAACTTGCTACCTAAGGCACAGAAACTGGGTTTCATTATATGATTTTTTTGTTTCTAACAAGAGAGAACAGTA
Source organism: Branchiostoma lanceolatum (assembly GCA_035149815.1). Taxonomy (NCBI): domain Eukaryota; kingdom Metazoa; phylum Chordata; class Leptocardii; order Amphioxiformes; family Branchiostomatidae; genus Branchiostoma; species Branchiostoma lanceolatum. The sequence goes on from CM068871.1 coordinate 3,041,493, forward strand.
TGTACATCCCTCTTTTACTGATAAGATTCAACTAGGAATAAATTGAAATATTAAAGCTTGATTTTCGAATAAGTTTCGAATACATTTTTTTGACGCCTACAATAAAGGATTTTATTTTTGAACATGTGGCTGATACAGGTTCTTTTAGATGCTCTCTGAAGACTATAGCTAACACATAAAGGATAAAGGAAGGACCCAGAGACAAGGTTTCTTGAACATTGGGCATAGTACTAGTAGATGTTTTGTGTGAGAGTTTTTAATCGTTTGTCTCATTTGTTTTTATCCTGTGTGTTTGTCTTTTTGTTTTGTTTTGCCTTTGTGGTGCTCCTGGATTCATTGTTTATTTCTCCTGGGTTGATGTAATCAGCGCACACTCCTTTCTTCCTCGTTGACTCCAGTGAAGTCCATATGCATTCCGAGGGTGGCCGCGCCATAGCTCACCAGCGGGCACAAAGAGAGAAATCATTTACTGGCATTCACCGTGGAACAAATTGGTCTCACTTTCTAACTAGCTATATTAATTTTATTCAAACGAGTCTGAGATATCGATGTTGCAACGAAGACAAAGACATTTATACCCGGTACCCCATGATCACAAGAACCCACAACTGTTCTGGGCGGAAATCACTACTGACATTGTCGAAAACGGTGATAAATTTTCTACCCGTCGATTATCATTCCACAGGTAACGCTAGTACAGTCAAACCTGTAGAATGTTTCAACAGTTTGGTGTGTGCTTATTTTGGAATTAGGACTTGCAATTATTTTTAAATGGAATTTGTGAATGTGTCCCGTGGTAGAAATGTATCAGAGATCTACTTTGCTGTCCTTGAAAGCTATCCACTCTGTTTTGATTTCTTTTAATTTGACACAGTTTTCTGTAGGTCGGTTCATTACCGGGTCGGACTGCGGGGCAAAGTAGCCCCCCTGCATGGGTGAAAATTTGTGTCATTTTTCTATTTATAGAATTTTGTTTCCTCTTGTTAGAATTATCTCTGATGATCTGTTTCCAATCTGATCGTCCTCAAAAGTTGTATTTCTACCCAAACGAAAATGTTCTAATATCAGCTTGATCTCTGATACATTCCCCATCGTGGGATCTAGATTAAATTGACTTTTTGACCTTGGTCACGGACTAGGAGCTTGCTCCGTCCTGACTTTAGATCGGCCCAGTATTACAATCTGAGATTCGGTCCATCCCCTTACAAGTCCAAAATAAGTTTGTACTATTACACCACAAAACTGGCCCAGCAATCCAGCATATGGATTTATCAGCATGTAACCTCTTTTTCTTCGTCTACTGTACTCTTTTGAAGTACAATTAAACCTGTCTATAGCGGTCACTCAAGGGACTGGCCAAAACTGGCCGCTAAGGACAGGTGGCCGCTATGGAGAAAATGTCGATTAATTGACCACGAGTGACACATGTTTTCAGTACCCACTGAGATACATTTATTCTCCGTACAGTACACATGTAAACATTGCATAGGTAAGTCACATTTTAGAAAGTTGTTCTTTTATTCTATTATGGGCTTGAAAAAAAATTAGTGTATCTGCCAAGTCCAAAATCCATGGCTTGCTTGGGCTTCATGTCTGTACAGACCAGCATCGCCATACTCTACTCTTGATCCTTCGTGACTGCTTCGCTGCAGGCACACGCGTCACCAACGAGTTTTAATCATATGAAACAAAGTCCTTCGCAGCAAAATGCCACTTATAGTTAGTTAAGAACAAAATACATGTTGCTCAGTTGCCACTTGCTGTTGGTTTTCGACCGTTTTCAAACATAAAATCGTGGCAATAATTTTCCTTAGTCTGATGTTGTTGTGCTGGTTCGCTTCCATGGCTTGTCATGATCAGCTTCTACCATTATACTAGTGATAGGTACTCAGAAGAAGGTCGCTCTTTTGAGAGCTTTTTTCTTTTCAGAAAATTGCAACAGCCCAAATTCTACATCAAAGTTTAATGTTAGCCATATTTATTTTGAAGCTTTTGGTAATTACCCTCGGTGATACTTTGTAGCAAAATAAATTTAGCACACTATCCTTTCCCTTACAGTGGTGTCTTCCGATTACCTTTATGCTGCTCAATAGCGCCATTTTGAAAATCGTGTTTGGGCACATTTTTGGATGAATTCCCGGGGAAAACGTAAATATTGGGCCGGCATTCAAACATTTCGCGAACTTAGCGCATCAGGTACATATGCAAGTTGTATTTTCCAAAACTGCCGTAATCTTTGCCCAGTCGAAATGCACAGAAATAATCAAATTTGCTATGATGTACAAACGCAACCATGTGAAGACATACTTCGCGTCAAACCATGGATTTTCTAGCAAAGATAAAACATTCTGGTTTTCTTTATTATAATTATTCTATCATGTTGAGTCCACATAAATTTGTACTGCAGAAAAAATGAAGATTTTGAATGCGGTGGCGATGTGGCTTCTACCGGTGCGCCGTGACCGTTATCCGCGGTGTTACTCTACTCACGGGACCACTCCGGTGGTTTTGATGATGCCCTGTTTCGAAGTTGTTCTGTCTTGTTGTCGAAATCTATGGAAGTGATGTTATATGGGATGTAGAATGTTTCAACAGTTTGGTGTGTGCTTATTTTGGAATTAGGACTTGCAATTTTTAAACGGAATTTGTGAATGTGTCCCATGGTAGAAATGTATCAGAGATCTACTTTGCTGTCCTTGAAAGCTATCCACTCTGTTTTGATTTCTTTTAATTTGACACAGTTTTCTGTAGGTCGGTTCATTACCGGGTCGGACTGCGGGGCAAAGTAGCCCCCCCTGCATGGGTGAAAATTTGTGTCATTTTTCTATTCATAGAATTTTGTTTCCTCTTGTTAGAATTATCTCTGATGATCTGTTTCCAATCTGATCGTCCTCAAAAGTTGTATTTCTACCCAAACGAAAATGTTCTAATATCAGCTTAATCTCTGATACGTTCCCCATCGTGGGATCTAGATTAAATTGATTTTTTGACCTTGGTCACGGACTAGGAGCTTGCTCCGTCCTGACTTTAGATTGGCTCAGTATTACAATCTGAGATTCGGTCCATCCCCTTACAAGTCCAAAATAAGTTTGTACTATTACACCACAAAACTGGCCCAGCAATCCAGCATGTGGATTTATCAGCATGTAACCTCATTTTCTTTGTCTACTTTTGAAGTATTTTCATACGTGTTACGAGCATACTGAACCTTACTGCGTCCATAGCTCTCACATCCACTGCCGATACTTCTAGATCTAATGGAACTAGAAAGGCAACATTTGCGAGCAAATACAGCAATTGTTTAGCCATACTCCTCGCGATGCAAAAACTGGACAGTCCCAAAGTAACAATGGACCATTCTAAAATACTTCCACTAAAACAAGAAAGCTTTTGAAAAAAGCTGGCTGGGGCTCATTTCGAAGAAAAGTGATTAGGGGACTTAACTGTGGTGACTGTATCTGATGAAAGTAATTGGTTGCCTTCGTGAGTTGAACGGTATTAATGCTAAGAAATAGTCAGAGTTTAATTATGTTTATTATGAATGCAATGTCGTTTTTATATTCTTGATGGAAGATTATGATTGCATAGAGAAGATTATCATAAATGCTTTAGTTACGAGTGCAGTTGTAACACGATAATGCAAGGAAGAATAATACAAGATGTAAGGGTAAAGTGGTTTAGAGTAGCTTGCACAAATCTGCTGGACATTCAGCCTTCGCCAATCTATTTCCATATCAGGTAAGAAGTTGTAAAAACTATGAATTATGTCTGAAGAGAGGGTTGAAAATGTCTCGGCAGCTGGTACGAAACGCTGTTGCAATGTGTGCGCAGTTTGTCGCTATGGTCCTTCGTAGGTTTGAAAGCTGGTGATAGCGGGAAGGTGCATGATTAATGAAAAAGGCACCATTTAGACCAAATGAATGTGGTTGTTCGATTTTGCTGTGCTGTCTTCAGTGCTTCATGTATGTGAAAACATAGGGATTTTAGCAAGTACAGAAACAATTGTTGAGAAATAAAAAAATCGATACCATAGCGGCATAGCCCCACCCACCTCCGTCAAAACGTAGAAATACAAAATCAAAACATAAAGATGCAAATATTTGACGGACATGCAGTCACTCTCTCATTGGTCGAACCGCTAATTGTGATGGACAGTCAGGATCAGTCTATCAGTTCTCACCACACAACGACATCGCATCTTTGCTCCTTTAATGCCGATATGTAATGGTAAGTGCTATTGAAACTTTCTATGTGTAGGAATGACTAGAAATTGGAGTTTTCTGATTTTCATGTTTCAAGCCTCATAAAATGCTCTGGATGCCTTTAAATATGTGCTGTTGGTCATGTAACATGTTGCTAAGTGCTCGGTAGAATTCATCGTCTGTCATTGTGTTCCGAGTCAGAGTATTCCATGCCAATTATTCATCATGTATAGGGGTGGATACCGGTTCGCTGGACCTGATTCGGACCTTTATAACATCCAAGAACCGAGTAAAAAAAAACTGAAAGCCTGAAACCTGAGTAAAAAAAAACTGAACAAAGTAAAAATATATGTTTCTATTTTGTTTGATAAAAAGTGTTTTGAGTCTCCCCTCTGACAAAAAAGGCATTTAAAATAAGTGCAACATTTAAATATCAAACACTGGTTTGTCTTGAAAGTTTTCTCACCAAGAAACTTTTATAGCTGTGCATGTCAGTATTAATTCTCTATGCTTAATATTGGCCTAATAAAACAAAACATCAACTGGACAGGATCAGGTCCAGGTTCAGGTCCGGACCTGAACCTAAATCTCTGGACCTAAACTTGGACTTGGACCTTATTAAGCCAAACCGGCAACCACCCCTAATCATGTAGCATAGTACTTTACTTCCACCCGTTCCTCCTAGCTTGTGTTGGCTAAACATGTCCTAGTGTTGTGAGACAGTCCTGAAACATCTTACACCTATATCCTGTACTCTGACCTCCGAACAAAATTTACGTACAAATCCTTTTCATTCAATTATCAATAGTCTGTATTTAAGTATTTTAAGGACATTTAATGATGTGTAACTGAGTTGTATGACTAATTTTAATGTTAAGTTAATCTGTATTATAACTTAGTTAAGTGCAATTTTCTATCTATACATTTGTGTTTTGTCCCTGTAAATGTTGGCTCTTGAAATCAGCCATGCTGCCTGAGAGACCGTGTAGTGTCTTGTTACACTTCCGATAAATATAAATATGTAGCATAGTAAGATTTTCAGATCTGCTGTCAACATTGTAGGTGGTAGTTTGACTGGTAGATGCTGCTTGATGTGCATTTTGTGCTGTTCATTATATTGTGGATCAAGATAAAGCCCTTCAGTGTCAAAGTCATGGTTAGTGACTGAATGAATGAACTTTATTGCTCGACAATTGTACATGGCACAATGTATGGCAAGAATGACAGTGCAATTAATACAATGGGTACTAAACTAGTCTATTCTATTCTATTCTGAAAACTATAATCACAAGAATATATGAACGTAAATGGCGTAATGATGTAATATATGTTAAACGTTTCGGTCAGTTAAAATACATTCTCTCTTTTGTAAAGCGCTACATATGTATTGGCCTAAGTACGTAGATATGGTGTCGGGACATGACATAAGTAGATTGAACATGTCTATGTTTGCCTTTGGCAAGGGTTTACTGAATTTACATGAGATCATATCCATTAATTTTCGTCTATCTACAGTATATGCAGGGCATGTCATTAAGAAATGATATTCATCTTCAATGCTATTCTGACATGAAGGACATAGTCTCTGGTTGGCTGGTATACTATGGTATCGGCCTTTTTCTATTTCTAAACAGTGAGAACTGATTCTTAATTTGGTTATGTTAACTATAAAGGATTTATTACGAATTAGTTTGTAGCTGTTGATGGGTCACATTGGGTGCAAGAGTATGATCAGCAATTGATGAAACATCATTTGACAGCAGGCGAACTTGTATTATGGCTTGTTCTATTTCTGCTGTAAAGTGCACATGTTGTGCAAGGATGCAGTCAAATAGATTCTTTTTTGCAATGAAAGCATCTTGAGCAGAAGCATGGTCTCTAAGTATGTCATTTTCATTTCTCCAAGGGCAGTAGAGATATAAGAGACCATAGAAATATTTGTCTCCATTTCCAGAACTCAGTCTTGGGCCTCTGACACATGCATATTTGCCACGTTTCTTTATCCATTTGTCATATTGCTGTAATTTGAAACATTCACATGCACTTAATGGTTTGTTTGAGGTCACAAAGTATGATGCTGCAAATGTGTATAAGACATTTTGTTCCAGGGATCACCATGTGGTCTCATTGCATAATACTGTGCAGTGCCGTTACCAAAAATGTTGATGTGTCATCAAGTTGAGCAAGTTCTTCTCTGGGTTTGAGCTGGTGCATTCTACTCTTTGTGTTGATTGAGACAATCTTGAGGATCTTATGAGCGATAGGTTTGCAAGTCTGTATCCAACTTCTTGTCACTGATTAAACGATGACTGAGTACTGTACTACCAATTTTGGCCAATCGAGTTCTTTGTGTACTATCATGTGGGAGGTTAGACAAACTAGCAATAAATGACTGTCCGAAGATTGTCAGGTTCAGCTTTTGAGATGTACATACATGCATAATAGGCAGCACCATACTTACAACCAACCATCTGTACATTTGTATGTCCATGTTGGATTGCATGTGCATGAGCAATGTAGGGTTGTAAGCATTTATCCAGATATCTTGCTGTGATCATTTTGTGACATAAAACTGTGCACTTCTGTTTGGATCAACATCGAGTCTTGTAGTGTCTGAAACTTCTTGAGGGAAGTAAAAGCGACAGTTTACTGACTGACGTCTCTTTTTACATGTATGGGTGTGATGATGGGTCTGATATTTAGACACTAGTTCAATACTACAAGAGGGAATTCTTGTCCTCTGGCAGTTGTGTGGAAAGATACTTGTCAATGAATGCAGGAGCGTTTTGTCTTCCTTCTATAGTGTCAAGGTCGGGGGGCATCTTCAACCCAGAACATACAGTGCAAATGTGGAGAACCTTTCAGTTGAAATTCTACACGAATCCAATGGTCTTTGATTCTGCCAAAAGGATGTTGTGGACTCTTAAGTACGAAGCGTAAATTAGTGCATCAGTGTGTATAGCACACATGACAGGGTCTGATCTCATCAGGTTCCATTTGTCTTGTTGTGGTAATGCTTTTAAATTAGCTTCTTCATAGGTGAGATCAGGATTCAGGGTCATGAACAATTCTGGCCGGCACATATGATGACGGTCACCCCACCATATGACGGAATTGTCACATGAGAACTGGGCGAGATCACACGAGAGCACACGAGAGCTGCGAGAGTAACTGTTTCCGGGCCTCAGAGCTTGACACGCCACCGCCGTCCCCACATCAGACTCGTGTCATGCGAACTTTAAGTGTTAAGCACCGTTTTAAGTTTCTGTCAGTCAAGCACACATTGTCCTACCGTCATTGACACACTGTACGTCACGCATATGTGGTAGTGAGTAGTTTAGATCACTTAAGTCTGCACTGTCGTTTCGAGCTTAAACAGTGTCAGTGACAACCCCTATGTACACAAGACTGAGTCTTGCAGCCATGTATATAGTCAGTGCGAACACTGTAGCTCCCAATTTCAGACGTATTATGACGCAAAGCCCGATTCACGCCGCCTTGTTCCTTTTTTGTATATATTGTATACGCTCTGTTACGTATTGTATTTTGCGACTACTCGCATATCAGCGAGAGGCATGAGCCCACCATGTACGTGAAGTCAAACGTTTGTGATTTGGGACAGAGAATACGTGTACACGTCCCGGTGCTACCGCACAATTTTATCTCGTATCAGTATTTTAACTGCCTCCTGCTAGTCACTGCGTTTAATGTTTTCCTAGTTCAGATTTTACCTGGCAGGGCCAGTTACCTTTTCACGGTTAATGACTGATTTGTATTACAGTCTTGTAACAGTTTTTATACCAAGAGGCACGCTAACTCGATCTCAAGTTGTTACTCAACAGGTTTCACTCGCAATCTTGTGTAACTTATCCGCCTAGTTGCAGTACTAGGCCTTTGACATCCGTGATGCATAGAACTGTACCATCACTTGCGAACTGATTAAAATGATGTCAAGTGCCAAGTGCCAAGTCAGACTCTGTCTCTTTGAGTGGGAACAATTCAGTTCAAATCATTAGCGGAAACAGTGACAAATCAAGTTGGCAGTCCAATAGTGTTTATTTTTGGTATTAAATTTAGCAATGGTCCTTGAAGTAAGCTGCTGTTCCACGTAATACGCGTTCTTCATAAAAGTGTATGATGTACTTTCAACATGTTGATCAATTTCATGATGCTGATCGCCTGCTGTAAGTGGCTGTGGTAAGAATTGTGACGTCACATTTCTTTGCTTCTGCATTCTGCATACAATGGATATCTGATTGCACAGTTTCCTGATTTCATACACGTTGAAGGCAAAGAAGAGCCATGAAATGTTTTTTTTCTCCAGCAGTCGTTGATATTGAGCAAACGTGATTGGAAGTACTGTAGGTCTGTCATAATAATATTGATACTTCACATGTCTGTTTGAAGCCATTTTTACCATATGGATATAGCTGTGGGAAACAATGTTCCTCAAGATCAGTCTCCTTGGATAATATATTCTTTATTCTTTATTAAAAAAAGATATTACAATGTGGTGCTGATGTTTCACGAGGTAGTGATATCACTGGTACACTGTCTGTTGCACTCTGTAACAGAGATTGTAACTGGACATTTGGATTGATGTAGTTACAAGGAAAAGCAGAGAGTTCTTGGACAGTACAAGGTAAGGTGCACTTGAAAAGTCTGTTTCATTGGTGTCTGTGACCATCGGATTGAATTCACTAGAGTTGTTTACCCAGTTTTCCAATGTAGTTATGTTCACATCTACATACAGATGATTATGCGTTAAATGATCCTCAGTGAACACAGACTTGTGTTGTAGTACAGTAACTGCTGATTTAGAGCTTCGGCTTTTGATTGGCTATCAGCTACAAGTTTTCTGGTATGTGAGGGGTGTGATGCCGGTCGCAGTCTGTTTCCTTGACTTAATGTAGCTTCAAAACATCTTTGGATTCCATTGATTCACTCATGATTTCATTGACAGAGGTATTCTGCGTGTGCTTTCTTTATTTTTTGTTTCACTTCCTTTCGCAGCTTCTTAAACCTGTCCCAATCAGTTTCAAACAAAGATCCTTTTGCTCTGTTGTAGAGCTTTTTCTTTATTGCACGTCTTATGCTGGATGAAACCCACGGGCAATGATGTCTACCTGACAGTTGTTTTTGTGGGACATGTTTGCACATTAGTTTACTCAATCCTTTGGTGAAGAAATCCCAATTCTGCTCAGCAGTGAAGTTAGACGGGGTTCTATCATAACATTGCCTCAGTCTGTAGTCCTGGGAAAGCGCTGTTTTATCTACCTTTAATACAATGCAGGGCTTCTTATGGTTGGGTTTTATGTGGGTTCTGACCATTCCTGTTAAACACCATACGGAGCATATAGAACTCCCCATTCTACCTTGAACACCTCCGTCAAAAACAGCACTTGATGGACAGAAATGGCATGTGTAGAGCAGTCAGCGCTCGTGAGTGCGACTGGCATACAACATGTATGCGACCAGTTTTTTGAGAATGCGACTAGATTCAAAATCACGGTCGCACGGTGCGACAATAAAAAATTCAGACCTGCGGCAGGATAATGGCTGCAGAACCTCCTTGGCAGAACTAAGCGGTATTAGCTGAAAATATTTAATTTTCTACCCTACCGTGAAAATCGTCTGTGAATTTTCTATCATGTTCCCACGACCGCGGTACAAAAACTATCCGTTCCTAGTGGCAAAATTACCCATAGAAATAAAGGATATATTAAGTTTCTCTCCTTTGTGATGTATTTGTTTGATTTGTAAAATGTTTCAAACGCCAGAATTTTCCGATGAAAGTGAGCGCTAGCCGCCGTGCGCTTCTGGACGGCCGCCATGATGTTTTTAGACCGCAGCAGAATGACAGGCCCGTTTCCTGCTGTCATTTTTACACCTGTTAAATCGATAATTTTTACGATCAAAAATCAATAAATCAATTCAAGTGGAGTTTTATCCCCGCAAATATTAAATTTTCTTTTTGTTACCGGTATCATTTCAAAGCTCATGATCTGCCCGTCATTATGGTGCTGTTTTCATTTTGCTGCGGTCTAAAATGAATCACAAAGCTTTTTTCATGCGGTCGGACTGTCATTGGATGGCGGCGCCGCGCGGTCCTGACGCGCCAAATTTGAACTGTGCGTTTCAAAGATATTTGGCTGGGCCGGCACAAACAAATAATTTTTGATACTATTGAGCAAGAATTTCAAGTATTTTGGATTGTTTATAGACAGAGGGTGGGGGTTGAAAAAATGCCTGTAAAAATGTTGAACTTGATGCCAGCAGTGAAGTTTCAAATTATGGAATTTGACTTTATTTGTTTTGGTCATGAAACCAATAGATAAATTTTAGAGTTATCTATTTGTTTATCATTTAATGTTATGTGAATCATTACTTGCCTTGTTCCAAGTAAAAAATACCATTGTGTATTTTTCAACTTGTCGAACTTGAGGCACCGTGGCCCCCGGATAGGGGCCAGCCGGGGAACCTATGCCCAATTTTTCTAAAAATCCCTCATACTAGTATCATTTAGCATGTAGGAAGGTATTGAATGAATTGAATTGCAAAATGTAGGCTTTTGTCTTTTATGATCTATTCAGATACTTTATTCCCGGTTGTTAACATTGATTAATACTATTAATAGGAGTATTACTTGGTATGACCAAGACTTTTGCTTGTTCTTCCAACTTTTTGTAGTGGTGCTTCTAGATTTTTGCTGGTGCTTCTAACTTTTTTGAGTTAGGAGCACAGTGCTCCTAGGTCTAAAAGTTAGTCTGGAGCCCTGAGCAGGGTGATGTACATTGTATATCTGTGACAAATTTTCCACTGTGTTCAGGCTGCATGCATGCTCAAGACGAACATGAAATCAAACAGAAAATAGCTCGTCGAGTACTCAAGTGCAGGGAACTTGTACAATAACACATGCCAACTACTACGTATTTTCTCGATTAAAGTACGCACCCCTGATTCAAGGAAAATTCTGGGCACATTTGCGGTCCTAAGTGTGAACTGAAGGTTGCGAGGCCGGTGTATTTTCTCAATACAAAGCACATTGGAAACGATTGATGTATTACGTGGCGTGGGACCGCGCATGTTTTTTTTTAAATAAAGAGAAGCCGCTTTTTGCGACCCGCCAAACATTAGCAGGTGCCCTAGCAGCGCTGCGGGAACGCTCAGTAAACTAGAATGGCAACATTTTCTGGAAAAAGCAGGATATTCCCCTCCCATTACCTACACCTCAAATATGACATCCTTAGCATTGACTGTAAGGGTATTATGAAGTTTCTGCATAAATTATGAACAGGAGATCTGCATTAGCATAATTTATGGTCAGGTGTGTCAGAGCGAACTCCTGCTCTGGGCACCAACTCATGGGCACTCTAGATCTAGACCAACTAATGGCGGACCATGACGCCTGGAGGGAGAGAGCAGCCTTAGTCCGGGCAAGCTGCCAATATGATGATGACATCCGTAGCTTTTATGGTAAGGGATGCATAAATTATGCATAAGACACTCATTAGCATAATTCATGGACAGGTTTTATGACCTTTGCCTAAAGGTACCTACATCTCAAATACGACATCCGTAGCCTTCCTCCCACCTAGAGAGAAGCCTGACTATAATCTGAGGAACAGGGAAACCCGAAACATGTACAAACTCCCACTCAGTAGGACCAAAAGGCACAGTGACTTGTTCGTTATGAGGACTCTGAGAGACCTTCAAAACCTAGTTTAAGGCTATACTCGTCTGTCCTCGATCGTCCAAAGTAACATTTTAATGTATATAAGCGCATAGTTATGAATATTGTGATGTGTTTTGAACAGTTATGAATATTGTGATTTTAAAATCTGGTCATAGTTATGAATATTGTGATTTTAAAATCTGGTCCACTGAAATGTTTTTAACATACATGTACTTCTGTAAGAAATTTAATGTAATTCAGGTGTGTCGTCAGACATACCTGCAATGTTGATTTCAGAATAAAGATTGATTGAAGATTGATTGAAGTGACAGTGACGGGCTGGCAGACGGTTGATATGGACTGGCGTTTGCTAACACAATGATAAACGGCGGCAGCCTCAGTTCTTTGTTGAGGGCGTGATGAACGTGTTGTTTTTCCACATGCTGCCAGAACTTGCCGTGGGAAAGTTTCTCTAGATGATGAATTAGCGATACAACTAGTAACCGGAGGATTTTTTTTAATCATCTTCGACGCTATTTCTTCACACAAGGGATTGGATATTGGAAACAAGATGTGGATATCGTGGCCAGGATTGAACGCTACTTGGCGGGACTTCAAGTTGAGCTGGTGTAGCTTCCATGTCGCTTCAATCTTTGTCGATTTCAGCGGTGCCTTCTGTACTCTAGGAAAGATATTGAAAATACCTAGGACGCTATACAGAGGATACGTATCTTCGCAGCGACATTTAACGGTGGTATTATATAAAGGTTTGAAGAAATGATTATTCATTTTAAATAAACTAAACATCAACTAAATTTGCGTACATTTTTATTCTTACCGTTCATAAATCTTCTTCCAATAAACTTATGATGCCAGTGAATCTTTTCGGGGTCCTGAGATCGCCTTTGTCCCGAACCATCCGTGCGCCGGGTGCTAAGTACGATGACTTGTAGTGTACGGAACGGATCTATTTTTTGTGTTAATATCAATAATTCACAAATGAAACGCTGTTGTTTATTGAAGTTCAACTTAATTCTATGTGCCAACATTCTTATCTAAACGTTTTATGGATGAATCGATGTTACTGGAAGCTCCCTGCGCCCGTGTTCCGGCTGGTTTGAGGTTCTGCTCCGATTTGTCCGGACAGTGACCTCAAATAAATTGCGCACCCCTGCTTTGGCGATGGCCCGAGACACTTCTTGGATTTTGACAAGTTTCAAAAGTGCGTACTTTAATCGAGAAAATACGGTATACAAAGTCCACTAGTGAAGAGTTTCGTCGCTGATACTGTCTTGTGTTTGAAACTCATTTGCTGGAAAGTGTTTATTACAAAAGATCAAGGAGCTGTAATGCCTGGAGCTATAAACACAGTGGGAAACCTGTCACAGATGTACGTACAGTACCCACATCGTACGTTTTAACGTAATTACGGAAGCGCAAAACGTAAACACGGCGAAATTACGAGCGTAAATACGTTAGCGATTAGGGGCCGGCGGCACGTGGATAATATGCAGAATATTCATGTTTAAACACCGTGTACACGGAATATGCATGAGCACGTCATTAATTATTTATCAACCAGCCTGATTTACGGCAGAAAATCAACGGCGCCAGACCTGAAGGGCGGTGTTTCCATGGCATACGCGGCGTAACTTAACTGTTTATATTTACGTAAATCGCAAGCCGGTCTTTTAAAATTGCGATTTAAAAAAAAAAATAAAAATAAAAATTGTAAGACTGCACAGCGCAATAATCCACATACTTGCAGAGTTCTCTCTTTTTTTTTTAGAAGAAATTACAATTTTTCTCCAAACATTTCCGAACACTTCGAAAGAAAGTTATCTGTCAATTTATGTAACGCAAGTCACCGACAGCTCTGATATTGCCGCCGGGCCCGCGCCGGGCCACGATCGGAGAAATCCGCTCGGAAAACAGCCTTCCTATTTTAACGCCCGTTAAACTAAGGGAAAGCTGTGACCAGTTAGGAACCAGTTACGTTCAACAAATATCTTTAAGTGATGCAATTTTATTGATATTCCGTAAGGGATTAACTATCTTAGAGCGAATGTGTGCTCAATTCCTAAACTTTGTTTGACACACGCAAACGGCGTGCACACGCCGTAAATACGATGTCACGACCGTGTACACGGCCTGTGCGTGGAGTTCTGAGCGTCAGTGTGAGGCCTGCATCGTAGCAATCGAAATAAATACACGTTCTGGTTGTTTATTGCATGTTAATATTTTACGTACGCGATGTTATAGTTCGTATTTCAGAAGAATAGTAGCAAAAAAATGGGTCTGTTTTGGACCCTGATCATGGCACCCACCGCGCCGCTCTATTTGATTGACACACGCAGGGCGGCGCGCGGTTTCTTTGACGGAATGTTCTCAAAGAAGACCGTTTTGATTGTCGCAACATTCGGCACAGAACTTTACTTCGGTCTGTGTTTGACCAAGGAGGTTAAAATATAGTGTCAATCCAAGGAGGTTAAAATAACCTCCTTGGTTTGACACTAGAAAATTTTCCTGGTGCATTCCATTTGGATTATAACTATTATATTTTCTATGACAAATTGAATCGACAGCGCATTTCGTGTTTGATGACAGCTATGTTGTTGGCAATGTCGGAGGTGTGAATGAAATCAAAATTCACGCCGATATGACCGATTTGCATGAGTCCCTTACGACGGATTTTGTTGTATCAATGATGGTCGCGTGATTATTTGATCTTGCATAACAATTTGTGTGTACTAATGTTTACCCTTTCAATACCTATTTCATCGCGTGGTACAAGAGTTCTTATTTTTGTTGTCCGTCTTTCGGAAAATGCATCGAAGCAGCCCGGAGATTTGGACAAGGACAGCCCACCGCGCCGCTAAATTTGATTGACACACGCGTCGCTAGGCGCGGCTTCTTTGTTCTCAAAGAAGGCCGGGTCGATTGATTGTCATGACATTCTGCACTAAACTTTTGTCCGCCTTGTCTGATATGATTTTTTCTGGGTTTATTCCATTTAAACTATACACAGTTTCCATGATAGACTAATTGAAATATACGCATCGAAAGCGCATTCCGTGTTTCATGGTAGCAAGGAGGTTTTATTTTAACCTCCTTGATGGTAGCTACATTCGTGGGAATAAATTCACGCCGATCTACATGATTTGCATGAATCTCGTACGTCCCGTTTTGTTTTCTCAAATACGGTGTACATTGTCTGATCTTGCATAACAATTATATTAATAAATTACGGGCCATCCCTACCTAGCATAGCGAATTTTGGTCTATTTCTGTCAAATCTAGTCAACATGGAACCTCGCGCATTTACGATGCTAGTTTGTTGCTTGTCAAAAATAAGATACAGTACATATAAGATACATCTATGAGGCTAATCAAGAAGGTTGACAATAATATCTTTATCCTTTTTGGGCTACCAAGAACGATCCTTGGCCAGCCAAGGCAAGGCCAAAGTTACCACAGGACCCGGGCACATGAATTTCTAAGTTATATCTAACGCCCGTCCGTAAAAATCTGTTCAACTGATTTTTAGCCAAACATGTCAATTGCCATGGGTTTATTAGTATCTAATACGGATGGATCTACATGCATTGTGAACTCACATACGTTTGTACATGTATTATTGTTGGGTCAATAAACATCTCTCTGTATTATTCATCAACATCATCGTCGCCGCTTTCATCTGTCGACGATGCGGGCCACCACTGCTTTGCACGCACTTCTGTCCAGAGCCTGCCTTCTCACTCCTTCCCAAGTGAAGCTCAGTTCCTCCAAGTCTCTCATGGCAGTTTTCTCCCATGTAATCTGTTGACCTCCCCTCCTCTCTGTATTATTGTTTAACAGAGAGCGTGTACACACCGTAATTACGGCGTGTTTACGGTTCATACTGGGCCCAGAATGGAGGTTGTTTGATCACAGCAAGGTCACCATGGTCACCATGAACCAGTGCAAATATACAATGTACATGAAGGGCTAGTTGCGATCGAAATCAGTTGTTTTGCTTCTGTTAACAAATTGGAAGCAGTGGATGCAAGAACATTCAATGGTAAAAGCTAAAGCTAAGGTGACACAATATGGCTGTTATGATTGACACATAGGCGGCTTCTTTGAGACATGACTTCTTAACACGACTATTAGCTCACTTCGTAGTGATTACAAGGTCATGCGATCGAAACCGGACTCCTTTCTCTTTCTCTCTTTTTAAACATCCAATTAATATTTACAATGCATTTGCCTTATGAACATGTACAGAACATCGTAAATTCCAAAGTTACTTTTCCCAGAAACTTTGTGGAACTACAAAATGATTGAAGTTGGCGGACAAACGAAGGAACTTCGTGGGTAAAGTAAAATACATGAACATGTACCAACGCGGGCTGTTTATAAAAATTGCTGGATCATAGAGAAAGTTTCGATACCACTTTAAACACATACTTTTGTTGTTGTTTCTTTCTTCGACTAAGTTCGAGCGTCACTACGACAAAATGTTCGTAAATAAATTAGCTCAATGATTCACCCAAACCAAGGAGGTTATATAGTCTATATAACCTCCTTGCCCAAACTAAACTAACCGCGGGCATAAGGCGGCTGCAAAGCGCTTGAAGGTTGTCAACTTATCAGTTGAATATTAGTATTTAAGGTCTTCAAGTTTTACACTTGTCCTGTTTTCCTTTCGTACCTTCGATTCTAATGAGATTTCTTTTCGGGTTGACGAGAACAAAATCACCGTTTGTCTCATTCAAGTTTTATGCATATGAAACAATGGGGCCAGCGTTTTTGACGCTACATAACAATTATGAATGAATTACTGGTGTCACATCGGAAGACCATTTTGGAGGTAACCGGGAGACGCCTGTCTGTGCAAAGTGGTTATATAAACCTCCTTGGTCCACGATGTTTAGAATTTAGAGGACCTGTGCGATTTCATACAAGGACTATTAAACCAAGGAGGTTAAAATCAATACATGAAAATATAATTTTCTTTCTCAGCATGGAAAATGTTATTTTTATTTTCTCATCAAACAGACACGCTCGTCGGACTTTCATTCTCTCAAGAGCGCAATACACATCTATGTCTAGTCCTGTGTGTCCCTAGCTTTGCCATGTCGCTTTTGGGTGTACAACAGATCTCCGATCCATTATTCAAATTTACGTCTGACTTGAATTAGAGAACTTTTGAAGGAATCCGATTTGTCTGCAAGAAATCCTGCAAAGCGTTGGCATTTTTACAAGGATGTTTTATATATAAAACCTCATTGCAACAGCCAAAGACACATTCTTTAGAGCCTCGATCATTGCTATTACTACTATTCTATTACACGATACTTCATTACTTCAGTCCAGAGTGCCAAAATTTGATAATTACGAACTACTATTTGCGTGAATCAAACTCTTGTATGTTTTGTTTTGTACAGGCTCGCCGACATCGATCGTCGGAGAGAAGCTACGCATATCGTTTGGTTTAGCCAAGGACATAATGTCCTTGGTTTAGCCCTAGGCATTAGGATTTGTTTTAGCCAAGTTCTGTTTGTTCTGGCTAATATGTTCCGTTTTTACTTTTTTTGCCAACACATACAACGCTTGGAATCGTTATTTTTACTATTATCACGTTCAACGTTTAACTAACCAAGTTGGTACTAATAGTAATCGCCATAATTCTAGACGGTATCTAAAAAGATACAAGAAAGTTACCATACCCGAAGCGTTAACTAACCAAGTTGGTACTAATACTTATAGTCATATTTCTGGAGTGTATCTCATAAAAAATGCAAGAAAGTTTCCATACCCGAAGCGAACGAACGATTATCATTTACGAGTAGCTTCTACCAGGCTCCAGGCGTGGTTGGAAAGAGTAGAAATCGGCCAAATACTAAATGGAGGAGTTGGCCAGCCGATAGAAACGTGGCAAACTATATCTATCTATTACTCTACAAGCAGAGGAGTGGTTCCGGCTGGTTTTTGACGTATTTTTAGGCGTTTTCGTCGGGCTTTCTTCTTTGTCATGTTTTTCTATATACTAGTATCTATATGGGGTTTATAGAGACAAAAAATTACCAAGTAGAAAGCCCGACGGAAACGCATAAAAACTCGTCGAAAACTAGCCGGAACCACTCCTCTGCTTGGAGAGTACCCAGTGGAGAGTATCTATCTGTATCAACTCCTATATTTGGCCGATTTCTATTCTACTCTTTCCAAATAAAACCTCCTTGCACGTCTGGAGACGGATAGAGGTTAATTCACGACTAAATATGAAGAAAGGTAAGCTCCTTTGACTGAGCTGCATCAGACAACGGGTCTACCTCGGATCTACGGTAGGTTTGAAATGTACAATAAAAAAGTGAACTGCGGATTCCGTATGAAAACATTTTTTTTTTTGTGACGAAACTTTTTCAATTGTATGGCAACTTGGCAATACATTACTAGTATATGTAATTGTTGGACTTCAAATTAGACCTTAGACCAAACCATTTGATCACATCGTCCGCTTGTGATTTTTGATGTTAGTTAGTATACCAGATAGGTCGGAAAATGATTGTTATTTGCCTGATTTTCTTGTCGATGAAGAATGGACAACAAACTTCCACACTTCGGGAACCTGACTATGGGAATACGAACAAACAACCAATGCAACAATGAAACAGAATAGAATTCAATTAACGCAAAAATTTCGATCAAAATATCATGATTTATATATGAACGCCTCAATCTGAACACCGTGTTAGTAGAAACAAGAACAAGGTAGAACTTGCAGTGTTAGGACCAAGGCTCTTTAACCTCCTTGGTTAGGAAAAATAAAACCCCCAAAAAAGAACAATGAAGAAACAGCCTTCCGAATAAGAAGTCGGCTTGCAGTATTCTTCCTCGTGCACTTCTATTCTACGCACCTGGATGTATAATAGAGAATATACAAAACAGTTAAAAATCCATCACAAATGTATCGTACGATATCCTACAAAAGGACGGGGTTTTTGCAAACCAAGTAGTATGTCCAAAGCCTTTCTTCTTCATTGAGTACTATCGACGTTACAACAAAAAACAAAAACGTTTTCGTCAGCAACAACCTTCGCTACACTTCTTTATACGCCGCCTTTTGATCTGAAGCTCTGGCCGCTCTTTCGCGGGTGTGAGTCGGGGTTCATCAATCAATTTTGACAGGACTGCGGCGCCGCACTGTCTTGGGAGAAATGGTCTGGCGCGACGTGCGTATGAGAATGTTAACTTTCAACGGTAGCTAATCCACTCGAAAGAGAGCTGACATGACCTCATTTTCAAGAATCATTGTTTGTTTCTACATAGTTTCGGTGGGTGCAGTTAATCAGGAGAATTTTGTTCAATAATTGACTATAAAAATGCGAACTTTCCCGACCAAGATCGTGTCTCGTGACGAGATATTTTTTTAGAATTATCGACTCAGGACACCGTTAAACAGGCTTCCGACAGTATATTGACAACGTCCACGAAAACCTGCTCGGATATGAAAAAAATTTAACTCCTTGATCGATAAGAAAGATCAGATTGTATCAATTTTACGAAAGCTCCTCAAAATTATGGCTGATGTGGGCGTGTTTCTCGTAGCGCCGCGAGTTTTCACAGGTAATTTTGAAAGAGAACTTTCAAACAATAGGACAACACCATTGGAAGAAATTGCCACATAAAAGACATCTGAAATCGGTTACAAGAGAAGCCGGGAGATGAGCATCTGAACCATAGTCCTCGCCAAGAAAAGTAGCTATCAATGTCTAACCATGGTACATCAATGTCTAGAAATACCAGTTATGATTGGACGCAATATTGTTTTACATTGTAAATGATGTATACTAATTTAAGCTATTATCTGAACCTTTATTTATTCACGGAAACAATGCGTGACTTCCACAAATCTGTAATTCGCAGTCAAACATCGACAATTCAATATTTCTCTATCACCTTGATCATGATTGAATTTGAAGATTGTAAAAAAATTCCCGCCCTATCACTCGTATCAGTCGTCACAACTTCACAAGTCTATTAAATCCCCGATCCATTGATTGAGCGTTTGCAAAATGTTAGGTGTAATTATCTATGCATAACAATGAATAAATTGCCACTTTCAACAAAAAATGTCAAACAAAGCAAGACATATGTAGTGGTGACCGTGTATGCAACAATTGTTTTCGATTTCTAACGCAACTTATTAGACCCGATACACACTGGGAAAATTTTCTGGACGTACGTCGCGCGGGGCCGTAACACACAGGAAAAAGGCGACGAACGTCAAAGACACCGTTGTCGTTCGTCCAGAATTGTTCCCAGTGTGTATCGGGGATGTTGGGAAGTTCAGCAAGTTCCTGTATAACTTTGGCTGTCGCACAGCCCCGCCTACGCACGACTATTTGTTAGAGTTAATGATTAATATAACCTCCTTGATTAAACATCCTGACGGCCGGATCAAAGATGATTGACACTGTACACGTACAGATCAAAGGCGCACTACTGTCAATCATCACCATAGCAACACCCAAGTCGTGGTGCACGTGACTGTTTCTACCGTCTGTGGATGGGAATATTAAAGGGATTCGAATACAAGAGTCTTATTTCCTTTTTGAAAAAAAATATGAGGTCCGAAGAACCCTTGTATTTTCGGTACTCTGTTTTTATAATTTTCTATCTATTCTACGCACTCTTTCAATGGGTTACCGAATCAGCACGTGTTTGAGACAAAGTTACAGACCCACCGGCGCCCTGCGTCCGGGAGTGAGGTGTCGTCAGCGATAAACATCGTGTCCATGGTTGGCACGAGAAGACAACGCTGTGAATTTTTACTTGCACACTCTAGCACAAGTGCCAATCTCTGATTTGTCCAAATTTGTTTAGGATCGTAAGTAATACGGTATTAACTTTACTACAGTCCCGTGCCAGGAGCGCCGCGCTGCACGCGTGTCCACGCAAGCTGTGTATTTTGGGGGTCAATGACCTAATGTGCGCCGCTTTGGGAAGAAAACCTCCGTAATATTCCGATAGATTACAAAATCCAGCCTGACATTTTCTCCTTTCAAATCGCTAAATATGAGTATAAACTTAGTGTTTGAGATTACTATTACACAAAAATATTTTTAGCACTGAGAACGCAACCCGCTTGCGACCCGAAAGCTTGACTGTAATTACGCCGTGTGTACGTTGGGGCATATCGTAAATTACGTTAAAACGTACGATGTGGGTACTGTACCTTGCTTTACACGTGCATCTGCTGCACCGGGGGCACACCTGCCCACAATGAAGGTAAATGCTATGCGGCGCCTCCTGCTTCTGCATGGATGGAAAACATTAGGATCTCTCCACAACTTACCTGCCTGAGCTGTGGTTCTCCTCAAACCTGGGGCTTCCAGCCATCGAAGAGGACGTCCCTAATTATCAAAGAATGAGGTTTGACATGAATGGAGAATGACAGTCACTGCTTTACCTAATACCATGCCATGGTACATCTTTCCCCTATAACAGACAGCTGGAAGGAGAGGCGGCAGCTGTAGCACCAGTGGAGGCGACCGCGGAGGCCACGGCGGCGGAGGTGGCGGCGGAGGCCACGGCGGACACGTATGTACAAAAAAATATTTTCATCCCAGTTACCGGTTTTACTACTTTGCTTGGATGTCAATGTCACAGAACACTGTACCCAAAAGCTCAGAACCTTTGATGCTTCAAAATCTATAGTGCGCACAAGGTACAGCATTGGAATATGTTTCACTTGCGAGTGCAACATATAAAATATGTGAAAATGAGCGGAAATCATTCTCTTTTAAAAGACATCTTTATATGACCCTTATAAGAGGCCATCATAATGCAGCCGACACACAGCAATTGGCAGTAGCAATATCCAGTCCCAAATTTATGCCAGCTGAACAAACGTAATCCCACTCATACAGTCTCAAAACTGAACGTATTTCTTTACTCGAATTTCACCACAGTTTCGGCCTTCCTGACTGCACAGGAACTAATAGTACGGCTTTTTCAAGTACAGTGACTTCTTTAGAATGCCCTAACTACTATACGTCTTCATGCAATACCAAATGTGACCAAAGTGACACCTTTGAACAGTGTAACTAATATGCAACTGTTAACAGATCATTCAGGCAGGCAAGGAAGTTGGATAGCAAGGCCGAAACAGTTTGGCAGTAGGACAGCTAGTATGATGTTCTTTAATTGTAATTTCTAATTGTTTAGGACTGGTACAGGTACAAAGGGTTCGAAATACTGGGTGCATGTGCACCCTTGTGCACCCAAAATTGGAGCTGTGCACCTGATTTTTTACTGTGGGTCCACCAGTGCACCTAGATATTTTTGTAGGCCATGGGGTAAAAGTAGTATTGTACACTAGTATACAGAATATTATTGAAAAGTATCAGAAAAAGCAATACAACCATTTGTTTTACTTTATTCTATATCTATATTACTTAGAATTACAGATTGAAGTTCTTAAGAGAGGCAGTAGCGTAAACTTTGAAATTATGCTTTGCTGACATTCAACTTTATTTTATGTGGTGCACCCAAAATTCATTCTGTGCACCTAATTTTTTTGGTTGGGCGCACCAGTGCACCTGTTTTCAAAAATGAATTTCGAGCCCTGGGTACAGTTTCTGGAGCACCCAGACCTGTACCTAAACCTCTGTGCTGGTACCTGCACCTCTACCTGATGATACGGTTACTAATAGGTACATGTACGCAGCACTACTGCTTTTAAGTTTGTGAGTCCATCTATCGTAGACCCGTGATTTGAAATTAAGATGTGGCTAACAAACATTTAGATTAACATACCAGTCTCAGGGGTGCCAAAGAATACATACGAATTTTACGGAATACATACGATCCATTACTAGAAACATACGATCCGTACGGAATACATACGATCCATTACGCGGAATACATACGATCCGTACTAATTTGGAGAAATGTCCTGATCACGTGACATAGGCGGCAAATTCAATATGGCGGACTCGGGATAACCAGTTCTTCGTACGATATCTTGGCTTATAAAAGCTTAATAATGGCGTATCCCATCCGAATTAACTCTAAAAATCTCAAGCTGCACTAAATCAAGACTGATGTAGGCTTAGACCAACTAGGAGGACCAGACAAAGCTAGATTCGGTGCTAGCGCGATGGCCAGCAAATTAGTACGGATCGTATGTATTCCGCGTAATGGATCGTATGTATTCCGTACGGATCGTATGTTTCTGCGTAATGGATCGTATGTATACCGTACGGATCGTATGTTTCTAGTAATGGATCGTATGTATTCCGTAAAATTCGTATGTATTCTTTGGCACCCCTGAGTCTGGCAAGGTATATTTTAGAACTGTATCAAGTTTACTTCCCACCTCACTTCATCCTGCACCGTCACAGTCTTAAAGGAAATGAAGTACAGTTTGTGGTATGTTTGAGTCATGTAATGCATGTGTGTTTGTTTGTTTGTTTGTTTGTTTGTTTGTGTGTGATATTTATCACTACACCAGTGTATGTGTGTGTTATATTGCATCATGTGACAGTCTGTTTGTAGTAGATCACAGCAACGGGTCCAGATAACAGTATCGGGGGGGCACCTATGCTGAAAAGACTGGCGAGAACACTGCTATGTAACATCTTTGAATGCAAGTGTTAATGTAGTTTTATTCACTGTATTGATTGAATTTTTGTAAGATAAAGTTGACTGTGTATATCGTGAGTGAGTGAGTGAGTATATCTTGCATGAGTGGGTTTTCTGTGTGTCTTGTTAAACATTTTGATGATGAAAGCTCTAAGGATTTACTGCTTTATAGTTTCGAAAAGCTTATCCTCATAATGAGGGCATCTAGAAATGAAATGTATTTCATCTTCCACTGTGTCCGTTGCACAATATTTGCACTGACAGCTTTTTATATGATAACGTCCTTTTTCTACCTCTAGTGGGTAACAGAGCACCGATTATGTATCGGCCACGCTATAGGTATGAGCGGTACATATTGTTTTCTCTCACGTTTCTCCTCCTGTCAAATTTTCAAATAGATTCATTCATCTCAGTCGTCCCTAGGCTAAATGAGCTCAAATTTGTGAAGAAACCATTTCATGATGATGGTGATGAAGATCACCAGTTAACAGTTGCCAATTATTCTTGATGATTAATGTTGTACAAATACCCGCAGACGAACATTGTTACAACATGTTAAAGATATATTAGATTACAATGGATATTCCTATTTGTGGCACTCTCTAAGCTTACAGACAAAGAGAAGACCATTCTTCTTAAACCCAGAAATTATAGAAAAGGTGCCGGACATAGCGTCTTCCATTGCTTACAAAAGAGAAGTCAAACCCTTCACTTAAGTCACTAGTTAGAGACAATTAACGGGGGGCGCCCTAACATGTTACGCACCCTAACATGTTACGGATTTTTTACTGATCTTATTTTGCATAAGTACGCCGTGTTTGTGTCCAATGACTATGCTCATAAGGAAGGTAAATAACCCAAGTTCATGCACATAATTGTCATTTGCATTCAAAACTGTGTACATATTTTCCGCCTGTAACACGGAGCATGAAGGGCCCATGAACAGTATGAATACATTTCTTGTCCATGTATGTTCTTTAGATGAATGGTCAGGTTTTAATGAATGAATTTTGAACACACTCTCCAGCAGTGGACCGCCGTGAGTTCGAGCGCGTAAAAAAGCGTAACATGTTAGGGCACCCCCCGTTACGTTTGTATAGTCTAGTCTAGCCTCTTACCCTGAACTTTTTGCGTTTTGGCGCCTTCCAAATTCTTGTATAGCCGTTGCCTTATATGGCAAGGGAGCATGAAAAGGCACTGAGGCTTGATTTGCATGACACATAGGAGGGCGACCGCATGTAACTGCTACAACTGTTTGGAAATATCATTGCATTGTGGTTTCGGACTTTGATATCCTGAAAAATGACCATATTACATCTATACCACAAGATTGCAGAAGAAAAAAAATGATTTATGTCGATTTTTGGTCGTTTTCTTGACGAAATGATACCATGTAGTGAGGTTATAGCATTATGTACAGAGACACATGTTACATACAACAGCTTAGCTCAACTGGTAACGCGTAGCACTTCGGATCCAGAAGATCCGGGTTCGTATCCTTGTACCGATTTTTTTCTTCTTTTTAGATAGTGAATATCAAAAATATATATATAATTGATATTATATTAAATTTATCAATATCATATTTATGAATATCATTTTTTTTATTTTTTTCATTAATAAATAAAGAAATATTTTATATTTGTTATTTTTAAATATTCATTTAATATATACAAGGCCTTTGTCTTATGAACAGGACATCATAGATTCCAAACCCGGCATTCGAATTTTTCTGTTCATTGTAATGGAAAATACCGTGCAGCGGCTCCTATGCGCGGTAAGATGATTCTTGCAAAACACTCGCCACTAAACTTCTATCCCCGATGTAAACAGAGGCTCTTGATGTTGTTTGCAAAACAGCGATCCTTTGTTACAGTAGCAAATGCTCCATTGTTCAGTATCGACTTCATTCAGACAACACGGACGTGGAAAGTGACGCCGCTCGGCACAAAAATATGGGAATTTTCATGAATTTTAGCAAAATTATCCAGGAAAATAAGGAAGAAATGTTGTAAATGTGGAAACCAGAATAATAGGGATGAGGTAGCTGTTAATTTGTTTTGACATTTGGTAGTCATTTTAGATAGAACCTTAGCTGTTATGAACTTCTATTTCACTTAATTACCATAGTGCTGAATATGATTCAATGGTGCTTTTTCAAATTTTATGTTTTATTGCGTGCCATGTACATAATTACATTGATAGCTTTTTATAATGAGCCTATTGTACATTTTAGAAATAAGTACAAGTTGTAGGCCAAGACCAGCTTTTTCAAAAGCACTTAAGTCGTAAGTTCTTCAACGTAACTTCAAAATTGCTTTCCCCAATCTGCCTTTCTCTATGAAAACAGTACTCCTTTCCCAAAATGACAATTTCCTTATAGACTCAACAGCCCTTGAGTGACTTTCTCTGGCAGATTTTACTTCAAGAAAAGGGAAAAGACAATTCACACTCATAAACGTAGCCAAAACGCCAGCTTTTTTGAAAAGCACTTGTTTTGTATGTTGTTTGCAATTAGCCTTCAGACAGGAATTTGCATTAAACTTATTATTATTACATTTTCAGAACAACTGGCCGGACCCGACCTGGATATACTTAGCTCAAGCCCGCTACGTAAGTAAATAATGTTTTCACAAGGTTAATCTATTTTAAACCGATACGGTTGTAATCTTACTATTTTTCAGTACTTGATAATGATGAACACTGTCAAGTCTTGATTATGATAATTGTTTTTGACACTGATGAAAGTTATCTGACAGTAAATGTAGATGTGCAAAGCCTGTTAAAATCTATGCAGCATAATGTGGTATCCTGTGGTGCATTATCGGTAGGCGTGTTTCGCTCACAACTGAGAGGTCTCTGGTTCAAAACCACCCATATGTCCCGATGTTGTGCTCTAGGGAAAGCCACTCGACACGATTTTCCTCACTTCACTTACTAGTACATGTGTAAATGAGTACCTAGCTTCGGTTAGAGCTGTCCCTCGGATAGGGCTGTCGTTAAATGGAGTCCCGTGTTTGAGGAGAGCCACACCTCAAGCATGTTAAAGAACCCACTGCTCTCATCGAAAAGAGTTACGGGGTCCCTCCTGGTGTGAGTGGATCATATAGAATCTGTCTGGATAAAAATTATGCAGCTTGTACTGTTCAGTACAAATCTGATGTTTAATACACCTTTTGGCGGTTTACCAGGAATGCAAATTACAAACAAACAATGCAAACAAACAAGGCAAACAAACAAGACACTGGTTTGGAAACCTAGGTAGAAATTTAGAAAAAATTTGTGGTCCGGTTACAAGTCCGGTTACAATTTTATGCAATGTTGTTGTGTTTTTTCCCTCAGCAACATCAGGAGTTGGCAGATGCGATCAATGATATGGAGAGGGCCGTGCGGACACCCGGCGTGGTGAGTAGATATATATCAATTGTAAAAACCCAAAGGGGCGAGTAATCGCTCCCGGGATTAGAACTCCCGCCTATCCCGATCCGTACGGCTTGAGAAATCAACGCGCTAACCGCTAGGCTAAAAGGTCCGGACCAGTTAGACTGGTCAGTTAGTGGAGGTTGATCCCCACTGTTACACTACTCCCTCTTTTCTTTTTAGACTCGTCCCGAGTCTCCGAGTACGACATTCCCTGTGTGATCTGATTGTTACTCACAGGGCTGGCGTGGGAACCACTGTAAAAACCCCAAAGGGGCGAGTACGCCGCTCCCGGGATTAGAACCCCTGCCTATCCCGATCCGCACGGCTTGGGAAATCAACACGCTAACCACTAGGCTAAAAGGTCCGGACCAGTTAGACTGGTCAGTTAGTGGAGGTTGATCCCCACTGTTACACAATGACAGACAGGATATGACTCTAAACCAATGTAAGGCACAAAAAAGATGCTTTAATTTAGAGCATTGTTGACTGATCCCATAGTCCCCGTCCTCCTCCGTCAAAATGAAGGGATGAAAAATAAAAACATTAATGCAAATATTTCACGGTCATGCAGCCACTTCTTCATTGGTCGATTCTCGGACTAACTATCAGGTAATCATTGGCTAAACTCACTCAGCTAATTGTGATTGACTGTTAGGATATTCGGTGCAATGTTTGCTTGAGGGCCTTGTTGTCATTCTATCATGTCTGCGGTATGAGAAGACGTATTTTCAGCACAGTAACAGTTAATGGCTCTGGTGACCCCCATCCCTTTAATAAGTGTGTCGAAGACTGGTCCCCCCACCTTCCTGTTCAATGATTGAAATTAGATGATAGACATCCTTTTTTGACGATGCCTCAGGGGCGAGCCTAATGGTATATATATTGAGTGCAGTTTGCAAGAATATCTAGGAATTGCATATAGGAATGTGTCCACAAGAATGTAGGACCATCGCCACTAAGCGGCCAAGGGCGCTATATATAGCTAGTTAATTAGTGACTCAGACGCGGAGTTGCAACTCAGAGCTTTATTCACACACAGCCACGGCGGACTCAAAATGGAGGCGAATGAGGAACACCGTGAACACGTGATCCTAACATGATGTTATCTCATCATCATCATCATCTACTGGTCTCTTCATCTGCAGTCGTTGAAACGTCCTGCAGCTGCATTCTGAGTCTTTCTTCATCTTCTTCCATGTTTCCTTGCATCCATGTTATCTAACAGTTACTGTCATCATTAACATAACCAACTCTATGGCGCATAACTCAAGAATGCCTTCAAGTTTATGGATTGTCTTCATATTTGGTAGGTGGGTAGGTCTTTGTGAGACCTCGAAATGATTTGATGTTGGGCCCCCTAGCAATTTTTTACCGTACTGCAGGGAAACTTTTGATTTTGAAATCTTGTGTTCTAAACATGCTTTGGTCATAAATTTTTAGTGGTGGAAAGGTCTTTGGAGGGAAATGACCTGCAGATTTTGACCCCCTAGTGGCCTTTTTTTAACTGCAGGAGCTGATTTTGTCGCAAACTTTTGAAAGAGATTAACTCAAGAATGGACTGACGGATGGTCATAATTTTTGCTATGTAGATAGCTTGAGTGATGATTTACATAATCATATGTCGATTATGAGAATAAGAACATCTAATTTGCATGATTAATGAGGAATGTTTATGAATCAGTTGCATTCCATTATAGGACACTCAAACACATGACAACTGAGAAAGAGATGAATATGGATAGATATCAATTATGAAAATCTATCCCTAATTTGCATAAGCCCATCGGAATCTTACTCTGCTGAAAGTGGGATATCCACTTCTTTTTAATTGAAATAAGAAGGGAATGATCTGATGATGAAGAAGGGAATCTTCATCATTTGTGACAATGTGTTCGAAGATGTTATGCCGATTCATGACATGAGGAACTCGGCCTACACAGCTCTGATCACATATATACACAGTGCACCCTCATTTTTCTCATCAATACCTACTACCGGTAGTACTAGTTTTCAGATGGGCGTTGACTAAAACATATTGACCACAATTTGAAGTTTGGTGGATATTGCAAAAAGATGTCATATTACATAATTATGCCCCGAAATTTGAGGCGTAAACCATTAAGTTATTTCCGGGTGAGGCCTTATTGATCACCCCCCGTAATGTTACATCAAGTCTATAATTCAGTTTCCTGCTGTCAGTATCTAAGAGTGTTATCAAGAAACCATTTCATGATGATGCTGATGATTCCAAGATGATTGTAAAATCTTTATTGTACCATTAACAGTTGCCAATTATTCTTTGTGGTTAATTTTGTAAACAAATATTTTCAGCCTTCCCGTCATCAACTGAACATCGACATGCAGCGGATCCGTTACGTAAGTAAATAAATTGTTTTCACATGTCGTGTAAAATTAGGTTAACCTGTTTTAAGCCAGTACGGTTACCGTAGTAATCTTACTACTTTTCAGTACTTGATAATGATGAACACCGTCAAGTCTTGATTCTGATTGAATTGTTTTTGACACTGTTGAAAGTTATCTGACAGTAATCAGTAGATGTGTAAATGCTTTTAAAATCTAGTATGCAGCATCGTGGCATGGTGTGGTAGGGTGTTTCACTCACAACTGAGAGGTCTCTGGTTCGAAACCACTGATATGCCCCGATGTTGTGCTCTTGGGAAAGGCACTTACGACGATTTTCCTCACTTCACTTAGGTCTAAATGAGTACCTAGCTTTGGTTAGAGCCGTCCCTCGGATAGGACGTTGAGTAATTAGTACGTTAAAGAACCCACTGCGCTCATCGAAAAGAGTAGGGGTCCTTCCCGGTGTGAGTGGATCATATAGAATCTATCTAGTTATGCAGCTTGTACTGTTCAGTACAAATCTGATGTGTTACACGGCTATCTTACACCTTAAGGTGGTTTAACAGGAATGCAATACAAACAAAGCACAGACTGGTTTGGAAACCTAGCTAGAAACTTAGAAAGAATTGTGGTCCAAAATCCGGTTGCAATTTTATGCAATGTTGCTGTGTTTTTTCCCTCAGCTTGCCCAGAACATCACGGCGGCAATGGAAAATGTGCGGAGGGTAGTGGAGAGGGTGAGTAGACTTATTATCTCCATGAAAAATGGGGGGGGGGGAGATTTTTTTAGGGCGGACTGATTTGTATCACCAGCGATGCTGGAATCCTAGAAAAACTGTCAACCTTGTCATTGAATAAGATTAGATACCCTGTGGTTTACATGTTCTTTCCAAGTCCGCATTATACTGCGGTCAAGGCCCGGGAGACGAGGGCGTTACACCTCAGAGCTCGAAAAAGTGGGTGCATGTGCACCTGTGGGCACCCAAAATTGGAGCTGTGCACCTAATTTTTGACTGTGGGTGCACTGTTGCATCTACATGTAGATATTTTTGTAGGCTATCGAGGAAAGATACTATTGTACGTCTAATATACAGAAAATACTTTTGAAATGTAAGTATCAGAAAAGGCAATATGATCTTTTCTTGTATTTTATTTGATGTCTTACTTGTTCGAAATTTTGAAGTTAGCTATAGAATTACACTCTTAAGAGCGTTAAACTTAAAGTTTGTAATTTTGTGGTGCACCCAAAATTCTTTCTGTGCACCTTATCTTTTTGGTTGGGTGCACCAGTGCACCCATTTCCAAATATGAATTTCGAGCCCTGCAACTCAAAAAGAGACTTTCATGCTGGCCATGCTTCCGGCCGTTCCCAACACTCCGCCAGTCAAAAAAGTGTCGCCTGCTACAAAATGGCGTCCCCAAAAGAAAGCAGTGTCTACAATTTTTCGTGGGAAGTTGATCTAGCCGAGAAAAAAATTCCACACAAACACATTTCAGAGTGATGATGATGATGATCGTTGTAGCTACGTACTAGGTATAAATATTTCAGATATAACAGAATGTTAACGGTCAGGACCATGCCGACATCGCCTTTGAAAAATATGTGACGGAGGGTCATGTTTTCTGTGCAGCGTTACATCACTTTGCTCAGCAATATTTTAGATTTCCGCCACGCGAAACTCCTGAAAAATTAATGTAGGCTTCATGATCAGCTCAATATTCTTCTGAGTAGAAATTTAGCAGAATTCCGGCAGCTTCCTTGCCAACTTTTCTTGTTTGCCAAGACTCTAGTTACATGAGTGAGGGGTGTATTTTCCCCTATGTGTATCATTTCTTTGAACCCCTTTGCATGGTAATATTTTAGATATCGAATATCCGATATTGATGGAACATTTTTATTAGTTTCATCCTGCGGAAATCTAAAATATTGCCAGGCAAAGCGTCTATATTGTCATTGTCATTATCATTGTCATTATATAGAGAGGCTAGACAGAAAACACGACCCCCTCCCAGCGCACATATTTTTCCAAGTCTGACAGTCATGATTACGGTCATGACCGCCAAAAATGCTAGTACGTAGTAGTAGTATGTAGTAGTATCCAATATTTGATTAAACTGCTGCCGGGGTCCCTGACACGGGTGGGCAGCAGCCGGCTAGTCGTCACACCCCTCTTCCATGCAGCTCTGACCAGGGGGTTCACGCTGGTCAGGCCGCACACCTTCATGTCCTTCCGGACACACTCCATCCACGATTTCCTAGGTCTACCGCGTAGTTACAACAAACCCAGTCCGATTTTTGTCTCGTCTTGGGCTAAAATCATCCGGGGAAACTAGAAGCATGCGGTGTAAATATACGATGCACTCTATAACTGACTCGTGTTTAGTGCATCACTGTGTAATCCTAATACGATCCTTAAGCCTCCATAGCAGGCTCTGAACCAGCCTTTTTGGGGGCTAAATGATACCTTTTGCAGCCAGCCCATAACCATTTTGCCGGTAGAGCCTCAAAAAGGTGGGTCAAAGCGAAATCAAAATCACGCTAGGAGCAATTCACATGTCCATGACAAGCAGTTAACACGTTAACAACTTGGCCCGCACGCGCGACTGCTCATTTACATACAGCATGTTGTTTACCAACACGTGCCGACTGGTGCAACTGGTAACTCGTTTGGGCATGCATCGTGAAGTTTGTGGCAAAATAGTTTTGCTATTTCAACTGTTCCTAAAGACAACTTGGCATGGGCTAAGGCAAACGCTAGACAAACGCAAGTTACTATGTGCCTGAAAATTGCATGAGGACAGTGAGGGAGGGGGGCATCTACGATGGGTAGAGGGTAGATCAATTGCTAAATAAGATGGAAACAAACTTAGCTACGTCTTATCTAGTCTATACAACAAGGGCCTGGACGGGTGAAATGACGACCATATCATATTTGCTCATCGGCAATGGATGCAAAATTGATATGCCATCGCCTGTAGCTAGGTCAACGAAGCTATCATTGCCTTGTGTCACGGCTTGGATTGCCCAAGTTTGTCTTTCCAATGGGGAAACCGCCACATGTCGTGCAATCCACCCTCCGCCCTGGCAAGCGCGTCAGACATGCCGAAAGAATGTCGAACAACTAAGCTCCTGTATCTCCAAAAAAAGGGAATTTTGAGAATTTGACCGTTAGAAAATTGTCAGGTCAGTGCACACGGGCGCGTGATAGCGCACTGTCTTGAGGACGTGTGTGTACTACTATTCTGCGGTCTACCATAGGTAGTGGTGTGGATCTAAACCCGAGTTTAGGTTTAGGTTCGGACTCGAGTCCAGAGGTTTAGGTTCAGGTCCGGATTTGAAAGTCCAGACCTGAACAAGAATTTTGGAATATTTTTTTCGTGTTACGTGTAAAATTGCATATTGGCAGATATTTTACATGTAATTTGAAAACTATATATACGGCATTATATACAGTCAGTAATTAACACAAAAGTTCAGTTATAAACACAAAAACAGCAATGTTTTCATATTTTTCTAGTGCAAATTTCACGATCTAAGGAAGGTTTAAGATGGTTTAAAAACAAAAAGGAGTGTATGAGTGAGAGAATTTTTTTTCAAGTCCGGACTTGTTTCCAGACATTTAGGTTTTTTTGGACTTGAACCTAAACGTTTTACAAGTCCGGAACCAGTCCGGCCGGACCGATCCGCACCACTAACCATAGGCAGGAAATTTGCACCTCTGGGTTAATCGCCCTAACATGATTTTAATTTCACTTTGACCCGCAGTTTTGATGCAGGTTCTACCTGGCAAAATGGTTACGGGGTGGCTGATGGTTACGGGCTGGCTGCAAAAGGTGTATTATTTAGCCCCCTAAAAGGCCGGTTCAGAGCCTGCTATGGAGGCTATTATGATGCATTCTATCATGACTAATGTTAAGAACTGTGAAAAATTCATTCGCCGATATCAAGTCCAAGTGTCCATGTTCAATATTGTCTACTCGTGGCACGCCTTACATGTATATCAATGAATTTCTTTTTCTTCCAATAGAATACTGTCTGAAACAGTTGCCTCTTATTTTTCCTTTGAAATCCTGTCAAAAAGCCAGAAAATGCCATTTCAGAAGGTTCAGTTTTCAAAATTTCTCAGATTTCAAAATTCAGTTGTTGCAGTGCACCGGTCATGTGGAGGGGATGTAAAATGGGGGTCCCTCGTTTTAGGCAGTGCCTAGAGCATGTTAAAGGGTAAGGGCTAACGACCCCTCCATGTAAAAATATACCCTGCTACTGAAACAGCAAGGAAACTATGTGCCACTAGTGCCTGCAGGTGGCAGTGGTAGACAGTAAACAGGACAGCATGGAGAACATTGACGGCTCACCTCAGTGGAAGACTGGAATTGGCGGCGAGGATGAGTGAGTGAGTGAGTGGGTGAGTGAGTGACTAATGTCTGAAGGAATTATTATCTCCATGAAAAATGGAGATATTGTTTTGGGTGTGTCTGTGTGTCTGTTTGTTTGTCTGTTTGTTTGTCTGTTTGTGTTTCCGGACTACTGTAGTCAGCATAACTCAAGAACCTCTTGATGGATTGCGATGATATTTGGTATGTAGGCAGGTGTTGTGAAGCTGAAATTCAAGGTCGATTTTTGGCCCCCTGGTATGTGACCTTGGTACTGCAGCAGAAATTCCATTTTTGTATCTCTTGACCTGGACGTGCTATGGTATTAATTTTTTGGTGGCAGATAGCTTGTGGTGTAATGAAGACGTGGTGTGGGTTTGTGCCCCCTAGCAGCTTGCTCTGGAACTGCAGGGGCGTTATCATGATAATCTTCTAAGGAGAATAACTGAACAAAGGAACGACGGATTTCCATGATATTTAGCATACAGGTAGCTTAGACCCCGTTCATACTAGGCTTCGCTGATCCGGATCATATCTGGATCAGTGCTGATCCGGATATATCCCTTTGCGTTCATACCAGGGTTATGCGAATCCGGATCTGCATGATCCTGTCCAAAAACAGATCCGGATATATCCGGCTAGGTGCCGCTTGGTTAAGTTAGACAGGTCAAAGGGTAAAGTTTACTACAGTAGAGTAAAGTAAAAAAGTAACAAAAGTATAGCTGTAGAGTAGAGAAGATTGTTTTGGCCAGGTAGGAGTCCTTTAGAACAGTTCTAAAACGTCTAAAAGTTTGAAACGTTCTTTAGAACAGCGCGTCTTTCTTTAAACATGTCAGGTGGGAATACCCGTGTCGCGGCGCTTTCTGCCATATTTAGCTAACGTTATATAAGTACATTTAATAGGTGTTAAGTGTTAAGTGTGACGTCAAACCAAACAATGTATCCGGATACGCGAGCCGGATTGCGTTCATACCAGGGTTCACCCCGCAGCTGATCCGGATAAATCCACCTCCAGATGTGGATACAATCGTATCCGGATATATCCAGATCATATCCGGATCAGGACCGTTCATACTAGGCTTCACGGATCCGGATCAGCGCTGATCCGGATATGATCCGGATCGGATCAGCGAAGCCTAGTATGAACGGGGTGATAGACAGAGATGTACACAATGAAGTGCAAATCATGTTGATTAGGACTTAATTTGCATAGCTAATGAGGAAAATCTATATTTGCAGTGTTTTCCATCATAAGACTCAAATACATGTAACGTGTGTAGTTTATGGAAAGTGGATCATGGACAGATACCAATTATGCAAATAAATTCCTAATTTGCATAATTATTGCAAAAAACCATATCTCATCTAATTGAAAAATTATAGGACTGTCAATATGATACTTAGTATGCAGGTAGCTTAGACAGAGATATACATAATGAAGTGCCAATTAAACTAATTGTGACTTAATTTGCATAGCTAATGAGGAAAATCTATATTTGCAGAATTTTCCATTATCAGACTCAAATACATGTAACATATGTCGTTTCTGGAAAGTGGAGCATCAACAGATACCAATTATGCAAATGAATCCCTAATTTACATAATTAATGCAAAAAACATAATTCATCTAATTGGAAAAATATAGGACTGTCAATATTGCAACATGTGTAAGTTAGATAAAGGTGTTTATGCCGAAGCATATATCATGCAAATGTGTAAGTCATTTGCATGAATAGAATTGTTCATGGAGATATGAGATCGTTGAACTCTTGTTGAACTCTTCTCCAGGACCAGGCGGAGGAAGATCAGGAGGCGGAGGACAGCTGGCATCTGGTCAGTGCTTTTGCTCTTGTTCAACTGTTAGGGCCCCCATTCCACTCGGTAATAATGTGCTGCAACCTTGAATTGCAAAAAACTTGACTTCATGATTGGAATAAGTTAAAGTATGACTCTTCTAACAATAGAAAAACACACAAAGCATAAAAAGATTTCTTTTCTATCCTAAGGCTTGAAATTTGCTGAGTGCTCTGTCAAATTGCTTGGTTGCAGAGCAGTGGCAATGAGCCGCCCAAGTGAAATGGGGGAAATTATATACTCGGGCTTGAGGAATTCATGATTAGGCCACCTGCAGCGAAAATGAAACAGTAGAGCTCATGGCTTCCTTCTTTTATATAAGTCAGAGAACGGGGTGAAGCATCATTCGAAGATTCCTTATGCCATAATCTGGTCTTGTTTATGCCAGTGTGGTCATGATACACTTCGTGCATGGAGTGGTTCCCACACCGCGTTGCCATGCCAACGACACGCGCACCACCAGCGGGTCAATCGCAGCGTACAGACTGGGACACACCCATCGGCCGGGCAGTGATTTTTCAAAGAGTTTATAATTTTTCAAGTCAAGACACTCCGCTAACGTCTTTCGTCCGCAAACAGAAACCCTAGCAAAGTATCAGGATGCTAACAAAAGTTGCATTACACTGCAGATACGTCTTAGTCGTTTTAATGGAAGGTTTTACACGTTTATCGTCTGATTTTTGCTATAGCATCAGTAAGAAGCAAACCCGGGAGTACGATATCTGAGTGAGTACGGTAAGAAGCAGATGAAAATAGGAACACATGTCAACAATACTGGGAGACAAATATATGATGAATAATATATCTATGGTCAGAAAAATGGCATTTCCAATGCATTAACGCTAACCATAATGATAGTTTATTTAATAGCAGTTCCCAGAAACCCATGGCGCCAGCCCAGTCTGATTGGCTAGCCATGATGCCATTGTTCTGTGCACGGCGGTGCCGTGCGGCAGCAGGCATACTGCTGGTTACGGTCATACCGGCAAATTAAGGATTTTCGGGGTTACAAAATGCCTTGTCAGTTGTATGCATGGTGTTGAGGAATTAGAAACTTACTGATATGAGCTTATCATGTTCATTACAGCGGATGTCCAGCTCATCGTCGTCGTCATCAGAGAGGAGTGAGGAGGTAATGTCAAATTGAGTTTACAAATATCAGATGGACATGCAGTCACTCTCTCATTGGTTGAACAGCTTATTGTGATGGACAGTCAGGATCAGTCTATTAGGGCTTGGATTTTCTATATATCAGTTCTCATTTTTCTGACAGGGAATGAAATGGCTTTAATGGTCAAATTATATTTGCAGTGGAGATTTCACCCCAAGAATAAAACCACAGTAAGCATTTCAAGATCTATGGTAACTTTAAAAGGTTACTCTAAGCCCTTTAGTATCAATACAAAATCTGCTCTGAAATGTTATTGAATGAACGTGAGAGAGATGCTGAATGAATTTCATGAATTGCAGGCCCTGGAGACTCGGGAGACAATGAGGCGTCCGGACACAGACCCCATTCCACCACGCCTCAGCACCAGCAACAGCAGCCTGCTATTGGTCAGTGCTATTGCTCTTGTTCAACTGTTAGGGCTGATCAAGTCGAGCTTCAAAAGACTGCTAGTTGTTGAACTTCGGCGGCAAAAATCAACATTCTGCCAACTATCAGTATCCCTTCATTATGTGCATTGTAACATTCAAGATTGCCAACAATGACGCCGGTATCAAGATTTGGTATATGTTTACCCATCCACAGCAAAATATCAGACTGAGTATAGATTCATCTATAGATTGTAGAAAAATGTATTTGTGAAAAAGTAGCGTGTTTGAATGTATCAGTCCTGGCGTAGGTAGTTTGAAACTTAGGTGGTGGCTCTCCCGGGTGCGCGCCTGAGCTGGTTCGAGTAAACTGTCAGTGTCTATATCAATATGGTTGTTAACTAAGTTAGTAGAAGAAGGTGAGGTGTGCGTTCCTCCTCCTTTCAGAGAGAAGGGGCCACTGTTGTTGAGCAATAAGAAATTAGTTACTGATATGATCTTATCATATTCATTACAGAGCTCATCGGAGGAGGAGAGACCCAACAGGGTAATGTCTTATTGAGTTGCATTGTTATATGGAAATGTATCCATTTATGCATGGCTGTCTTAAGATAGTGGTCAAGAAAAAATTTAAACTTTAAACTGCTGTTAGTGGCAAAATATTTTCCATAATAATATAAGATTTGTGGTTTGATTTGTGGTTTTAAGGTTACTGTAAGAGCCCTGTAGTATCAATACAAAATCAGCTCTGAAATTGAGGGAATGTTTTTTATGTAATGAGCCTTGTTAATCATCCCACAAATATACAAAGCAGTCAATGACATACAGGACACAACTCTAAAGGATGATTTAACACAATAGACTGATCCTGTCGAAAACCAGATTGAATGCTTAGTACGCCCCCCCCCCCCCCCCCGTTCTATTTAGAACACCTCCATCAAAAACAGTGCATGGCTCGTGTAAAGCAGATTGTGTATATCTGAGACACTGGTTTTTCCCTGTAATGGTTGCATGTATGCTTAGGACACAAATGAATGGAAAAAGACACGTCAGGCACTTGATGGGAGCGAGCTTGTCACATTGGCAGCTACTACAACGTCCGCTAGCGTATAGTTTTGCCTCTTCCGTACTGGTGTGTGATAGTGATTAACTTAACTGTGAACAGGGAAGTAAAAGAAGGGCATTTGAATTCTTAGTTACAGAAGAACATGCAGCTTTTGTGTAATATCAAAAGTCAGAACAGTGGGAACCCTGTTACAGATATACGTACTGTTTTACACTTGCATCGGCTGCTTGTCAAATCTAGGAGTTGATGCCCAACTACAAGGTAACACTATGCAGCACCTACCGCTTCAGTATTGACTGAAAACGTTATGCTTTCAATGCAATTACGTGCACCCCCTCCTAAAACAACTCTATTCGATGGATACAGCCTTCAAGAAGGAATTCAGAGCAGTTTTCTTTGACCCGCTTTGAAAGTGTTTTAGAGCCATAAAACTTAATGAAAGTCACTCGACATTATCAACAACCTGGCTGCAGCGGCAAGTCCGTCATTAGCCCTGTTTTTGACGGAGGTGTTCAAGATAGAAGACTGTGGCTTTGGGATCGGTCTACTATAGTTCTAATGACTCAGGCGTACATGAGTAACTTATAATAGCTTCAACTACGCACGGCCCATGTCTGAGTTAAGACAGTGACACCTTGAGCCTGTGAAAGAACCTTATATATACTTCACATCAACAAAATTCAAGGTTTCGATCTTCTTTGATTTTTCAAGCCGCAGTTGAGATTTACTCAATGGGACAAATTTTCGAAGCAGGTGACAATGGACCATTCCTGTTTAACACCATACAGAACATATAGAACTCCCCATTCTACCTCGAACACCTCCGTCAAAAACAGGACTTGATGGACAGACATGGCATGTGTAAAGCAGGGTATGTACATTGTATATCTGTGACAAATTTTCCACTGTGTTCAGGCTGCATGCATGCTTAAGAGGAACATGAAATCAAAAAGAAAACAGCTCGAGCACTCAAGTGCAAGGAGCTTGTACAGTAACACTTGCCAACTAGTACACAAAGTCCATTAGTGAAGAGTTTCGTCGCTTCCATGATACAAACTGTCTTGTGTTTGAAACTCATTATATTCCACTTCCAGTGGGAAGGGGGATATACTGTTTTTGCTTGCCTGTTCTTCTTCTTCTTTCTTCTTCTTTCTTCTGCCAAAAACCAAGTAGATGTGAGGTGGTAGGTCTACTAAATGGTATTACAGATGTAGTTACATCCTTAAGATGTAGTTACCATTAGGAAAGGTGAATGCACCAGGCCATAAATTATGGACCTCATTTGCATAATTTATGCAGAAACTTGTATTTCCTTTACCGTAAAAACTGCAGATGTCATATTTGAGATGTAGCTACCTTTAGGAAAGGTGAACACACCTGGCCATGGAATATGCTAATGAGGACCTCATTTGCATAATTTTTGCATAAACGTGTATGTTAATTACCGTTAAAGCTGCGGATGTTTTATTTAAGATGTAGGTACATTTAGGAAAGGTAAAAGAACCTGGACATGAATTATGCTAATGAGGACCTCATTTGCATAAAATATGCAGAAACTTGTATTTCCCTCGCCGTAAAAGCTGCAGACATTATATTTGAGATGTAGGTACTTTTAGGAAAGGTGAACACACCTGGCCGTGAATTATGCTATTGAGGACCTTGTTTGCATAATTTATGCATAATTTATGCATGAACTCGTATTTTCCTTACCATAAAAGCTACGAATGTCATATCTGAGATGTCGGTACCATTAAAAAAGGTCAGAAAACCTGGCCATAAATTATGCTAATGAGGACCTCGTTTGCATAATTTATGCAGAAACTTCATAATACCCTTACAGTCAATGTGAGTGGGAAACCTGTCACAGATATACGCGCCTTGCTTTACATGTGCATCTGCTGCTTGTCAGCAACGGGGGCACACCTGCCCACCATAAAGTTAGTGCTATGCGGCGCCTCCTGCTTCTGCATGGATCGAAAACATTAGGATCTCACCACAACTTACCCGCCCGACCTGTGGTTCTCCTCAAACCTGGGGCTTCCAGTTTTACGTCCCATGGAAGCTCACGTCCCTAATTATCATAGTATGAGGTTTGACATGGACGGAGAATGACTGCTTTACCTAATACCATGCCTTTATGGTACATCTTTCCCCTATTGCAGACCGGTGCATGCGGATTTGGCCATGTACCAACCCGAGGCCGCAGTGCCTTTGGATTCTTTGGCCGCAACAGGAGCGGTGGCGGGGACAGGAGCGG
The DNA here is from genome assembly GCA_035149815.1 of Branchiostoma lanceolatum. Lineage (NCBI taxonomy): Eukaryota > Metazoa > Chordata > Leptocardii > Amphioxiformes > Branchiostomatidae > Branchiostoma > Branchiostoma lanceolatum. Next base: position 3,081,875 of record CM068871.1, read on the forward strand.
CGGCACCGACAGGAGCGGTGGCGACGACAGGAGAGGCGGCACCGACAGGAGCGGCGGCACCGACAGGAGAGGCGGCACCGACAGGAGCGGCGGCACCGACAGGAGCGGTGGCGACGACAGGAGCGGCGGCACCGACAGGAGCGGCGGCACCGACAGGAGCGGCGGCACCGACAGGAGCGGCGGCACCGACAGGAGCGGCGGCACCGACAGGAGCGGCGGCACCGACAGGAGCGGCGGCCGCAACAGGAGCGGCGGCACCGACAGGAGCGGCGGCACCGACAGGAGCGGCGGCACCGACAAGAGCGGCGGCCGCAACAGAAGCGGCGGCCGCAACAGAAGCGGCGGCACCGACAGGAGCGGCGGCACCGACAGGAGCGGCGGCACCGACAGGAGCGGCGGCACCGACAGGAGCGGCGGCACCGACAGGAGCGGCGGCCGCAACAGGAGCGGTGGCGGGGACAGGAGCGGCGGCACCGACAGGAGCGGCGGCACCGACAGGAGCGGCGGCGACGACAGGAGCGGTGGCGACGACAGGAGAGGCGGCACCGACAGGAGAGGCGGAGGCGGAGGCCCAAACCGGAACGTCAGGGCCCGTCGCGCACGTGTATGTACAAAAAAATATTTTCATCCCAGTTACCGGTTTTGCTACTTTGCTTGGATGTCAATGTCACAGAACACTGGACCCCAAAGCTCAGAACCTTTGATGCTTCAAAATCTATAGTGCGCACAAGGTACTAACAGCATTGGAATGTTTCACTTGAGAGTGCAATATATAAAATATGTGAATACTAGAGTTCGGCGAACACATTATCTTCGCCAAATAATCCAGGCTTATTATGGATAGTGATTGATATTCATTTACATGTTAAGTTTATTTCTTTTATATCTCACTTCTTATACTTTGTTACATCAGATTTTCAACTAAGCTAACTGAATAATCTTACATATCCCCCTCTTCTCTTCTGCAAGACAGTCTTTTGACCTATGGAGGGGGCCGTGGTGGCAGACCATGCAGAACAGGAAGGGGAGTATTTGGGGGCAGGCCGTGGAAATGGGGGAATCAACACTTTGGAGAGACACATTATGACACATGACAACATCAAGCCATTCTCGTGTGAGGCATGTCAAGCCACCTTCAAGTGAAGAAATATCTGTATATTGTATGACAAAGTAGTATTGCAGAGTCAATTGCAAATTTGCAGGGGGCACCTGCTGTACCCTATCATGTAACAAGGGGAGGGTGTAAAGAAAGAAAATGTATTTTTGTAAACAACTTGTATTGGCTTTAGATTTATATATTGTATTAGTAGTAGTATTTATATATTGTAGTAGTAGGAGACAAAGACCACAGACCATTGTTTGTGGAGGAGAAGCTGTTCATCAGACAGGAATTGCAGTACCGATTGGTGGCCATCATGATGCCATTTGCCATTGAAAATAAAAGCAAAAATCTTATTACAAATAAAAGCAAAAATACCACAATTGCATAACACAATTCTACCTGTAGGGGCACCTGTTAAGACACATTTTTACTTGTGTATGGCAGATGTGAGGGTAGTGTGCACATTTTGCATGATATGCTGTTGAATGTGGTGTACAACTGCAGCTAACTGTTGACGTCTGAGCCCAAAGTAGTGAAACAAATGAAAAAGGCATCGTGTCACGTTCTAAAGATCGGCACCTTGGCATTTTTGACACATATCACACTGCTGAAAGGTAAAAGGTACCAAAGCCTATATAGTTCATAATCACAGAGTCTGACAGACACATCAAGAGAATAAGCTTCCCAATGATGATTATGATACAATGCAGAGGAGGCTAGTCTGACACTGCAACATATTGTTTGATAGAAATTTACAATCATACTTCATGCATTGCAGTCGCAGTTGACACACGCAGTGTTTCACTAATACAATCATGACACCATCACTTAATGATTTTTGTCGTCTCTTCTTAGATACATGACATCCGTTGCTCATGGTAACCTTGAGAGATTGCGTTAATTTTGGACAAGAATCATTTTTATTACTTACTTACGTTACAACTGCCACATATGCAGCACGACCATCATTAGGAGGTGTGACACACATCAAATCACAGTGTAACAGTGCCGTCAATCTCAACCTGTAAGTTTGATAGTAACCATGATGGCAAGAGGCGAGTGAGGAAGAAGCCCCGCAGGGTCGCCCAATCTAAGATCTGCTACAAACAATTGCGTTTAACAAGCCAACCGACGCCCTTCACAGAAGTCTTTCTTTTATGGACAGTGAAACAAATACTTTCAATAGGTTCTTACGAAGTTATACTAGATCAACAGGATCAAGCACTTATATTTTGTAAGGCGGTCACCTCGCGTCTGGGACAATCGGGTTCCGTCTTTCAATTCCCGCGACCACTGCCACAGACATCATCAACACGGCAGTCACGGTTACCGACTGTCTTCCGATGGCCGGTCATGCTGCTAGCTGCAGGCACTGCCGAGTCGCCGCGTCCCCCAAGGGTTTGGACTGTTTTGTTCATAAAGTATTAGCAGGAAAGACATCCTGTCATGTTTTTAAATACAGCACAAGGCACATGAAGATGCCAAATGGTAAGTAACGTTCAGTCCAGAGATACAAACATATTGCACTAACAATAAAGAAAGGGCAGAAATAGAAATACAGGTAAGAAAACACATTCTTATCCAATGTTCATTGTTAATTTCTGAAAAATGTAGAGAAATACATGCTAAGAAAGACATCAATCACAGCAGTATAAAACCAAGACACAGAGTCAGATGATACTACTGCTGACCTGAGAAAGACAGTAGAATTGTAAAAGACTCTTTGAAACGACTTGATTTTATGCTTATATACTTGAGAGGATAGGGTTGCTTCATCGAACATGAAAGATACGATGCGAATAAAAAAAACATGTGGAACAAATATGATCCTGGCGTAAAATGGGCGGCCAACGTTACCAATCGCCTGAAGGAAACATTGCCATATGTACTAAAAACATGCGCTCAAAATATGACAGGGACATTGCAAAGGGCACGATGTCTACCACTATTAGCAATGTTTTGTTGGCAAGAGGTCGTTAGGAATAACTAATTAAGTCAAGTCAATGGGATCTCCATCAATAATAGAGATTTAAATAAACCAATCCAAAGGGGTGATGCAGCAGCTCTACAAAGTTTTGCCAACCAGACAACTACGCCACCAGATTGAGAGCATCAAGGATGGAAGAGCAGTACAAGGGTCTGGATCAAAGGAAAAGTCACCTTTGCAGCATTCACCAATGACAGGCAACACGTTGCACAATGACATCAGAATATTAACTTGTTTTTTCCCTACCTCCCCCAGAATATGTTGTGATGTGTTTGAATTCCCATACGTCGCATGTGGATATAAGCTTCCGGCAGTCATGTTACGTACGTCTCTATCAATCATGCCTTATGCCTGCTGACTTTTGTGAAACCTGTATGGCTCCAAGACAGTGTTTCTCAGTGCATTGAAGTGATTGTCATGCAATGTGGTTATCTTTGTATGGTCTTGTAGGTCTTTCTTTGTTTTTCTACCATTGGCAGAACTTCTATCAAGGTTGCAAGTCTGAATGACACAGATAATATCGTTTGCCATTGAGGACACATGGAAATGTTTTGCTGTAATGCAGCAAGAACAATTGCCCGAGCTGCGGTGGCAACAGCTGTCGTTCATTTAACAGGTACCTGTATAGCTTCAAAAGGGTTTGTAAATAATGCACATGGAAACAACTACATTCTGGTACAAAACATTTGTTTATTCATTAACAACATGGACATGATTAATGATAAAAGTCACAAATGAGTTCGAACACACAAATTCTCAATATAAAGCCCATGTTAAGACCAACTAATTAGCAACACTATAAGATACCATGCACAAGTATCTAAGAAAAGGGGCAGTGATAATGCAACAAATGCTTCACACGGAACATTAAATGGTCCCTCCTGGTCAATGTTCAGACAGTAGATATGGCACAACATGAAACAAGGCACACATTGAATTCTTATTTGTCCTTGCTAGGATGTTCGGTGTGTCTCTTGCAAATAAATCAGAATGCCGGGCGTGCCAGAACACACATGTGGGGGGATTTATTGAACAGCATTACATTGAGGTCGACTTATCTGAGGGAGTGGAGGCTACCACATTACAGGATGCAGTCAACAATACCTTCATCCCTATCCACTCTGATCTTGTATGCTCTGAGTGGTTACTTTTTTTTCATGATTGACTTAGGTTTGTCTGCATGTGCATGTGCAGATATATTCATTTGCAGTAACTGTGACTTAGCTAAGTGGATTGTAAGATATTTGAAGCAAGATGGGCTTGATATCTGAGAAACAGGAGTGATAGGTAACAATTTCCATTGGCAGAGCTTCCTGTAGCACTACCTTCTATTTTTGACATGTAATGTGCTCGCTGGCTGATAGCTTTTGCAACCAGGAAGAAGTTGTGTAGGTTTGGGCTACAAGTGGGATGACTTGGCGCGAAATCTGGGGTTCGAGCGAGATCAAAGTAATACAGACCACCCCGTCATTGCGTGACCTTAACCAGAGGTGAAGGGAAGTGCTTGAAAGGTGGGAAAATAATAAAGTAGGTGGAGCTACTCCACAGATTTTGAAGCAGGCCCTCATCGACATTGGTGAAAGAAAGACAGCAAAGAGCTTGTAAGATGTGTGCCTGTTAATTGAATAAAGGCATTGACTAAAAAATCACAATCCTCGCGACCACGTTTGTTGAAGCCCAGACGGTGTGTTCCAGGCAAAGGTTTGAATTGAGTGTCTTGGAGAGAAGGTGTGTGTCCACTTCGCGCAGAGGCGATATTGTAGCCGAAGATGTCATGATTTATTGCGTGAAGGTGTCAGCCCAAGTGGTGTGGCTTTTGTGAGTAGTTAACTTTGATTTCCGGCGGATTGTCGAGTGATTTTGGATTGACTTGGCGATTATCCCGAGATATTCGGTTTGACTCAGCGGTTTTTCTTGAGTGATTTGCGATGCCGCCTGGCAGTAAGAGACATGTTACTTTCATATGCTGTTACAAATGTAAGTTGCTGGTTTATTCACAGAATGAGAACGTTGATAGAGAGGCGACCTCCAGGCAGGGAGCAGAAAGCATGGAGCACCCACGCCAGATGCTGGGCAAGAGAAACCTAAAAGAGAAGACATTCCACTTTGTACACAGGGCAAAAACATCCTTCCTGAACACCATCCGTGCGAGGGGAGATCTGCCTCCAGCACCTCGCAGAGAAACTAGGCATGAGGATGCTGAGGATATCAATGATTGCGACTCATCAGACACTGACACAAAATCAAGGGCCGACCTACACTGCGCCTACCAACCAGGAATAAGATGATGAAGACACCTGTGAGGAAATACCGGGGGAAACATCACCTTAGTACAGTCTTTACCCTCCAAAAGATCATTCCCAGCTATCAGCTATGATCAACTATATCAATACAGAGAAGACTGTTCCAGCCGATCTTCCTAAGGACATCATATTCTCAAACCCATCCCACCTGGAATATATCTGCCCCACTGAAACACAATGTTCCTATTGCGAGGATCATCCAGCCTTGTAGGAGCGTACATCAATTAACCGAAATGGAAAGAGTTTGGACCTAGATGGGATGTACGATGGTAAGTAATCAATGTGCTTTCCTACTCTGTTGATAGGTGAGAATTTAAGTAAGTATATGGACAACACTAACACCTGCAGACTTCAGCGACCACATGTTGGAGCTCGTTATAGAAGATCTCGAAACCACATGGACGCAGGATGACAAAGCTTCTCTGCTTCAAAACAACATTTAGTTCAACTGTGCCTCTGTATCTATTGATAACACACCAATACAAGGCGCATTTGCCATTCAAATAAATACAAAGAGCTGCTTCTTTAAAGGCTCACTGTGTGTGTGTGCCCTGGCAATAACGTTACCTCACTCAGACACAGAATAAGAATATAAAACAAAACCAATCCATATATAATCAGAACCCTTGGGTACCGGTGTAGTAAGATGTCTTTACTTTAGCTATATCGTTTATGTTCCTATATGGTTTAACATGACAGAGTAATAATAAATTTTAAAAATGTCAAATCTCTATGGATAGGATCAGACTAGGTCTTCAATTTTTCGATCTTATTCATTCTTGAATTATTTATATGAAAAAAACAAAAACATTTTGGTTGTGTATTGCCCTGCTACCTTTGTCTCATTAAGGCTTTAATTTGTTAGATTTAATAAATGTTTCTGGCTATTTTCGGTCCGACCATTTAAAGTTCTGTGCCGTGTGCGGAAAGATCATACTGTGCGACACATGTCCTCCAGTCTACCATCCCATTTGTCTGGGCCTTGTGCTGGAAGAGATTCCAGACGTAAAATGGAGCTGTTCCAGCTGTGTAAGTATTACAGGGGGTGTCTGTGGGGGTGTATTGGAGGGGGGTCCTCCGTTACACGCAGAAGTATAACGATGCCAGCAAATGTTGAATTTCAATAAGACTCTAGAAAGCGCAGATCATGCAGCAGCGCAGGCAGCAGAGAGGAATCCGGAGGCACGCCGGAAGGCACGTACGGCTGGATTTGTGCAGCAGCACTACATTGAGGTGGACTGACCGACCTGAGAGAGTGGAGGCTAACACATTACAGGCTGCAGTCAACTTTGAACTTTGAACTTTGAAGGTCTCGAGCAAAACATAATGCATAATGTAACAATACCTTCATCCTTATCCCCTCTGACCTTGTATGCTCTGAGTGGTAAGTAACTTTTTTTCGTTGGATGTATAATTGACTTAGGTTTGTCTGCATGTGCATGTGCAAGTATCCTTATGCCAAATCATTAGTTATTGTCAAAGCAGGCCAAAGTCTTGTTGATATGTTCATCAACTGAATACATGTATGTCCCATTTCCTTGTTGCAAGTCAGAGTAGAAGAAAGTGCCTTTAGCATACGAGTATGGACTTTTTTTATATTTCACACAATTGGCCTTGGGTGAGGTTGTCAGAGGCGCCCTGTAGACCGCGCATGGTGACTCAGTGAACTGGCAGGACCTGTCCTTTCCTGCAAGTTCCGGCACCTCAATCACACAGCAGAATTCTACCAACTTACCTAGCTACACAGCCCTAGAAACACCCATCCCCTGTCGCCGACGGATCCCAGCGACCAGCAGTCACCACAGGCAGTCCCTCCAACTCCAAACAGAGAGCTAATGGGTACGAATTTTAATCATCTATTTAGGCAAATTTTCTCTCATGAAAGGAGGATCACATCTCACAAATGGAACCACCTGCATATTCGAAATTATTTGTCCCCCAGACCTGAGGTGTGAAGACAGACACATCATTAATTCTATAGTGATGGTCAGCTGGCTAGTGTTTTTTTGGAAAGGATCACTAGTCGTATTCTGTTGTCTTGTTTCTTAGCATATGGAACCTGTATTCACTGTCGACTATAATGTTTGTAATTCTGTGTGATTGTGTCTCGCTGCTCTGATTCTGTGTGATTGTGACGCGCTGCTCTGATCATGATCAGACACCGTATTTGTTACCTAAACCTGTATATACCTATTGTGCACTCACAGTTTTCATTGGGGACCCTACCAGGCAGGTGAAGGTGCTGCCCGGTGTGCTGGCATATGCGGAGCAGCACCTCGCCGAATCACCGCCAAAGTACCAGTCTGCTATCACCAGATTCCTCGGCGAGGAGAACTGCCTCGACAAAAAACAAGATGGAGGCCATACTTGAGTGAGTGGTTTAGTCTTAATAAATCAACATACCGATTATGTTGGTATTTGCGATCACTCCATCAATTTTGCTATCTCCATAATTATTTAATGTATAAAGCTCTGCGATGCTTATAGATAAGTGCAAGTATAAGCTATAATGAAATGGTGACGCGATTGCGGAAAGACACCTGTGGTTTCCAACTACAAGTCTTAGAGCTACACATACTACTTAAATCTGTTTTAAATGATGTTAAAAGAGTTAAGTCCGTAATGTTATCTAGGACGAGAGGTCTTGCAAAATAACATTGAGTGGCTTTGAACACTGTCAAGCAAGTTACTGCGGTATGATCGTAGACGTGGAGAATCTGTCTAGTTTTATTATCCGCCCTGAATCTTTTTTCATAATTAACGCATTATTCTATGTTTTTAACAGAATGGATGATTAAAAAACCAAAAGAGGCCCACAGGCGAAAGATGACGTCCCTCATCAATTCACGCTGCCGCAAAATCAGGAATGAGGAGAAGGAGATCGCCAAAAAGACTAAATAGGGATATCATAATCATGTCCTTTTTAGAGTGGGCACGTCGGTTTGGATTTTCAGGCGCTCAAGTTAACATTCCTTCGATGGCGAATTCAAATACACTGCTTACATGTAAGTACACAAGAACTTCTTCATTATATACTAATAGAGTGGTCTGTTCTAGTTGAACAAGTTCAGCGTAGTTTCCTGACTTTGAGGGCACGTCAGTGAAAGCATTTCCCCCTCGGTTTAGATTTTCAGGTGCTAGAGTTGGTTAGTAATTTAACATTCCTTTTAGAGCGAATTCAAATACACTGCTTACATGTATCTGTATGTACGCCTCATGGCTGGTAAATTCGCCTCATGACTGACCACAGTAGGCATCTCACTTTATTGGGATATCAAAGTCTGTTCATATTAAAGGTCAAGGAAGTCCTAAACTGCGCCCTTACACTTCACAGAGGCTTGTGAGAGAGCCAATAGAGTTGAAGTGTGGACGGCACAGCAAATTACTAACTGATCATTTTCAGATATGTCACTTATGTTATGAAAGGCATGTCAAAATCCAAGTGAGAAGATATAACGTAAATATATGCAGATTACGCACTATCCTAGGCTAGACATCGCAGCGATGACCGTAACAGCAGCTTTTCCTTTGTGTTCAGATCAACGACATGCAGGGCAAGTGTATATCATACTACGACTCCATGGGAAGCAGTGGTTTTATTTCTGTTCGGCCGGCTCCTCACAGATTTTGTTTCTTAAAATCTGTGAAGCTCAATAAATAAATGAAATAAACAAAGTAATGAACACGCCTTCAAAGTCTTCAGGTTGGGTCTGATTTTTTTTGTATGTCACAGTATTGACATTAATTTCGACGTTTCTCCTCCAAGCTATACCCCCGGTAATAATATATATGAACATATGCCATAATATTAACATTACAATTTTTTATATGACTAGTGATAAGGGGTTATGGCGGTATGACAGTGTTCTGTTTGAGACCTCTAAGGCACAAGTTAGGGCATATCATCCGCACTAGATACAAGCTAGTGCCTAGAGTTCAGTGGTGGCATTACTAAAGGTTTAAGCATATTACTAACTAATAACTGTATTGCACAACAATTGTACAAGGTACAAAGTATGGCATTCACTGGTATTAGATAACATTCTATCAGACTAACAAATCTATCTAATACAATATTGTGTAGTAGTCTATCTTATACAATATGGTGTAGTATGGGATGACAATGGTATTTTACAATCATTGGAGGAGTTTCTTACGTCTAGACATTCTTTGATACATTTCCCAATGTATACCATGCATGGATTGTCACATGTCATCATTATGTACTTAAATTTGCTGTTCAAGTCCATTGAGACAAATCCTGGTAAATCCGACGATAGAATTGAGTATAGTGAATTACGTATATCAAAATATTTGGGACATACAATCAAAAAGTGATATTCGTCTTCAACTACCTCAGGACAAAATGGGCAAACCCTCTGGTGGATAGGAAGTTTTATAACAAAAGGTTCAAACGAACAAAAAACAAACAATAAGGCAGATACAGGTATAAAAAGTAACTTAGTTGAAACATTTGGAGTTGATGCTGGAGAGGTCAGAGATATTGAAGATGCAATTAACATGATATTGATTTTCCAACAGGGAGGTGCCAAAACTGATGTCGAATGCTGATCTGACAACTTGTGAATCATCCACCAAGCTTCATCTGAGTTTACGAACATTTAGTGACGGAACGAAAGGAGTAGAGAAGGTAAGTGTATTGTTAAGATTCTGAAGTGTAAAATGTACCACTGAAATTGTACCACTATGTGCGCGTGTTCTTTTAAAAGGTAAAGACACAGGAATCCATCTATTAGTCATGTTGCTATGTACAGTTTATTAGTACATCGAAGTTTGTTTAGGTAGACAGCCAGGTCTACAACAGACCAGACAACCACGGGTTCACAGCCAGTAATTGCTTCTTCTTTTAATTCACATCGGATAACATACACGAGATACTACCGCATTAAACGAACAGTAAAGAACCGACAGAGATAGAATTAGCAAGCGGTTGGAAAACGCATTCATAATCACAGCGGAACAGCCAATATTTTTTTTTTCACACAACAGGGCATAAGAATTGACAGGAACCCATGCTACATCATCAGCTTGCTACAGGCACTAGCAGCGGTCAGGGCTGACGACAAGTACATCATCACTGGTGATGACCAAATGCACAACAACCACCCGTGGCAAAAAATTGCCACTGATGAAGCAGCTCTACAAGGCTGTGCCTACCAGGAAGTGTCTTAAACTACGCCACCAGATTGAGAGCATGAACACTCACTTTGAAGCATTCACGAATGACAGGCAACAGGTTACACAATGACATCAGAATATTAACTAATTATTTTCCCTACATCCCCTAGAATATGTTGTGATGCATGCAAATTCTATCTTTCCTGCAACCATTCTTCGAAAGCACAAAGAAGATGACATCTCATCGAATAGATTTGCTGACTGACAGTCACACTGCCGTCATTCTGCATTATGCAGTGAGGAAGTCTGCTGACATAGGTGTGTGAACATTGTAAGTTTGTATGGTAAAAAGAGTATCAACCAGATGTATTACAACTGGAGTATTTCCATCTCACCAAATCGTCCGTTAACCGACTCTATTCAATCAACATCCGTTGACAGATTTGAGTATTTAATTAAATATTACATCAGCCTGCTACAGACACTAGCAGCTGTTAGGGCTGACGACCAATACAACATCATCACTGGTTATGACTAAATTCACAACAACTACCCGTGGCAAAAAATGTTGCCAATGATGCAGCAGCTCTACAAAGTTCTGCAAACCGGAATGTGTCTTAAACTACGTCACCAAATCGAAAGCATTAAGTATCACTTTGCAGCGTTCACCAACGACAGGCAACAGATTACACAATGACACGAGAGCATGTGGATACTTGCGTATTATGAAGAAAGTATGGTTGTTGTTAATTTTTCTCTAAATAGCTTGTTCATAACTTGCGATACGGAACGTAAATCCAATACTTCAATGAAAGAACTATCGATAATACGACGGTCTTCGGAGTAAATTAGACAATGATTTCTTTGTATTTGACAAGGATTTAATTTTTGGGCAGCTTATATCTCCCCCTGCTATTATTTGCAGTAAAAGAATACATTATTTGAAGATCGAACTGTTTACAGCTTAATTCAACAACGTTGGGCATATTCCACTCCTAAACTCGACAAACATCTTGAGGAAAGTCTGGGCTTGAATCCAACCTTACTGATGAACTGCAGACATTGCGGTGACACTATGTACAGTCGCGACATGTGGGGGCATCTTGGCGCAGGCCCAAAGGTGTGCGACACATGTCCTCAAGTCTATCATCCCATTTGTCTGGGCTTATATTTTCTGTTACTACGATTTCTTGACAAAATTGTAGTATATTGGAACTGTTTATCAAACATACATGTATAATTGTTTACCCCTTCACTTTGGTATAACGTTTTTACTAAGTAAATGAATATATTACTTATTCAGTCAACCGATTGTTTTTACACTGTTACAGTTTCCATCTGTGATGTCTTGGGAAAGAAGAACACCTGGAGTTGGACATGAAGTCCTTGACAATTTTACGTATATTACGTTTACTTACCACTGAGTTCTCATGAAGCTGCTATGTTATACCGAAGGGATGTTAAACTGTATGACTTATTCAGGTGCAGAAACAAAATTAATGCAGACTTCCTACTCAGAATTCCATCCATGTGATCGATGTGTATTGCTCAAGTAGAGATGGACGTTTCTAGACATAAATTATGTTTACTAGGTCATTTGTGCCCCATGCAGTCTAAGATGACAGAAAGGGGTCATGACAAGACTATTCACCGATAATGGTAACCAGCTGGAGCTCTTGACGCGCATTCTGTTAGTACATAGGAGGCTATTAGACACAGGGATGGCAACGCAGAAGATATTTCAAACAATTCAGACAATGAGAAGAGAAACCGATCCAGAAGCAGACGGCGGAGCAGTTGGGGATACTTGGTATCTTCTGACATATGAAGAACAAACCATGAGAATAGTTCCTTTTGTTTCCTATGTGAGAATTATTTCTGCTAGATGGGTTGAGATCAGCAGAGGAAAATGAAATGTCCCTTACTATTGTTGTAGAGTTGACGTGTGAGGTGTGAAGAGCGGCACACATGTGATTGGAATTCAGTTGTGCAGTGGACAAGGCTGGGAAAGGCCACCAAACCCAAGGTAAGCAGAGAACAGTTTCTTTAGTTTTCTAAAGTGATATTCGTCTTCAACTACCTCTGGACAAAATGGGCAAACCCTCTGGTGGATAGGAAGTTTTATAACAAAAGGTTCAAACGAACAAAAAACAAACAATAAGGCAGATACAGGTATAAAAAGTAACTTAGTTGAAACATTTGGAGTTGATGCTGGAGAGGTCAGAGATATTGAAGATGCAATTAACATGATATTGATTTTCCAACAGGGAGGTGCCAAAACTGATGTCGAATGCTGATCTGACAACTTGTGAATCATCCACCAAGCAGCATCTGAGTTTACGAACGTTTAGTGACGGAACGAAAGGAGTAGAGAAGGTAAGTGTATTGTTAAGATTCTGAAGTGTAAAATGTACCACTGAAATTGTACCACTGATCTATTTAAACAAAAAAATACTTTAAAAAATTTAACTTTTTTTTCTGCTTTCACTTTACGTTTAAGCAGAGACTAAAGTCAAATCAAAAAGAGATAAAAATAGAAAATAAACAAAAAATAACTTTTAAACCCTAAATGTAAAAATGGTTAACCTCCCCCCTGCTGGTTCAACCTCATGTTTGGCCGGTAGGGGGGAGGTTAGCATAAAAACAGTTAGAAACGTAAAACCTTTAAAAAAAAATAACCTTTAACCCTAAATGTAAAAATAATCACTGTTAAACGCCCGCACGAATAATCTCTTCCGGACTTAATATAATCATTATTACATATTTTGTTGTTTTTGTAATGATTTATTGTTCATATTTACCATAGGTACCCTTCGTAATTTTTAATCATTAATACTCTATAATTTCCATACCTGTATCTTTCATTCCGAATTGTTACAATTTAAAACAGTTACCGTTGTTGTACATTTTCTTTTCAACTATAAAGTATTGAGTTCGAAGCGTCTTATGCTGACTTCTTTGGAGTTTTCATCATCTTGTTTAAAAGAACTCGCGTAAAGGTTACCAACACGAACCAAACAGATGCGTTGTGAAGAACGAAATACGCCGACAAGTTGTTAGTTGCCATAGTAATTGACAACATTGTATTAGGGATACCCAGTGGCTGCCCCTTTATTTTTGTGCTTCGCAAGCCGCTTTCCTGAGACCATCACATTCGCCCCCATTTCTCCTTTTGTAATTTAGATTGTTAGAAATACAGTGGTGGAGTGAAGAGTGAGGATTAATGACTCTAGCAACAAGTGCAAAAACAAATACAGAAAACATTTTTTTTCATACTTTTCATTGTGACTTAAACATCCAACAAACTCATCTACCTAAACTGAACCAGCCCCCACTGAGCCAGAGACACAGTCCCCGAAGTCTGGGTTTCCAAAAGGCTGGACAGCTGTAAGAATAACCCTGACTAAAAACCCCGAGTAAGCTGGATGTTCTGCTATAATATCGAAAAAAATTAATTCAAAATTATGCTTTGTTATTTGCTCTTCCACCAATGTTAACGATTCAGTCATATCAGTAGAGTTTGGTCATAAGATCGTCAAGATAGCTGTAGTTGCAATCAATAGTTGCAGGCTGTGCTTCGTTGCAAAACAAATGCTAATTTCACAAATTTCTTCGAATATATTTAATGGTTCCCATCACATTTGCAACATCAGGGAGGGCATTCAACTTGTAACAACACCAGAGGAGCGAAAAGATTGCACAGGGATGACTGCAGCTCATTCAACAGACTATAATCACACAGAGACTGACTGCATACGAAAAGCAGACGACAATCTGAAAAGGAATGTCATAGTCATAGTCATGGTCCGACTCAATTTGGTAATTTTCGTAAGGTTGAAGATCTTGGAATTATACACATGTATTAGATGTTTCATGATGGATAATTGATTGCATTATATACAAATATCACAAGATCACGAACATCAGATAGTTTTATTACTTAACCTTAAAGTGCATGTAAGTTGTAACTCTTCCAGGAACACTGTTCCCACTCCAGAGGAATTAATGATTTTCATTACTGAGCGAAACATCAGGCAGTCCAAAGTGTCTGCAGATACCGGAATTCGAACAAGCTCTCTTAATGTATACATGAACCAGTCTAGGCCGCTAAAAGCTTGCCACCAAACAGCTCTGAACGCATGAGGAGTTGAAGAAGTTCATAAGTGACAGAAACATCCGGCAGGCAAAGTTGTGTACTGAAACAGGAATTCCGGTCAGTTCACTTTCATATTACATGAATCAGAGCAAGCACAGCTCCCCACGCATTGTTTTCACAATTTCAGGCAGAAACGAAATCAACGTTATATAGAATGTCCTAATTTTCATATAGGCCAAGTACTTCAATTCTTTGGAATAGCACGCGACGAAAAATGAAAGTCTGCGAGAACCCGCAGTAGGTGTTTCGCATACATTCTCACAGTCTCTTCGAAAAATCTAAAACCTGTGATTTTGATATGTGATAACTGTAATTATGCTATACTTCTGTCATAGTTTATTCCGTGGAAAGGGCGATCTTTAAAATGCACAGGAAGGCCTTTGTGGCTGCAGATGGTAGTCTACGTGAAGAGCTATCAAAGCATCTCGGCAAAGAAACACATGCACAACGAGATCAGTTCTGTAGCTACAGTAACAGAACTAATGCCACTTGATCACAATGCATATTTTTCACATATCAAAATGAGCCAAGGCAGAAGCATACTGGCCAAGAACGGAGGAGAGCACGGCCATACACTGGTATATCTAAAGAGCTAGAGAAGAGGATACAGGAACTAAGAAAAGAGTGTTATTCTCAAAGGCCAGAGAGCTAGTGTTACGTGGCCCATATGCACTAATGGCCGACGAGACAATTTAACAAATTGGAGGCAAATGATTAGCCAGAGGGCAAGGCTAAAGAACTCCTAGAAGTGATAGACCATTTCTATCCAGAGGAATATTTGCGATTTAAGAAATATCGATTCAGTTTTGGACATCTCAATCGTCATTTCTTTAAGGGTTGGGAATAGCAGCAGCAGCTGAAAGCTGAATGAAGCAAGTTGAAATACGACATTCAGGCGCCTGTTGCCACTGTTGTCTCAGATGCCTCTGTTCTTTCCAAGTGTTTGAGGATGTGTCTGCAGACGTATCTGTGGCTTCAGGCTAGATCTGATTGGCCGCTTTCCCCAGCGGAAAGTGTTTCTGATGCGAACCCGGACAATATGCAGCAGACCGCTCATCAGTCTGGGAACAAACGAGCGATCAGACAGAGGCCTCGGTCTGCAATAAACGTAAATATTGAACAGTATGATTCTTGGATTCAAGTGCCCTTGCCGCCCTTGCCTATCTCGCAGGAGATCGACATTGAGGATTTCTCCTCTTCGTCTGTCGAGACGACTGTCTAAAAAAATTTGAAGTGACTTTAACTTTCCTTTCCCTCCGCCATGGCGTTGTCTGTTTGTACTCTTAACGTTAATGGTCCGAGGGACAAGAGTAAAGAGTATCGACTTTCGGTTTTTGGAAAAATAATGAGTGGATATATATTGTTTGCAAGAGTTACATATTTTACATATTTCGTCCGTTGCTGACTCCCAGTGCTTGTGACAGAAATGGAGCGGAACTGCAATTTCCAGTGTTGGTACAAGTAAGTCTACAATTTTTCAATCCCCTTTTTTAAAATTTCAGGTACTGAAGATCTTGGAATTATACACATTTATTAGATGTTTCACTATATCATATACAAATATCACAAGATCACGAACATCAGATAGTTTTATTACGTAACCTTAAAGTGCATGTTTCTCGTCCATGAACACTGTTTCCAGTCCAGCTGAGCTGAAGAAATTCATAAGCGAACGAAGTATCACGCAGGCAAAGTTCTCTGTTGAAACCGGCATTCCTGCCAGTTCGCTTTCATACTACCTCACAGTTTTATTACGTTACCTTAAAGTGCATGATTCTCTTCCAGGATTCCAACTCAAGAGGACTTTAAAAAATTCATCACAGAAAGAGACATCACACAGGTCCAAGTGTGCAAGGAAAAGGGAATACCAACAAGCTCCCTTTCTGTATACATAAGGCATACTAAGGGGCTTAAAGCTTCCCACCAAAGAGCTCTGCTCGTACGATTCACAAAGAAACATCACGCAGTCCAAAGTGTGCGAAGATACCGAAATTCCAACAAGCTCTCTTAATGTATACGTGAACCCGTCAAGGCCGCTAAAATCTTGCCACCAAAGAGCTCTGAACGCGTGGTTCAGAAAGGCAACATCAGCATGTAAGAAAATATTAGGGCGCACCAACATGCTTAATCATAAGAACACAGCAGGCATACAGTAAAGGCTTTTCACTGTATATCTGCTGTTTTTCAATGGTTAGCATATCTTATTACAGCTGCCACCTACACAGGGAGGTATTTTTATAGATATTTACAGAGGAGCAACATGGAGATCGGAATGCTTAGAGCGGAGAATGAAAGGTTGAGGCCAGACAACCGAGGTTGGTGTCTTCTTCTTGTAACTGCTATAGAATTCAATTCTTCAAATGAATTCTTCAGTTCAATTGAATAGGTTTTCAATTCTTGTTTTATTATTATAAGGTTTTTCCATATTCCTTGAGGTTATCACCTACAGAGGAGTAACCTGGAGATCGGAAGGCTGAGCGGAGAACGCAAGATTGAGGGCAGAGAACTTTAGAGCTTTAACATATAGGTTGGTTACACATTTAGGGAATATTGTATAAAACATGGACCATGAGATATGCCTTTTCACTCTAGGAATAAACCTATACTGATCCGTGATTTCTAGCAAATTAGTGTATTATTTCTACTCCCAGGATGATGGGAGTCTGACGGAATTGAAATTCGTGAGCTTAATCGTTTTTTCTTAAACAGTGGTAGACTGTAGTGAGAATTATGAACTCTGACAACAAGAGCAAAAACAAATACATTTCTTTTAAATACGCTACATTATGATTTGAACATCCAACAAACTCATCTGCCTATTAAACTGGACCAGCCCCCACTGAGCCAGAGGCACAGCCCCCGAAGTCTGGGTTTCCAAGAGGCTGGACAGCTGTAAGAATAACCCTGACTAAAATAAAACGAGTAAGCTGGATGTTCTTCTATAATGTCTAAAAAAAATTAATTCTATATGATGTTTTGTTACTTGCTCTTTCACCAATGTTAGCGATTCAATCACTGGAGTTGCAACAGAAGATTGTCAAGATAGCTGCTCCTATAGTTGTAGTTGCAAGATCTGCTTCGATGAAAAAAAATGCTTATTTGGGTGACGAAAGTATGACTTGCCACCGTCGGTTACACGAGACAGCAGAGACGAGTCTCTATGTTTCTATCCAGATGATCTTCACATCTGGCTGCAGAAGCTGCAGATCATCAGATGTACAGATAATAAAAGATTCCAGTATCTCTGTGGTGTGGGAGGGTGGACTTCCAGTATTCTTCCTCAGCCGTGACAGTTTTTATGAAAGATAGGGAAAATTATTTATATCAAAGGTAGAATTGCTTTAGCCTTGGTACCATCCTCTTTGATAACGCTTATGGTGTATGAGTGAGTCTGTGAGAGAGTGTGTTCTGAAAGGATGGCACCCAGGCTAGAATTGCTACAGAGCCTAGGGACAGATGACTCAGAATGTATAGACATGTATGTATATATTGCTGCTTACTAAACAGAGAAAGCATCGAAGTTCTGCTTTAGTGTTTCAATAAAGTTTGTTGTACTTTCAAAAAAAAAAAAAAAAAAAAAAAAAAAAAAAAAATCTTCACAGTTAGTTCATGTTATTTGCAGTTCATGTCATGTGCTGTACGTTTGTAGTACAGGAAATGTACAGACACGGGCCGGGATAACACTAAGATTTGTAAATGTACTACCCAAACTGGCCAGAGGCATGTTGCGACTTGCTGCTTTGGCAGTTTAGTAAATGTTTCGCAACTCACTCATCCTGGCACCTGGGACGAACCAGAAAACGCCATAGAAATTGACCAGAATAAATGACGGTATATTCAACAAAGTAGCCTTTCTTTAGCCAGCTTGGCAAGTGGCGACAGTTGGAACAGCGAGTGGTTCGAAGTACAGAACCTCGCCCGCTTCACCAAACGTAACGGCATATTTTGACTTGATTATCTTGATACAAAGATACCTTCTTATCATTTGGCTCCACATAAACAACACGGGTGACAAAACCGATGTGTTATGTTGGATGGTTCGCCAACATGTTAACACCATATGCCGTCAATATGTCAGTAATGGCCGATTCCTCAGCCATTGGATAGTACCGGCAGAGAAGATATCAGCCGCGGCCTGTCTCACAGAATTCTTTAGGCCGTGAGTATCAAAAAACGACAGGGTACAGGGTAATTCACACACCGTTCCTAACTTGAGGCATAGCAACTTCAGACACAAGACAAAAACCAGAAGGTTTGGAGAGGTCACAACATGCCAAAACACATCCCACATTCTACCAAAACACATCCCACATTCTGCCAAACAGAAAATGTCGTAGCAAATGGCGTGGTCAACTCAAAACGGCACAAATAGCAGACTTTCCTATGCAGGACTGTGTCCACAACTACATACGTGCAGACATGACATCTCACAGAGTCATTCTACACATAACACACCCAAGAACGACAATTTGCAACGGCAAAAGGACCACTAGTTAGGTCTAAATGAGGCAGCAACCTCTCGCCAGCGACCCGCTTCTGCAATTGAAGCTGGGTGGTCTGGCCGGCTGGACCACGCGACACTCTCACATATCCATCCGCCACAGATTAGTCAGAAGAAAACTGTAAAACACGAGAGAAAAACTAAACCTTATGAAACACAATTCTACAGAAATTAATGCACTTACTGAACAGATAAATCACAATCCTTAAATAATGCCGGATAGATTAAATAGGAACAGCTGTTTACTCGATGCTTTGTTATTCAGTCGCACTACTTTCTGGCGGCACTTGCGTACATCGTGTCTGAGGGGATATTCGGTGTTGTGACTCCGCGAGGCTCACTTAGGGTTTGTCGGGATGTCACCTTCTTAGAAACACAGATATCTCTGCTTGTAGTTAACAATCATGATCAACATACCAACGGTGGAATTTTTTTTGTACATTCATATTGAGATAAACAGAAGATTATCATACTCATTGGTGCATTATTTGCGCTGTAACGTGGACAACGCCATCTCATTTCTAGGTTTGAAATAAAAACCGTGAGAAGAAGCATCCAACTAGCTATAGACAGCTCATCTTGGCACAGATTGTACTTCACAAACAGTCAAAATCCTCGGAAAAAATGCGGTTGCATACGAAATGTATAAGTCCACCATTGACCCATATATGTGATTAAGAATATACGTATTGCTCTTTGAATTTTCACTTGTTTCCCTTTTGTACATGACATTTGACACGGCCTTACACATAACTAGTGGCAGTTTAAGTAAAAAGTGTGTAGAAGTAGATTTTCTAGATAGTGTAAGTAAGTTTGATATAGTTTGTATAATATGAATCTTGGTTGAAACCTGATGATAAATTTCATACAGATGGCTATCATTATCTCCACAGCGACAGGAACCTTACTAAACGTTCTAGGAAGAATTCAAATGGGATGGTTCTTCTTTTTAAACAAAGGCTCGCGAAAGGGATATTGTAATGACAAAGTAATAATTCTTATATAACTTGGAGTAAATTGGACAATAATTTCTTTGGATTTGACAAGGATGTAACTTTGGGCTGATAATATCTCCCCCCCTGAAAAATCGCCGTTATTTGCAGTAAAATAGAACATATTATTTGAATATCTAATTGTTGACTTAGCTAAATACAACATGGGGCACATTCTACTCCTAAACTAGACAAACATCGGAAGGAAAGTCTGGGCTAGAAAGAACCTTAATGATGGCTGGCAATTATGCTAGGGAGATGTTCAAGACTTAAGACTTAATATGCAGAAATGTTGGTGGGACTTGTTGAGAAGCCTGAAGGAAAAAGTGCATTGATATAAGCTCAGATATGTGTACCGTGCAAACTGGCCAATGAATAAAATGGAAAAAGAAATGCGCCTGTATAAGGCGAAAGCAGTTGAATTGGCCAATGACATCAAAACTCACACATGGGACATATTCTACTCATCTCGACAAACAAGCATCTCATACTAGCATAACAGACTCGCATACTAGCTTATTGACAACTTCTTTCATGTGGCTTTCAGCATACTATTTTGAAGATCTTTGAAGCGTGTCAAGAAGCGTGTTGCGGATTATCAGGGACAACCCTGTCATCGAGCAGACAAGGCCAATAGCAGCATCTGTGGAAATCGGGGCCTATGATTATGTCAACATCTTGGTCAAGGTTCAGCAAATGATAAAATTTATGGTGTAAAATTGTTTGCAAAAGTAGACATTTAATTTTATTTCTTCACATTTATTGTGAACTTGTGATTATGTAAGATAGCAGGTAAGAATAGATGAGCATTTGTAATACAAACATGTTAACAGTACAAAGTGAGCATTTTTTTAACTTGCTTGTGTCGAGACTGGAAGTCTTAGTGCCCACTTAGTTTGATACGAATGATGAACACAAAATAAGGAATAGATTATAGAAAGATGTTCCATACTTGAGCATCTACATATAGTGTATCTTATAGCTTGTATCTGCTGTGTTCAGAATGTTAACACCTTTTCCATGCTAACATGTATTGGTTCAAATGTATGGGTCCCAGGCTCAAGTATGGGTCAGGAAGTGATTCTAGCTCTTTACTTTATATTTCACATGTGTAATGTACAAGTCCATTAATATCAGCACATAGACCAGTTCGCATGTGTTAACGTGTGTAGTCATCTTCGCTGTTATAGGTAATCGTTCCGAGATGAAGAACGAGACCTCACGGATTACTGTTCCAGTCAGACACATTCCTGATAAGGGCTTGTCAAGAGGACCGAGGGTACGATATTTGAAATAAGTCTTGCAGTTAACCCTTATACTTATTTTCATTAATTTCAATTCATAATCAGGTCATTCAATCAATCAAGTTCAGGCAGAAAGGGAAGTAGTAAATGTGGAAGAGCCCAGGGGTTTATGGACAACTTACAACTTCCTCAAAGTCAAAGAAGCAAAAGACCACGAAGATTCTAGCCTCCAAGACTACCATAACAAGATTGAGTGATCGGCACCACATGTGGAGAAGGGGGAAGTGCAACAAGGGGGAATTGCATTCAGGACCATGACAATGCGAGGGCAATGAGGGCAATATTGTATGCCACTACCAAGGCCAGAATGACAACCTCCCTTGTTTTGCACACACATTGAATCTTACTGCCCAAAATATGCTTAATGTGAAAGGCGAGATCTCAGATGTCTTCAGGTAATTTTATGCGGGACTGTTTGCGAAAGAGCCAGCCAGCCCATTTCTCACTTGGATCATGAAGGGTTTCCGGATAAAGGCCAGCTGAGTTGGAATGAGTGCCACTTTAATTACCGACTAAGTAGCGCATATTGTAAAGTGTGTGAGACTGAATGGGAGATGGAGGAGTCCCTCAGTGTACGAGATATATGGTGATCCCTCATGAACCCTATCAGAATGCTCACCAGGATGCACAGCCTCGTGACGTTAGGAATGCCTTAACTCAGTTCTTCGCAGAAATTCGCACAACAGCAGAATGCTTGATTTGTTTATTTCCATGTACCTGTGTTACTTATAGGTTTGACACCAATTCAGAACATACGACCACGCAAAAAAACTACTGCGCCAATTAAAGAGCATGTATGCGCAATCCTACCGCACAGGAACCTGAAGATTTTCTACAGATGGAAACAGCACCTCCTTGACAGTCAGAAGCTGTATCTTTCTACGATACAGCGAATTGTCAGAAGAACAAGTTCAAGCACTGGAGACTATCATTGGTCCATGGCCCGAAAAGTCGCGGAAAAATAAAGAACAGCATTTTCAGGTGGAGGTACGGTAGAGGTGGCGGCCGTCAACACACCATAATATCATGCAACATTACTGTATATGCCCGCACGACCAATCTCTTCTCAAACATATTTTGTTGTTTTTGTAATGATTCATTGTTCATATTTTCTATAAGTACCTTTCGTTATTCCTAATAATCATTACTCTGTAACTCCTGTTCATTCCGAAGTGTTATAATTTAACAGTTACCGTTGTTGTACATTTCACTTTCATTGATAATAATAATAAAGTAGTCTGTTTTGCTGGCATTCATCTTTTTTTATGAGGAGCACCTGAAATTCTTTCCTTTTACCTAATTTGTTTGGTTGGGTGCTCAACTTTCCAAAAAAATGAACTTTCGAGCCCTGTATCGAATTGGTCTTTTTCTATCTTATTCCAGAAGGAACATGTGTCGTTAAGCATGCGTGTACACAGAACAGTGGCAGACTTGAGCCTGCGCTGTTTCCAGGAGCCTGACGGCATCATGAAGCAGTGGATGGATGGCAAGTTATTTCCGAACCAGGCATGAACGAATGTAACGCAATATCTGCTTGCAGACCTGAGGGGAGTAGCTAAGGAGGACGCATACAACATCCTCCTAAGCTTCAATCAGACGGATATCGATCAGTGCGAGTTAAGGAGGCGATGCCAGGAGGCCGAGGTGAGATCTACCAAGCCTCGAAGTCACATGTTTTTCCTTGTTTGCGGAAAGGTGGGCCCGATAAGTTGTGAACTGGGGGGATAGACTTATGGACGGCCTTAGTTGAAGAGAATTCCTGTATGAAAATATTGTGCCGTTGTCTTGATAAGTTAACACTAGAAGACCAAGACATTGCCTTTTGTTTACACTAATTCAGGACAAAACGTGTATGTGTAGCTGAAAGATTAACGCTTCAGACCTGTTATAATATACTCTTGTTCCTCTACGAAGGCTCATTAGTACAAGCTAATTTTGCTGTTTTAGTTTATCTTTTTAAAACGAAATCTTAAATGGTATAGAGGTAATTTTGTGTGATGAATTTATAACCAGAAAAGACATGTGATGAATTATCTGTCATTACAGTCCTACAGTCACAGCAACATCCAGGAGTGCAAACAGACACTGCCCCTACAACCTGCGTAGGAGATGAAGGTTCAGACATTTGGTTCCGTTATTAAATGAACTCTGTTAGATTCTTCTGGATTATCATACAGTAAAATACAGGATATTTCTAGCTATATAGCTTTAGGCTACACCAAGTAATTTTTATGGATGACGTCCGCGCGCGCATTGATTTTGGTCTGTTCCCAGAAAAAAAACAAGAAATTCCGCTGCCTGTAACTATGACCAAAGAGGTCCTTTTTAATATACTGTGTTTCTGTAGGCCTGCAAAATCAATGGAATATGGAAAGAAACAGGACAGGACAACAACTGCTGTTCAACTTCAACTGATTTATTCAAATTATTGCTGTTTTCCTGATGAATAAAAGAATTGTTAGTTGTTACACTGTGTTCTCTCATTCAATTTGTGTCCTAACATGCGTCGTCGACTATGATATTTCAAATCTGGACATCTTGTTTTTTTCGGCCCTTCTTGTTTTTTTCGGCCCTTCTTGTTTTTTTTTCGCGCTCTCGCATTAGATGTTGGGTCTACAAAGGACGTCATCCATAAAAATTACTTGGTGCAGCCTAATCGTAGCAGGCACACTGCACTTCAATGTTGAGCATTGTCAGTAAATCATTGATTCTACGTAGCCTGTTATTTGTTATCCTGAATGCATACGGTACATGACAAATTATTCCTGTCACGAAGTCGAACCCCAGATTGCCCAAATGGAGCTAATCTGGAATCCAGTCTATATCGTTGTTAGTTTATTTATAATTTTTTTATTCATTTTATTTGTTAGGCCATGTGCTCTACGGGGTAGAAGGAGCCTTCCACTGCCGAGGTATCTTTGGCAGCGGCAAGCGCCTTCTGCCCCGCAGAGCACCCGGGCTAATGACGATATAGACTTGATTCCAGGAGGTTTAGACTATGGAGCGTACAGTTGTGTCAAATCTATGTTCACAGAATAGCTTACCCGGGGCACCCCATGAATATACCTTCCAAATAGCAGAACAATCCAATGCCCTCCGGAATTGAACCCTACCTGGACCGCCCCATGCAGACCCTCTTTCAGTACTGTTGGGATTGAAGATGTATACTTTTGTATATATACATATACATGTACTTGTATATGTATTTTTGTCCTACATCAATTCATGTACCATATACATGTACATGTATCAGTTTTCAGAATGGAGGTTCTGGGTGAGTTTGACCCAGCCCTGCCCATGGGTGCACACTACTGTAGTAACCAGCTCACCGCGGAGGAGTACGAAAAACAGGGGTCAGAGGCCACCAGACAGGCACTGCTGGTAAAACTCTTTCTTTTCTGATCTGATTAACCACACAACACGCCTCTTTTACACCCAAACAACGTTTTATGCATGATTCAAGTTATAAAAGATTAAAAGATGTAATCCTTCCCTTGAGTGTAGAGAGTCACTTGCAGACAAATAGGTATGTACATGTATTTCTAAGTTGCATACTGTAATTCTTGTTTCTTTTTCTGTAACTTTATGTTCACTGTTTTCACGGTCACCAAGAAGATTAGATTCAACAGGGCTCCGTCTTCCAATTTATTGTAATTTTCTGTCATGTAACTCATGTTCATCAGCACTCCCTTTGGTCCATTGCAGGAACTGCAGGAGGCAATGAAGCAGAACCCTGAGCTGTACAGACAGGTTCTGGGAAAGAAGAGAATAGATGAGGGAAATGTCTTCTCAAAACTCAAGGTTCGTATGCTCTATGTATCATCAGTTGTATTTATCTTTTGCAGCTGTAATTAATAACATTTATAAGCCTCTTCCTTCATCACACATAGTACCATACATTTTAGGTGACCAGTTTTGTGAAACATTTAGCACTACAGACCTCTACATAAAAATAATTGTATTATGCTTTATAATATAAGTGGTGTTATAAGTGGCACAGATGTTGGCTAATTCTTGTTTTTCCCTGCATTAACCAGGGAAAGTTGATGACTGCTGTGAAGGGTGATGAATATGGGAAGGAGAAAGTGACAGAGTTCGAAAGTCATGTGAAGATGGCTGAGCTGCATGAGGAGATGTTCAAAGTGTTTGAATATGCACAAGGTAAAAATTGTTTAACACAGATCATATCCTTGTCATTATAAGCATTGCATATACTTTCTGTAATGGATAACAAAGTTCTTTGAACAAAACCAAAGAGTTTAAATCTAGCCGGTATTTTGGTGCCTTCCTGTCACCTTCCTTAGGGCAAGGACATTATATACTAAGTAATGTCCTTTCTTAGGGCAACGTGCTGACTGTTCCACTTTACACTGTAGCTAGGTGTTGCTACTGCAGCACAAAGAAAGCCAGTATTGCCCCAAGGAAGGTGGCGGACTGTCACTGAAATGTCATCTAGTTATCAACATTTAGGTTGTGTACAAAAAAATGTTTTTCAGTGATTTACCAACCTGATGAAACTATTCACGGGCATAACATGTAATATATGGCCGGTTATCAAAGTGAAATACAAAGTCACATTTCACATACACCAGGGCTCGAAATTCATTTTTGGAAATAGGTGCACTGGTGCACCCAACCAAAAAAATTAGGTGCACAGAAAGAATTTTGGGTGCACCACAAAATAAAGTTGAAACTTCAAACTTTCAAACCAGTAATACATCAAAGAAAGTACAACTGTTGCAAAAGGTTATTTTGCTTTTTCTGATACTTATATTTCAAGAATATCCTCCCATATAGTGTACAATAGTACCTTTACCCTATAGCCTACAAAAATATTTAGGTGCACCAGTGCACCCACAGTCAAAAATTAGGTGCACAGCTCCAATTTTGGGTGCACACAGGTGCGCATGCACCCAGCATTTCGAGCCCTGTACACTGTACAGTAGTGAAATAACACTTGATACGATGGATTACAAAATGATGGGTTATGCACATTGGGAGGAAAATTTAGATCCAACTGTTGATAGATCATTTGTATTTTTCAGAGGAAAGGACCATGACTAGAAAGTCAAAGAGACTGGCAGAAAAAAGAGCGAAGAAAGAGCAGCCTGCCACCCCGGATAAGTGTTCCTCTGGGGAGGGGGATACCTACACCACACCACCCCAGTTTGTCCCCCCACCCCCTCCACCATACCCCCCTCCTGTGGCTACACCCATGGCACTCAGGGAGAGAACCAACATGCAGTCAACTTCTGCACCTGCTGCAAAGAAAAAGACATCTGACAAGAATGGGTATGTACATTCTATGATTTAATCACAGGTTAGCGATGTGTGCTAGCTACATACAAATTACAATACAATACAAATACAATACCACTGTGTATTAACTTTTAGATTTGCTAAAAGTAAAAGTAAAAGCATCATGCTTCCTAAAAAATTTTCTTCTTTTATCATGATCCTGAATTGCGTTGAAACTTAATGCTAGTAGTGCAATTCGGCTTCGCTACGGCTCATATTTTTAGCCAGGCACACATGTCAGCACTTACCTTCTTGATTAGTGTGAATGTTCTTTTATGTGCAGAGGTTTGATGCCTAAGGCTAACGCCTAAAGCTCCAGCATACGAGGCTTCAGGCTTTACATCACCATCTGAAATGACAAATGCAATCCCTTACAACATGTCTGTGCCGGGGCCGACCCTGGGATCAAACCCCTGCCCACGGATCCACAAATTTGATCCATATGGCAAAACAGGAATATTCATAAAAGAATTTCATATACAGTATTGGTCTGTAGCTTAACCCTTTCTTGCTATTGTCCAGGCTTATGCATGGCTCCACCACCTCCATCAACAGTGTCCACTCTGAACTGCTTGCCTCCAACCAGATGCTTCGGCTCAGACCAACTAGGGTTAAACGGTATGTAGTTCTTTCTCAGTTGACATAACACAATACTAGTAATGGGTATTAATGATTAACCATGGCATTTTAACACCACCACTGCTGCAATATGACTTTGGACAGATTTTTGTGCCTTTCAGTCCAAGCAGTTTTACACATTTGGTATCCCTTTTCCCTTTTTCTAATTAGCACGAATCACAAAGTTGTTTGCAGAAACTTGCTCGTTGGTAAGCAGACAAAATCTAATATGGCTGGCAAATAAGGTACTTAGTCGGGATAAAATTCTAACCATTTCAGAAAAACGCATCAATATTCACTGGTATTCATCTGCATATATTGGTGTAGGGATAACATCAATTGTTTCTCAGATTTCATACAATGTTGCTGCACTTCTCACCCAGATCTCCAGGTGGCACCCCGTACTACCGCCCCAGACACGCCCGCCAAAAGCTGAAGGCTGTGGAGATGTCGTATGACAGCATCGGCAGCTTCAACCTCAGCAGCCCCTTCAGCCTCTTCAACTGCTCCCTGCTGCAGAAATTCCGCAATGCCCGCAGTCCGGCCAGTCCTGCAGACCACCAGCAGACTGCAGAATCCCCACACAGCCCTGCTAACTTCTCTCCCTGAACCTTAAAGTGGACGGTTATGATCTCCAAGCAGATCTATTGGTTGCAAAGACCGTATCCAACTGGCAAAAGGGGTTTTAATCGCCTCCTCTTGCCAGTCGAATATAGTCTTTGCCACAGATAGATCTGCTAGGACCTAAAAAAAAAAGCTTTGACCAAAAAACGTCCTTACACAACTTTTTCTGTTTTATTTTGTTTATTCGAGTGCAACCTCTGTTAACATTAATCTGCCGGTTTACAAAAAAACGTTGTTGTACAACTTTTTATGTTTTATTTTGCTCATTCAAATGTTTAAACTACATTATCATTTATCTGCCAGGTTCCATAAATCCGCCACTCAACAGTGGGATTGAGAGATCTCTTGTGCATAACCCCCCAGGTATGCACAGCTTAGATATAAAGGAGTGCATTATACTGGGGAACATTGGGTTGGAGATCTGTTTGGACATGTCTTTTCAGGGTGGCGGAATTATGTACCCTTGTGGAATTATGTTATTACAGTATATGTTAAATCTATAACTTAGCGATACATTCCTAATTTTGTTGAGCCTGGCATCCAGTCTATCATTGTTGGGACAGAAGGGGTTTTCTGCCGCCAAGGTAATGTTTGGCGCCCAGTAGGAGTTGAACTGGCCACGACGAGGCCCATAACAACTACCGCATAAAAAAACCACTGAGTGCAAATGATTACCCCAGCGGCATAGAGCTCTGTCTGTCCCAAACAAACCTTGGCCTAGCGACGATAGACTGGATTATAGGTTAGATTTTGTTCATTCTAATAACATCTCACTCAGGTTAAACTTGACATCATTCCAAAAACTGAAGACAACTTCATGTAATGTTTTCACTGTAAATATGTTCAAAACATAGCAATCTTTAGCCAAGAGGTATAGAAGGAAAAGATGATAAGAAGATTATATTTTTCAACTAAATTTTAGAAGAAACCACAAGTTCTGATCATGTCAAAAGTGGAAAAATAGTGCTAAAAGTGGAGATAGAATTTATGTTAGTTGCAGGTAGATGTATTTCTGTCTCATTGTAAGCCAAAAGCATTGTTTTAAAAAATCTCCCGGTAATGGCTTTCGCTTGTTTTACCCTTGATGCTATGATGTTCCTCCAGTAATACTGGCACATATGATAAGATTATTAGTTTAACTGTTAAACGTTACATATGTCTTCTATATTTGTGTATCTAATAGATCTGAATACCATACACATGTAACATGACACCAAAGAAACTAGCAATATAGCCTTCTACCAAGTATGTAAAACAATATACCCAAAAAATCAGATAACGCTGTAACCTCAACATTGTAGTCCTCTTTATTCTAGGTATCGGTAGATCACTTATTTTGTCCTAAACTCCAGAAGGCGGTGTTATTTTCCACTAGATTATGTATCAATCAATACATAATCAGCCGACTTTGTACAGAATTCCGCTTGTGGTGAATTACACAAGGTGTGCTTTTTAAAACAATATGATACTCACTAAACCCCTGCAGACCCTACCAGTGTATTCCCTATGCATAAACATACATTTTTAAACTTGGATATTTTCGGCGTAAATGAGGGTGGTTAAGCACAATAAGAAGGCCAATTGATAATAAGATATAAAAGAACACATAGCAAGACGAGTTTTTCTTAACCACCCTGACATTCTTTTTGTAATCTAACTTTTGTCAGGCATTGTCAGGCACATTATAAAAAACACATAGGCTGTGGGTCACCTGGGGGATTTGGTAGACTACTGAATGCTTTAGGATGGGCACGGGACTAGTGTGTACTTTATCGTATACTGTAAAAAATGTTCATTTCTACTTCCTAAAATTATCATCTATTGGAAAGTAACTCCTCCCTCTAGGGTTTAGGACTCATTTAAATGAAGCAATAACAGTTTTTGTAGCATTTTACCAAGAAGTAAGCACATAAATCTTAACATTTCCATCTATTTAACAAGCAGAATAGATCCATGTACATGTATAAAACTCTATGGAGTTCATCTTTAAGTACATAAACTTACACTTGTATAAAAGAGCTTGCATATTCAAATGTAGTTGTCCATTATTTTGATTATTTTTGATTGTTCATTTGGCCTTTTTTTTAAATCTACACTTTAAACAGTTTAATTAAATTCTTACACACATTTTTAAAGCATAGAGTAACCTTAATCAATTGATATGACTTGCTTTTCTTAACAGTTACCGAAAATTCATTTTTCCTGGAATAAATCACCTGCAAGGATAACGAACCCTAGCATACAAAACAAGAAAATGAATTACACTCTTGGATGAGTGATACAGATATCTTGACTAAAACAATGCTTTTCATCAGGACTAATTGTACAAGGAAAGAAGGCACAGTGGAAAGAAATGAAGAAAGACTGAATGCAGCCAGAGGCTGTTTCCACAACCTCTGAGCCGCAGAACACAGTGAATCATCATCATCAATTGTACAAACTAAAAATCATCCATATCATTGTCTACTAGGTTGTCTATATTTGTTCCTAAGGCTGCACCAAGTAATTTTTATGGATGACGTCCGCGCGCGCATTGATTTTGGTCTGTTCCCAGAAAAAAAACAAGAAATTACGCTTCCTGTAACTATGACCAAAGAGTTACGACAGTGCCGCAAATCGTCAGATTAACGTAAAACTCGTCCCGCGAAATGCATAAATAAACGCCTAAGGCTATTGGCAGGATCATCCTGTCAGCAGTAGAAAAAAATGCACTGCTGACAGGATGATCCTGACAGCAGTGGGATATGGAAAGAAACAGGACAGGACAACAACTGCTGTTCAACTTCAATTGATTTATTCAAATTATTGCTGTTTTCATGATGAATAAAAGCATTGTTAGTTGTTACACTGTGTTCTCTCATTCAATTTGTGTCCTAACATGTGTCGTCGACTATAATATTTCAAATCTAGGCATCTTGTTTTTTTCGGCCCGTCTTGTTTTTTTTCGCGCTCTCGCATTAGATTTAGGGTCTCCAAAGGACGTCATCCATAAAAAATACTTGGTGCAGCCTTAAGCTAAATATCGGATTTTACTTGTGGTGTGGGACATGTACACTCAGTATCCTAAATACCAACATATGTCATTTATTATCCGATGAAATTGCGCAGAGATGACTGCAGCTTTTTCGACCGACTCACATGGGCAAAAGAAAATCGGGGTGGGAGCCATACATTTAAGAGGTGATTGCTGATATGGTATTTCGATACAAGTATCACTATTCATAGGAGATTTCCAAGTCTTGTTTGAGGCTGGCAAATGCATTTATCTTTCTGTGCTACTAGCATAACTTTATCTAGAGACTTCTGATACATCAGAAAAATATCATTGAAAGTTACCGTTATTGGATCTGATTAGAATAAAATACGAATAACTTTCCTCTTATAACGTGAATGATCTGAGAATTCTTCCATTCCTATCTTTAACAAAATGGCTGAAATATGTCTTTTCCAGAAGCATCAGCCCCTTTTGCAGTATAACCAGATGGATAATAACGCTAAGAACAGCTACTTGGTGGATACTTGCTTATTGCTGTGCACTTGCGCATCTTAACATTGTGAAGAACGTATGGTTGTTGTACTTCATTTTCTTTATATGGCTTGATCACATAGTTCTGTGCCTACATATCAATTCAATGACGACATTGTGCTAGGTCTTTAGTACTCGGTCTTTGTTTGACCTACCCACGCATTGCCCACTGGTTATTGTGTATTATACATTGATAACTGAAGAACTGAGGCCTGGCCACAGGCCAAACATCCACTTGGAAAGCAAGGTGCACAACTGACAACTAACTGCTGGCCCATCTCAAGGCAAAGGGGAAGGATGCGGAAATGCTATTATCAACTGCAGGCATGTACCTGGCATCATATATATATTTTCACTATCAGGTAGCAAGCAACACTTGACATTTTCAGTTTAAAAATGTATCCGTTACTCTGGCTTTCTTCACCTTGCACACAGAACAACACTAGACCAATACAGTTCCCAGAATCCACCATTGGCTTTAATCGAGATACTCAGTAAATGTAGACAGGAGGCAAAGTTGGACGACCTGTCGGATTGAAAAAAAAAGCATTGGTCTTTGACAAGATGAAGGTGAAGTCAACTTTCAGGTACTCTTTATTAAGTCAACGGGAGAGTTGATTGGCTTGACTGACCTTCAAAGTATCAACGAAAAAATTTAGAGCTTCGAAGCAAGGATGCAGCCCAAATAGCCCAGATCTGGTGACAGTACGTGACACACTTCATGGCATGTGTGATGAGGGGGCTTTTCACAAGCCCGGAGTTCGTGTTTGCCTATTATCCATGTAGGAACTTCACCAGCGAACATCTCTTTTGCGCCATCAAGCCAAACAAAATGTTTTTGAAATAACGTCTATGACCCTTGCTAAAAAGTAGTAGTTTGTTTAAGCTAAAACAATCTTTCCCTTTACCACCTGCAAGTGGCTACGGCCTAGGAACAGTGGTAACTTGCTTGAATGCCCCGCCTATCTGAGCGAAGGATCCATAAAGGCGGCCCTTTCACAGTATGGCGGAGTCATTTCTGTGAAGTATCCGACCTACCCACCACCCCCTTTCGATAACATCATGATGTGCTGAGGTTGCATTCATCGAGAAAGAAGACCCTTAATTTAACGAATTTGGCACAGTGCAGGACAGCCAACCCATGCGAATCAAGGGTTCTCTTACATCCTAAACGTCACAAGACAGTACCGAATGAAGATGACTGAGCATATTCCAAACTTCATCCGGATTCGAAGTGAACTGGTGACCACCAGGTACAACGGGGAGAGGCAGTACCGGATTGAGCTTGCTAGAGCTCAAACGGTAGGAGGGTCGGAAACAGTATTGTTATTGTTCCGGTAAAATATCTAGGCAAGGAAAAATCATGCAAAACTGTGGCAAGAAGGGGCATCTGTTTGTAGAATGCCCTCTCGATACGTGTGCCCCTTGTTTTCAACTTGGACATAAATCTCAAAATCATCAAAATGCTGTCACATGTTCTGTATGTGGTGTTCAGGGCCATGTTCATCTGGCGTGTCCTAAATCATTTGCCCATGTAGCGGCTACTGGTAGCATTGTGTCTCTGCAGGCGTGTTTGTTACGGAACCGGAGACTACCTCAGTAACTGAGGGTGGTCCCGATAAAACCGAAACCGTTCTCATACCAAAACTAGTATCGAACCTGAAATTATATCCCAAACTGGACCTGAACCCAAGATTGGGATTAAACCCGATCTGGATATCCAACCCATTACTCCGGATTTAAATGAATCTGACACAAATTGTAGGAATAGCGCACCAAAATATTGGCAGTTTCCATGTGAGAATGACTATTCGTGACCATTCCTTTGTGAATAGATATAGTGCTTACATTAGTTGAATTAGTACTGTAAGATTTAAGAATCTGATTTTCAATAATAACACTTCGTTTTGGATACAATCCAGCATGAACGTTCTGTTGGATACGGTGTATGCCAAAAAACACTGCAGGACCAAAGCAGTAACGTGTCCTTTGTGCAGGGAGGGAACCCATGACACTGAGTGAAGTTAGGACAACAATACCAACAGGAACTTGAAAACTGGTGGTGGCCAAGTGTACTATTTCTAAAAGGTCTAGGCCATTCCAGTCCTTGCATAGCTGTGTCCATTGCCAGTAATATTTTTCACTGTATTTAACAAACTTGAATGATATGAATCTGCCAATAATAATTCAAGATGGGGCGATAACTAGTTCTTGAGCTTAATATTGTTTTTGTTCTTTTCAAAACACAGTAGTGGAGTGTAGGGTGAGAATTGTTGAATCTAGCAACAAGAGCAAAAACAAATACAAAAACACATTTTTTCATACACTTCATTGTGACTTAAACATCCAACAAACTCATCTACCTAGACTGAACCAGCCCCCACTGAGCCAGAGACACAGTCCCCGAAGTCTGGGTTTCCAAGAGGCTGGACAGCTGTAAGAATAACCCTGACTAAAAGCCCCGAGGAAGCTGGATGCTCTGCTATAATATCTAAAAAATTAATTCAAAATTATGCTTTGTTATTTGCTCTTTCACCAATGTTAACGATTCAGTCATATCAGTGGAGTTTGTTTAGAATATTGTCAAGATAGCTGTAGTTGCAATCAATAGTTGCAGGCTGTGCTTCGTTGCAAGAAAACGCTTATTTGGGCGACGAAAGTATGAATCGCCGCCGTCGGTTACACTAGATGGCAGAAATCATTTTCTCTATATTTTTTATCTAGATGATCTTCACAGCTAGTTCATGTTATTTGCAGTTCATCTCAGGTGCTGTACGTTTGTTGTAGAGGAATTGCACAGACAGGGGCCGGGAGAACAAAGATTGCTAAATGTACTACCCAGATGCAAGTTGCGACTTGCTGCTCTGGCACTTACAGTACATGTTTCGCAATTCACTCATTCTGGCACCTGGGACGAACCAGAAAACACCGTAGAAATTGACCAGAATAAATGACGGTATATTCAACAAAGGCCAGTAGCCTTTCTTTAGCCAGCTTGGCATGTGGCGACAGTTGGAACAGCGAGTGGTTCGAAGTACAGAACCTCGCCCGCTTGGTGACCGCCCTATGTTCCGAAATCCCTATGTTCCGAAATCCCTATGTTCCGAAATCTCTATGTTCCGAAATCCCCATGTTCCGAAATCCCTATGCTCCGAAATCTAACAGAATAAAATCGAAATTCAAGGTGAATATAAATGTATAGTATATGTAACTAAATGTTCCAACTCTGGGCCATAATTCGGTAGAGAGTTGTGGCTTAACGAGGTTCATGGTGGCATTTAGATTTTGATCTTAGATCCTATACCTTCCTCTGATACTCTTCTCTTGTGCCATTTGGGAGATCCTGAACTCTGTTAAATTTGAACCAGAGGCCGAACCGCATCGCAAATGTCTTGTTCATGTATGAGTGAATATTTTTCATTTCCCTATATTTTTAAAAAGTATATATATATTTAATTGCATATCTAACTGGCGCGAGGTCATTAGATATCTCAATCTTTGAAATCTTAATTCTCCGAATACCAAGCAGCATTTGGACAGTTTGGACTATAAAATATCAAAATATGAAAGATTTTCGAGATTTGTATAAAAAATCTTGAAATTTTCTTTGAAAAGAGTTTTTGATAGCTAGTTCAAATAAATTGAATTTTTTTATAGCTAATGCAAAAATCTCGAAATTTTCGAAAGCTGATATAGAAAAATCCAATCTTTTTTAAAAGATCAAACGGAGTTTTAAATGCGTCATGGACTCTAAGAAATATGGCCGTGTGTTGGAACATTTCGATAGGGGTTTTTGAACTTATATGGCATAGGGATTTCGGAACATTGGGATTTCGGAATATAGGGATTTCGGAATATAGGGATTTCGGAACATAGGGATTTCGGAACATAGGGCTGTAACCGCCCGCTTCACCAAACGTAACGGCATATTTTGACTTGATTATCTTGATACAAAGATACCTTCTTATCATTTGGCTCCACATAAACAACACGGGTGACAAAACTGATGTGTTATGTTGGATGGTTCGCCAACATGTTAACACCATATGCCGTCAATATGTCAGTAATGGCCGATTCCTCAGCCATTGGATGGTACCGGCAGAGAAGATATCAGCCGCGGCCTGTCTCACAGAATTCTTTAGGCCGTGAGTATCAAAAAACGACAGGGTACAGGGTAATTCACACACCGTTCCTAACTTGAGGCATAGCAACTTCAGACACAAGACAAAAACCAGAAGGTTTGGAGAGGTCACAACATGCCAAAACACATCCCACATTCTACCAAAACACATCCCACATTCTGCCAAACAGAAAATGTCGTAGCAAATGGCGTGGTCAACTCAAAACGGCACAAATAGCAGACTTTCCTATGCAGGACTGTGTCCACAACTACATACGTGCAGACATGACATCTAACAGAGTCATTCTACACATAACACACCCAAGAACGACAATTTGCAACGGCAAAAGGACCACTAGTTAGGTCTAAATGAGGCAGCAACCTCTCGCCAGCGACCCGCTTCTGCAATTGAAGCTGGGTGGTCTGGCCGGCTGGACCACGCGACACTCTCACATATCCATCCGCCACAGATTAGTCAGAAGAAAACTGTAAAACACGAGAGAAAAACTAAACCTTATGAAACACAATTCTACAGAAATTAATGCACTTACTGAACAGATAAATCACAATCCTTAAATAATGCCGGATAGATTAAATAGGAACAGCTGTTTACTCGATGCTTTGTTATTCAGCCGCACTACTTTCTGGCGGCACTTGCGTACATCGTGTCTGAGGGGATATTCGGTGTTGTGACTCCGCGAGGCTCACTTAGGGTTTGTCGGGATGTCGCCTTCTTAGAAACACAGATATCTCTGCTTGTAGTTAACAATCATGATCAACATACCAACGGTGGAATTTTTTTTGTACATTCATATTGAGATAAACAGAAGATTATCATACTCATTGGTGCATTATTTGCGCTGTAACGTGGACAACGCCATCTCATTTCTAGGTTTGAAATAAAAACCGTGAGAAGAAGCATCCAACTAGCTATAGACAGCTCATCTTGGCACAGATTGTACTTCACAAACAGTCAAAATCCTCGGAAAAAATGCGGTTGCATACGAAATGTATAAGTCCACCATTGACCCATATATGTGATTAAGAATATACGTATTGCTCTTTGAATTTTCACTTGTTTCCCTTTTGTACATGACATTTGACACGGCCTTACACATAACTAGTGGCAGTTTAAGTAAAAAGTGTGTAGAAGTAGATTTTCTAGATAGTGTAAGTAAGTTTGATATAGTTTGTATAATATGAATCTTGGTTGAAACCTGATGATAAATTTCATACAGATGGCTATCATTATCTCCACAGCGACAGGAACCTTACTAAACGTTCTAGGAAGAATTCAAATGGGATGGTTCTTCTTTTTAAACAAAGGCTCGCGAAAGGGATATTGTAATGACAAAGTAATAATTCTTATATAACTTGAAGTAAATTGGACAATAATTTCTTTGGATTTGACAAGGATGTAACTTTGGGCTGATAATATCTCCCCCCTGAAAAATCGCCGTTATTTGCAGTAAAATAGAACATATTATTTGAATATCTAATTGTTGACTTAGCTAAATACAACATGGGGCACATTCTACTCCTAAACTAGACAAACATCGGAAGGAAAGTCTGGGCTAGAAAGAACCTTAATGATGGCTGGCAATTATGCTAGGGAGATGTTCAAGACTTAAGACTTAATATGCAGAAATGTTGGTGGGACTTGTTGAGAAGCCTGAAGGAAAAAGTGCATTGATATAAGCTCAGATATGTGTACCGTGCAAACTGGCCAATGAATAAAATGGAAAAAGAAATGCGCCTGTATAAGGCGAAAGCAGTTGAATTGGCCAATGACATCAAAACTCACACATGGGACATATTCTACTCATCTCGACAAACAAGCATCTCATACTAGCATAACAGACTCGCATACTAGCTTATTGACAACTTCTTTCATGTGGCTTTCAGCATACTATTTTGAAGATATTTGAAGCGTGTCAAGAAGCGTGTTGCGGATTATCAGGGACAACCCTGTCATCGAGCAGACAAGGCCAATAGCAGCATCTGTGGAAATCGGGGCCTATGATTATGTCAACATCTTGGTCAAGGTTCAGCAAATGATAAAATTTATGGTGTAAAATTGTTTGCAAAAGTAGACATTTAATTTTATTTCTTCACATTTATTGTGAACTTGTGATTATGTAAGATAGCAGGTAAGAATAGATGAGCATTTGTAATACAAACATGTTAACAGTACAAAGTGAGCATTTTTTTAACTTGCTTGTGTCGAGACTGGAAGTCTTAGTGCCCACTTAGTTTGATACGAATGATGAACACAAAATAAGGAATAGATTATAGAAAGATGTTCCATACTTGAGCATCTACATATGGTGTATCTTATAGCTTGTATCTGCTGTGTTCAGAATGTTAACACCTTTTCCATGCTAACATGTATTGGTTCAAATGTATGGGTCCCAGGCTCAAGTATGGGTCAGGAAGTGATTCTAGTTCTTTACTTTATATTTCACATGTGTAATGTACAAGTCCATTAATATCAGCACATAGACCAGTTCGCATGTGTTAACGTGTGTAGTCATCTTCGCTGTTATAGGTAATCGTTCCGAGATGAAGAACGAGACCTCACGGATTACTGTTCCAGTCAGACACATTCCTGATAAGGGCTTGTCAAGAGGACCGAGGGTACGATATTTGAAATAAGTCTTGCAGTTAACCCTTATACTTATTTTCATTAATTTCAATTCATAATCAGGTCATTCAATCAATCAAGTTCAGGCAGAAAGGGAAGTAGTAAATGTGGAAGAGCCCAGGGGTTTATGGACAACTTACAACTTCCTCAAAGTCAAAGAAGCAAAAGACCACGAAGATTCTAGCCTCCAAGACTACCATAACAAGATTGAGTGATCGGCAGCACATGTGGAGAAGGGGGAAGTGCAACAAGGGGGAATTGCATTCAGGACCATGACAATGCGAGGGCAATGAGGGCAATATTGTATGCCACTACCAAGGCCAGAATGACAACCTCCCTTGTTTTGCACACACATTGAATCTTACTGCCCAAAATATGCTTAATGTGAAAGGCGAGATCTCAGATGTCTTCAGGTAATTTTATGCGGGACTGTTTGCGAAAGAGCCAGCCAGCCCATTTCTCACTTGGATCATGAAGGGTTTCCGGATAAAGGCCAGCTGAGTTGGAATGAGTGCCACTTTAATTACCGACTAAGTAGCGCATATTGTAAAGTGTGTGAGACTGAATGGGAGATGGAGGAGTCCCTCAGTGTACGAGATATATGGTGATCCCTCATGAACCCTATCAGAATGCTCACCAGGATGCACAGCCTCGTGACGTTAGGAATGCCTTAACTCAGTTCTTCGCAGAAATTCGCACAACAGCAGAATGCTTGATTTGTTTATTTCCATGTACCTGTGTTACTTATAGGTTTGACACCAATTCAGAACATACGACCACGCAAAAAAACTACTGCGCCAATTAAAGAGCATGTATGCGCAATCCTACCGCACAGGAACCTGAAGATTTTCTACAGATGGAAACAGCACCTCCTTGACAGTCAGAAGCTGTATCTTTCTACGATACAGCGAATTGTCAGAAGAACAAGTTCAAGCACTGGAGACTATCATTGGTCCATGGCCCGAAAAGTCGCGGAAAAATAAAGAACAGCATTTTCAGGTGGAGGTACGGTAGAGGTGGCGGCCGTCAACACACCATAATATCATGCAACATTACTGTATATGCCCGCACGACCAATCTCTTCTCAAACATATTTTGTTGTTTTTGTAATGATTCATTGTTCATTTTTTCTATAAGTACCTTTCGTTATTCCTAATTATCATTACTCTGTAACTCCTGTTCATTCCGAAGTGTTATAATTTAACAGTTACCGTTGTTGTATATTTCACTTTCATTGATAATAATAATAAAGTAGTCTGTTTTGCTGGCATTCATCTTTTTTTATGAGGAGCACCTGAAATTCTTTCCTTTTACCTAATTTGTTTGGTTGGGTGCTCAACTTTCCAAAAAAATGAACTTTCGAGCCCTGTATCGAATTGGTCTTTTTCTATCTTATTCCAGAAGGAACATGTGTCGTTAAGCATGCGTGTACACAGAACAGTGGCAGACTTGAGCCTGCGCTGTTTCCAGGAGCCTGACGGCATCATGAAGCAGTGGATGGATGGCAAGTTATTTCCGAACCAGGCATGAACGAATGTAACGCAATATCTGCTTGCAGACCTGAGGGGAGTAGCTAAGGAGGACGCATACAACATCCTCCTAAGCTTCAATCAGACGGATATCGATCAGTGCGAGTTAAGGAGGCGATGCCAGGAGGCCGAGGTGAGATCTACCAAGCCTCGAAGTCACATGTTTTTCCTTGTTTGCGGAAAGGTGGGCCCGATAAGTTGTGAACTGGGGGGATAGACTTATGGACGGCCTTAGTTGAAGAGAATTCCTGTATGAAAATATTGTGCCGTTGTCTTGATAAGTTAACACTAGAAGACCAAGACATTGCCTTTTGTTTACACTAATTCAGGACAAAACGTGTATGTGTAGCTGAAAGATTAACGCTTCATACCTGTTATAATATACTCTTGTTCCTCTACGAAGGCTCATTAGTACAAGCTAATTTTGCTGTTTTAGTTTATCTTTTTAAAACGAAATCTTAAATGGTATAGAGGTAATTTTGTGTGATGAATTTATAACCAGAAAAGACATGTGATGAATTATCTGTCATTACAGTCCTACAGTCACAGCAACATCCAGGAGTGCAAACAGACACTGCCCCTACAACCTGCGTAGGAGATGAAGGTTCAGACATTTGGTTCCGTTATTACATGAACTCTGTTAGATTCTTCTGGATTATCATACAGTAAAATACAGGATATTTCTAGCTATATAGCTTTAAGCTAAATATCAGATTTTACTTGTGGTGTGGGACATGTACACTCAGTATCCTAAATACCAACACATGTCATTTATTATCCGATGAAATTGCGCAGAGATGACTGCAGCTTTTTCGACCGACTCACATGGGCAAAAGAAAATCGGGGTGGGAGCCATACATTTAAGAGGTGATTGCTGATATGGTATTTCGATACAAGTATCACTATTCATAGGAGATTTCCACGTCTTGTTTGAGGCTGGCAAATGCATTTATCTTTCTGTGCTACTAGCATAACTTTATCTAGAGACTTCTGATACATCAGAAAAATATCATTGAAAGTTACCGTTATTGGATCTGATTAGAATAAAATACGAATAACTTTCCTCTTATAACGTGAATGATCTGAGAATTCTTCCATTCCTATCTTTAACAAAATGGCTGAAATATGTCTTTTCCAGAAGCATCAGCCCCTTTTGCAGTATAACCAGATGGATAATAACGCTAAGAACAGCTACTTGGTGGATACTTGCTTATTGCTGTGCACTTGCGCATCTTAACATTGTGAAGAACGTATGGTTGTTGTACTTCATTTTCTTTATATGGCTTGATCACATAGTTCTGTGCCTACATATCAATTCAATGACGACATTGTGCTAGGTCTTTAGTACTCGGTCTTTGTTTGACCTACCCACGCATTGCCCACTGGTTATTGTGTATTATACATTGATAACTGAAGAACTGAGGCCTGGCCACAGGCCAAACATCCACTTGGAAAGCAAGGTGCACAACTGACAACTAACTGCTGGCCCA
Organism: Branchiostoma lanceolatum; assembly: GCA_035149815.1. Lineage (NCBI taxonomy): Eukaryota > Metazoa > Chordata > Leptocardii > Amphioxiformes > Branchiostomatidae > Branchiostoma > Branchiostoma lanceolatum. The sequence goes on from CM068871.1 coordinate 3,123,208, forward strand.
TCTCAAGGCAAAGGGGAAGGATGCGGAAATGCTATTATCAACTGCAGGCATGTACCTGGCATCATATATATATTTTCACTATCAGGTAGCAAGCAACACTTGACATTTTCAGTTTAAAAATGTATCCGTTACTCTGGCTTTCTTCACCTTGCACACAGAACAACACTAGACCAATACAGTTCCCAGAATCCACCATTGGCTTTAATCGAGATACTCAGTAAATGTAGACAGGAGGCAAAGTTGGACGACCTGTCGGATTGAAAAAAAAAGCATTGGTCTTTGACAAGATGAAGGTGAAGTCAACTTTCAGGTACTCTTTATTAAGTCAACGGGAGAGTTGATTGGCTTGACTGACCTTCAAAGTATCAACGAAAAATTTAGAGCTTCGAAGCAAGGATGCAGCCCAAATAGCCCAGATCTGGTGACAGTACGTGACACACTTCATGGCATGTGTGATGAGGGGGCTTTTCACAAGCCCGGAGTTCGTGTTTGCCTATTATCCATGTAGGAACTTCACCAGCGAACATCTCTTTTGCGCCATCAAGCCAATCAAAATGTTTTTGAAATAACGTCTATGACCCTTGCTAAAAAGTAGTAGTTTGTTTAAGCTAAAACAATCTTTCCCTTTACCACCTGCAAGTGGCTACGGCCTAGGAACAGTGGTAACTTGCTTGAATGCCCCGCCTATCTGAGCGAAGGATCCATAAAGGCGTCCAAAAAATCATGCAAAACTGTGGCAAGAAGGGGCATCTGTTTGTAGAATGCCCTCTCGATACGTGTGCCCCTTGTTTTCAACTTGGACATAAATCTCAAAATCATCAAAATGCTGTCACATGTTCTGTATGTGGTGTTCAGGGCCATGTTCATCTGGCGTGTCCTAAATCATTTGCCCATGTAGCGGCTACTGGTAGCATTGTGTCTCTGCAGGCGTGTTTGTTACGGAACCGGAGACTACCTCAGTAACTGAGGGTGGTCCCGATAAAACCGAAACCGTTCTCATACCAAAACTAGTATCGAACCTGAAATTATATCCCAAACTGGACCTGAACCCAAGATTGGGATTAAACCCGATCTGGATATCCAACCCATTACTCCGGATTTAAATGAATCTGACACAAATTGTAGGAATAGCGCACCAAAATATTGGCAGTTTCCATGTGAGAATGACTATTCGTGACCATTCCTTTGTGAATAGATATAGTGCTTACATTAGTTGAATTAGTACTGTAAGATTTAAGAATCTGATTTTCAATAATAACACTTCGTTTTGGATACAATCCAGCATGAACGTTCTGTTGGATACGGTGTATGCCAAAAAACACTGCAGGACCAAAGCAGTAACGTGTCCTTTGTGCAGGGAGGGAACCCATGACACTGAGTGAAGTTAGGACAACAATACCAACAGGAACTTGAAAACTGGTGGTGGCCAAGTGTACTATTTCTAAAAGGTCTAGGCCATTCCAGTCCTTGCATAGCTGTGTCCATTGCCAGTAATATTTTTCACTGTATTTAACTACCTTGAATGATATGAATCTGCCAATAATAATTCAAGATGGGGCGATAACTAGTTCTTGAGCTTAATATTGTTTTTGTTCTTTTCAAAACACAGTAGTGGAGTGTAGGGTGAGAATTGTTGAATCTAGCAACAAGAGCAAAAACAAATACAAAAACACATTTTTTCATACACTTCATTGTGACTTAAACATCCAACAAACTCATCTACCTAGACTGAACCAGCCCCCACTGAGCCAGAGACACAGTCCCCGAAGTCTGGGTTTCCAAGAGGCTGGACAGCTGTAAGAATAACCCTGACTAAAAGCCCCGAGGAAGCTGGATGCTCTGCTATAATATCTAAAAAATTAATTCAAAATTATGCTTTGTTATTTGCTCTTTCACCAATGTTAACGATTCAGTCATATCAGTGGAGTTTGTTTAGAATATTGTCAAGATAGCTGTAGTTGCAATCAATAGTTGCAGGCTGTGCTTCGTTGCAAGAAAACGCTTATTTGGGCGACGAAAGTATGAATCGCCGCCGTCGGTTACACTAGATGGCAGAAATCATTTTCTCTGTATTTTTTATCTAGATGATCTTCACAGCTAGTTCATGTTATTTGCAGTTCATCTCAGGTGCTGTACGTTTGTTGTAGAGGAATTGCACAGACAGGGGCCGGGAGAACAAAGATTGCTAAATGTACTACCCAGATGCAAGTTGCGACTTGCTGCTCTGGCACTTACAGTACATGTTTCGCAATTCACTCATTCTGGCACCTGGGACGAACCAGAAAACACCGTAGAAATTGACCAGAATAAATGACGGTATATTCAACAAAGGCCAGTAGCCTTTCTTTAGCCAGCTTGGCATGTGGCGACAGTTGGAACAGCGAGTGGTTCGAAGTACAGAACCTCGCCCGCTAAGTTCAGCTTACTATACAATACTGGGAGACAAATATATGATGAATAATATACCTATGGTCAGAAAAATGGCATTTCCAATGCATTAACGCTAACCATAATGATAGTTTATTTAATAGCAGTTCCCAGAAACCCATGGCGCCAGCCCAGTCTGATTGGCTAGCCATGATGCCATTGTTCTGTGCACGGCGGTGCCGTGCGGCAGCAGGCATACTGCTGGGTACGGTCATACCGGCAAATTAAGGATTTTCGGGGTTACAAAATGCCTTGTCAGTTGTATGCATGGTGTTGAGCAATTAGAAACTTACTGATATGAGCTTATTATATTCATTACAGAGGATGTCCAGCTCGTCAGACGAGTCGTCGGCGGAGGACAGCTGGCATCTGGTCAGTGCTTTTGCTCTTGTTCAACTGTTAGGGCCCCCATTCCACTCGGCAATAATGTGCTGCAACCTTGAATTGCAAAAAACTTGACTTCATAATTGGAATAAGTTAAAGTATGACTCTTCTAACAATAGAAAAACACACAAAGCATAAAAAGATTTCTTTTCTATCCTAAGGCTTGAAATTTGCTGAGTGCTCTGTCAAATTGCTTGGTTGCAGAGCAGTGGCAATGAGCCGCCCAAGTGAAATGGGGGGAATTATATACTCGGGCTTGAGGAATTCATGATTAGGCCACCTGCAGCGAAAATGAAACAGTAGAGCTCATGGCTTCCTTCTTTTATATAAGTCAGAGAACGGGGTGAAGCATCATTCGAAGATTCCTTATGCCATAATCTGGTCTTGTTTATGCCAGTGTGGTCATGATACACTTCGTGCATGGAGTGGTTCCCACACCGCGTTGCCATGCCAACGACACGCGCACCACCAGCGGGTCAATCGCAGCGTACAGACTGGGACACACCCATCGGCCGGGCAGTGATTTTTCAAAGAGTTTATAATTTTTCAAGTCAAGACACTCCGCTAACGTCTTTCGTCCGCAAACAGAAACCCTAGCAAAGTATCAGGATGCTAACAAAAGTTGCATTACACTGCAGATACGTCTTAGTCTTTTTAATGGAAGGTTTTACACGTTTATCGTCTGATTTTTGCTATAGCATCAGTAAGAAGCAAACCCGGGAGTACGATATCTGAGTGAGTACGGTAAGAAGCAGATGAAAATTGGAACACATGTCAACAATACTGGGAGACAAATATATGATGAATAATATATCTATGGTCAGAAAAATGGCATTTCCAATGCATTAACGCTAACCATAATGATAGTTTATTTAATAGCAGTTCCCAGAAACCCATGGCGCCAGCCCAGTGTGATTGGCTAGCCATGATGCCATTGTTCTGTGCACGGCGGTGCCGTGCGGCAGCAGGCATACTGCTGGGTACGGTCATACCGGCAAATTAAGGATTTTCGGGGTTACAAAATGCCTTGTCAGTTGTATGCAATGGTGTTGAGCAATTAGAAACTTACTGATATGAGCTTATTATATTCATTACAGAGGATGTCCAGCTCGTCAGACGAGTCGTCGGCGGAGGACAGCTGGCATCTGGTCAGTGCTTTTGCTCTTGTTCAACTGTTAGGGCCCCCATTCCACTCGGCAATAATGTGCTGCAACCTTGAATTGCAAAAAACTTGACTTCATAATTGGAATAAGTTAAAGTATGACTCTTCTAACAATAGAGAAACACACAAAGCATAAAAAGATTTCTTTTCTATCCTAAGGCTTGAAATTTGCTGAGTGCTCTGTCAAATTGCTTGGTTGCAGAGCAGTGGCAATGAGCCGCCCAAGTGAAATGGGGGGAATTATATACTCGGGCTTGAGGAATTCATGATTAGGCCACCTGCAGCGAAAATGAAACAGTAGAGCTCATGGCTTCCTTCTTTTATATAAGTCAGAGAACGGGGTGAAGCATCATTCGAAGATTCCTTATGCCATAATCTGGTCTTGTTTATGCCAGTGTGGTCATGATACACTTCGTGCATGGAGTGGTTCCCACACCGCGTTGCCATGCCAACGACACGCGCACCACCAGCGGGTCAATCGCAGCGTACAGACTGGGACACACCCATCGGCCGGGCAGTGATTTTTCAAAGAGTTTATAATTTTTCAAGTCAAGACACTCCGCTAACGTCTTTCGTCCGCAAACAGAAACCCTAGCAAAGTATCAGGATGCTAACAAAAGTTGCATTACACTGCAGATACGTCTTAGTCGTTTTAATGGAAGGTTTTACACGTTTATCGTCTGATTTTTGCTATAGCATCAGTAAGAAGCAAACCCGGGAGTACGATATCTGAGTGAGTACGGTAAGAAGCAGATGAAAATAGGAACACATGTCAACAATACTGGGAGACAAATATATGATGAATAATATATCTATGGTCAGAAAAATGGCATTTCCAATGCATTAACGCTAACCATAATGATAGTTTATTTAATAGCAGTTCCCAGAAACCCATGGCGCCAGCCCAGTCTGATTGGCTAGCCATGATGCCATTGTTCTGTGCACGGCGGTGCCGTGCGGCAGCAGGCATACTGCTGGGTACGGTCATACCGGCAAATTAAGGATTTTCGGGGTTACAAAATGCCTTGTCAGTTGTATGCATGGTGTTGAGCAATTAGAAACTTACTGATATGAGCTTATTATATTCATTACAGAGGATGTCCAGCTCGTCAGACGAGTCGTCGGCGGAGGACAGCTGGCATCTGGTCAGTGCTTTTGCTCTTGTTCAACTGTTAGGGCCCCCATTCCACTCGGCAATAATGTGCTGCAACCTTGAATTGCAAAAAACTTGACTTCATAATTGGAATAAGTTAAAGTATGACTCTTCTAACAATAGAAAAACACACAAAGCATAAAAATATTTCTTTTCTATCCTAAGGCTTGAAATTTGCTGAGTGCTCTGTCAAATTGCTTGGTTGCAGAGCAGTGGCAATGAGCCGCCCAAGTGAAATGGGGGGAATTATATACTCGGGCTTGAGGAATTCATGATTAGGCCACCTGCAGCGAAAATGAAACAGTAGAGCTCATGGCTTCCTTCTTTTATATAAGTCAGAGAACGGGGTGAAGCATCATTCGAAGATTCCTTATGCCATAATCTGGTCTTGTTTATGCCAGTGTGGTCATGATACACTTCGTGCATGGAGTGGTTCCCACACCGCGTTGCCATGCCAACGACACGCGCACCACCAGCGGGTCAATCGCAGCGTACAGACTGGGACACACCCATCGGCCGGGCAGTGATTTTTCAAAGAGTTTATAATTTTTCAAGTCAAGACACTCCGCTAACGTCTTTCGTCCGCAAACAGAAACCCTAGCAAAGTATCAGGATGCTAACAAAAGTTGCATTACACTGCAGATACGTCTTAGTCGTTTTAATGGAAGGTTTTACACGTTTATCGTCTGATTTTTGCTATAGCATCAGTAAGAAGCAAACCCGGGAGTACGATATCTGAGTGAGTACGGTAAGAAGCAGATGAAAATAGGAACACATGTCAACAATACTGGGAGACAAATATATGATGAATAATATATCTATGGTCAGAAAAATGGCATTTCCAATGCATTAACGCTAACCATAATGATAGTTTATTTAATAGCAGTTCCCAGAAACCCATGGCGCCAGCCCAGTCTGATTGGCTAGCCATGATGCCATTGTTCTGTGCACGGCGGTGCCGTGCGGCAGCAGGCATACTGCTGGGTACGGTCATACCGGCAAATTAAGGATTTTCGGGGTTACAAAATGCCTTGTCAGTTGTATGCAATGGTGTTGAGGAATTAGAAACTTACTGATATGAGCTTATTATATTCATTACAGCGGATGTCCAGCTCGGAGGAGGAGACGGAGGCGCAGGAGAGCTGGCATCTGGTCAGTGCTTTTGCTCTTGTTCAACTGTTAGGGCCCCCATTCCACTCGGCAATAATGTGCTGCAACCTTGAATTGCAAAAAACTTGACTTCATAATTGGAATAAGTTAAAGTATGACTCTTCTAACAATAGAGAAACACACAAAGCATAAAAAGATTTCTTTTCTATCCTAAGGCTTGAAATTTGCTGAGTGCTCTGTCAAATTGCTTGGTTGCAGAGCAGTGGCAATGAGCCGCCCAAGTGAAATGGGGGGAATTATATACTCGGGCTTGAGGAATTCATGATTAGGCCACCTGCAGCGAAAATGAAACAGTAGAGCTCATGGCTTCCTTCTTTTATATAAGTCAGAGAACGGGGTGAAGCATCATTCGAAGATTCCTTATGCCATAATCTGGTCTTGTTTATGCCAGTGTGGTCATGATACACTTCGTGCATGGAGTGGTTCCCACACCGCGTTGCCATGCCAACGACACGCGCACCACCAGCGGGTCAATCGCAGCGTACAGACTGGGACACACCCATCGGCCGGGCAGTGATTTTTCAAAGAGTTTATAATTTTTCAAGTCAAGACACTCCGCTAACGTCTTTCGTCCGCAAACAGAAACCCTAGCAAAGTATCAGGATGCTAACAAAAGTTGCATTACACTGCAGATACGTCTTAGTCGTTTTAATGGAAGGTTTTACGCGTTTATCGTCTGATTTTTGCTATAGCATCAGTAAGAAGCAAACCCGGGAGTACGATATCTGAGTGAGTACGGTAAGAAGCAGATGAAAATAGGAACACATGTCAACAATACTGGGAGACAAATATATGATGAATAATATATCTATGGTCAGAAAAATGGCATTTCCAATGCATTAACGCTAACCATAATGATAGTTTATTTAATAGCAGTTCCCAGAAACCCATGGCGCCAGCCCAGTCTGATTGGCTAGCCATGATGCCATTGTTCTGTGCACGGCGGTGCCGTGCGGCAGCAGGCATACTGCTGGGTACGGTCATACCGGCAAATTAAGGATTTTCGGGGTTACAAAATGCCTTGTCAGTTGTATGCAATGGTGTTGAGGAATTAGAAACTTACTGATATGAGCTTATTATATTCATTACAGCGGATGTCCAGCTCGGAGGAGGAGACGGAGGCGCAGGAGAGCTGGCATCTGGTCAGTGCTTTTGCTCTTGTTCAACTGTTAGGGCCCCCATTCCACTCGGCAATAATGTGCTGCAACCTTGAATTGCAAAAAACTTGACTTCATAATTGGAATAAGTTAAAGTATGACTCTTCTAACAATAGAGAAACACACAAAGCATAAAAAGATTTCTTTTCTATCCTAAGGCTTGAAATTTGCTGAGTGCTCTGTCAAATTGCTTGGTTGCAGAGCAGTGGCAATGAGCCGCCCAAGTGAAATGGGGGGAATTATATACTCGGGCTTGAGGAATTCATGATTAGGCCACCTGCAGCGAAAATGAAACAGTAGAGCTCATGGCTTCCTTCTTTTATATAAGTCAGAGAACGGGGTGAAGCATCATTCGAAGATTCCTTATGCCATAATCTGGTCTTGTTTATGCCAGTGTGGTCATGATACACTTCGTGCATGGAGTGGTTCCCACACCGCGTTGCCATGCCAACGACACGCGCACCACCAGCGGGTCAATCGCAGCGTACAGACTGGGACACACCCATCGGCCGGGCAGTGATTTTTCAAAGAGTTTATAATTTTTCAAGTCAAGACACTCCGCTAACGTCTTTCGTCCGCAAACAGAAACCCTAGCAAAGTATCAGGATGCTAACAAAAGTTGCATTACACTGCAGATACGTCTTAGTCGTTTTAATGGAAGGTTTTACACGTTTATCGTCTGATTTTTGCTATAGCATCAGTAAGAAGCAAACCCGGGAGTACGATATCTGAGTGAGTACGGTAAGAAGCAGATGAAAATAGGAACACATGTCAACAATACTGGGAGACAAATATATGATGAATAATATATCTATGGTCAGAAAAATGGCATTTCCAATGCATTAACGCTAACCATAATGATAGTTTATTTAATAGCAGTTCCCAGAAACCCATGGCGCCAGCCCAGTCTGATTGGCTAGCCATGATGCCATTGTTCTGTGCACGGCGGTGCCGTGCGGCAGCAGGCATACTGCTGGGTACGGTCATACCGGCAAATTAAGGATTTTCGGGGTTACAAAATGCCTTGTCAGTTGTATGCATGGTGTTGAGCAATTAGAAACTTACTGATATGAGCTTATTATATTCATTACAGAGGATGTCCAGCTCGTCAGACGAGTCGTCGGCGGAGGACAGCTGGCATCTGGTCAGTGCTTTTGCTCTTGTTCAACTGTTAGGGCCCCCATTCCACTCGGCAATAATGTGCTGCAACCTTGAATTGCAAAAAACTTGACTTCATAATTGGAATAAGTTAAAGTATGACTCTTCTAACAATAGAGAAACACACAAAGCATAAAAAGATTTCTTTTCTATCCTAAGGCTTGAAATTTGCTGAGTGCTCTGTCAAATTGCTTGGTTGCAGAGCAGTGGCAATGAGCCGCCCAAGTGAAATGGGGGGAATTATATACTCGGGCTTGAGGAATTCATGATTAGGCCACCTGCAGCGAAAATGAAACAGTAGAGCTCATGGCTTCCTTCTTTTATATAAGTCAGAGAACGGGGTGAAGCATCATTCGAAGATTCCTTATGCCATAATCTGGTCTTGTTTATGCCAGTGTGGTCATGATACACTTCGTGCATGGAGTGGTTCCCACACCGCGTTGCCATGCCAACGACACGCGCACCACCAGCGGGTCAATCGCAGCGTACAGACTGGGACACACCCATCGGCCGGGCAGTGATTTTTCAAAGAGTTTATAATTTTTCAAGTCAAGACACTCCGCTAACGTCTTTCGTCCGCAAACAGAAACCCTAGCAAAGTATCAGGATGCTAACAAAAGTTGCATTACACTGCAGATACGTCTTAGTCTTTTTAATGGAAGGTTTTACACGTTTATCGTCTGATTTTTGCTATAGCATCAGTAAGAAGCAAACCCGGGAGTACGATATCTGAGTGAGTACGGTAAGAAGCAGATGAAAATTGGAACACATGTCAACAATACTGGGAGACAAATATATGATGAATAATATATCTATGGTCAGAAAAATGGCATTTCCAATGCATTAACGCTAACCATAATGATAGTTTATTTAATAGCAGTTCCCAGAAACCCATGGCGCCAGCCCAGTCTGATTGGCTAGCCATGATGCCATTGTTCTGTGCACGGCGGTGCCGTGCGGCAGCAGGCATACTGCTGGGTACGGTCATACCGGCAAATTAAGGATTTTCGGGGTTACAAAATGCCTTGTCAGTTGTATGCAATGGTGTTGAGCAATTAGAAACTTACTGATATGAGCTTATTATATTCATTACAGCGGATGTCCAGCTCGGAGGAGGAGACGGAGGCGCAGGAGAGCTGGCATCTGGTCAGTGCTTTTGCTCTTGTTCAACTGTTAGGGCCCCCATTCCACTCGGCAATAATGTGCTGCAACCTTGAATTGCAAAAAACTTGACTTCATAATTGGAATAAGTTAAAGTATGACTCTTCTAACAATAGAGAAACACACAAAGCATAAAAAGATTTCTTTTCTATCCTAAGGCTTGAAATTTGCTGAGTGCTCTGTCAAATTGCTTGGTTGCAGAGCAGTGGCAATGAGCCGCCCAAGTGAAATGGGGGGAATTATATACTCGGGCTTGAGGAATTCATGATTAGGCCACCTGCAGCGAAAATGAAACAGTAGAGCTCATGGCTTCCTTCTTTTATATAAGTCAGAGAACGGGGTGAAGCATCATTCGAAGATTCCTTATGCCATAATCTGGTCTTGTTTATGCCAGTGTGGTCATGATACACTTCGTGCATGGAGTGGTTCCCACACCGCGTTGCCATGCCAACGACACGCGCACCACCAGCGGGTCAATCGCAGCGTACAGACTGGGACACACCCATCGGCCGGGCAGTGATTTTTCAAAGAGTTTATAATTTTTCAAGTCAAGACACTCCGCTAACGTCTTTCGTCCGCAAACAGAAACCCTAGCAAAGTATCAGGATGCTAACAAAAGTTGCATTACACTGCAGATACGTCTTAGTCGTTTTAATGGAAGGTTTTACACGTTTATCGTCTGATTTTTGCTATAGCATCAGTAAGAAGCAAACCCGGGAGTACGATATCTGAGTGAGTACGGTAAGAAGCAGATGAAAATAGGAACACATGTCAACAATACTGGGAGACAAATATATGATGAATAATATATCTATGGTCAGAAAAATGGCATTTCCAATGCATTAACGCTAACCATAATGATAGTTTATTTAATAGCAGTTCCCAGAAACCCATGGCGCCAGCCCAGTCTGATTGGCTAGCCATGATGCCATTGTTCTGTGCACGGCGGTGCCGTGCGGCAGCAGGCATACTGCTGGGTACGGTCATACCGGCAAATTAAGGATTTTCGGGGTTACAAAATGCCTTGTCAGTTGTATGCAATGGTGTTGAGGAATTAGAAACTTACTGATATGAGCTTATCATATTCATTACAGCGGATGTCCAGCTCTTCAGAGGAGTCGAGTGAGGAGGTAATGTCAAATTGAGTTTACAAATATCAGATGGACATGCAGTCACTCTCTCATTGGTTGAACAGCTTATTGTGATGGACAGTCAGGATCAGTCTATTAGGGCTTGGATTTTCTATATATCAGTTCTCATTTTTCTGACAGGGAATGAAATGGCATTAATGGTCAAATTATATTTGCAGTGGAGATTTCACCCCAAAAATAAAACCACAGTAAGCATTTCAAGATCTATGGTAACTTTAAAAGGTTACTCTAAGCCCTTTAGTATCAATACAAAATCTGCTCTGAAATCTTATTGAATGAACGTGAGAGAGATGCTGAATGAATTTCATGAATTGCAGGTCCTGGAGACTCGGGAGACACTGAGGCGGCCAGACCCTGACCACATGCCACGACGCCTCAGCAGCACCAACAGCAGCCTGCTATTGGTCAGTGCTATTGCTCTTGTTCAACTGTTAGGGCTGATCAAGTCGAGCTTCAAAAGACTGCTAGTAGTTGAACTTCGGCGGCAAAAATCGTATGGTGTTCAGCAATTAAAAACCAGTTACTGATATGAGCTTATCGTATTCATTACAGAGGATGTCCAGCTCAGAGGAGGAGCCACAGAGAAGTGAGGAGGTAATGTCAAATTGAGTTTACAAATATCAGATGGACATGCAGTCACTCTCTCATTGGTCGAACAGCTTATTGTGATGGACAGTCAGGATCAGTCTATTAGGGCTTGGATTTTCTATCAATTCTCATTTTTCTGACAGGGAATGAAATGTCATTAATGGTCAAATGATATTTGCAGTGGAGATTTCCCCGCAAAAATAAAACCACAGTAAGAATTTCAAGATCTATGGTAACTTTAAAAGATTACTCTAAGCCCTTTAGTGTCAATACAGAATCTGCTCTGACATGTTATTGAATGAACGTGAGAGAGATGCTGAATGAATTTCATGAATTGCAGGTCCTGGAGACTCGGGAGACACTGAGGCGGCCAGACCCTGACCACATGCCACGACGCCTCAGCAGCACCAACAGCAGCCTGCTATTGGTCAGTGCTATTGCTCTTGTTCAACTGTTAGGGCTGATCAAGTCGAGCTTCAAAAGACTGCTAGTAGTTGAACTTCGGCGGCAAAAATCGTATGGTGTTCAGCAATTAAAAACCAGTTACTGATATGAGCTTATCGTATTCATTACAGAGGATGTCCAGCTCAGAGGAGGAGCCACAGAGAAGTGAGGAGGTAATGTCAAATTGAGTTTACAAATATCAGATGGACATGCAGTCACTCTCTCATTGGTCGAACAGCTTATTGTGATGGACAGTCAGGATCAGTCTATTAGGGCTTGGATTTTCTATCAATTCTCATTTTTCTGACAGGGAATAAAATGTCATTAATGGTCAAATGATATTTGCAGTGGAGATTTCCCCGCAAAAATAAAACCACAGTAAGAATTTCAAGATCTATGGTAACTTTAAAAGATTACTTTAAGCCCTTTAGTGTCAATACAGAATCTGCTCTGACATGTTATTGAATGAACGTGAGAGAGATGCTGAATGAATTTCATGAATTGCAGGTCCTGGAGACTCGGGAGACACTGAGGCGGCCAGACCCTGACCACATGCCACGACGCCTCAGCAGCACCAACAGCAGCCTGCTATTGGTCAGTGCTATTGCTCTTGTTCAACTGTTAGGGCTGATCAAGTCGAGCTTCAAAAGACTGCTAGTAGTTGAACTTCGGCGGCAAAAATCGTATGGTGTTCAGCAATTAAAAACCAGTTACTGATATGAGCTTATCGTATTCATTACAGAGGATGTCCAGCTCAGAGGAGGAGCCACAGAGAATTGAGGAGGTAATGTCAAATTGAGTTTACAAATATCAGATGGACATGCAGTCACTCTCTCATTGGTCGAACAGCTTATTGTGATGGACAGTCAGGATCAGTCTATTAGGGCTTGGATTTTCTATCAATTCTCATTTTTCTGACAGGGAATGAAATGTCATTAATGGTCAAATGATATTTGCAGTGGAGATTTCCCCGCAAAAATAAAACCACAGTAAGAATTTCAAGATCTATGGTAACTTTAAAAGGTTACTCTAAGCCCTTTAGTATCAATACAAAATCTGCTCTGAAATCTTATTGAATGAACGTGAGAGAGATGCTGAATGAATTTCATGAATTGCAGGTCCTGGAGACGCCAGAAGGCATGAGGCATGCGGACCCAGACCCCATGCCACCACGCCTTAGCAGCAGCAGCAGCAGCCTGCTATTGGTCAGTGCTATTGCTCTTGTTCAACTGTTAGGGCTGATCAAGTCGAGCTTCAAAAGACTGCTAGTAGTTGAACTTCGGCGGCAAAAATCGTATGGTGTTCAGCAATTAGAAATTGGTTACTGATATGAGCTTATCCTATTCATTACAGAGGATGTCCTGGTGCGTCACCTCTGACGAGGTAATGTCAAATTGAGTTGCATTGTTATATGAAAATGTGATTGTTGGGAAGGTCCATTGCTTAGTTGACTTCAGTCATTCAAATATGAATTGACAAGTCAAGTAATCTGCAGATTTCCGGATTCAAATCCTCTCAGTCACAATTCAAACTAACTAGTGTAAATTGTAGATAAAATGGTCAACTGATTTTGCTGTTATTCATACGTTTGTGCATTGTATTTTAAGGTTCATGACTCTAAGATGTCTCAAGTGTCCATAGTAAATACGATAGTTAACCAAATAGAGATATAAGAATGGGCTGCAAACGTGAAATCTATGAATACCATGTACCAAAGATTATTGTTTCTGACAACTTCTGTTCTTCCTCCACAGAGACAGTGCACAGCTAGCGTTCTCCCCTGCACATCGGCCGCAGCTGACGCTGTGGAAAACCACCACCAGGCAGGCGCTCGGACCAAGGCTAGTAAGACCAAGCCGAAGTCCAAGCGGTCTGCCACTGCTACTCTCCAAGCAGAGGTTGAATGGGCAGATTGTCACCGTTTTATCATATGCCATCAATCTGCCCATTCAACCTCTGCTTGGAGAGTAGCTACGGCAGCAGTCGGGAAAGCGCCGGCGGAACCGACTGAAGTGGCTGGAAACTCTGAGGCGACCCGACCATCGGTCGCCAGTGAGGAGAGACCAGCTACGACGGCCACCGGGAACCCTAAGGTAATCCGACCACGGATTGCCGATGACGGGAACCCTGGCAGGGCTGCAGCCGAGGGGGCGACTGCAGACCAGGCCCCGGACCAGGTGCAGGATGAGCAGCAGCCTGTTCCACCTGAGGTAAGTTAGATACAATACTTGTTGATCTACTAATACCAAGGGATAGGATGTTATCACAATAATAATGCCATTATTATAAAGATGTCAATTTGAAGAAGACAAAGTGTCGATGGATATTTAACATCACCACAAAAAATGTATGTTGCTTTATCTGATGTTTCTTCTTTATCGCTTTTGCAGAATATGCTGGGGATGTAGTGGGCGGGGCCACTTTAAGCGCGACTGCCCAACGGTGAAGTAAGTGCAACCATCTGTATTCTGAATATATGTACATACTTCTCTTTGTAACATGTGCTGTATTTGAAATTTTTACGTTTACCGTAAAGGAGGACACACTATTCATGCACCTAATTACTAATCTTTATAACACCGCTTGCAGGAGGAAAAGGCGAACCAAGTCGTAAAGAACCAAGCCGTACATATGACTTATCATCTCGCTACAGAAAATTGAGACAAGATGCAGTGAAGAACAAGATATATCGATAATGATAAGGACCCTGGCTCTTTTATGCACGTCTGTTTATGTATAACACAGACTACGACTTAATGTGGTATCAACATGTAGTCTGCACTGTGGTAGAACCAGTCCTCTGTGGGGCGGAAACATGGACTATCGTTGTAAATTGTAGGCATAAAGAATAGATGGATTTACTTGAAGTTCTTGGATTTAGGAAAAGCGAGCAGAGTCAGCAACATGTAGTCACCGCCAGTCTGACTTCAGAACTTGTCATTTTGCTACAGAAAATTGAGACAAGTTACAGTGAAGACCGAGATAATAATAAGGACCCTGGACTCTCTATACACGCCCTATTCATGTATTACACAGATTACGAACAACTTGATGTGGTATCAACCAGTATGTACAACAGCAACACTGAACTGGACCCCAGAAGGGAAGGGAAGAGGAAACAAGGCCGCCCCTAGAATTCATGACGACGAACTGTGGCGACAGAACAAGAATGCTTTAACCATACTTTAACCACACAAAAATACAAAATATTGTGAATAAAAAAAATCAACAAAAATCGGTAAAAAATGATGAGGAGTTGGGTCTGATAGAGACAAAGTTACAAACTATTGTCATGGGAAATGAGTACATCGAGACGTGTCCGTTGGAAATGTGATCACTTGTGCACAGGTCCATGCGAGACCGAAGGAGCTAGTAACCTTTTCTTGCTGCCCTACATGCAAGGAGTCAATAAGACTAGAGATATGTGGATATATACTGTTATTAACCACACAAGATGTAATACTGGATACCACCTTCCCAATGTAAAACAATTTCAATACATTAATGAACTAACACTGCTAGGGAAAAACACCATTTGTAAGTTTAAGTACGGAACGAGTCGTATGGACATAGTTACATTGTTTAAATCGGAATGCTCATCAAGAAATATTTGAATGATTGTATGTCCGTATCATAGCGTACAATTTTGACAGTGACTACTCGTACCTGTATTTTTGCACAGAATGAGCAATGAATTTTAAATAAAAAAAAATGAGTCTTGAAGGGCAGTAAGTATGTACAAGCAGTATCTAAAGGTCTCCCGCCATTTGACCCATGTACCACCACCAAGCCCTAGCCTTCCATGGATGCCCCTATGACGATGAAAAAAAAGCCAGAAAGTCTGAAGGACGCGATGGACGCAGCTTTGTACAAATATTCTTAGGAACTATTTTTTTTTACACATGCTGCATGTTTGATGATAGTCGTTCAATCATTTGACGAGGATTCAGAAAGAGAGAGTAAGACCTGCGCAAGAAGGTACACGGCACGAAGAATCGACTATTACAGATATGACATCTCAGTTTTCACTGTTACGAGGGTTTGCTTTCACATGTACATAAACAAATCCGTGCGCGGTTGGTTCACAGGTTCGTGTTGTAAGCTATAGGTGCTGCAGTCAAGAAACATGTTCTTCTTCCCACCAGCTCATATGTTGTTTCTTTTTACGTCTTTACTGTTACTTCTTATATTGTCGCTTTTATGTGGCACTCGTGAGCTGGGAGAAATTGTCGAGATACCTTTGCTTAGCAGTCCAAGTTGATCTTATTTTTCATGTCAGAGGAAAGGGCCTCCCCATTCCATAAGCAATATTGCTATTAGCCCAATCCTCGTGATAAAAACTTTGTGATGTTCTTTTATATATTTTTTCTTTCAAATGTTTCACTACAGCAACTCGGCATGAAAGGTGACAAACCCGGAGACACCAAGAGAGGTCCTGGAATTGGTGAGAAGCCACATAGCAGGGCCACGACAGGTGTACAGCAAAACATTAGGTACTTGCAGCCAGCAACTATGACGTGCTCATACTGGACCACACAGGAGAGACAATGATTACAATAGCCAGACAAGAGAGGCCTGGTTGTCCACAGGGCCAGCCCAAGAAGAGGACCTTCAGAGCTAACACTGAGACAGTCGCTAAGAGCAGACAAGAAACATGTATTTTCGTCTTGACAAACTAAAGCAATACTATGCGTTTGTTACGACATACGCTGTAAATTATGTGATACAATGATGATGCAATAAAACTAGATGTGAATAAGACCAAAAAATTAGAGCTCAAGTAAAACAGTATAAAAGCAGAGACCGTTTGATGTCAAGCGATCGCGAACCAGTGAAGGAAGGCCCACTGACGGGAAAGCTGTCAATCATGTAAAAGCTTTGTTCTGATTGGCCAAAGTTTCCTTCCCCGGTGTGATACTCTGTTATTGAATGGAAACCTCTGCCTGATACAAATCTGTCAATCATATCAAAGGCCTGCTCTGATTGGTCAAATTTCTCTACTCCATGGAGATACCACATCCCAGATAAATGCGAGTCTTGAGTTCCATATAATTATTAGAATGTATATTTTGACAATTTTAGAGTTCCATATAATTACTAGAATGTATATTTTGACAATCTTCAATAGAATAGAGATCTTAAATCACTGCTAAATAAAACGCCACAACCATCAACTTTATCGCTTGTGTCAACGTGTTACAGGGGAGCCAATGTCCCATTAGACCATGTTTGGCCCTCTAGCTTAGAACACCTTCCGTCATTTGGGAAAAATTTCTCCAATTTTTTTGTAATTAGCTATGAAAGCATTTGTTTCGGCTCGCCCTGACCACGTGTTCTTCAGCCTTTGCACAAGGCAGTGGCAGGCACGGTCAGAGTTTTTAGTTTTGAGAGAGGGTCGTGTTTTCTGTCTCTCCTGGCTAGAAATGTGGGAATTGCCCCCCAGGGCACATTGAAAAACGCCAATACAGGCGATATGTAACCCCGGAATAAATAGATAAATACATAGATAAACAAAAGTTTTAGCAGGCAAAGAGGAGGAATCCCGACCAGGTCAACCCAATAACGCCCCCCTCAGTGCTGTTCGACAGCGTCCTGTCAAGTAATAACTGACAGCCCAGCTGCTAAGCTTAGCCTCCGTTGCAGACTCTGAAGCGGCTTTTTGGGGGGCTAAATAATACACTTTTTGCAGCCACCCCGTAACTATCAGCCATCCTGTGACCATCAGCCGCCTAGGCGGCTGATGGTCACAGGATGGCTGATAGTTACGGGGTGGCTGCAAAAAGTGTATTATTTAGCCCCCCAAAAAGCCGCTTCAGAGTCTGCAACGGAGGCTATGCTAAGCTGAGGACTGGGGCTATGCATAGAAAAAAAATATATTCGAGAGGAGCCTAGGAACTGCAGGACCGCACACACAAATCACATGCAAACAAGTGACATTGTACTTGAATGATTTTCCATTCAACCCATTTTCTAAAACGAGGTACGAGCGGCCTTGGATAAATACCACATCGAAAAAAAAAAGCGACCGCAACTTCAGCAAGGCGGTGGATACGGTAACTTATTCTATAGAGCTCTTGACTTCCAATCAATCTAATGTGTTTGAATGTATGTGTGGAGCAAACGTGTAAATTGATCCAGTCTGCAAAAGCGGCTTACCCCAATGCAAAGATTGCCATGTCCCATGTCTTGCCGAGAGGAGTCAACATGCACTCAAAGCTCAACAATAACATTGCAAAGTACAACTCTAATCAACTAGACAGACTGGTAAAAGCTTTCACGCTACCATTGCTGGTTAAAATAGATTGTTCATTAAATGTGCGTAAATATATCGTGAATGATAAAGTAATTCTGGGCCCACTTTAGGGACCTTGCTGGTCTGTTCAGCAGTGTGTATCGAGTAAAACAATTATTATACATTCCATGTGGCAACGTCATCGTGCCAGGAACAATATCATGGTTGCTCCAGGGAACTTGCCTCGCAAAGCCAAATAAAATGGATCTTCCAGTCAGCCCATCTAAGCTACACTTCATCAGCCCCATCCGTTCGAGAACGGTCCCCGAAGTCTGGGTTTCCTAGAGACTGATAAGTGGGTTTAAATCTGACTCTAACATTAGATTACCCCGAGCTGGCTGGAATCTCCCGAGTTTTTCAAAGCAAGTTGACCTGGGCAACCTAGAAAAAATGGTCCCTGATACTCGTATGGTGTAGAAAATACCGATCCCACATCCTTATACCAAGGAGGTTGAATGATGAACTTGTTGCATATACCTTTCGCCGACTGATAATATTGTGGCTTCAATTTGAAAAATAGTTTGTGCTAAACACAAGATGGTGAAGAGAAGTAGGGTAGAGTAGAGTAGAGTCGAGAAGGCTGAAATAACACAATTGCTACTTTGCCAATTATTTTCTAATATTCACAGTAATTGTAGTTTAGGCGTTTTTCCTTATCGCTAAGTTATGGACGGTGCTAGAATAGAAGAGGAAGGGAAGCTTCAGTTGCTCTTGTATAAAGTTTGGACACACCCCAGACGTTCATAGAACGCCATTTCTTATACACTGCAGTTGAGGAGTTGGGAGGGCACATACATGGACAACATGCCCGGTTGGAAAATTTATAGGAAAAAATGGCAACCATAGCAAATTGTACACTTTGCATTCCTCCGTTTTGTTAAGAACTGCCAAAGGTAGCTCGACAGTTTCCCCTCAACAGATGGGTGCAATATAAAAGCGGTAACAGGAAACAGGATTGCAGCGACAGCATTGAAGAATAGACACATACGCTAAAGACATGTCTGGACACAACATGGCGGCACGTCAACATTAGGCAAAACAATGTCCTTGGGCCAAAGTTTCCGGTTGAAAACCTTGCGAAATGCGAAGCCAAAAAATGGCAACATTGCCACTTGGACTGCTAAGCAGAGGTATCTAGACAATTTCCCCCAGCACATGAGTGTCACATAAAAGCGACAAGAAGAAACGGGATGGCAGAAACAGCATCATGAGCATGGAAGAATAAACATGCACACCCGATACAGACATGTCCGGACACAACATTGCGACACGTCAACATCGCCCGATACGAACTCGACAAAATTGAGGCGACAAAAGGTTAGAATTTGCGACACTACCGGCTCAAACTGTCCTCAAGTACTTCACAAAAGACATACAAACTTGTGGCATGGGTTTGGGCGACACAAGGTACCTAAATTAACGAACAAAGGAAACCAAACTGCCCACGACAAAACGCACACCAGCCCGAGCGCTGCCCCTGAATAGACTGCCTGTGTCTGGACTCCACCACTCATGACATAGCACTGTTTTATATCCCTCCGCGCAACATTCCACCTTACCGCTTACCGCTTACCGGTCCCTTGACCGGGGGTGGTCGTGGGGGCACTTAGCAGCTGAGCACACCTCCCTCCATCTCACCCTGTCGTGGGCCAGAGCTTGGGTTTCGGCAAGGGTCATTGACATTTGACATTCCACCGTCAAATCACAAATTTAAGTTAATAACAATGGTTAAAAGGGAGATAAAAAGACGGTTCCAACATTGGAAACAATTATCACTGAGAGCATGGAACTAGACGTTGCCACTTTCTAATGAAATGGTCGAATACAAATTGGCACTATTTTTCGTCTGCCCCCGAATATGGAAGAGATACGGCAGTCTGTGGCGGGAAACCGTAACAGGCAGAAACACGTCAATTTTATGGATGGCGCTTCATATCCCTCCGCGCAACATTCCACCGTCAAATGTAGAAAATTAAGTACATAAAAATTCTTGAAAGGATGCAAAAAACGTTTTTAACATCAAAACAATTATTACAGAGATCACGCAACTAGAACTTGCTCATTCTTAATCAAACATTTGAAGACAAATTGGCACTACTTCTTGCCTGCACCCGTATATAGAAGAGATACGGCAGGCTGTGGCGGGAAACCGTAACAGGCAGAAACAAGTCAATTTTATGGATGGCGTAATCGTAGCCAAAACATGGGGTTCCAAAGAACACTTACTTTAACGCTAAATTATTTGGAGGTGCGTATCTCGTTACCTTTTCTAAGTCAATGATTGATCAATATTCGTGTAACTAAATTGTGTTTGCTCCAAAAATGTCGGTATTTATGTATGTAATTGATCTGGAAGTAAAAAATGTACCCATACACACATTCCGGTTTGTTCTGATGGTACTTTGCGTTAGATATTCTATCACAAGTTGCACACAAACTGGAATGCATCAGGGCTTTAGTATTTTCAACAACGTATAGTAATCAATCAAACAGACATACAAGTAGAAAACTTAGTATATTGATACACTTGAAAAAATACAATGTTTACTACATATTCCTACATGAACGTTCATCTGTTATAAGAGTTTACAATATGGGGCGCAAGACTATTTGGATATTGATTTGAATTTTCATCAGTCAGATGTTACTTAGAAAATTCTGTATCTATGTCAAATGCCAGCAGTCAACCCTAAAAAGGCTACGGTCCGCAGGGTTTTTTAATGCTAGGGTCGGCAACCGGAAATAACATTTTCCCTAGGCTTTATCAATGCGAGTCTACAAGCCAACTTGATCACTCTTTCAACAGGTTGATTTTTAAAGACATCCTCATCTTTCCGTTTGATATGTGAACCCCTGCTGTTAGTTTCTGTTCTACTCTCTGCCATGCTGTGTCCGATTCCCACGAGCCATCTGTACTTCCAACGGAAGCATCATACAGCAAAACGCTCCGAGTGCTGCGAACTTGGCCCTGAAGCGTGTGGACAGCGTCGTGCACCTGTTGCGCCGCCATGCGGAAGGAGTTCACCCTGCACGTGATGGACCACAAGTGGACAGATTGCAGTCGTGTCATGTTGACAAACGCCTTTGCAAGTGAGGAGAGCCTGAGAGCCAGCTCATTTGTCCCCAAGAGGATTTTCTGTAGCTCCTGCAGGTGAACCAGTCTTTTGGCCAGGGCTCTTCCTCCCACGTTTGTTATTGAGTTGTCCATGACATTAAAGGTCCTGAGATCTTTCAGGTGAGGAAATGTCTCTGAACTCGCTTCCAACCCGTCATCGCCAATCTTGTTAGAGCTAAGATCTAAACTCTTCAGTGCATGCAACAGGTGAAACTGTCCAGCAAGTGACGTTGCTGCTTTCGCAGAAAGTTCGCAACGTGAAAGGCAAAGGCTCTTCGCTCCTCTCAGATACGGGAAAAGGTTGGCCAGAGCCTCAACATCGTTGTCTGTCAGAGATAATCCAGGCAACGTTAGAGATGTGTAATGTCTGTAGTCGCTGTTCTGAGGGTTTTCTGTCGTGTTTGGCAGCGCCTCCAGTGCACCCAGCGTCAACGAGAAGAACTCTCTGTACGTGGCGAAGCCGTGTGACTCCATGTACTCGCTTGACGTTCCGAACAGTATGCCGTAGATCACAGCTTCCGACAAGGTGTGCGGGAGGTCAGCGTTACGTTCCCAGTACCGACACACCCAGTGCCAGAAGAACCTATCTTCCAGCAAGGCCATCACAACCTCATTGTCAGGATAGCGCTCTTCCAGACCCGTGGCGGCATCGCTGTCCTGTTGGAAATACTTTTCAATGAGGAGATTTCTTTTTCAATGGCCCGCTGGCACTGCTAGATATCTATCCATTGACCTAAATTCCAGAGCCCCGACTGTTATGAGAGTGAAAGTTGCATGTTACAGTATGGAAAGTGGCAGCATTACCAACTTTACGTCAATCATTATGTATAATAGGTCCTTAAGTGCATAACATTCAGCGCATTATGTTGTTTGAAGCCAAAGATACTTGATTAGAATATAATGAAAAGTTTTAAATCCCTGCCCAAGTTATCCTCTTCCAAGGTTTACAGCAAAACAACCACTGCAGTTCCAAACAAGCTGCTAGAAGATTCAAACTCACACCAATAGCTCCTTGCTCAAGGAGCTATCTACCACTTTAAAATCACGAAAATTAGACCTCAAACTTTGAAAGTCCGCTGCAGTACCGTAGGAAGCCGCCAGGATGCCCATTATCGAACTTGACCTTTGTCTTAATGACACTTACTTAATTTCACAAACATTCATCCACAGCTTCTCGGGTCATGCTGTTTACATCAAAGACACATGTATCCGCAGGCACTACACCATGATAGCAAAACCGAAAACATAATCTTCTGGCAAAGGTAATGATGCTAAGCACCACACCTTTTATGCATAATGTTGTATTCCCCTTACTGTAAAAGCTGCGGATGTCATCTTGAACATGTAGGTACATGTAGGAAAGGTGAAAGCACCTGGACATAACTTATGCTCATGAGGACCTCATTTGCATAAATTCTGCAGAAACTTGGATTTGCCCAGGAGTTATTTTGGGACAGCCCACTTCTTGCATGAGGAGTTTGGGCGAAACATCCTGAATTTGCTCTTAAAGCAAATGACGGCCAGTCTAGTTGTTCCTAATTTCATTAAGTTGGGCTTCTCCAGAAGACAGGCCTTGAGCCTTGAAAGATAGGCACAGTCTGATAAAGTTATTGTAATTGCCTAATTGCTGTTATTGGGTTGTCTGTAGAATAGATAGATGATATAGAATTTATCCCAGGGGGGGGGGGGTCAGAGTAAGGGAAACAATACAATAATTGTTATACAATAGTCTTTTGATGTAGCAGAGGTGGTGATAATCTGCTGTTGCTATCAGTGATTACCCAGAAATACACGTTGGTCCACCTAATTTTGTCAGGAACCCATTCAGAATCATTTGGATGTGTTGTTGCAGAGTATTTGTGCAGGTATACACATTTAAAATCATGGATGTGTTGTTTCACCTGGTTTGGGCAGGTACCCGTTTAAAACCATTGATGTGTTGTTCCATTTAATTTGGGCAGGTACCCAATTAGAAAGAATCCGTCTGCGGTAACAGGTGCGGTAACTTGCTGTGCTTTGGCCATCAGTGAGTGCCCGGAAATAAGTGGTGCTCCAAAACTGGATAGACGGTTAGGCTGTTGTTAGCATACTGTGCGTTCACCCCGTTTGATGGTGCAAGTCTGCGGGACAGCGAGTTCTAGTACTGGCTTGGTGGTGGTACGTGCGATCGGAACGATAATACGGGCGAAAGTTCCACAGGTAGGGTGACTTTAGGTCAGGCCTTCCGGAAAGCGCCGGGGTGTCTAAGACCACGTCTTGTAGGCAGCGGAAGTTGGTGTGTCCCAGCATCTGCGGGCGATACCGGATCTCATAGCCCACATTATTGTCGTTCGCCAATCAATGAATAGTCTGTCCCGTGTGATACCTTGTGTTGAACCCTGACTCATCGCGCCGGGAACAGTGGTGGTCACATACCCAGGCAGTCCGCGTGGATGGTACCCCACGTGGCCGCGGGAGGGCTGGCCCTCCGTGGCAGGCGGTACCGGGATCTGTTTTGCTGGTTGCGGTCATGGGCCCCTTGTCACATGTGGGTTGGCTACACACTGAAGTGGGCGTTTCCGTTCCTCCACGACGTCCTCACTGGTACACTCCGTTAGGGTATTAAATATGAAACCATTGAAATAGTTACGTTGATGAAGGTTAGACATCCAGGTAATAAGATACGCCAAAAATAATTACTCAAGCAACTGGATTGAAATAGTTCTAGCTCACGGCCTCACTGTACCGGGGAGTGTCGAGGTGGCAGGGGTGTAGGGTGCGGAGAGACTCCACAGTAAATATATATAGTTTCGTTATTTTTTCTAATGACAAAGCAGTCATTTAAATATTTACTTATTTTTGCATTGTGAGCTGTTGCACTTAAAGATGTACTCAAAACAGTCTGTTAAGCACTGGGACTCTTAAAGTGTTGAACTGGTTTTGAGAAATGTGAATAACCTATGTCAAACATTGATAATATCTAGAGCATTTGATGACAAAGTGAACTTCATCTTCAATTTGCATTGGACAAATATGTCATGTTTATTTTACTCACTCACTCACTCACACTCACTCATTCACACACTGGACATGCATTCCCAATACGTTCTAGTATGGAATTGTATTCAGATAACCAGATGGAAAGGAGGCCAAAATCTCACCTCCATGACTAAATGTCCACCAAAACTCACCTTGACAGGACAGCTCACATCCTAATGTGTCCAAAACCCCATTTCTGCCAATTTCCATACAGCACCACCAACAGATGAAAACATAACCTTTGACCTCCAGTCTCCAAGAATCAACCTGATCACACCCCTAGGGCCTACTCCCCCCCCCTCCGGCAGTCTCCCGACACTTCAAAAACACAAGTTTTGGGCCAAAATCAATGAGAAGAAAGCCTGACCTATCACATACACCTCGAAACTGACAGAAAGGCACCAAATTTTTCAAAGAAAAGAAGTTTTAATGCTAACGTTATATACCCGGTACTATTTTCCAACACATTAAACGGGCACCCTACACGCATGCGCTATTAGAAATCCCTGCCCCACTCACTCACACTCACTCACTCACTCACTCACTCACTCACTCACTCACTCACTCACTCACTCACTCACTCACTCACTCACTCACTCACACTCTCATAGATTTGTGAGATACTGTGTCGTGAGTTCTAGACAATTTTGCAATTAATCTATAGTTTATAGGATTCACAAGGAGGGGGGCGAAAATCGCAGCTGAGAATCAAGGGTTGCACCCGCCCTTACACTGGTAATGTTAATTGTTCGTTTAATGTATTGGTGTTTTGAACGCTAGCCACGAGAGCCGTTTTCCTTATCCTTTGATGGCCCTTCAAAATTCAAACAACTATCAAGGTTTAGTGTACTAGTATTTCTGCTTTGTAGATTTCTTGTTATATATAAGGGATGTGATTTTGATGTACTCCACACTGGTGTATAACAGTTTGTGGAGATATGAATGGGGTATCCGAGAAGCCTGATATGGTAGACAGACCTGGTGGACTGGCCAGGTGAACTGACCAGCTTTTCCGCAAACCCGGACATTGTTCTCCATCTAGCATTATCTATTACTTTTCTGATTGTTTTAACCGTGCAAAATTCTAGTGCTAAATAAGCTGACAGAAGAACTAATCATTCACTGGTCGTGACAGGAAAGAAAGATACAATGAACAGTATTTACAGGTTCATTGCAGCATGGAAACGCCCTTAAATCTTTTCAACAAGTATTAACCCCACTTCTGTATTCTAAAATCCTTCCACAGTATATATATATAAATGTTTCCTAACATTTCCATTGTTTTAGTTTTAGTTCGCTTCACATTCTGGTCCATTTCGTTCCATTTCGCACTTTCTGTAGTGCCATGCATGATTTCGGTCCATTTCGTACTTTCTGTGCAACGCAATGAAGAGTGGACGAGGGCTTAACATCCTTCTTAATTTAATTAAGGACTACAACACTTTCAAGTCATGACGTGCACGGCCGGTGAGCAACAACCGGAATTCAAACTCTAGAAGTCATGATGAGGAGAAAGGATTATTGAATGTGTGAATGTTATTCAGCACCAAGGGCAGGTATACAGTTGATACTGTTCAGTCCTAAGGAGAGATGTCAAGCCTCACATTGGCTGCTGTTTAATGCTAAGGGATGGCTATGAAAAGTGTTAAGCACGTAGTCATCCTACGTAATTGAACCAAGTGAAACTTAGCACCAAGAGACCACGTCTAGCGATGTAACCTAACAGTAACAGGACAACAACGCAACGACAACAACAACAACAAAGAATGCAAGCATGATGCTTTACTAGAAGATTGTGGTGCAAAATACCTTCACTGCAATCTGGTTCACCGGCATACGAGACAGTTGTTGCCGGCGATAACCTTGCGTTCGTGCCAGCTGATCGATACGGAGTTTCGGGTAAGGGCTTCATTTAACTTGTCCCGAGTATGCAAATAAGTACGTGGCCAGTCAAATCCCGTTTTAAAGTCACGTGACCAAAAGTCTAATCACTCTTTTTACACATGTTAGGGGAAATTATGGAGACTTTTGTATATTACTTTATTCATTGTGTCAATTATTATATAATTTTTATCAAGTATACGGCTATTATTGACTAAATACGAAAAATAAGTTCTGCTCTCGCCGTTTCTCGCGAGACGATATTCCCAGAATGAAGACGAAATGGCTGCCGCCTGACCAGAGTCGGAAGCTGATCGCGGTGGTTTTTGTGGTGTTCCTGGTGATGTTCGCGCTACGCCGGGGGTTTTATCACAGCCTGTACCTCAAACACAGACTCATACACCCAGGTAAATATGCCTGTTTTTATGTAAACGTCGATGACAACTTATTTTAGCTGCACTTTATGAGACTTGCCGATTGTGCAGTTTTCACTGTTTACGTTCTCATAAGAAAGGGGGCGGGGCAGTTAGGATCAAGTTTATTTCCGCTAAATCTAACTCAAATTCAGTAAAGATCTTTTTCATAAGGTTGCTATACCCCGTTCTCAAATATGTATACACTTTTATATGTTGTCATTATGTCATAGTATGCAATCACCTGAAAAATGCTATTCGAAATTATCACTCAGTGTTTTCTGAGATTTCTCCAACTCCTTTGACTCTCTTCAAGGTTCTCTAGAAGATTCAGATCTAGAATAAGGAGGTCCATGGTTCCAGCTGCGCATGCGAGGTAAAAGGTGCAGGTCCCTAACTTGTAAACAGGTCTCTTCTTTACCATGCTTTATACATGTCCAGACATGTTTTGTTTATGTCTCATGAACCTTCAACTTTGACCTGCAATGTACCATACACTGTGCATGTGCAGATGGAACAGTGAACCTGATGATGGATATGGAATTGTGATCAAGGTGTGATAATGCAGCATCTAAATCACAGTATGATCGACATTTGGCTACTAGTACCTGATCCCAATAGCAAGTTGTGACTAAGAAGGAAAGGTAGCTTTCTTTTCATTGTTTTTCATCACAGATTCTTAATAATTTTCTTGACAAGTCACTGCTGACCTATTGTGTGTTTCCAGGTGTGATAAGTATGAGCACAGACAACAGAGGAGAACTCCTGGAGATGGTTCGGTCCATCGTGCCTCCGCTGACCTACGACAGCCACAAGGGGCAGGCTGGGAGAGTGGGGGTGGTCGGGGGGTGTCAGGAGTAAGTAAAATTTTGTCATATGTACAAACTGCTCTTGGACCAGAAGATTGAATCCTGGCAGTTGGTTTGTTATTGTTATAAGTTGGGCCGAGTACTCATTGTTATTGGATGGGACGACCACTTATTGTTATTGGGTGGACTGACTACTCTCTCGATCTCTTTAATAGCAGCCAGGGGCAGAATATGAGCTGTATCGCATTTGGGTCTTGATCAGCTGCCATTCGACTTCAATATGGCAATTGCCTCAGGTGTCGCTGTTACTGACTGTTAAGTTTTGAATCTCGCATACCAGGAAGGACCCCTACTTGTCTACAATATTAGTAATAATCTCTATACCATATACGTTTTGCAGGTACACTGGTGCTCCTTACTTTGCTGGTATAGCTGCACTGAAATCTGTAAGTATGAGATTTACCATAAATTAGATGATACTTATATGATTTTTTATAGGTTTTGATACACATTGTATTTATTTATTTATTGCACTTCTCCATAAAAATGGAAGGTATGACAGAACAGGTGTACCCCCGCAGGGGTCACCTTTTTAAGGTCGCCATGACGAAAGTATGGTAACTTAAATTACTTGTCTTATTCCTCCAAATGAGGCGGTAAAATGTAGACTTGACTCTGGCTTGATATTTTCTTGTCAATTTTAAAAAGTTGTTTTGTCCTGTATTTTAGGGAGCAGACCTGTCCCATATCTTCTGTACCAGCGACGCTGCGACTGTCATCAAGTCCTACAGTCCTGAGCTCATCGTTCATCCGCTTCTGTGAGTAGGATATTACCAACCTAACCTAGGTGTATAGCTCATAGTCTAATTGTCGCAAAATGGAGTAAAAAATTCAACTTTCTAGACCTACTAGACCATACATTGGTCTATTTTATTTTTAAACACATTAATGATATTTGTGCATTTATCGTGGAGTACATGCAATGAACATAAATGCCTATTAGCATCATATGTGGTACACTGAGGAAATCTTGGATGGTGTGTGTAAAGAAGGACATCAAAGTGTGTGGCTTCACCAGTGTGGACCTGCTGTATAGAGCTGCCTGGAAATGTGTTGTGAAGACTGCTGCCCACCCCTGCGTAAGGGACCCCTGCAGCAGTAGAATTAAATACTGGATACTACTACTACTATAGAGTGGTACAATTTAAACATTACTACTGGACAAAATACGATAAAAATCGGACGTTTCAGGCGTCTATCCAACTGCCCTTTTTCTTCTCGTTTAAAAATGGCAGTCGAATGGATGCCCGAAACGTCCGATTTTTATCGTATTTTGTCCAGTAGTAATGTTTAAATTGTACCACTCTATTTGCTTACCTGGATGTTTAACATTCATAAACGTGCTACTACGGTACTATAGTTTATATGGGAGTCTGTGTGTTTTCTCTGTCCCCAGAGATAAGAAGACCGCTGTGCCTGAGATCTCCACCTGGATGGAGAGGCTGCACAGTCTGGTGGTGGGGCCTGGCATGGGGAGGGAGCAGAACATCATGGACAATGTCAAGGTGGGGCATCTTTCTACTGACAGTAGTAAGTGTATGTTTGGCTGGAAACCAGAAAATGAAATAAAAATCTCTTTTGTCAAAGCCAGACAATGATAGGAAGGCTAATTAAAACGAGAGACGAAAGAAAAAGAAAAATTAAGAAAGTAATTAAAGGGGCATTAGGGTGAGCAAAAGTGAATATCTTTTTATAATTTCAAAATGCCCGGTTACCAGTATTTCTTGGAAATATTTCATGTTGATCTTGTTAAAGTACTAGGATCACTTTGGAAGTTTCAATCTGTATCAGTGTTGTATCTTCAGTTCTTACATGCACATGTAATACCCATTTATTTTTATTTCAGGGAGTCATTGCGAAAGCTCGCCAACTGTCCATTCCTGTAGTCATCGATGCAGTAAGTACTCACTTTGTTGACAAATGGATATAATTTGAATGGATGAATAGTTGATCAAGTACTGTACTTGCATGTCAAATCAAGTTTGTAACAGATATGCTTTGGCCATGCACCAGAGCATAGTCAGATACCATTTTTCAATAGAGTTTTGGTTCTTAAACTTGATCAAGATGCAGCTGTTTCCAGTAAGAGATTTCAGAACGTGTCAATGTTGAGAAATGGTGGCATTAAAGTGCCACCTAGCAGGTTGTAGTAGTATGACAGTATTGGTAGCTATGGATGCCATAATCAGCACCAAGGACATCACAGTCTTACATTCCAGGGCTACAAACACAAGCCACTTCACCTTAGCTTGAACTGGTACAGGGCTTGTCAGACACTTAAGCAAAGAACAGGAATCGCTACCAAGAGTGTACAAATTATGAGGTTTACAAACTCACACATTTGCAGTCATGTCATTTTTTTTAGGGTTGTGAAGGTTGAGAACTAGTGTGAAGTGCCATCTAGCAGGTTGTGGTAGTGCTACAGGACTTGCTAGCTCCGGATAGCGTAATCAGCACCAAGGACATTACCAGACCTATGGTCCAGAACTTGCTTTACTAGCAACTTCACCACAGATTGAATTGATTAATCAAGGTGCAGGTCTTCTTAAACAATATCAAAGAACAGCAATCTCTACCATAATTTTGCAAATTGACATTTAATAACTCGATTTTCCAGTCAATGATGTTGAAGTTTGTGATTTTGAAATCTTTGAATGTTAACTTGGGCATTGAAGTGTCACCTAGCAAATTCTTGTAGTATAACAGGGCTGGTTACCTGCGGATGGCATAATCAGCACCAAGGACAGAACTGTCTAGAACTGGAATTAGAAGCCACTTGATCACAAGGCACTACTGAAGTTTTGCTCTTCCTATCTCCCAGGATGGCCTGTGGCTGGTGACCATCAGTCCTGAAGTCATCACAGGGTACAACAAGGCCATCCTCACCCCCAACATCGTGGAGTTCAACAGGCTCTTCCAGGCTATGGTTGGTAAAATTAACTAAGTTGTAAACAATATGTGACAAGCACTACAAACCTGTTAGTTCATTTTGTGGTATATTCTAGGTCTAAGTCATATTATGTAGCTGTTTACCCGTAGAGGGATCTAGAGATGGCAGCACTTTGAATAAAGAGAAAGTTAATCTAGTTCATCTGACATTTTCAGAGGTTCAAAAATTAAATTAAAAAAGCATATCATATCTGTGTCCTTGAAGATACTTTAGACTTTCCTACAGTACTATTACAGCAACTGGGTGATTACTGTCATATTGAGTGTATCTAAGCCAGTACTCTCTATATATAAGCCCTTCAACACAATTCAGTACGACTTCACCTTTGCAGCTCGGGAAGCAGCCAGAGAAAAACGCCTCATCAGAAAACGTTAAGCAGTTGAGCCAGGCCATGGGGAACCTGACCATCGTGCAGAAGGGCCAGACTGATGTCATATCTAACGGGGACAAAGGTACAGTCACTATAGAATTGTTTGTTACAGAAAGTAGATGTTCCCGTTATTGGGCTTTACTAATCCAGTTACTTGCTTCATTGACTGTTTTGGTGTAAAGAAATTCAGGATTTGTTTAGAACATTTTTGTATGTACGGGACGGTGTTTTCATAGCCATGTTGTACATATATATATGTCTTCAGATGATTGACAGCAGTATGTTTTTATCAGATAATTGAGACTTTGAAGTTCACTGGTTACTAGGTTTACAGTACATAGTGTTACATGCACAAATAGACAATGTACCATTGGTAAGTCATAGATAAAAATGCACTATTCAAAGGAGTTGCAAGGTGGCATCATTGTACTGTTCTCCCCAGTTCTTCTAGCTGAAGTAGTGGGACGGGGACATCCAGTCAGAAGCTATTATTAGGGTGTTTCAAAGTAATTTAGAAGTAGATGGTTGATGGGCCTGCAATACATGCAAATGTTACAAGGTAGCGCTGTTGCACTGTTCTCCCAGTTCTTCTAGCTGAAGCAGAGGGCAGCCCTTGCAGAGCTGGGGGACAGGGGGACATCCTATCTGGAGCCATGGGGGTGTTCGCCTTCTGGGGGCAGGACGCTGTGAGAAGAGGAGTGGACAAGTAGGTGTTTTATTCTTCTCTTCCCACCCCCTGTCTGGGAAGTAGGATAACCCAGAAGGTCCAGCTATCTTCATGTGCTGGGCCAAACCATTTCTGTGAAAGGGATGGTGTAAATATCTGGCAAACCAGAAGGTTATAAAGAAGTTGCTGGTCTGGAAATATTATGTCTCTTTCATGCTTTGAGTCTTTCTGCTTTCGTTCAAGAAGACCACTTGTCCAAAGAGACCAGATTTCATAAGTGCCCTGATTGGTCTTCTTGGACAGGTTTGACTGTACTTCCCTTGTGCAAAGGGTGTACACAGTCAATCATATGGAATATCTAGTTAGGCAGAATGTACTGTCTTGAGCCTGCTATGATAGTATACAGAAGCAACTTGTTACTGGTTTGGTTATATTAGTTTACTTGGTTACTTAAAGCCGGCCCTGGACTGTCAGTGGTAACGACTATTGCAGCAAATGCAACATACATGCTGTATGATCAGATTTCTGCCATGACTGATTAATTTTTTAGAATATGTAGTTGTTGTTTTAAAGACAGTATTGGCCCCTGCTCGGACATGTTAGGGATTGCATTTGTCCCTTACAACATTCTGATTGTGACTACATGTAAAGCAGTTGGCCCAGTGTATGACTATTATGAGGGAACTCCATGTGTAAGCCTGAAGCGTAAAACCTCTGTATTTAAAAGAACCCAACACACTTATTGTGAAGATTAGGGGGGACCTGGTGTGTTTGGCTAGAATACGCAAGCTGTGGGAGGCAGCATTGCATAAATAGTCCTGAAATCATACCCAAGGTCTCTTCAGGGATGTGGGTTATTATTCATGTCACTTTGGTGTCTTGTGGCAGAGCATCCCATGTGACTGTCTCAGCACTGAAAGGTGAAGGTAAAAACATTGTGCTGCCTTACCTGGAAAAGTAACATGTTCGTCTCTCCAAGAAACTAACTTGGAAGATTATATTAGGTTCTGTGGTGAAACCATCCCTCTTCCCATGCTGACAGCTCTGATTGTCATGTCACTCTGGTGTCTGGTGGCACAGCACTGAAAGGTGAAGGTAGAAACATTGTGCTGCCTTACCTGGAAAAGTATCATGTTCGTCTCTCCAAGTAACAAACTGGGAAGATTATATCAGGTTCTGTGGTGAAACCATCGTTCTTCCCATGCTGACAGCTCTGATTGTCATGTCACTCTGGTGTCTGGTGGCACAGCACTGAAAGGTGAAGGTAAAAACATTGGACTGCCATACCTGGAAAAGTATCATGTTCGTCTCTCCAAGTAACTAACTGGGAAGATTACATCAGGTTCTGTGGTGAAACCATCGTTCTTCCCATGCTGACAGCTCTGATTGTGAACCTCCCGAGGGCTTGTTTTAACAGCGGAACAGGAATAATCTGACAAATTGCAGCTTCTTTCTGGGTGTTTTGAAGTGATCCTGTGATTTGTCTTAGTCAGAATTAATGGCTATCTTACAACAGATAGGTGGGACTTGCTTATGCGTCATGATTCCCTCCCTGCTTCTTCGGAAATTAAGACTGCCTGATTTATCTGTAACTACATGTATTACTGGATGGCTGTAATATTGCTTTCTCTATTGCTTGAGGGCATGGCCATGTGTTCTGGAAGGATATATGTCTATCAGACATGTTTTTTACCGTCCCGTTGAGATATATTTCAAATAGCATCAGTAAGTTTGGGGGAATAGAGTGTGGTGATAATAGAATATTATGAATGGACGGGATGAAGACTCAAAGGACATTTTGTGATGATTCACATGTATCTATTTTTGTGGTGCGTCGTGGATATTGGTAGATATTTATCTGTTGTCTGCAACTATGAGATATTTGTTTAGCAAACTAGAAAAGTCAATGGCACAGGTATCCGCTAGTAAACTCTAGACAGTGTTACAGTGTCACAAAAACAGAGAAACTTTTGTTATGAAAGTTTTAGAATGTGGAGAGAGTGAAGGAAATGAAGAGTACCTTGAAGTTGAAGCCCCAGCCTTCTGGTCTCAAAACAAGATTACTAAGTAACTACTATGGTATGGTACCCAAAGCCGAATTCTACATACTCTTTACATACAATGAAATCTGTTAAAATGACCTACTACTACTAGTGCTAGATTTTTAAAAAAGCATTGTGTTTTATCTTCAGTCTGGTGTTTCACCACTTTACCGCCTTTTTACTAGGTGACCACCTTTACGCTGTTTTGGCCACTTTTTGGTGTTCCCTTTGAAAATTTTTTCAAATGACTCAAGCATTAAGAATCCTGTCTATAGTGACCAACTGTATACTGTGACCCTTTCCTTCAAGTCATTTGGGTGGACAATATGAAACGTCTTAACTATATACCATCTTACAATTTCCAACAATGTAGCCATCTTTCGCCACATACATGTACCAATTGAAAAGCTTGACTTGATGTGACAATGTATGATACAGCTCTGTTAAGTTTACCATTTCCAACCATGTAGCCAAATTTCTCAACATATATATGTACCAATTGAAAAGCTTGACTTGATGTGACAATGAATGATACAGCTCTGTTAAGTTTCAGCTAATCAGTTCCAGTCCTGTGGCACATGGCACACCTGGGAGACAGGTGTTCAGTTTTAAGGCCCTGAGACATCCGTCTTCCCCTGACACACACCCCACCTCGCAGCAGATGTTGCCTGTATCAAATTAAGCCCATAAATAAATGGAAGCAGAGAGACACTTGTTTGAGCCGGGTGCTTCATCATGTAAGGACTGAGCACACCGCAGATGGAGCTCATCATTACAAACTGCTGGGACCCGTGCCAAGTGTTATGATGGTGGGCTGGGGGGTTTCATTCACTGTTTCTTGGTAGTTTTGGTCATTGTGACTTGAAGGAATGAGTAGATGACATGCACTCTCTGATTGTCTGGTCAAGGGAAACATCGGTCCCTCTACTTTTTTTTATTGGGAATGATTCACAACACATATCTTACTCACTACCAGGTGTAACTGAGAACACATGACCTCCCCCCTGCATTGTATTAAGCATAAAACAAAGTGAAGTTGATGACAAGAGCTTGATGTATGGAGAAAATGTATCACAACTTGCATCATTACAAACTGCTGGGACCTGTGCCAAGTGTTATGATTGGCTGGGAGGGTTCCATTCACTGTTTTGTGAAATTATGAGTGGAATACGCTGTTGTTTCGAGTGTTCTCGATGGAGTGACTGAGTGAGTTTTTATTGCAGAAAACAGCATTGATACACTTGATATGCAATGTATTATAAAGAAAGTTTACAGTAAATTTGTGGAGCTTAGCTTGTCATCTCAAACTGCTGGGATCCATGCCAAGTGTGATGATGGGCTGGGGGGGTTTCATCCACTGTTTTGTGGTAGTTTGAGTGAAATACTCTGTAACATTGTCTAAAAGAGCTCAATTTATGTAGAAAGTTTCCATAACTTTATGGGATGCATCATTCCAAAATGCTGGGGTCAGTGTCAGCAGAGGAGGAAGTGTGATTGTTGGAGGATTCTATTCACTGTTTTGTGGTTCAAGTAGCTAGACGGAAATACACTGAGGTACAGTTTAGATAGAAACGTACCTTTACCCAGTTTAACTTACTGTTTTTTATGACAAGAAGGACAGATGTATGTGTATAGATTCAAAACACTAGGGAAATAATCTCTTTTGGGTGGTCAGTGGACCAAGGGCTGTAACCCTTTCCAGTAACATATAAGTTTGTGCATAGCAACAGCAGCTTTGATTCAGTATCTTGTCCTTATGGTCCAGAAGTAGGGATACTATCCACTGGGCCACGAATACATTTCCCATAAACTGATAATTAACTGACATCAGATTCTGCCAAATGCACATACTAAATGATGGCTCAAACAAACAAGCACTGCAAACCATCTACGGACTTGTCTCAGCCCACTAAATGATTATGTCTACCCCTACAGTCTGTTTATGAAGTTCTATCCTCCAGTTTATTTGTCCTGACACCACTAGTAAATACACCAGTGGGGGAAGGAGCACACCCCTGGTGAGGACCCCAGCACATCTGATCCCCACAATTAGCGCCATTTACCGCCACATTAACTCCTCAACTCTCAAGCGCTATTTTGCTTTCTGCTTAATTTACTTCTGATGGAAGAAGCGGCTGTGAATCAAATTTCCATCACCTCTAATGACGTGTAACTGTTTCTCGCTGCAGTAGCTGGTTCAGTGGGTTGAATCGCAGATTTTTATTTACAACTTTGGCAGAATTATGATGAACCTCGTAACGTTGACGTACCCTAAGACCACGACATAAGAATGGTAAATTCAAATAGATATTCTAAGTGATAGTCAAAGGATGGGTGGATTGAGTTTACCAAGTTTAATATAAGTACGCACCCCAGAGTACTTTTTGGCACTAAATTATGTACTTTTCAGATATCCAAGTGTTCAAGACATTCTTGAAAGGGCCTTGATAACTTTCTGTAGCATTCTTAGGGTGCCAAGGAAAATTATGAGAGTTGATATTAACTGTTTCTCGCTACAGTAGCTGGTTCAGTGGGTTGTAGCGCAGATTTTTATTTACAACTTTGGTGGATTATGATGTACCTTGTAACAACGGCTCTTATAATCCCACAGGGTATCCTAAGACATTCTTGAAAAGGCCATTAAGTAACCCTAAGACAGCCAAATTAAAAACAGTGTTAATGCCATTTGGCTGTCTTAGGGTACAAAGTGAAATTTACAAGAGTTGACATTACTGTTTCTCTCAGTAGTTGCTGCTTCAGTGGGCTGTAGCGCAGGTTTTTATTTACTACCTCAAAGAAAAGATGATGAAACTCGTAAATCAGAACAAGTGTTAAGTAACACTCCTGACCAGTGTTATTATCCTCTCTGACGTCATCTTTGTGATGGTGATGGAGTCATCTGTGCCACTGCTCTCTTGGTACTAGATACTTTAAGTTAGTAGTTGTTACAGTACATCCACCAGTCTATTGGTCATTGGAATGATCCCAGGCCATCCCTCTTGCCTGGTGCTAATTAAACTAGGAGTGCTCAAGGAGAGACTCTGTGTGGTCGAGAATCAAGGTCTAAACCTAAATAAACATATACTATTTCCACCTTTAGTCTCAACTGACTTGTTTTTCTTCACATCAGCTCGTCAAAGATGTGTGCCCAATTGTGTGTTTGTGTGTGTGTGTCTACATGTATGTTTGAATGATAGGATTGAAATAGCTTGTTCTGGGATGTTGACAATGTTGAAATGTTGAGTCCAGGGCTGTCTCCAGGACCCATTCCTCCCTCCATTCCTGGATGGGAAATTTGCTTGTTGGGATGGACAAAAATTCACCCCATCCATTCAAAGAATCCAAACTTCATATGGCATTAAATTAAAGAAAATGTATTTTCGTAAGCTTATAACAACAGATCTAACTGCAAAAATTGATACTGTAAATGCATTCAAGTTCGTGTGGCTTTTATTTTGGGCTACGTAAGGCGAAAATGGATTGTTCGCGGTAGTTTCAAGTTGGATAAGAATGTTTGCGGTGGCTTTATGTTCGCGACCAATGGAAAAAAAATTCTGCATTTACAGTAACATGGGGAGGCCAAACAAAGAGTGGGACAGGAAAAAAATGAAAGCTAGAGACAGCCCTGTTTGAATCTAAAATCTACTTCAAGGATTATGAGATGTGTTGGAAATTACTGTTTTGATAGAAAGCATGTTAGTCATGTTTTCATTTGATATGATTATGTAGCTTACATGACCTTGTATGACTTTTAAGTTCTAATGTACTATACAATGATTGTCAGCTTCCAGAATGCAGGAGGGTAGAATGTACAAGTATGAACACTGTATGTACATGACTTTGTATGTGTATTAAGTTGACACATAGAGAACCATTAAATCTGCACATATGCATTCTAGAAGACAGAAATCTGTAGAATGAAGATACTTTACATGAAGTTGCACAATTTTTTTATTTTTTTGGTATTTTTCATCAAGGCCACACCAATTTAAATTGGCATGGCCCAAGTACCTACAGTTTTTACGGAGGAATACATCTGTACTGCAGTATAGCAGTACAGTTCGACTGTACTACTGTAGCAATACAGCTGTACTACTGTAGCCCTCCATCGCAAGGCTTACTTTAGCCAGCGCCCGTCCTCCCGTCATTTTTGATGGACGAAAATTAGTTTGTGAAGATATATAGACAGAGCATAGAATTCTGCAAAAACTCCAGGGGATCAGCAGAAGTTTGCGACGAGGCCGATCTAGATCAGTCTTTTCTAATGCCCGTAGACGACAACCCCAGCCAGACACAAAGAGTGCTGTGGTGGTTGCTAGTTATATATAGTTGGCGGGCTCCATGCGCTCCTCTTCTCACTGCAGTTTCGGCAGGTCGCATTGGGCTGAGTTTTTTCTGTTTTTACCCTCTCGGTTCACTGTCAGTTATTGTCATCAAAGAAGCCTAAAAATTATCATCAAAGAAGCCTAAAAATTCAGAAATACTAAATAGCTGTCAGCCTTTCTGTGTAAACCTTATTAAAGTTTCAAGCCGGCTGAGTTACATGACTTTTCTTCCCGTGAAAAAGTTTTGCTGTGCTAAATTGTCTTTTCTTAGCCAATTGTATACAACATAGAAGTGTAGCTTGTGCGACTGAACATTCCATCTTACCGCGATGAAAACTCAGGAAATAGCATTTCAGAGAGTCTAGATTTCAAAATTTTCCGGGGGAGAATGGACCCCCAACCTCCCTAGGATGGTCTCGCCTCTGGCGAGACGCCTCGCACCTTTGGCGCTCAATGTGTTCTTCCCTCAAACAAATTTGAAATGACGGGCAAAATTTCAGGCTGGCGAGAGCACTGCTTAGAACTCACTCACTCACTCACTCACTCACTCACTCACTCACTCACTCACTCACTCACTCACTCACTCACTCACTCACTCACTCTCTCCCATAGCTTAGAACTGCGCTAAAGTAAACCCATTGATCTGTTTACTATAGGGTATCAGGTCCACAATCAGGATGTTTGTGCTGTGGTATCTGAGGATGACTGTCAGGTTTGATCCTCTGTAGAGAATAAGGACCATCGGCAGCATCAGCAGCGTCTTCTGAGCCAATAGCCATTGGAATGCATTCAATTCTAACTCATGCGGCCAAGGTTGACACTGAAAAAGTGATAACATTCATAAGAAATATTGGTAATAACATCAAGTATATAATCAAAACTTTTAATCTACTATTCTTTAATTAAGAAGGAACATGGACATTCACAATGTAAATACTTTGATGAGGAAATAGTACTAAGTTTCTGTCTTTGGAAGATACCTACATTGTATCAGCTCTAATCTGTAAAAAATAGCGTGTATTCTGTTGGTATAGGTGTTTATGATTATACTGTTACTTTACTCTCTTGTTTTATATTAAAAGGATCAAATTCAAATTAAAATCACTTGTATCTTGGTGTATCTTAACTAGTGTGGTGAGGTAAAGTAGTCAGTTGAGTGCAAGGAGAAATCAGTTACTGTATTGTTACCAAATAGAACAGCATCGGCATCGGCAGCAGCAACTGCACCACCAACAGCACCAACTCCAGGATGATGCTGAGAAAATGGACCTTCAGCAGCATAACCTTAGCCAAAATGAGAAACACTGTCAATCAAACTTAATGCAGAGAGCTCTTGTTGCCGGTGATGCTAAAAAAGGGGAACTTTTCTAACTATTGATGTCTTAGTTAAGTTTTGATTATTCATGTCATTGATAGAGTGTTCCAACTGAGGTATAAAATTTAGTACATTTTACACTACATGTTGACAGATTTGTTATATAGCCTCTTTAGCTGTACAAGTAAATATCATAAATGTTTTTTTATGGGTCTACATTAAGAAGTGCTCAAAGTGAAACACTACTTACTTACATTAAAACCTATGGACACATCAATGTCATTGACATTGGACATCAAACCTTCCAAAAGTCCTTTTCTGATCAAATATTGTAATCAGTAATCATGATAAAAAAACATGGCAACAGGCCGGGATTGCCATCACAGGTCACCATGATCACCAAGTATTTTCTAGTGATTTCTTGTTCCCAGGGCCATACATGTAGGTAAATACTTTGATGAGGAAATAGTCTTTGGAAGATACCTACATTGTATCAGCTCTTCTGTAAAAAATAGCGTGTATTCTGTTGGACAGGTATAGGTGTTTATGATTATACTGTTACTTTACTCTTTTGTTTTATATTAAAAGGATCAAATTAAAATTAAAATCACTTGTATCTTGGTTTATCTTAACTAGTGTGGTGAGGTGAGGTAGTAAGTTGAGTGCAAGGAGAAATCAGTTACTGTATTGTTACCATATAAACTACGCACAAAAAGTTCGGAAACTTAACTTTGGTCGATCATATCTCCGTTGTTTCTTGATCAATTTCAATGATTTATATATCATTAAAAAGCTTTTGTGATTTTCTTTCCCATGATACTTAACTTATTATTGTTGTAAATTAATACAACGAGCACCAGACCTGCTTATGCGAGCGAGTCTCATAAAAAAGTGCCCAAATTACCCTACTAATGTAAAACGCTCAATTCAGTATTTTGTCTTCTGCTGGTAGCACGTGGCTTTTGTACGAGGGTGATGTGAAACTTGAACCAACAAAACACATTAATATGAAAGCCAAGGGTAGTCTTCATCCAAAAAAAAATGCGTAAAGGAGCCTAAGTTATGATGAGGGTGGCTTAATACTGACTACACAGCCCGGCACATCCTCCTCATGCTTGTCACCAGTTTTGGTACGCGGCCCCTGGCTATTCTTCCACAAGGAGTCGTCGCAGGTCGACCAGTGTTGTTCTGTTGATCACAACTGCATGCACAGCTCGCCCAAGCTGATCAGTGATCACAGAGTCTGAGACTGTGTTCAATTGTTGTTGAGATCTGGGCTGCAGGAGGGCCATTCTATCCTCTGTATTCCTGCATAGGTACTGGAGGTGGTCTGAAATGACTCTCACAGAATATTCTGTATGGACGTGCACTATCATCTTGCAGAATGGCACCCAGTCTCATAATCATATTGCAGAGATAAGGATCTTGGAAATGTGACTGGATGGAGAAAGGTGTCTCTATATCGACACATCGAAGTTGCTTAGGATGATTAGCCTGTTTTTTTTTTCCGCTGGCAGTTAGCGTTGTACTGCCTCACACTATAACACTGACCCCAACAAACAGTCAGTCTATCTGTGTAACAGTCAGCATAGGGTTCTCCTAGCCGCCCCAACACTTTAATTTACCCATCCAACAGTCGAAATAAACCTTCTCTTATCTGTAGCTGTGAACATAACATTCCACCACACACTGTTCCATTCGCGATTTGGACGACACCACCACTAATGGGTTTGGCGCTGCGCTAGGTGTTTGACACTATTATGGAAATTTGGGCACTTTTTTTCTACAACCCACTCGCGTAAGCAGGCCTGGTGCTCGCTCCATCAGATTGCAATTATAATGAGTAGGGTATCATAGGAAAGGAAATTACACAGGCTTTCCAACGATACATAATACATTGAAATTGATAAAAAAACAATGGAAATATGATCAATCAAAGTAAAGTTTCCAAACTTTTTGTGCGTAGTTTAGAACAGCATCGGCAGCACCAACTGCAACAGCACCAACTCCAGGATGATGCTGAGAGTATGGATCTTCAGCAGCATAACCTTAGCCAAAATGAGAAACACTGTCAATCAAACTTAATGCAGAGAGCTCTTATTGCCGGTGATGCTCAAGGGAACTTTTCTAACTATTGATGTCTAGTTTTGATTATTCATGTCATTGATAGAGTGTTCCAACTCAGGGTGGTATAAAATTTAGTACATTTTACACTACATGTTGACAGATTGTTATATAGCCTCTTTAGCTGTACAAGTAAATATCATAAATGCTTTTATCTCCATGAAAAATGGAGATATTGTTTTGGGTGTGTCTGTGTGTGTTTTTGTCTGTCTGTCTGTTTGTTTGTCTGTTTGTGTTTCCGCACTACTGTAGTCAGCATAACTCAGGAACCTCTTGATGGATTACGATGATTTTTGGTATGTGGGCAGGTGTTGTGAAGCCGAAGTTCAAGGTCGATTTTGGGCCCCCTGGTATGTGACCTTGGTACTGCAGCGGAACGTCAATTTTTGTATCCTTTGACCTGGACGTGCTGTGGTCTTGATTTTTGGGTGGCAGATAGCTTGTGATGTAACAAAGAAGTGGTGTAGGTTTGGGCCCCCTAGCAGCTTCCTCTGGAACTGCAGGGGCGTTTTTGTGAAAATCTTCTAAGGAGAATAACTGAACAAAGGAACAACCGATTTCCATGATATTTAGTATGTAGGTAGCTTAGATAGAGATATACACAATGAAGTACAAATTATGCTAATTGGGACTTAATTTGCATAGCTAATGAGGAAAACCTATATTTGCAGTGTTTTCCATTATCAGACTCAAATACATGTAACGTATGTAGTTTATGGAAAGTGGAGCATCAACAGATACCGATTATGCAAATAAATTCCTAATTTGCATAATTAATGCAAAACACCATATCTCATCTAATTGGAAAATTATAGGATTGTCAATATGATACTTAGTATGCAGGTAGCTTAGACAGAGATATACACAATGAAGTGCAAATTATGCTAATTGTGACTTAATTTGCATAGCTGATGAGGAAAGTCTATACTTGCAGTTTTTTCCATTATCAGACTCAAATACATGTAACATATGTAGTTTATGGAAAGTGGAGCATCAACAGATACCAATTATGCAAATAAATTCCTTATTTGCATAATTAAAGCAAAACACCATAATTCATCTAATCAAAAAATTATAGACCTGTCAATATTGCAACATATGTAAGTTAGATAAAGGTGTTTATGACCAAGCATATCTTATGCAAATGTGTAAGTTATTTGCATGAATAGAATTGTTCATGGAGATATGAGGTCGTGGAACTCTTGTTTTATGGGTCTACATTAAGAAGTGCTCAAAGTGAAACACTACTTACTTACATTAAAACCTATGGACACATCAATGTCATTGACATTGGACATCAAACCTTCCAAAAGTCCTTTTCTGATCAAATATTGTAATCAGTAATCATGATAAAAAAAACATGGCAACAGGCCGGGATTGCCATCACCGGTCACCATGATCACCAAGTATTTTCTAGTGATTTCTTGTTCCCAGGGCCATAGGTACATTATCTTTCATCTAAGATGTTCACACATGAAAACATGCTGTTTTTTAAAAAAGATTTTACCCCTTTTGTGTGTATTATGGTACATACATGTAGACGGACCCCTCAAATGTTTTGCTCGTTGTACCTGTCATCCACAGTGGAATTTGGTGGATCTTAACTAGTGTGGTGAGGTAGTAAGTTGAGTGCAAGGTGAAATCATGATCAGTTACCAGTGTTGAAACTATATCTGAAATCCCATCCACCACCAGCTTCAACGTTAACCCCAGGATGATGCAGAGAATATGGACCGTCACCCGCATCAGAACCTAAGCCAAGATGAGACACACAATCAAACTTAACTCAGCTAAGGCAAGGGTCACATTTCCAAGCCGGGGGCCCAGCTGGGCAGCTTGTGGGAACGAAAACTATTGTATGAAAGACAACAAAAGACACAAAACTTTCTAAAAATTTCTCCTTACCATACGCTATGCATATTCTTGATAATATTATGCACTTTTTATTCTTTGTTTTCTCAAACAGCCCGGTCGGGCCCAGCTTGGAAATGTGACCCTAGCCTAACTCTTGTCGCCGGAGATGCGGAGGAAAAAGGGGGAACTTCTCTATTGATGTCTAGTTTTATGTCATCATTGATAGTGTTCCAGGGTGGTATAAAGTACAATACAGTCAAACCTGCCTAGGCGACCACCTCTTCAACGCGACCACCTGGCCATGGCGACCGCTTTTTCTCGGTCCCGAAAATTCTCCCCATAGGCACTTGTAAGCATTAAGCTGCCTGCCCAAGGCGACCACCCATCCAACGCGACCGCCACGAATTGGGACTGCAAAGAGCACAATCCCTGCCCATGGCGGCCACCTCATTTCCACGCGTTTGGTGACATCGGATCATTTTGCTGTCGGATTTCGCAGAAATGTTTTTAAGACCTTGACGGACAAAAATATATGGAATAGCATCGATTCCTTCATGAAGTGTTTTAATAAAAGGTTCCCACTATAGACATTGTATTACAAATGTTTGTGAATACTTAAATATCGATGTTGTTGTGCCCATTGTAATCTTATAGTTTACCGCAAGCTCGGTTTGGTTTAAACTCAGTTTTCAAAACGATTACGTAGTGCATGCCACTGCATGGCGTCAAATAGTGTCTTACTAAATTCTGCCGAAAAAGGACTTCTTGGTCCCCGCGGGCATCT
This sequence comes from Branchiostoma lanceolatum, assembly GCA_035149815.1. Taxonomy (NCBI): domain Eukaryota; kingdom Metazoa; phylum Chordata; class Leptocardii; order Amphioxiformes; family Branchiostomatidae; genus Branchiostoma; species Branchiostoma lanceolatum. Next base: position 3,167,182 of record CM068871.1, read on the forward strand.
TGGTTTTGGCACGGCCCAGATTGGCGCACCGCTGACCTTTGTAAAACACGACGCTTCTGTGCATAAACATTTAAAATACTCTTGTTATTGATGAAAATGAATATTCTTATTTTTTATGAATCTCACAAACCTTCATGTATTTCATTGGGCACTGTGCGTTCTGCTACACTGATTACCTTTCGATGCCGTCGCACAGAGCTTGGCGGTGTGGCGTGGCACGACGAAATCACACCGTTCCGTTTTCATATTCAGTTGTCAGATTGAAAACCTTTTCCCCCTTTTATCCAGCTGTCGGTGCCCCAGAAAAGGCTGGGGTCAGCAGGTGTTTTCAAGGGATTTATCGTAGGCCTTAAAACTTTGATTGTATGTGCGTACAATGTATGTGCAGAGCTTCCGTTTTTGTATCTTCTCGGAAAACCTATATTTGCAGTGTTTTCTATTATAGACCTCAAATACATGTACCATAAGTTTATGACAGATGGCACATTAACAGATACCTATTATGCAAATAAATTCCTAAATTCCTGTCAACATTGTGACCTGTGTAACGGCTGTTTCACAATTGAGTGTACCTATTTATTTTTGCACTTGTTACCAGTTGATAAGAAAGTCTACATAAGATATTACTGTTTTAGACTGTTATTTTCCAAAAGCTGGTGTAACAAGGAACACAACAATACAAAAAGTAAGGAAATCGGTTAATATTTGGCGAAATTATTGACAAAAATATCACTAAAAAATGTCCCATTTTTAGTGTTACCAGCCGTCATTCAGTTTTTTCACATTCTAACCATTGCACCTGACATCATAAACATGGTTACTACCTTAAAATTTCTTACTTTTGTACAAGCAGTCATATGTTAACTAGAGATTTATTATCATTTTCTAAAGATATGCCAACTTTTTGTTGCCATCAGGGCTATTTTCCACATTTACCCACGTGTTACCAATTTAATGTAATGTTTTCTTAAAAGATGTCAAAGTCTGTAGCATAATTAATGTGATGTGATAGCAGTGTTATTTTGACATGTAAAGTTTTGATATGATGTATGTAAGAGAACAAAAGTAGAATGAGGTCATTCCTACTTTCATCTGACTCGCAGCTAAGGTTCAAAGTATAGGCTGACATTTTCCGAAAAATTCTGTCCCGTCCGTACCCCCCCCCCCCTTTATTTCAACACTAAGTAACTACTACAAGCTTTTAATTGTGGTGGTTTATAAGTCTCTTTTGCCAAATACCAAACCACCATATAAACCAGTTCTGTGATAAAGACCTTGCCTGATATAGCACAATAAACCCCCAAATGTCCCGTCCGTACCCCTGTCCCGTCCGTACCCCCTACCTATCCGTCCGTACCCCCACTTTTAGTTTTTAGCAAAAAACTGTGGAAAATTGTATTCCAATTGCTAAAAAGACATATACTAAAGACTTGCAAGACACAAACAGTTAGTCTCCTCAGTAAAAACAGTAGTTTCTGATGAATTTATCAACATTTTCCTTCACAGATTTTTTCAATAGCCCACATCTGGTTGTCCAGTTCTCACCAACTTTAGAGAGCAGTTGCGGTTCCCTAAAGACATTGAAAAGTAGAGAACATCGTGTAGAACAAAACATAACAGTTTAAGTAGTCCTATTGCTTTAGAAATTAGAATTCTTTTGGTGGGAAGATGGCTGCTAATAATTCCATTTAAACTTCATTTTGTATCTAGCAGAACCCCCTACCCCCGTATCTTTTCTTACTAGTTTTAGCAAACTCAGATACTATTATGTACATGTTTTGATGTAAGATGTTATGTTATTGTTACCAATGATATTTTAACAATATGACCAGTAAGTAGAATCCTAATACATACCATCAGCTGACATTGAAGGAAAATACATGTATATTGCAAAGCCAAATAGGTAGAACTGTTCATGCTGCAATATGAATAATATTCTGATTAGAAAGTCCAGCTCGCTTTTTCTTAGTTTAGACACTATTACAGTGTTTGCATATGATTTATTCACCTGATATTAGTGAATAAATGTCTTTTAAAAGGTTTGAACAAGTCCCTATAGACAGTATTTGTACCCCTTGTGTCCCGTCCGTACCCCCAAATACATGTACAATCATGTTAATAAAATGATCATACAAAAGTTCCTTGATGCCTTTCACAGGTATAAAAGCTAGAATCTTATGTGGAAGTGTATGCAAAATGAAATACTATCATAGTTTGGCTATCAAAGTGCCTAAACTCTAAAATTTTGTATTTGACCTTTCTCTCCACATAAAATGACAGCAAGGTGTTATCATCGACTAACAACAAATGACCATAAAATGTTGCAACAAGGTGTTACTACAAACCAAAGTCAATTTTCTGGTGTTATGGATACTAGTAATGGAAAATAATAAGGAATAATGTTTATCTTGTGTTCTTCATTTGGGTATACTGTATGTAACTTTACATACAGTCTTACAGTTGTCCCGTCCGTACCCCCTTGGTGACCCATTACATAAAAGACCTGTATCACTGTAACCGAGAGGCGTTGTGCAGAGACCTTTTAGAATACTATGCCCAAAGTATTACCTTTGAACTGCCGACATCAATTTTAATGTACATTAAAGTTGATTTTTGAGCCTCAGTGACACCACTTTGGTACACTCAATTGTGAAACAGCCGTAAGTCAGTTAAAGGTGGACATGACCAAGCTTAGATTGTGCAAATGTGATCAAAATGTGATCATGATCAAAATATTTCATGGAGATATGAGGTCTCCAAACTCTTGTTTTACAAAATGTAGTTGTTTTTCATTATATGGTTGTTGGGATGGCAAAAGTGGGTAATATGCATGGTCATACCATAAGACATTCATGTGTCCTACCTTCTCACGTGTAAGATATCGTATCAGTTTTAGCCATTCTGTAACATAAAAAGGAGGGTTAAGAAAATGCTTTATTTTGTATTTACTTAGAATAGATGGTGTACATGTCAGCTGAGATATGCTATCTAGACTTGCTAGTTCTATTAATGTACAATGGCACATAATCATATAACAGTACTGGAATATTACTGGACGGTATCTTTCTTTCTACTCAAGGCTTTGAAAAGATCTCAAGAGGCTTTGAAAATTCTTAAGATTTAAAAAAAATCTCTCGGTGCTTTGAAAGAATCTTGAAAGAGATGTTGCAATACTCATTTCTCCTTGAGGTTGATATATGTGATGTTTTAGTGACGCTGATGGCATAATTTATTTATTTATTTTATTCTTTGGCTCAGGCCACGGGCCCATATTAAAAAAGGAACAACAGAGACAATGTACAAACATCTACGTAAAACAATAACGACAAAGATATTACATCAGGTAGTGTAGAAACGAGATGGCGGTAGTACTAGTCGACAATAGTAGGGCCAATGCCCGCTAAGTGCAAAAACCTCAGAATTGCATAGCAGCTGGATTATACCGTTGGCAGACGCAAGGAGACGCGTCACAAATGAATGCGCCAACTTACGCCGCCTGGCGTCGAAGCTATCAACTCGACAGCTCGAGAAGAGTAAAGAGTTACTAGTACTCCTAGGCTGAGACATTAACATCTTAAAAGCATCATGGTAAGCCACCCGGAGTCTCTGCATTGCACCGGCACTGTGGTTGGTCCACAGTTGTGCGCAGTACATAGCAGAGCACTGAGATATAAAAAGGATGCGCTTCACCTCTGCCGAGCATAGGAAGAATTTGCGGGAGAGAGAATTTGCTTTAGCGTAGAGCTGTCTAGTTATTTTTCGAATTGAATCGTCATCAGAAAGGTTGGGGGTAATTTGAAAACCCAAGTATGTGGCCGAGGGAACGTAGGCCAGAAGGGTACCGTATAACTCCACTGAGGGTGGCGCACCATTCAAACGTAGGCGGGGGCATGGGAAATACATACAATTGGTTTTCTTATCACAAAATATGACATCATTATCAGCACCAAATGCCTCACATATACTAATTAACTTTTGTAAGGCTTTCGCTGAAGGACAGATAAGGCATATATCATCTGCATACATTAAGTGGTTTACGGAAACATTGCCAATAAAACAGCCCACTTTGGCATTGTTTAACTGGTCGCTGAGATCAGCCATATATATGTTGAATAAAATTGGAGACAATATGCTCCCCTGGGGAACACCGTTGCTGGAGCTGAAGCTATCAGACACGGTAGTCCCCCAGCGCACTCTGAAGGTCAGCATATGAAACCAACATACGATGATACGTACTAAATATACAGGCACTCCTCTATTGAGCAGTTTGTTAAACAATGTATAGTGGTTAACACGATCGAAGGCTTTCGAAGCATCAAGAAAGCATACAAAGACTGGGGAGCCTCGACATTTAAAGTAAGAGATAACCTCTTTAAGGGCGAAGATGCACATATCAGTCCCGTGACGCTGTTTGAAGCCAAACTGGTTCGCTGGAGTAGATAAATAGCTCTCCATACGATCAAGAAGAATAGATTCAAACAGTTTAAACAGGGGACTGGAAATGGCAATCGGCCGGTAGTTGTTTTTGATTGAGGGGTTTAGATTTTGTTTTTTGATTAACGGGACAAGAACAACATTAAGCAGGACTGGGGGGATGTGGCCGTGAAGCAACATGGCTGAGAATAACAGGGAGAGTAACGTGATCAGTCGAGGCCCCGCGTTCTTCAGGTGTTCGGCTGACAAACCATCTACGTCACAGGACTTCCCATTAGGGAGCCTTTTAATCGCTGCACATATTTCAAATACAGGTGTAAACATACCAGGGTCATAACTAACGCCTGCTTTGATAGTGTCGTCTACGTAGGACTTACAGGTACTGGCATTGACAGAGTTCAATAACGAACTGTAATGTTGCCTCCACATATTGACAATGCTGGAGGCACCGCTGTGACCATCCACATTACAAGGAAGGTTGGACCTGGGACCATTTTGGGAACGTAAGGCGGACCAAAATCCCGTCTGCCCCCCCTTATGTAAACTAGAGGCCAGAGCATCTGCCCTGTGTTGAGCGGCAGAGCGTTGGCACTCTCTTAGAGAAAGCTTAAATTTGGCCCTAGTTGTTCTCATTAAGTTCCAAATGGCCCCGTACCTCGGTCGATTGTTATCGCACCATAAAAAGAAAGCATCTCGAGCTGCGGTATGGTATTCTTTAACGATAGAATTCCAACCAGGGATCACATGGGGAGTTGTGCCGCTCCGTGACGAAAGAGAGGTAGAAGCCGCACTTTTAAGGGCAGCGACTATCTCAGAGGTGAATTTATCAAGATCAGATCTATGTTCAATGTTATTACAATTAGGGTTTTGGCACAAAAGTGAATTATAAGGCAGATTTATAGCGGATAACAGGCTGTCGGTGCAGGTCCTGAACCGCGCCAGGTCGTCGGGGGTTGCACGTTCCCACCTGATCCTGTTGGGTGGAGGAATTCCAGGATCAGCTGTGTTTGTAAACACAGCTGGTGCCGACTCCCAGGCAAATGAAACCCAGAGAGGGAAATGGTCGGATGAGACGAAGTCGTATAATACTCGCATTTCCGAGATGCTATCATGCATTGTGTCAGTACACAGACAATGATCTAGCCAGGATGTTGTGCTGTGGGCATCGCTTACATACGTAAATGTTTTTTCAGAGAGCAATGCGATGTCGCTCAATATGAGGTTACAATCATGGCAGAAGGTTTGCAATAGGGGAGCAAATAGGCCATCGGGGCGGGTATTAAGGTCGCCCAAAATACAGATATTTTCCGTATTGGCCTCTTGAATAATCGATTCTATTTTTCCTAATTTGTCCAAGTAGATGTCAATATTATTGTAACATTCCGTAGGCATATATACACATAACAGAAGTAAATCACTATTATTTACACTATTGATAATCTTAACAGCTAGGAGTCTGTCATCTTCACACACAATACTCACATTGAAAGTTTTGCGCCACAAAACTGCGACACCGCCATAAGGACGCCCGCGCAGTAGGCCCCCACCCATGTCCATGGGCGAGGTGCCGTGCGCAATAAAGTCACTGTTCAAACCAGCAAGGAAATTCAAGTCATCCGGCATGAGCCAGTGTTCCTGGAGGAGGACAAAGTCAGAGACTTTACACAAGTCCTTAACAGCTTCGGTGGAGTTCTTGACAGAACGACAATTGAAAGATGATACCCTCAATGATTTCAGGTCGCTATCCGTGTTGCATGTGGCCGTCATTGTTCTGGTCTGAGGGAGGGACGTTTGCTGTGAAACCGTCTGACCAGGACGCCACAGGGCCAAAAGGATGGTGACAGGACTTCCTCAGTAGCATCAGTGTCCACGGATACGTGGAAGGAAGTGTAGGAGTCAAACTTCGTGGGAAGGCTCGAACAGGACAGGGTCCAGTCTTGCGACAAGTTGTCGCGCAGGTACTGTTCAACATCTTTGGGCTCAGTGTCGGGTCCCAGACGCGTTACAAAGACCTCGGTGGGCCTGGCCTTAGCCGTCAACAGGGTAGAGGGCTTGTTGCCCGTGCCGACTATAGCTCTGGATTTAGTTTTTTTCCGTTTGACTACACTAAATCCATCCGTGTCAGGAGCCGTAGGGACGCTAGATCTGCGGCGTCGACGAGGCGAGTGGAACACCGGGGCGAGAGACTTGGGCTTTGTATTACCACCTTGACCTTGGGCGTGCACTTGGGCGGGTCCTTGGGATTTCTTCGTTGCCAAGGGATGCCCGGTCTGTTGGGGGTAGTTGTCAGACACCACGTCGGCGAAGGTGGCATTACGTGGCGTCGGCACAGTTTGTGATGCCGACAACCTCATGTTCTTAAGGTCGGCGATTTCTCGGCGAAGGGTTGCAAGTTCTGTCTGCACTTTCATATTGTCAATGGTAGAGGCCCTGACGACTTTCATTTCCTGTCGCATTAGCTGAACCTCCTGAAGACACAGTGTGAAGTCCGTGTGTTCCAGCGTTACAACAGGAAGTCTGAGGGATGCAGACGCAAATGTCGGAAGCGTAAGCGGGTCAGCGGAGTGAAGAACCCGCAAAATGTCGGACATGTTTGTGACGGACTTGTTGTTGCCTTGGCGTTTCTTATTACGTTCGCTGGGCTTGCATGTGTCAAACACTAACTTCTTGGCAACTTCAATCTCCTCCTCGGAATAAGTCTCCAGGCACAGTTTGGAGACAATGTCGCCGGGCATCTTATCCATCTTGTTAACGACGAAGCACAACAGGTCGTTAATGAAGATATCTTTGGACTCACCATGCGAGGTAGAGGCTGCAGGTGGGAAGCGCTTGTTGTTACATCTTTGGCACAGAATTAAATCCCCTTGACGGGTCTCAGCCCCGGTGCTGCGACAGTCCTCACAGGTAGGCATACTTGTGATGGGGAGGGGGGCACTTCACATAAGCACTTTGAAATGTGACGTTGATGTTGAGGATAACTGAATTGACTTAACTCTGATATCTTGCTTACATTTTGTTTACTTATCTCTTAGATATATAGTCTTGTACCAAAATGTTTCTGATTGAATTGTTGTATATCATAGCTAGTGTACATTACCTGAATGGGTAAGATCTTCATGTGACTCCATCATCTCAAGGAGGTTTTTTAACCTCCTTGATCGTCTGAAAAAAAGAGCTGTACATGTAGCTTGCCATGCCTTGCTTGAAGCAAGGAGGTTATATATAACCTCCTTGCTTGAAGTTTGGGAGGTGATTAGACAAAATGGTTTTGCTGACTTAACCAGATATTCCATGCCATTTCCTCCAACAGTAGCTTTGAAAATGTTTAATATGTACATGCATTCCTTTGCAAAACATTTGTTACATTAAGAATTGACTGATGATGTATCAACAATGACATATCCTCCCCATGCAAGAATCCTAGTAACTTCACAACGAAGGTTATCATCCCTCCTAAGTTGTTAAGATTAAAGAGAATGTTTTTGTTATCTCCAATCCTCACATCTTGGAAGGAGGTAAAAAGTTGAAAGCAGAAGTTAAGATTTTCAGTTAGAAGAAACAGGTAGGCATCCTTCCATCCTTCCATGTTAGAAGAAACAATGCTTGCAATAAATAGATACATGGGTAATAACTATGCACAATATGAAATAAAAAACAAATTAAAGCTATGGGTGGAGCCATGTAAAATCTATAATTGGCAGTACTACTAATAGTAACTATTAATTGTAACAGTTCCTACCTCATTTCAGGTACAACTTGACTGAAAACTATGATGATGTAACGTCTTCTGCATATAGACTTGGAATTCCCTGTGTTATTGTTGACCTGCAGAGAAAGATTAATATGTAACATTTTGTGTACATTTGCGTTCATTGAGCAAATACATTACCTAGTAGAACCTTATGCGAGTAAATGATAAAGGTCGTGTCTGATGCAACATATCTCTGTTATACCCTACCCATATGTTACTTTTAAACAACAGTTTTAAAGTATTTGACAAAGATGAATACGCAAAATGTAGAATTTTCTTATGAAGGCACACATATCTAAATTATAATTGTGTACACTATCATCTTACCTCAGTTCAGTTAACATGTAAAAAAATGTGTTTCTGTAGCATACTAGCTGTGTGCGACCCCGCTGCTTTGCTGTATGGATCAAATTCCTTGGATCCAGAGGGCAGATTTTGAACCCTAACAGTTAGGAAAGGTTCTGGTTACGAGTTTCTTACCTCAGGCTTAAGACTTCTGCACGTTTAAGAGCCCAACACTAATAAGAGATGAGTAGGGGTGACCTGCTGTGCTTGGCTGAAAACCCAATCCACATTGCACTCTCAGCTATGGAAAAAGTAGCTTCATGTCAATAGACTGCTTTACTCAAAGAAGGACCAGGGCTTACCTCCAACTCCTTGCTTGCTTCCAGCAGTACAGCGGCGCAGCAAAGAGGCCGATGGACTTTTGCCTTTGACTTTTATAGTAATGATAGGGGAATCCCCTATGGCGCTATAGCCAATGAAGACTGGTCATGTGATGTGTCTACTTTGTCTACTTTGACCCGAAAAAGTGCTGACTGCTGTGCCTGTGTCAATAGATAAGAAATGGGACTTTTTCTTGCTCAGGGACTTTCCACCCATGGTCTTGGGATTTTCGGAATGTCCCACCTGTTATTTTTACAAAATGTAGATTCTGAAAGCAGAGAAAAAAAAGAAAAATATCTTAAAAGTCATAAAAAGGGTGTTTTCTTGTAAGGGAAGATGATAAAGCACAACTTAATTGTTAAATCAGTTCAAATTTGTCAATCTATTTACATAGAGCTCAGACTACATTGTACATTGTATTTTAGCATGTTTTGACAAAAGGGAAGGTCATTCTTTGAAGCACTCTATTTGTTATAATTTGGAAACTCTTGTTTTGATGACTAAGAGATTTACTGTTGGTGTGCACTTGTGCCACATGACCCCACTAAAGAATTAGTAAGACCCCACTAAGGAAATGTGCAAAACAAAAACAATAGTGGACTCCAACAGAATACTTTGTATATAAGTGTATACTCAAACCTGTTTACAAGCACATGACATCACAAAAGATACCCAATACTGTCCATGAATAGATATCACTGGTTCGGTACAGTTTTTTCATAGCACCAGCAGTTTGCTGTTGAGTTGCCAGCAAGGCCATGTTACTTTACAGAATGCTGTGTTTTAGATGCTTGGCAATCAAAAATGTTTTTCAAGCTATTCTAATTTGAGATAGTTTGATGAGAATAGCCGTGACTTCATATAGATGAAGTGCTGAAAGTCAGTTTAGATTGATGGGATTGTTGATCCCATTCTGCTGGTTATTTTGTAGGTAAACGTCTCCAACAGGCTATAGACCAGGGGATTCCCCAGTATGACGCCAGCCAATCAGGGCTGGCCAGGTGGTCATGTGATGGAAAACCCCATTGGCTCACTCCTGTATTTATAGAAGTGGGACTGTTTACTGCTCAGGGACTTTCCACCAGCGGTCATGTAATGAAAAGTCCCCAAATCAATGTGCAAATAGAATTATTTTAACTACAACCACAGCTTTTTTACTGCTTTCAACAACCTTAGTCCAAAATCCTATTAGGATTCAGTCTTGACATATATCATACAGATATGTTCTAAGTTGACAAAGACTCGAGAAAACCACTTGTCCTGTTAATTCTGCTTTATTGTGAAAGGCACATGTAGTACATGGAGATGTATGAAGCAAACACTGGGGGACTACATGCAAGTACAAACATCAGCCAGTTTCTTGTACAAGTGAACACTGAAAACATCACTCAGACTTTATGGGACAAAGACTTATTTGAGATATAAGTTACAGCATGGACATTATATAATGTCCTTGGTTACAGTAACAAAAAAGAAACAAGGCCGGTCTCTGACATGTTGACATTTCATAAGTTGTTAACATTGGTGTACCATGTATTGGTGTAATTAGAAGAAATCTTTTCAGCTTTACATCCATCGGTGAATACAGATTTTGAACTCTTTCAAAGGTTGATAAACCTGCTGGCTGGGGTGCATAAATTTTGTGTTAAAGTTAAGTTTGTGACAGTTTCTTGTTAATATCTTCTACATCATAACTTGAGCTTGTCAGCCTTGACCCTTGGAGGATGTCAGCATTTAGTACTTTTAAATAATATGAGGATACGATAAAGGTAAACCATATTTCAACCTTTGCAACTTGCCATATCACATATATAACAGTATATAACAGGATCTTTACATGTATAACAGCACAATTAATCTAGCAAGCAAGCCATTACAACACTTGCCTGTTTCCTTGATTAGTAATAATAACTGTAACAGCCTTTAACCTCTATCCATCAAGTGAGTTTTATGTCAAGGGTAACAACTTTAAAGCATATATAAAGAATGAATGATTTTTAGTGTTTTGCATAGTTAAAATCATGAAGTTCTTTGACCACCTTTTGCTACGTACATTTTCTGTGCTTTTGACTTGCCAACTCTGGAAGGAGGTGCAAAACATGAAGGGTTGTTCTATAAGAGGGGTTGAAATTCATCTGTCACCTGATTTTAACTGTTATGTATGTTTTTGTACTTTTCCATTTTTACTTTGCAGCATGTCTCATGCAGTTGCATATGATAATCATATGAACACAACTGTACCTCTTTACGTAGGGCTGACCTTAATGAAAATCTCAATAGCATGAAACAGAAGTAACAGTTCACAACATTACATTGAAATTTGAATATAACAATTTTTTTCTGATATTTGCTTGAGTCTCTAAAACATGAATAGTCTTCATGGTGGATAAAAATAACTTGACGGATAAAGGCCAATTGCTGATTATCTACTTTTTTTTTGTCTTTTCCGCTTTTTGACCACCACTGTTACGCAACCAGTATTATACACAGCAGATAGTCAGGCCATGTTTGGGTGCCATCCGATGACTACTGGGGCTCTCTGCTTCGATCGCAGCACCTGGCGTCAGCTAAGCTACAAGAGCACCACAACTTTCAAAGCTGAAAGAACAGCTGCCGCTGAGGCCAAGAGCAGGACCAGGAAAGCTTGGCTAGAACAGAACTGATGAAACAATGTAGACTTGCCATACTCTCTCGAATATGGCTGTCAACACTGGGGCTCCTGCACTTGATAGATCTCGAAAAATTATTTTAGGGTAGCAAGTGCTGGTAGTAATCATATGGTACCCAGGCTAAGGCAGGCCATGACAGACTTGTCATCCACTGTCTCCTCACTGGCTTTGTCCCAGAGGTGGTCGGGGTAGGGCCTACAGCAGTTGGGTTCTACGGAGGGCGGTACTGCTGTAGCACATGATCGCAGAGGACATCATACAGGCACTGAGCCCGCTGTAACAGGCCAGAATGTATCCCTGGTCAGAATACACCCGCCGGGTATATTCTAGCCATGGGTACATTCTGGCCCGACCGTGATGTCTACACTGCAGTCATGTGGCACACCCTAAAAAGCCAGCCCTCCAAGACCGACATCCCATGGCCCTGAGACCTCTGGAGTCCCCTGTAGGGCCAGGTCCTTGACATGGAATCGTCCCTTTGGCTCGTTTTCAGGTGGGTCAAAGAAAGTTGACCAGTCTTCACCCGTAGTGAAAGCAAAAGAACCAGTAGCTCCAATGACGGTAATGACAGCAGACTGCCATACCCAGCTTGACTCAGTTGTGGTTATCCTCAGTGCTTCCTCTAGAAGCTTCCTGTCCTGTAAAAACACATTTGATTGATGATTTATGAATTTACCTTTTGGTCAGTTGTTTCTTTAGTAATATCTGTTACAGTTACTGTAATAGCATTTTGTGACCTTTTACAGGTTATGTTTGCAATAGCAGAATTCAATGTACACCTGGGAAGTCAACAGTTTTTTCAGCATTGTTGACTTAACTGATGTCACAATAGATTATGTTTGGATTACAATATTTTTTGTACATTATTGTATGGTGTGGTCACAGCACAAACACCCACTCACTCACTCACTATCCAGTTTTACGTCCTCTGTTCCCCATAATCTGAAATTAGTTAACTATTTGTCTCACCTGTATCTGTACCTTGTGGAAGTTATTTAGATCTGCCATTGTGATAACTGGAGTAGTATCGATGAACAGAACATTCTCAGGTTGTAGATCACCATGAATGGAATCTGTTACCTGAAAAGAAAACATTCATATGCGTATATGTCGCTTCAGTTTGTTAAACTGGGAAAATATGGTCATTTTCATTCGATGATACTGTGTTTTTAGGAAGCAACCTGTGTCCAAGGATCAGGTTAACTTATTTTGTTGTTTTGTGTGATTCATCAGTACAGAATTTTGCTTTCTGTAAAAACAGATAACAAAGAATAACAACCTCACTTTACGTATACAGTCAAACATGTCCAAGTGATCTCTACATAAGAACCACTGTTATAGCCATTGTTACCACTTTTTGGTCATCTCGTGGGTTATTTCTCCTATTTTCACAAGCATACAATCCTGTCTGTATAGTGATCAGCTATCCACATAGACCAGATTTTTAGTCCCCTGATAAGTCTTCTTAAGCAGTTTTTACTATATAACAGGAAAATCATGATGTAGCGTCTCCCGCAAGAGGGGATTCCCCTTATGACTAGGAGGGATCATGTTACATGCTATAATACACCTGCATGTCCAAATATGGGCACCAATCATGGCTTAGTACATATAAACAGGGTTTCAGTGTATGACTCATAGTTGCACTTCTGCTTTTTCACCAAGTGTTGTTTTTTACCTTCCCCTCCTACCTATTCTGGTTACCAAGTACAAATTCGTTGCCTCTCCAGGTAGATGGTTCAGCAGGAAAGTTCTTGCCAATCTGTGGGGAATTTTTGCTTACTTGTACTTGGTTTCATCAATCCAATGACAAACAAATGATTTTGACATTTTTAATTTGAATGATTCTTTTATAAGGGAGGCGTATGACTTACTGGGGATGTAGGAGCGAGGTCTGAACATCTAGACCAACTTATGGCGGACCGTGTTGCCTGGAGGGAAAGAGCAACCCTAGTCCGGGCAAGCTGCCCGATATGATGATGATGACTTACAAAATGTAATTAGCATAAGGCCTATTGCTCCAATGGCAGAGATGGTTAGTCTGGCCCTTGATGATACTGAGTACCTCACCTTTTTCGTATTACCAGTACAAAGGCAAATTTCAGTAACATACCTGACTCCTGCAGGATTAGAATTACCTAGACAATGATTGTTTTCTTTTCCTGAATAGCTTTTGTCAATCAGCAGGTTAGTAGGTTAAAGGAAAATAAGTTGTTTTTTTTACACAAACTTCTACACATTTACAAGGCTGACGTTTCAGGCCCCAAGGAAAATATTTTAGGAATTAGTAATCATCAAAACATCAGCCAGGTAAAGTCTTCAAGGCTATGTTTTCTTTTCTAATGATTACTTCTGTAACGTCTGTAATCTCTAGTGTTGTTACATTGTTTACCATAATGTTCTATTAGTGGTGAAGTTATGCTGATGTGTGAAAAGCCCAAGGCTTACCTCCCACTCCATGAGTGCTTCCAGCTGCCCATGCAGCACCACAGCTCAGCAGAAATTTTACTAATGACTGTTGTTCCCTTCGCCTTTATAGCTTTTAGGAAATGGGAAGCCCTGACTACGGTAACCAATGAAGTCATGTCTAGTTTTAGAAATGAGGCTGAGGGACTTTCCACCTTGTTATGTCATCCTGGAAAGTCCAGATTTTATAGCTGGACAGTCATACATGTTTGTGTACTTTACCTGGGGCTCCCCCAGGCACACACACTGACACAAAGCAACAACGACATTTGATATGGTTCAGCTTTCAATCGCACATGGCACTGAGGAAACTTAAGATTGGTCTTTGTTCACTGCCCTTTTGAACAAGGTGGGATATTGTTTTTGTTATTGTTGATATTGAGTGGGCAGACTACTCTCTTTGCAGCTTGGGGTTGAACAGTGTTAGGAGCTTACAGTTTCTAACTATAACTCCGAAAGAGGAAGTGTTTCTTTGTTTATGTCATTCAGGATAGTTTTGTTGCTTTCCCACTACCAAACAGTTATTTACACTTGAAGAGCCATACTTTATTCTAAATCTTCACCCTTTGCCAAGCATAGTTACTAGGGGTGGGTACCGGTACAAACAATTCAGGTCCGGTCCAGGTCCAGGTCCAGAGGGTCAGGTCCAGGTCCGGACCTGTACCTGTACCTGATTATAGTAGTGTCGCAGTACATCATATTTTGGAGAGCGAGACACACGCAAACGTCATGTCTGGAACGATATAATTTCTTAGGTTTGCACTTTGTCTCAAAATTATAATTATACTCTTCTCGCAGTCTGTTTACTAATCCTTTAAGTGTTTCTAGGTATGATTCACAGCTAACGTCTTCGAAAACGAAGTTAAATCTGCTGTTTTGTATTTTCTTAGACCAGTTATGTGGCCGCCTGGTACAATGAATTTTCTAATCGGTCCATAGGCCGGTCCACTGATTTTTTACGGACCGTTTTTTTTGGACCGGTCCATTAAGAAATACCGGTTTTGTACCGGTACACGGTACCGGTACCCACCCCTAATAGTTACCCATATTTGTATACACAAAAGTGAAATATGATACAGGCTGAAACAGCACAGCTTCCAAAGGCAAAAAGACAGTCAGTACTGTCCATGGTCTGAATAGATATGACAAGTCTATCCCACAGCTGCAGTTTACCTTTTCATTTTCAGATATGATTGTAAATTTGTCTCAGCTCGAGAATGTGTGGTCACTGTGGAAAAGGTGGCATATAGAGCATATTTCTTGTCACATCCCTATCATGCATGAGAGCCCTCTGTCAAGTTTCAAGTGAAGTGCAAATGCCTTTGCTTCACCAAAAACATCATCATAGTCTAGAGCTTTTTGTGTTATGATGTGGCAGCTGTATTTTCTACATTTCCAAACTCATTTGACATCTTAAAGAGTAATCTATCTGTAAACAGAGTATGGAAAAATTCCCTTTCTTGTTGGTCTGACATTTATTTGATCTTTGTCTACCTTCTTTTACCACTGTCACAAGAAGATGTTTCGTTGAAATATAATTGCTCTCTGTAGACAATGGAGTACATGGATATGGAATGCGCAGGTTGTAATTGTTGTCCTACAGCACCTGGTATATCTTTAATGCAGCATATGTTAGAGATGTAATTAAAACAATGTGTTGGGCAAATCAGTTTGGTAAACGCAATGTTTGGAACAGCTCATAAATTCTGTGACTCTGATTGGTAGTTCTGAATGTCAACCATCAAAGTTTGGGTGCAGGCAGTGTTTGGAATAGCCTTCAATTTACCAATTTGCCAGAGATTGTGAATAAACACAAACATCAGCACTAGTTTGCCACCAGGTACTGTAAAGTAATTTTGCCTTGATTTAATTTCACAGTAGAGAGAAAATTGGGTGTTCACAGTGGCTTTTATTTCGTGGTTGAAACAAGGTAGTTGGCGGGCAGAAGACAGAACAAGCACTTTTGCATTGGTTTAAGGTTTGCGCAGAATACGCTACTGTGAAAACAGTGAACATCAAACCACCTTGAACTTCAATGCATTTACAGTATAGAACAGAACTTGACAGTCAGGACTATCCCCCAGGACTATCCTGTCCTAGTCACCATAGAAGAGGAATGAGTCACTCATCATTTCAAAGGCTTTAGACAGAGTTATATAGTAATGTAGGAGACTAAGATGAAAGTGGTATCATGAGAGAGATGGCGGTATATCATTAGTACCCATCTTTCAGCACTTTGAAGTATCTAGGTCACTTTGGCACAGAATTTACTGTGACTGTCACATTCACGACACAAGGCCGTTTATTGCTGCCATTACTTGAAAGGATTTGAAAGTGTGAGGCTCAGTTGTATGGATGATTCCTCAACGCAGAGCTGCAAAACTTTACCAGAGGGCTAATGCAGAACTTTAGAGTGCTGATGGTTAGTACATGTATATCACACGAGTTATGTGTGGGCATCAGCAAATGTAGCGCCTGTTGGTGATAAGTACTTCATGGTTAAGGATCATAGTAGGGAAGTCTGGATATATTAGAAGAAAGCAAATAGAATAAGTTTCATTGAGCATCGATACCAAGGAACATGTCAACAGTTTGAAAAGAAAGGACTTTTAGTTCATCCCTTTATAGCAAACGTTATAGATGATGAAATTATTGGTTCCCTTTGTAATATCTGACTTTTCTGAGCCATGATGTACAACCTCATCTCTCTCATTCTTTATTGCAATATTCTCCTCTTTTTAGTTTTACTTATTATAAGGTCTCATTCATGAGTTTTTTCGCCCCATAGGATTACATGTTATAATATGTGTTTTACATGGGCGCGTTCGTAATGAAGATATAGAAAATGTGCCAATGTTTTTCATTCCATGTTGAGAACATTTACCCTAGATTATGTAAAAAAATTGACAACATTTTTACTACATACAATCTCTTTTTATAGCAATTACAAACTGCACTTGGCTACACCCCCACAAAGCCACTTTCCAGCTGTAAGCGCCGGACCGATTCACACACAATGCCCGGCCTGTGTACGTCCGACCTCGCGCGCGGCTGCCGGACTTTGCCTGCTAATTTCTTCAGATACAAACAAGCTTTCATCAGTTTGACGCTTGAGATAGGTTGGCCTAGCCAAAAGGGAATTTCCCACCGATATACACACACGGTCATGCAGCCGTTCATTTTTTTGGGCCACGTACTCGTTTAGCATACCCACTCGGAGTAATACAGAAATGAGACCTTATTATGAAAATCGTTAAATTCCTTTGTAAGAAAATGAGCCACACCCCAAACGTTTCATGCAGCATCTCATGACATACCCCTAAGGTACGTAGCACCTTCTCACACTTAGATTCTTCCTATCAGATGCCATATTGACTTAACTGTCAATTCCAACTCGTCACCATGTGTATGTGATGTCATCTGCATCATTATGAAGCCATAGTTGGCTTGCGGTTGACATAGCCGAGTCAAAGGGATTATCGTTTAAGAGAAAAGCAATTTTTGAATTGCTGATTTAGCTGGATCTGTTCCAAAGTGCTACAAAAGTGTTAGCCCCAGGGCCAGAGTATTGGCAGTTCAAGTAAGGGAGCTTAGCAATAATGACAGACATATACATGTAGATAACTGGAAACTAAGATATAGATTATTCCAGAGTTTTTGCTCAATGCCTGTGCATTGGATTTTGTTCTTCTCAAGAAGATGTAGATGTGTGTTACAGTAGTATGGATAAAGGGGTGAGGCCTGGCATCTCTGATTGCCTTGTTTTTAATGGATTATTTTGGTCACAAATACCTTAAAAGTAGGCTAGGAGGTTTCATTAAGCTCCTTGATGTAGGAAACTAGAAAGTTTGGTACAGTGTAGTTTTTTAAAGTCATATTTGTCACAGTAGGCATAGGAATTGGGGAAGGAGGCACTCAAGCAAACCGACATCTTTCGCACCGCAATCGTCCTTCAGTAAGACATCTGGAGCCGCATGGTTCACGTTTGGAACGCTTTATTCAGCCTTTTACACAGATCGATTTCGCCGATGTGGCTTCTTCAGTGGATAAGGCTTAAATGACACAAGTTCATGAAGTTCTCACTTAAATAACATCGAGTGCATATCGCCCTTGAAATAAGATACCATACAGGTCATTTCGCTCTGACTCAGATGACCTTACATGACTTCACCTATTGTTCTAGAACAATTAAAACGTGTCACAGGTCTTATGTTTACACAATCGAGAGATGAGAGATGCGTCTTCTTCATAGTGTTGTCTTCCCCCTTCGCTGATTTCTTGCTCTGGCGTGTAGCTCTGGCGTCTCAGCTTCTTGTAGGGCTTGAAGATCACGTAGATGACGTTCTAGGACTGTCTCCTCTCGGTGTTGTGGTGGGCAGAGCCGTTGTTGTGGCGCACTTGGTGGTACTTCCGTGTCTTCCTTGTGCTCGACTTGGCGGCGGTGTTTTCTCCCAGGTTGCGTCTTGGTAGAAGGTGCTTCTTGCTTCTGTGTGCATTCCTTTGATGTACGGGATCTTTCTGGGTCCGGAGTTCCAGAAGATACTACAGCGAGTCCCATCCAATGAGAAATATACGTAGGAATTGGGGAAGGAGGCACTCAAGCAAACCGACATCTTTCGCACCGCAATCGTCCTTCAGTAAGACATCTGGAGCCGCATTAGCAAACCGACATCTTTCGCACCGGCTCCAGATGTCTTACTGAAGGACGATTGCGGTGCGAAAGATGTCGGTTTGCTTGAGTGCCTCCTTCCCCAATTCCTGTCACAGTAGGCATAGGTAGGTGCAATCAAGATGAGATTTCAATGTGCCATAAAAAGTTTCACGTACTATAAATTTTACTATGTACCATTATCCATAAAATTGTATTTTATGTATTACATTACTGAAACATATTAGGTTGTATTTGGTGATATTTTACAACCATTTCAAGTTGTAAAGCTGTCAATGCAAATTCTCATATGTCTTCGTCATTTTATACAGTTTGGGTGCATTACAACTACATCCATCATTGTATATATAACTATTGTACTACAACATTCTTTCATCCTTCCACCTATCTTCTAGCCATCCCTCAATCCATTTACCTAGTACTCTTCAAAGACACTTTAACAAGTTTGTGTTCTTTTACAAAGAAGAACTTTATTGCAGGACAATTGTGCAAGGTACAATGTATATGGCAACAACTATTAAACATATTCACCGTCCATCCGTTCTTTCCTCTTGTTCTCAAAGTATTGTCCATCTACTTTTAAAATCACCTGCTTCCATCTATTTTTGCATCTTTTCTGTCTTTTTTCCCATATATAGTTACCATCCATCCCTTCATCTTGCCATGAAAGAGTCCTTTATTTGCTCATCTCCTTTTTTAAGAATAGATTCACCCACTTTCATCTATTCATCCATGCTTCCCGTCATCATCTCCACATTACTCATCCGTCCGCCTCTCTCTGTGATCGTAATGCAAAGATCAATAATAGATAGATTTCTCTCTGTGCGTCCTCAGCCCATTTCTCAGCGATGCAGCGCAGGTATCTGTATCCATATCCAATAAAGCGGCAGCTGCGATACTCCAGAAGTTCGAATTTCAGCCTTATCAATCATTGAGTGGCCCCGACACTCAAAGATGCATGTTTTTGCTGATCTGTCTCGTGCTCGAGGTAGAGTCCTTTCATGGCTGACAATGACAGATTTGTTTGATGGTTTATGTTGTATTTTTCATTCTGTCTGTCTTTGGGGTGATGTTCTTAGTACTGGACTTGCACTTGTTGAGTGAATAACTGGTGGGTCCTGTGTGACAGCGGAGTATTGAGTGCGTTATCGGAATCTGCCTGTATTACCTTGCGTATCGTGGATTTTCCTTTGGGGAAGACTAGTTTTATGGTCCTGGGATTATCTCCAGAATGTAAGAATGACTTTCATGTGTTTGAAAGTAGATGCTGAAGTGGTCTCTCAGGAAAGTTTTGATCGTACGGTTACTTTCATCTCCAAGCTTCCTCAGAAGTTGATCAAAGAAATGGAGTTTGGACGTACATTTTGCTCAGCGTCCTTATCCAGATTCCTGTAATAGCGTCCCACTGGGATAGCACAAGATGAAGCGATGAGCCTGGATGGTCATTTTGTACCCTTGTTATCTTCAGAGGTGCTGTCATCTGTTGTCAATCCTCTCCCAAATCTCCACATGCCTCATTCCTCCTTGTCGCTGTGATGTACGACCCACACTGCACGGTGGCCAATATCTCAACTTGATTTATGTCTAGCTCAGGTTCAAAGACGTTTGTATAAAAAGAACATTGTTTCTCAAAACCAGATTTGATTCTAAGAAGAATGCCTGTAAAGAAAGAAAAGTCAGATCTCATATATCAATATTTTTATATTCTAAACTTCTATTTTGTATTATGTTAGATAGTTGTTGCCATACTTTTTACCGCGTATAATTGTCGTGCAACAAAGTTCTTCTTGTCATACACATCAACGTAATTCATTCAAGTACTGGATAGCTCTATATTAATCAGTTATGACTTTAAACTTGTACTCTAGTGGTCCAGTGTGATTACATTTGTGTTGTTTCTTTACTTAAGGAAAAAGGTTGTATAGTATGTTTTTATTAGTTTTAGGTTCTCTGTCTACTGTTAGCCAATATAGGGAATCTAAAAAATCAAATATGCGATGCTTTAGCATTACTTTTCTTTTATGGACTGTCTTAGAAACAATCTGATTCCTTTGGAGAGATGACAGTTTGACCACATCTTCCCTCCTGTATTCTCAATTTGTGTCCTAGGCAATATGTTTAAATATGGTCAACTAACACCATACCAGTACAGTAACAGTAGTTTCTTATTTTCTCGCTTGCTGTCTTGTCATTCTATATGCATTTTGCTTTCCCGGATACAGCCCCTGAAGTGATGGGAGAGTTAAGCATTAGTATGCGGAGCAGATGGAAGCTTTCTGGTCTCATCCAAGGCTCTGTGGACTTTTCTAGGCTCTGACTTCTTCTCCTTAGCTGAGCCATGAAATCCCATAATCATTCATGTTTCTCCTTCACTTTCAAGCTGCCTTGACAGTTTCTCACAGCGAGCCTTCAGCCATCCCTTCATGAATTAGCTGTCTGGAGGGTATGATATATTGATGGTATAGCCAAGGGTTCTTCTCATTCAGCTAAGGACCCTCCTTAGGGAGCAGCTGAATAGTGATGAATGATCCTTGGGAAAAAATGATAGCTGCATGCTGCTGCCTCTGTTGAGAGTCTCTTCCAACCAAAGTCTTTTTCAGACATTTTAGGAGTGGACTTCAAGTCTTCACATAAGATATTCAATGTACTACTACAGACAAAACTGCCAAAGAAGTACAGACTGAGTAGTAACAAGAATTGATTATCATCTGAATGAAATTGACAGGGGAAAAAGAAGACCTATAGATTTTGCATCGTGTTGGCCTGAAAAGAATTGCTCCAACATTCTTCAAAACTCCCCACTATGTTCCTTTATAACAAGAGTATTTCATACCTGTACCACCATCATAGAATGTCTGCCAAACTAAGAGTTCTTACAGGAATGCTTTTCTCAGAAATGTCTATTATGTGTCCTTAGACACATGTACACTGTTGTGCCCTTAAGGCAGTGTCAGCTCCAAATCTCTATCTCCCAACTACAGGAGCGTTGCATCTCTCTTGCTGTTGACGTGTTGCTGGTGTATATATAGTCCTTGGGCTTTTTTCAGTTTTCCAACACCTTTGAGTACTGCCAGTTGTCGGATGGTTTTCAATATAGTGCTTTAAATATTTAATGGAAACCTACATGTATGTTTATCTCTCGAATACAGGAGCATCGCATCTTTTTTGTTGTAAAGATGTTTTTCCATCAAAGTCTGTTGATGCTCTTGTAAAGTCCTTGGGCAGTTTTCATTTTTCCTCCACCTTGGATGTGCGGCCTAACCAACGTGAACTCCCTGGACAAAGCCGCGTGGAAGAACAGTGTGAAGACTATCCGACTGCTGCCCACCCCTGTGTCAGGGACTCCGGCAGCAGTATACTTCAAATGCAGAAATGTTTGCGGTGGTTTTGTGTTCGCAGTTTTCGTAGTGAACTTCCAGCGCAAACTTATAACCAACGCAAAGCATTTTGCCCACTTATGACCGTAGCGCTACTATAGTTTCAAACGCGAACTTAAAACCACCACAAACACTCCTCTCCCTACCGCGAACTTAAATGCATTTACAGTTATCAAATACTGGATACTACAGTAACTACTACACCTTCGAGCACTGTCAGTTGTGGGATGGTTTTCAATGTAGTGCCTTGAATGCTGGCTGCACACCTACATGACACATTTATCTCTGAAGTACAGGAGCATCATGCATATCTTTCTTGTCGTAAAAGTGTTTCTCTGTTAATGTCTCCTGATTCGCCTGTAAAGTCCTTGGACAGTTAATTTATGATCACTTTTCATACTCCCACTGACTGGTTGCAGATGATTTAATGGCTGCATTAGTTTTCATACGCAATATTTTTGTGAGTTCTCCTCTATCCCTGTCCTTGTGGTAACTGTAGTGTGAAGATGATAAATGTCTTGACTCTCTTTTCACTTTTAGCAATCCAGAGGCCACAGATAGTGTTGGATAGTTGTTTGTCAATGTTGGGGCTAAATTGTGTGAGTTCTCCTTTATCCTTTTCCTTGTGTTAACTGCAGTGTGAATGATGAATGTCTTCAATGACATTCTCTTTTTACATCAAATGGCCATAGATGGTGTTGGATAGTTGTTTGCTGGGTTGGCGTCATGAGGCTTTAGTTCCAGGACTATCTGATAGACTGTAACTCATCCACAGAGAGAGAGATATCACACCAAACATAGCTTGTACAGCTCAAAGTAGGGTGAGGGAGTGAGCATTGTGCAGTGCATTTGCATGTTAGTGTACATACTAGTATGACTTTTTTGTCAGTACCAGGGAAAGAGTAGGCTTTTCAATAAGCTGAACTGGACCAAGAAGCATTTGAAAAAGTCAGAAGACAGCAAAATTTGTTGGAGTCATTTACTGTGGTTTCTGGTACTTCATGTTGCTTTTTTTGAGCGATATACCACACTGACTCAATATTCTTCTGAATAAACAGCAGGAAAGTTTGTTTTTAAAGTAGCAGACCTTCCACTGACATTACAAGTTTCAAACAAGTCCCTACAGTACAATAACAGTATGCCTTTCCTTAAACAATTATCAGATGATGTGGATTTAGGATGGGATACCAATAAAACCAGAAGATTGCAAGTTCAAAGGATGAATTTCTTTAAGAAGCTATCCATGACAAACAACTTCTGTGAGTTGCTGCAAGGCAGGAGAGTTGAAATGGCAGCTATACATACATGTAGCATAATGGGCCTTAGGGTGGGGTTTGAATGTTCATCTCTACATCTACAATCTAAGTGGGAATATCTCGCAATGTAGATAAATGTCTGTATCAGTCCATCATCATCCAATCCCTACTGAGTGAGTGGCTCTTTCCCAAGTTGCGTAGGCCTGGGGGTATGTTGTAAAACTCACGAAGAGAGATGGAAGTACAAAATGGTCTGTTGTATGCCGCAGGAATATGAATCATGCATCTTTGATAAAGAAAGTTTGCTGGAACAAGATTCAAAGAAGTGATACTGTCAGAGAGTTGGCAACGTTACAGCAAAGTGAATAAGTGGCATTATTTTTATCGCATGGTGGTTCTTCAATGTTTGATGTATTGCAAATTGCATATTGTACATGTCAAGTTTGATAGAGATAGCTTTTGATAGTAGTTATGATGGATGGGAGATATTATTTTGCAGTGGAATGGGCTTAGAACTTAGCCAGAAGGGAGACTTAAAAGTTGTCACTGAAAGTTTGGAACATTTGGAACGTTTGGAAAAAGTTTCATTGCATAGAAATGAAATTACCATTTTCCTATTTTCCTCTTTTGTGGGGCAAGAAAGAGAGAGGATACTATTCAATTTAACAGCTGTTACAAATTCATACATAGGACTTGACGGAAATGATGTTCAACTTATTATCTACTACTTGCATGAAGTTTTTCCCAGAAAAATGCTGCTATTTTCCTCTCTTGTGGCGCAAGAAAGAGAGAGGACACAGGGAGCGATTTATCCAATTTTGCAACCGTTATTACAGATATATTAAATACATGAAGTTGTGGTACTACAGTAGTTTTTCCCCAGTATAACAGTGCTTTGTTTGGAACAGCTAAGTTTGGAACATCATTTTCCATGTCAGAAGCCTTACATTTCAGCTCCTTCTAGGACGAAGGTTACTAGCATGGAATCCGGCCTTGTTAGGCGACATTGATTTAATCTGTTGGTTCTGTTGACATTTTTGTAGAAACTTTAGGAAGAGGTCATCATGAAAACAGAAGGCTGGGGAGAAAACTTGCACCTGACTCTGTTCCCACCCTGAAATCCTGTGCACTTAATCTTAAAGGAAAGCTACACAAAAAATTGAAAATCCTTCTATGCTATGCATAATATATTCCAAAGTCAAATTCTTACTTCAAGTTGTTTCACATAAGTCCGTCATAGTTTTGGGATTTTCCACAGTTTGCAACTTATGCCGTGCTGACGCCTTCTCACCTGATAATTTAATTTAATTATATGACGTCAGTGTTTCAAATTTTTCACCTGATGATTGAATTTTAGAACACTGACGTCATATAATACAATCATCAGGTGAAAAATTTGAAACACTGACGTCATATAATTAAATTATCAGGTGAGAAGGCGTCAGCCCGGCATAAGTTGCAAACTGTGGAAAATCCCAAAACTATGACGGACTTATGTGAAACAACTTGAAGTAAGAATTTGACTTTGGAATATATTAAGCATAGCATAGAAAGATTTTCAATTTTTCGTGTAGCTTTCCTTTAAGTACAGACTTTCCCCTCTGACTCTGTTCTTCCAATCCAGCTTTATTATTTTTGAATCTGAGATCTTGCTGCCGTATGCACCATTAGGCACCGCAAGAGTCTGAATGAATGAACAAACTTATACTTGCAGAGATATTGGACTTGAAATTTGATTAGAATCTCCAAACTTCTTGTGCCTTTCAAAGTTTAGAGTGATCCTTCCTCAGGAGTTTTTCCTCAAAGCTTCCTGACCTAGCCAACCAAATCGAATGCTCAAAATGAATGCCTTATACAGTTGAAACCTCGGGTAGTTTCAAAAGGCATCTGCCAAACCCAGGGGAAATCCCAAACCTGGGATGTGCGGGGGTAGTTTCAATAATATTTTCATATCTGACTAAGTCTTAATGGTGCTTAATTGCGCAGTTGGTTCAGAGCTAATCCATAGGAGGGCAGCTGTAGCTTCATAGATAGCATGCTGGATCCAGAGGTCAGGGGTTCAATCCCCACTGGTGGTTTGCCGGTCGGGTTGCTGTGCAAGATTTTTTTTACTTCATTACTCCACCATTTTGGGAATGACCTTGGAATGGGCTTGACCTTGGAGGCATCCAGTCGTTCACCTTAAGTCTCATAATGGAAAGTCTGAGTTGATTTAAGACGTTCATTTGTCATGTCTTAGTTCGTACTGGCAGTGATGCAGTGGGCTTGGGAACTGGTGGGTTTAATTTGTTGGCGTACATTGAAAAATGGATGCACTTGCAAATGACATATAGCATCTCAAGTCCAAGTGTCCTTTTGAAAAGTTCACTCAGTTTTCAGTAGATTTGGAAAACTTTTCCAGTTACGGCTCATGTTTTCTTTAAACTTTTAGGGAGTTTCCTAGTGATTCAAGCACGAGCAAAGGAAAACCTATAGTCGACATAAGCAAGCAAACCTTTGGCATTGTGTGGTATAATGTTTAGAGTGTTTAGCTCAGAACCAAGAAGTTCTAGGTTCAACCCCTGATATGTCCTGATGTTATGCCCTTGGGGTGAACGTCTCCTCGATAGGACGTTAAATGTAGGTCCTGTAGTTGGGGAGAGCCACACCTTGAGCATTTTAAAGGACCAACCTTCCAGTGTGACTGGATCAAACCTTACACTCTAATGCACATACACTGTACTAGCTGTCCCTATTCACTAACCCAACTGCATGAGGAGTGTCTGAACAAGAACAAGAAGAAGCGATTTACCCTTACCTATTCCTTCTATAAGCTTCATGCTTTGTCCTCAACCGCTTTCTATGAGATATTTCACATGTATTTGAACACTTCCAAATACTTTCCATCCCTCCCATATTTCCTTCCAGGTTGGTGAGATTCTACCACTTTGATAGTACATAAAATTATATGATGTCTGTTCTGTAAACATTTTGTTTAGAAATGTCCAACCTCCTTGAATTTTTCTAACTTCTTCCATTAGATTCTATCGTCATTCACAATCATGCAGAAAAATAGTGCAAAGATTTTGCGTAAGTTCCATAAAACTCTACTCCCCCGGAGCCAGTGGTATGTATACAACTCCTGAAATCAATACATTAAAATAATTATTGATTTTTCTCCATAAATCTCCCAGTACAATAAGGATGGCTGGTGGCAAAGTCAGGAGGTCCCCTATTTGCTTGATCCCAATTGAGGGGTGTTGCCTTAAAGTATCTAAACAAGAACAAGAACTAGGTGTTTACCCCTACATATCCGTTCCATAAGATATTTCATGTGTAATTGAATACTTCCAAATGCTCTTCTGCCCCCCCTACATGTAATTCCAGGTTGGTAACATGCTACCATTTGGATAATAAGAGCTGTATCTGTCAGTATTTTATCTGTAAATATTTTATTTAGAAATGTCCAACTTCCTTTAATTTCCAACCACTCTTTCATCATCATCATCATCATTCATAATCATGCAGAAAAATGGTACAATGATTTTGCGTACGTTCGATATATCTCCACTCTCCTGGAGCCAGTGGTTTGTATACAACTCCTGAAATCAATACAATTGATTTTTCTCCATAAACCCCCCAGCACAATGTTGACAATGTCATGGTCAAGTGCGGAGTAAGGATGGCTGGTGGTGATGTCAGGAGGTCCCCATGAATAAGGCAATTTCCCGATGTGAACATGATTACATGTGTTGACACTGGTTCGCCCCATGGCAAGGAGTTCAATATTTCAAGAAGCCGCTATAATGGGGGGCTTAGGAATTGAATTTGAAGGTAATAACGAAAATTGCATCCCTCACTTACCTGATACAAAAGGTGGACATGAGATTTTACTCACAAATGTATTACATACATGAAGTTGTGCTGTTTTTTTCCAGTATAACACTGCATAGAAATAGAATTACCATTGTCCTGTTTTCTTCTTTGGTAGTGCAAGAAAGAGAGAGGATGCTATTCAATTCAGCAGCCCTTACAAATCCATAGGACTTGACGGAAATGATGTTCAACTTATTACAAATCTACTACATGCATGAAGTTTTTACCAGAAAAATGGTGTGCAGAAATGAAATTACCATTTCCCTATTTTCCTCTCTTGTGGCGCGAGAAAGAGGGAGAACGCAGGGAGCGGGTTATCCAATTTAGCAGCCGTTACAAATCCATAGGACTTGACGTATGGTATTTGACCACGGCTAACTTAATCTTGTTAGCCTTATAAACTGATGCCTTGACCCATGGAAGCATCCTGCTCAAAGAAGTTATTGAGTCACAGTGGAAGAGCTGGCCTTTTCCTCAGGTCAACATCAATTCATATTGTCGCTGTTCACTATTCTCCACCCTCCGCTGAGTCAATACATTTTGACCTTGATGGAGCGGGCGGCCTTAAATCAATGTTCTTTTATTGAACCTCATTTTGCCACACTCCACGGTCAATTTCCGACCATATTCTTCTTCGAATGAATTATCTTGGCGTCACAAAGGCGTCGATGGTTCCATTGAACATGGCAAAGTTTGATGCCAAGCGTGAGAAATTTGTTATTAAGTTGTGCGTAACCTTTTTATGGTATAGGATGAAAATTGTGGTGGATATTCTTAAACAATGTCACAATTCAATTTTGCTTTCTATCCAAAGTTTTTATGTAACATTCTCTTGGTTATGGCCCACTCGCCTTTTTGTGAAGTTATATTTTCAGTGCTTTCTGAGGCCATGCAGTAGTAGTATCCATGTATACACCATAAAATAAATCTTTCACTCTTTTTTAATTGTAATGTTGTCTTGTTAGGAAGCGATTAATTAGTGTTCTAAATCATCAGTTTTTCTGGTTTCAAGAAAAATCAATTGCAAGGAAGTGCATGCATCTCCCATTAGATACCCTTGAACTATCGATAGACTGTCCCTGTAAATACTCTGTGAAAAATCCACTTGTCAGGAATAGTCAATATTGCAATTACTTTCCTAAAGTCTGATTCTTCTCTGCTAGATTCAACAACAGTCTTGTTTCCAATGCAAAAACTACACAAGGAAAATTCATTCTTGAGCCTAAATTATGGTTTTAGCTAGTTGTCCTTTCTCTTTGTTTATAAAGTCCTAAGTCATCATAGCATGGTTTTTAATGTATCTTGCCAGTTTGTCTTATTTTCCATATCATTTAGGGTGTGTGAGTCTTTTCCCCATCCTTGGGATTGGGCAATATTGTCATTGAGCATATTATATTGAATACCAATGTCTAAAAATGCTGAATGAAAATATACAACATTGAGTGAATCTGTTACAGCCCAGACATTGAATCGACAAGGTAAATTCTCTGCGCTGTATTCATGTAGTCACAGCAAATCAGCTGCATTCTGCTAGATGGAGTTGTAGGTCCAGTTTTGCCTTATATACAGTGGCATGGGCTATGTCTAATCAGAAAAGGGAATAGTCTTGCATTGAGTGTTTTCAGTCTGGATCTGTGCTACCAGGTTCCAAAGAATTCCAGATGTTGTTCATTTTATTCTAAACAAGTTCTTGAGTTTTTCATGGAAAGGTTATTGTTTTAAATACTGAATATAGAATGATGACGGGACAAACCATTTTAGATCTCTTTACTATCTCATTCATGGCAACTTCTATACATGACAATTTGTAGCATCTTGTAACCAATATTTGAACATCATTTCTTCTAGTCCTGATTCATCATTTTAAACCTTTGAGGTTTCTTGCTTTTCAAGTCCAATGCATACACACATTCATGATGTCCACTTTGTGTTTTTATCTTGTATTATGCTATGGGATATTGCCTTGAATGTCTCTCCCTTTTCAGAAAGGTAAACATATTGTCCTTTTGCAGAGGATTTATCACTGTAAGCACCATTCCTTGAAATGGTTGGCAAAAGTTGGAGAGGTCACCTTGCATTTATGTGTAATTTTGATACAAGTGACTACAACCCAAACTCTTATTCCATGTCCTTATCTGAACTCATCCGGCAATCTATGGAATTTTCTATAAAGTGAATGCAGACATTGGATTTGATATTGACAACTACTGAAAGAATCTTTTACAAGAGGGGAAATACTTTCCTTGAGTATAAGTTGAGGTTAACACAACTTTCCAAATCAACATTGAAATGTTGGAGAGTTCACCTTGTATGTACACGAATGTGCCACTTCAATACAAGTGACTATAACCCCTATTCATTGAAATGAAGAAAAAAAGTCGTAGAGTTCACCTTGTCTGTACATGTATGTGCCATTTCAATACAAGTGACTACAACCCCTATTCATTGAAATGACCAAGAAACGTCATAGAGTTCACCTTGTCTGTACACAAATGTGCCACAGTGCCTTCAATACAAGTGACTATAGCCCCTATTCATTGAAATGACCAAATAAGAGTCGTAGAGTTCACCTTGCATGTACATGAATGAGTCACTTCAATACAAGTGACTACAACCCCTATTCATTGAAATGACCGAGAAAAGTCAGAGAGTTCACGTTGCACGTATACACATCACTCCAATACGAGTGACTGCAATCCCGATCACATCAGCAGTGTGAATGTACTTCCCTTCGGCGGAACAGATAGCAGACTGTCGGATCAATGACAGACACTGGCCTAATTCCAAGCCCATTCACGACCCGGTGCCCCATTCTCATGGAGCAATTCAAATTCGCCGACAGCCCCCAGGCACGACCGGGGAAATTCAATAGATCGTTAATCTGTTATAGGATCAGCCAACCATAATGTTAATAACACCCCTATGTATATGTATATCTCTATGAATGGAATTCATTGAACTGCCAGAGTGAATTTAGATAAGAGGGGTTCAGTATGATTGCTGTTACCGGGTGTACAGTTAAGTTTGGAATGTCATTTGGAAGAGCGTGCCTTCCTATATGCTTTGGTACCCTTATCTTTATCTCTGCTGTAATGCATGGAGAGTTATTTGAAATTGTTTAGAGCTTGCAACAGTCTCATACGACCGGTGCAAATGATTTTCCCTGGAGGAAATGCTAACTTTTCAATAGCCTGATATATTAGGTGAAGGGGAGATTCTAAAGTAACTAGGATTTCAGAACCATGGAAAGCACCTGTTATTTGCCATTAGATATAGGTTTCAACATCTATTCTAATGTAACCAGTGTAAATGGTTTTCTCCTGAGTTAGTGCTAACTTTTTCCATAGCCTGATGTATTTTGTGAAGGAGGTTTTTTAAGTGTAGCTAGGATTTCAGTACCGAGGAAAGCACCTGTTATTCAAGATCATATAGAGGTTCTAACATCTCGTGTGATGTTACCGGTAAATGATTTTCTCCAGAGCTAGTGCTAACTTTTTCCATAGCCTGATGTATTTTGTGAAGGTTTTTTTTTTAGTGTAGCTAGGAATTCAGTACCGTGGAAAGCACCTGTTATTCAAGATCAGATAGAGGTTCTAACATCTTGTGTGATGTTACCGGTGTAAATGATTTTCTCCAGAGCTACTGCTAACTTTTTCTATAGCCTGATTTTTTTTGTGAATGAGGGATTGTAATGCAGCTAGGCTTTCAGTGCCATGAAATGTACCTGTTATTTGACATTAGATATAGGTTTCAACATATATTATAATGTTACCAGTGTAAATGATTTTCTCCAGAGCTAGTGCTAACTTTTTCTATAGCCTGATAAATTATGTGAAGGAGGGATTTTTGTGCAGCTAGGATTTCAGTACTGTGGAAAGCACCTGTTATTCAAGATCAGATAGAGGTTCCGACATATCGCGTGATGTTACCAGTGTAAATGATTTTCTCTGGAGCTAATGCTAACTTAGCCTGAAATATTTTGTGAAGGAGAGATTTCAAAGCAGCTAGAATTTCAACTCCATGGAATGTACCATAAATTTGTTAGAACTTCTAATATCTAGTCTATTGTGACAGCTGTAAAGGATTTTGTCTAGTCAGTGCAAACTTTTCCATAGCCTGATATATTTTGTGGGGAGATTTTAAAGCAACCAGGATTTCAGCACATTGGACAGTGCCTGTTTGTTAGGCTTCTGCAAAAACATATTTTTCCATTAAAATCTTTTACCTGATTCGCACCTTAAGCCTCTCTCTTCACTAAGTTTTTGAACAGCCCAAACTTTTGCTCAATGGTTGAAAGTGTGTCAAGTAGAAAACGTGGAAAAGTGATTGGCACCAAAGCGTTTTGTTCTAACACAAACTCTACAGGGCCTCAAACCACCTCAGGAAGCGGTCACCGTATCACTAGTGAAATGTAAAATCAAAGCCTCGGAAAGATGGTCCCTCAGGCTCAGAAATCACTTAGTGTTCCCTGAAGTGGACGGGTGTAATGTTGTTAGGGAGATAAGGACGTGGGAGAAGGATACCCAGTGGGCATTCTCTCCTTTCTCCTCTTCTCTCGTCTTGTAATGGACTGATAAGGACGAGGCGCAAGCCGCAGCACGTCAGAACTCAGGAAGCGGCTGTGAGAGGTGATCAGGTAGAGTTCCCACACGCAAGAGACAGTCTGAAATGTAAATGTAAGGGTTTCATGATTCAGTTATGTCCCTGACTAAAAAGTTAATCCTCCATTGGCCATGACAAGGACAGAGGAGATGAAACAGAGTTCCCACACGCAAGAGACCGTCTGAAATGTAAATGTAAGGGTTTCATGATTCAGTTATGTCCCTGACTAAAAAGTTAATCCTCCATTGGCCATAAAAAGGACAGAGGAGATGAAACAGAGTTCCCACATGCAAGAGATTGTCTGAGATGTATATGTAAGGGTTTCATGATTCAGTTAAAGTCCCAGACCAAAATGCTAATCCTCCATTGGCCATGAGAAGGACAGAGGTGATGAGGTAGAGTTCCCCCACGCTAGAGACTGTCTGAAATGTAGATGTGACGGTTTCTTGAAAAGCTAATCCACCATTTGTCATAAGAAGGAGAAAAAATAGATAATACAGGCGATGGGGCAGAGTTTCCATACGCTAGAGACCGTCTGAAATGTAGATGTAATGGTTTCTTGACTCAGTCAAAGTCCCATGGCTAGACTGAAAAGCTAATCCACCATCCATCATAAGAAGGAAGAGAAAAATAGATACTACAGGTGATGAGTTTCCACACACTAGAGACCGTCTGATGTTAAGGTTTCTTGTTCCTTTCCAGACAGAAAAGTTAGTCCTCCATTGGCCATAAGAAGTCAGACACTAGAGGTGATGTGTCACAGTTACCACACACCAGAGACCATCTGAAATGTAGCCTATGCTCAGGTTTCTTTATTCAGTTCATCCCAGACAGAAAAGTTGATCCTCAATTGGCCGTGAGAAAGACAGACAGTAGAGGTGATGATCTGCCATGCATCAGGGACTGTCTGAAATGTATGATTAATGTAAAGGTAGATTCTATAAGACTTGGTATACTAAAAAGGCTCATCTTCCACTGGTCATGGCAAAGAGTAATACTTTGTAGAGTATGCACAGATTGACTGTATGAGGATGAGTCCCCAACAAGGTCTCTTCATCATCATCTTGTTGCGACAGTCTCACCGGTACTCATGGCCTTTCTCCTCCATCCCTCCCTATCCTCAGTTGCACTGGGCAGGTCTTCCTAACTACAGTTTGCATCTAGACATGGTTGATGAATGTAGGTAGTGCATGGCTTTTTCGCCAAAACTTCACTCCTTTCATCAGTGCAAGTTATATGATTAACGACAGATGGGATTTAAACTCTTAACCCTTTGGTCCTGAAGCAGGGCCGCTAACCGCTAGACCATGCAGCTACCGAGAGGGCAGTCAAGTTTCTGTAATCTCTAGGCAGCACATGGCTCGCCGGTCTTTGAAAAATTATGTCTGAATTTGTTGCATCGTACAAGGCAAATGCCAGAGTGATCATTCATGGGGAGAGGTAGTAAAGTACATGTACTCATGATTCCATCCATGAAGCCCATTTACACTTATTTTTCTGATACATGAATATAAATACATGAGCTCACCAATTATTATAGTAGTTTTCAGAGTAAAACTGAAAGAGCTAAAACTGGCTTTACTTCATCTTTGTCTTCTCCAGTAACTTAAGTCATGCCTTTAAGTACCAGAGTTATCAGCCAAGGATTGATGTGTTAAAAAATTCGTATTTTCCGAGAACCTTAGTAGAATGGAACTCGTTGTCATCAAGTATTGTAGGAGCATCTTCACACTAAATAGCTTTAAAGAACGGTTGCAGTCAGATATGCAAAGACTAGGTGTAACAGACCGTTCGGTGTAATATAACCAGCTGCTGCCGCACCGCGTGCCTGCGAAGCTGGTGTGTTACGCCTAATGGTGGTTATAATTTATACCGGCTATATAGATGCAGAACTCAGAACTAGAATAATTGGAATGGCCCAAGACGAGATTTATGTTTCAGATCCTAGCCAGTTTACAGCACCTGGCTCTGGGTTTAAGTATAAATAGAAAGCTGTATCAAAAGTGATACTTAACCATATATTAAGAGGAGAGATGAATATAGATGCTAAAAGAGGTTTACTACAGGAAATCCATGGACCAGCCATTCTCTATACATTGTTCTTTAAATCACACTACCCAGAAAGCAGTGAAAGTAGATAGGAATCAAACAATCTAAACATACCAAAAGTCCAATTTTAGCCATTTCAGGATGTGAGAGCAAGAACAGCTGCACAATAAAGATTTCCCGTTGGCTCCGTTGTAAATATGAGCACAGGAAATGTTACAATCCCACTTTACAGGCTGTGATGGGTGTAAAGATAAGGTCTGTTGTGTATCATGTGGAGGGAAGTGTTGGGATAGCAAATGGGATGTGCTTTATGCCGGGTTAGACTTCATCCTCTCACTGATAATGATATGAGCCTGTTATGTGGTAGAGATGGGTTGATAGGAGTGTGGTTGGATTCTGGCAGAAAGTGCTGCAAAATCTTTACTGCTGAATATTTGTTTGGACAAGCAGCTTGGTGTCGATAGCAGTATGCCTTAACATCACAAACACGTATGGGCACAAACGGGTCTTATATGCAGTGTACACAAGGCAAGGACAGTATGTGACACTCTGGATAAATAGTCTGTGCAATTATGAATGGAAAAAAGCATGCAGCAAGTCTAAAGTATTTCTTCAAGTTATTCCACTCGAAAGACTATGATTTTTTGGTCTGGGGCAGACAGTATCTTTTAGGCGAATACCCAGTCTGTCCCCACAAAATTTCAGTTGCTTGCACAACAGTTGCTAATTTTGCCACAGCAAACATGTTCAGGGAGGTTTTTCCTTTCTGTCTATCAAGTTTCAGTACTCTATAAGCTTTTTATACTGCTTTAGAGCAATGAAAAGTATGGCCTGATCGGAGTCTCACTCAATGTTCCGTATTGACTTGTTTTCTGTTATTTATCTGTTAATGAATTACTAAAGTTTTGGAGCCTTTCGAAGTTCATGTTACCGGGTAAATTTTGTTTGTTCGCCTTTCTGCATTCACTCAGTGGAAATGCCAAAGTTAATGTTGTCCATTGATCACATCTAGACTTCATTTCCTTCCAATTTAGTTACGGTTATGGCCTTTTTGCCCACATGAAAGATGGTAATCTTAAAGGTCGCTCCATGTAAATTATTCCTCCAGGTCGGTGTAACCACTTTTCAAATAAGTGTGGGATTCAGTGTGTTAATGTATACTTTACTTGGGACCTTTTCAAGTTCAATGTTTAGAAGCTGTACGTTGAGGACAAACAAGAAATGGTTGAGATAGAGGGGTCTGAAGATGTTGATGTGCATTTTTGGGGGGATCTCAATTATCAGCTCTTCAGGTTTTCCACCTTTACTGTTGTGTTATCCCCTTTTTAATATAATTTCAGTCAATATGTTTGACATTTCAAAGTGCAGATCTTCTTTTTCTTTTCATACTACCCCATGATCTACCCTGGGTCTGTAAGTTTAGCCATTTTATTAATCACGAATAAAGGAGACAGTGATGGCACATTTAAGTTTACAAAACGTACATGTATGTTGATACTGTTGCTTTAAATGAATGAAAAGGCATAGATGAGCACAAAATAAAACAAAATACAAGAATATACATTACTAACAGAAATGTAACAATGTACAAAAAGTTTTGCAAACGCAAGTCTGGCCCACCATCCGATGACAAACTCAATAACAGGACACAGTACAAGAGGCAAAAGAAAAATGGATTGCAACACTTGGATTGAATATAGGATTTACCTGTCAAATCATCTCTCCACATGTCTAAGCCTTAAGTTTCCTATACATTATTATATATAAGCACCTCTTACATGATACAAGAGGACTCAAGGGAGAGAAGATGACAGAGATTTGATCATTGATAAGTACTGTATATCTGGTAAGTATTCAACCTTGGATTGAATACAGGATTTAGCTGTCAAATCTTCTCTCCGGGCCTCTCGAGTTTTCTGTACTTGATGGTCTCCTCACATAATACAAGAGGGACACGAGAGACCAAACTTGACATCTGATCATTTGACAGAGATTTCATGTCATCCTAGTTGCCATACTGTTCCAATTCATTGATAAGTACAGTATGCAACCTTGGATTGAATAGAGGATTTAGTTTTCTCTCCACTTCTGTACTTGAGCACCACCTTACATAATACAAGAGGGACGAGACACAGTGAACGTGACAGAAATTCGATCTCCTCAAACTTGAATTGAATACAGGATTTAGCTGTCACGTCATCTCTTCACATCTCTTGATTTTTCTGTACTTCAGCCTCTCCTTATATGATACAAGAGGGACTCGAGAGAGAGAACATGAGAGATTTGATCCCTTCAAACTTGGATTGAATACAGGATTTACCTGTCACATCCTCTCTTCACATCTCTTGATTTTTCTGTACTTCAGCCTCTCCTCACATAATACCAGAGGGACACGAGAGACCAAACTTGACATCTGATTATTTGACAGAGATTTCATGTCATCCTAGTTGTTATTCTGTATCAATTCGTTGATGAGTACAGTATGTTGTGGGAAGTATGCAACCTTGGATTGAATAGAGGATTTCGCTGTCAAATCTTCTCTCCACTTCTACACCTGAGCACCTCCTTACATAATACAAGAGGGACGAGACACAATGAACGTGACAGAAATTCAATCCTGATTTGATCCCTTCAAACTTGAATTGAATACAGGATTTACCTGTCACATCATCTCTACACATCTCTTGATTTTCCTATACTTCAGCCTCTCCTTACATAATACAAGAGGGACTCAAGAGAGAGAATGCGAGAGATTTGATCCCCTCAAACTTGGATTGAGTACTGGATTCACCTGTCAAATCCTCTCTTCACATCTCTTGAGTTTTCTCTACTAAAAGCATCTCTTCACATAATACAAGAGGAACATGAGGGAACAAACTTGACATCTGATCATTTGACAGAGATTCGAATATATGTTATAATCCTAGTTGCCATACTGTGTCAATTCATTGATGAGTACAGTATGCAACATTGGATTGAATAGAGGATTTAGCTGTCAAATCCTCTCTTCACATCTCTTGAGTTTTCTGTACTTCAGCCTCTCCTTACATAATACAAGAGGGACTCGAGAGAGAGAGGATGACAGAGATTCAATCCCCTCAAACTTGAATTAAATACAGGATTTACCTGTCACATCATCTCTTCACATCTCTTGATTTTTCTGTACTTCAGCCTCTCCTTACATAATACAAGAGGGACTCAAGAGTGACGGAGGTTTGATCCCCTCAACATGCAGCACGCATCTATTCAAAATCCACTTTGAGGGCTGCTGAAAACCGAATCCCTCCAGAGGGTTCCTGCCATGTTGGTGGTAACCCCATTAAGCTGTCAATGAAGTGGTACATTATACATCTGTCTGGTGCGGATCTCTCGCCCTGGGCTAGTCGCATTTGCCGCCCGGCGGAGCATTGAGCGGCGTTCGTATGACGAGCGGCCTTTCGTCTTCTGTATCGGTTGATTGTGGTTGGCTCCTTTGAAGAGCGCTTTTGGTCTGCTCGAGTGGAGCGCGAAAAGAGCCTCTGATAATCCAAGGATAGTTTTTCACAATAAAAAGTTTGCCTGAGTGTTTCCTACCCTTACCGACATGCTACTGTGTTTATCATACTTTGTGTAGGCAACCTGTGGCTGGCTCCTTTGAAAAGCGCTTTTGGTCTACTCGAATGGAACACGAAAAGAGTTTTCAATGATCCAGGGATAGTTTTTCACAATAAAAACTTTGCCTGAGTATTTTCTATTGGTACCAACATGCCATTGTGTGTATTACAACTTCAACTAGTAAATATATGTATTGGCTGATTGTGGCTGGCTCCTTTGAAGAAGGCTTTTGGTCTGCTCGAGTGGATTGCAAAAAGAGTCTCCCATAATCCGGGGATAGTTTTTCACAAAAACAACTTTGCCTGAGTATTTTCTATTGGTACCAACATGCCATTGTGTGTATTACAACTTTAACCTGTAAATATCTGTATTGGCTGATTGTGGCTGGCTCCTTTGAAGAAGGCTTTTGGTCTACTCGAGTGGAACACGAAAAGTGTTTTCAATGATCCAGGGATAGTTTTTCACAACAAAAATTTTGCCAAAGTATTTCCTATTGGTACCAACATGCCGTTGCATGTATTACAACTTCAGGAGGTACCTGTAAATATCTGTATGGGCTGATTGTGGCTGGCTCCTTTGAAGAATGCTTTTCGTCTGCTCAAGTGGAATGCCAAAAGAGCCTCTGATAATCCAGGGACAGTTTTTCAGAGCGAAAAGTTTGCCTGAGTGTTTCCTACTCTTTTTACCAACATATCATCGCGTGTATTATACTTTGTCGACTGAGGTAACTTGTTGCTGGCCCCCTTGAAGAGCGCTTTCGGTCTGCTGGAGTGGATCACAAAAAGAACCCCCGATAATCCAGGGATAGACTTTCCAAAAAAGTTTGCCTGAGTATTTCCTAGCCTTCGCAACATGGCATTGTGTGTATTACAACTTCTGGTAATAAGTGGCAACTGGTACCTGTAAATGTCATTCTGTATCGGATGATTGTGGCTGGCTCCTTTGAAGAGCGGTTTTGGTCTGCTCAAGTGAAACACCAAAAGAGCCTCCGATATGCAGACACCTCTCCAAAGCAATTTTGTCAGCCATTTTGAGGGTTATAGATTTGACTGAGGTGTTCGTGACTCAGGAAGTCTTTGTTCGAGGAAAGTTAGACTCTCATACGGTCCCCCGAAAGTGCGAAATGGAACGAAATGGAACGAAATGGAACGAAATGGAACGAAATGGAACGAAATGGAACGAAATGGAACGAAATGGAACGAAATAGAACGAAATGGAACGAAATGGAACGAAATGGAACGAAATGGAACGAAATAAAACATATGTAACATTATGAAATGAAATACCAGTAGATAGCGAAATATAAGGAACGTCGTAACATTCAGAGTAGACCGGAACAGGAAGTAAAATACAAAATATAACGTGTTTTATTTCTTGAATCTATTTGATAATACTAAATACAACGTTTTTGCCGCGTTTTTGTGGCTAGATTCTTCCCTGAAAATGGGGGCGCCGCGTGCAAAGAGCTCGGCCGTTCTTCCTTGATTTTACCAACTATCTGCAAATGAACTGCTGGAAATAGCAGGGAAAACAAGCTAACGGAACTGAGTATCGAAGTTAGGACTAGATTATACAGAAGTTGGTGGTAACATTGCATCTCATAATTCACCAAGAGGGCATGAGGCAAGGGTAATTTCATTATTCATACAGCGTGTTTGCGTGTTGTGTGAACCGTGAAATACATTTCCTGTTCGTTCACACCCTCCCCTTGTTTTGCCGTGAACAAGGAAGCAGAAATGTCTCCAGAGGTAGTTCCCAGTCCACGTCCGTGATTGAATGGAGGGTGAAGTGTCACATTGGTGACGCAGCGCAGAGCTGCATTTGGATATCATTAACGGAGGGGTCCATTCTCCGACAGCCGACCAGCCGAACAATTGGGTGTATATACGCATATGCTAGGTACTAGTTATGGACTAAAACCGTATGTAAATAAAACTGAGAAGTCGGAGTTTGATTCAACCTGTCGGTAGCACGCCCACGTGCACAGTTACGGTGCGCTGGCAACAGTGGCGGTTCATTTGCATGCGGGGCTCCATTTGCAACACGCAAACACGCTGTATAAATAATGAAATTACGCTTGCCTCATGCCCTCTTGGTGAATTATGAGATGCAATGTAACCACCAACTTCTGTATAATCTAGTCCTTATTTCGATATTTGTTTGCTTGTTTTCCCTGTTCTTTTTTTGCAGTTCATTTGCAGATCTTTGGTAAAATCAAGGAAGAGCGGCCGAGCTCTTTGCACGCGGCGCCCCCATTTTCAGGGAAGAATCTAGCCACACAAACGCGGTAAAACGTTGTATTTAGTATTATCAAACAGATTAAAGAAATAAAACACGTTATATTATGTATTTGTTTCCTGTTCCCGTCTACTGTGAATGTTACAACGTTCCTTATATTTCGCTATCTACTGGTATTTCATTTCATAATGTTACACATGTTTTAGTTCGTTCCATTTCGTTCCATTTCGTTCCATTTCGTTCCATTTCGTTCCATTTCGTTCCATTTCGTTCCATTTCGTTCCATTTCGTTCCATTTCGCACTTTCGGGGGACCCCTCTCATACGTACTCAAACAACAGGAACTAATTGACTTATTAGCATACAACCTTGTCTTGACTTAGTCCTCTGTTTGACCATCCTGAGGAGTTGTCTTCACTTCATTAACGTATCAATTCAGAGTTTCGGTATAAAATCTGGTTCTTCAGTTCTTTCCTCTAGTCACTGACAAAAGACAGTAGATCCTGTCAAAATTTTATCCAGTCGCTCGTCAAGTAACTGTGTTTTGGTGTCTCATAGGAACAGTTAGCCACCTAAACAGATGAGCTGTCATGCTATACCAGACTGTTGACCACTCCAGTTAAGCTCATCTTCATCCTTTAATGTGCTCAGCAAGTAAGAAGTTTATGCTTCCAAATCTTTATCTTCACCAGAGAGCCGGCAAGCCCAAGGCTGATCACAAATCTACGGCGAACGTCAAAATGAAATCTAGGACATAAAGTGCTGACTGTGTTCTGGCTTAAGTAGCTGTAATAATCAGATATGAATACTGTAGATACAAAATCCATCCACCAGCGGGCAATCTTTATAGTGTAATAAAGTAAAGATGGATTTAAAGCATCTTATTGCATAGAGAATCTAGTTGGAGCTTTTCATGCTTTTCTTCTGAAAGTAGGATACTCTAAAGCAGGGATGTCTTCAGCTTTGAATTCTTTTCCATTTCACTTGATGTTAAATCTATCATTTCATGCTTACAAAAATAAATTTTCATCAGTTTCATGTCATGATTTTTTGGATGGACAGGGTCAAATTCTCCAGGCAAGTTCCTGTCCCAGGATGGAAGGATGGGTCCATGCACATACTGTAAAGAGTAAAAGATGAATAAGTGACTGTAATCTTATTCTATAAAGCAGTTTCATATTGTAGTGCTCAGTCTGTAATATCTACAAAGCCTGCCTTCAGGACTATACAACAGCATGTATTACATGATAGGCTGTGATTTATGCCTATGATTTCTGATAATCTGCAGCTATATGTGTGTTTAATCATTGTACTTTAGTCTTATGATCCACACAGCTAGTGGTACAGAGAAATGGGGAGGAAGGAAGTCAAGAGAGTGGAGGAAGACATTGCTTTTAGTTCACTTTTGCCTTGTTTGTTTGTTTGAATGTTTGTTTGTTATCTGCATAACCAGATGGTACACTGCTTTTAGGCGTAACACCGGGTTTTGTACAGTGCTTACAAGCTGCGGAAGACCAGACTGTAACTGTTGATCCACTCACATCAGGATGGACCCTTATTTTTGATAAGCTATGAGGCATGTTATTTAATGGTATCGAGATGTACTTCCCCTCCGGCTTAACGTCCCATCCAAAAAGGACATCCCTATTGATATTTCTCTTATCAAAATATCTGAAGCCAAAATATCCAGCAACGAGCTGGCAGAGCAAAATATCAAACATGTTAACTACTTCTGACTCCAATACCCAGGCCTGATTAGGACTTGTTCATCGAGATTATGAAGAGAAATTTAGCAATATCTCTGCTGTCACTGCTGTTGAAGTTCCAAAAGTGAAATCTGTACCATCTGACAGTTTGCTAATTTTGCCCATCCGAAGCCATCAGGAGTTGGTCTTCCATCTACCACTTACAAAACTTCCTTTGGCGACGCACACTTTTTGACAAGGTGAGCTTCCGTAAATCTGTCGCAAGTACTTTCGATCAAGCGCCGGTGGTGATAAAGACTGTGATTTAGATGATTCAGGGGAATATGCCGAGTGGAACTGCCTTCGGGGCCACTTAGGAAATATGGAGCAACCTTTAATAAAAGAAGCTGCACCGCGCCATAAATTGTACACTTAGTCAAGTTAGGAATCAGGGTTATCACAGACATTACTCATCAGTGCTGAGCACAGATTGTTGGTGATTGTTGTGGCAGGACTATGATGACATTTTGGTACTTGCTGAAATTGTATAGAAGCTCCAAAAAATATTTGTACCATTATGAACATAAAGGAAGACCTCGACCTCCTCAACCTACTACAAGCCAACCCAGCAGACAGAGGGGCCTGGCCAAGCCCCGACATATTCGTACACTTAGTCAAGTTAGGAATCACTGACAGGGTTATCACTGTGACAGACATCACTCATAAGTGCTGCGCACAGATTGTTGGGGATTGTTGTGGCAGGTTTGATG
Source organism: Branchiostoma lanceolatum (assembly GCA_035149815.1). Lineage (NCBI taxonomy): Eukaryota > Metazoa > Chordata > Leptocardii > Amphioxiformes > Branchiostomatidae > Branchiostoma > Branchiostoma lanceolatum. The sequence goes on from CM068871.1 coordinate 3,209,262, forward strand.
ACACTCTGGTACATAGGTACTTGCTGAAATTGTAAAGAGGCTCCCCGAAACATATTTCTACCATAATCAGCTATAGATTGTTGGTTGGTAGTCCCATAGTCCATGTGGCTAGTTTAATGACATTCTCGTACAGTAGGTACTTGCTGAGATCATAAAGAAGCTCCAAAAAAATATTTCTACTATTATCAGCTATATAGATTGTTGGTAGTCCCATAGTCCATGTGGCAGGTTTGATGACAATCTGGCACATCTACTAAGTTAATTCCACTAGGAATATCTCCTGGACAAGTGTTCTATTGGACTAAAGTTACTCTTCAATTGGAGTGGGATAGACTGCTGCTATGCAAAGTGTTCTATTGGACTGCTACTTTGCAAACCAATGAAACTGAAGCCCTCTGGAGGATGCATTAACTCTAAGACTTGTGTTTTGTTTACCTCCTGGACAAGTGCTCAATTTGACTAAAGTTACTCTTTATGAAGTGGAGAAGACTACCGTATGCAAACCAATGAAACTGAAGCCCTCTGGAGGGTGCATTAACTCTTGAATTTTGTATGTCTACTGGACAAGTGTTCTATTGGACTAAAGTTACTCTTTATGAAGTGGGGTAAACTACTGCTATGCAAACCAATGAAACTGAAGCCCTCTGGAGGACACATTAACTCTTGAGTTTTGTATATCTCCTGGACAAGTGCTCTATTGGACAAAAGTTACTCTTCATAGAGTGGGGTAGACTACTGCTATACAAACCAATGAAAATGAAGCCTTCTGGAGGACGCATCAACTAATAATAATCTTTTATATCTCCTCGACAAGTGTTCAATAGGACAAAAGTTCCACTGCTGCTTTGCAAACCAATGAACCTAAAGCCCTCTGGAAGACGCATTTTACTCTTGAATTTTGTTTATCTCCTGGACAAGTGTTCTATTGGACTAAAGTTATTCTTTATGAAGTGGGAAAGACTACCGTATGCAAACCAATGAAACTGAAGCCCTCCGGAAGACTTGTATGGTTCAGCTGCTGACTAGACATGCAGTATGAAAAGGATATTTCTCCCAGCGGGAAAGCAATAATACGTCCAATGACGAATGGCATTCCTTCCAAGTATCAATTATGAAGCATTTCCAATATCTTGCACCGTAAAGACAGGAGCCAAAGGTATGTGCCAGAGTCATTATCGTTAATGTAGCCCCAAAGGGCAGGGTATCTATCATCCAGTATACAAAGTATTCAGCACAACTTGTAGGGCTCAGTGTGGATTAGAGATATTGCTGCAAATCTGTGTCATTTTTTCATTTTGTTTAAAGTGATACCAAGGGAAATAACATATGGGTGTTGTACTCTTGATAAATATTACAGTTTCTATACTTTTAATAAATAATGTCATTTTTCCATTTTGTTTGAAATGATATCAAGGGATATGACATAGGATGAAAGTTTGGGGCTGTACTTTTGCTTGATATTACAGTTTTTATACTGCTATCTCCTCTGGCTACTCATTACTGTTGATTTCCATGGGGACTAGGTCGGTAATCAAATTAAGCTGATGTCATCAGTAATGAGATAAGGAAGACTTTGATATCTATTATGACTCTTTGATGGCATTTTTATGATACTTTGATGGCATCTTACGACCAGTAAAGTAAGTTAATGACCACTTTTGGAGGTAATTTTCAGCATGATTTATAGATGCTGCTGCTGATTTTTTTTACAGGATTCAGCTTCAAAAACCTCTGAAACCCAGATCTGCTTTTATGTTAGGTAAATCATCACTTTGGGGTGTCCCTACAGCTCAACCGATAGTAGTCTCACAGTTGAGCTCCTGGGTCCATTTAGATTCCGCTTCAATCCTGGCCAGGATAACTCATTCATTTCTTTCTTTCTTTCTTGTACTTTATTCCTCCCTTGGGAGAGCATTGTATAGCTGAGGTATTTACAAAGGGGGTGCCATGACACTTAGCATGTGGTACATAGCGATCCTGTTTTATAAAATAAATTATATCCTTATATTGTTGTCATTTCGTATTCATATCTACAATCTCTCGAAGGGCAGGTGAACGAATCTGCCAGGGGTATCCCATGCCCCACACGTCTAGTCTACCGCTGACCATTGGGACGTTAACAAATCATTCAATCAGATCTATCATATCTATAAAATAACTGTCTTTTCCCGTCTCTTCATATTTCTGTGCATTGTTCACATAACTCTCAAGAGTTCTCTAAAGTTCTTTAGTGTTTCTCTTTCAAAGTTCAGTGTCCCTTTCTCCATCATTCCCTATACAACTCCTTGTGACTCCACTCAGTTCAGTTCTCCACAGCACAGCTCGCATGTTTCCCTCACAGCCTAGCTTCTGTCGAGGCTGTGTTGTAGCCTTTGTTGGGGGTACATGTAGTTAAAGTCCAGCTCTTTTCAGCTCTTTCTTCTTCTCCCGTATGTACGTACTCTCGTGTGCTCTATTCTCCTTCCCCCGTGCTGCAGTTTTGCCTCTCTTTCCAGGTGGCGTGCTTTAATGCCATGGCTGCCAGAGGGCGGAGCAATCTGGCCGTTGTTGTGATGAAGGCGCTCCACACAGCTGGTTCTACAACTTCTTCCACTATCTCGGCACCCAGCATGACCTCTGTGAATCTCTCGTCTGGTTGTTCGTGTACTTTTACCATGACTCTTACTCCCAGAGTGTTTGCTATTTCTTCTGCCAGGGCTTGTCGTAGGTGGTTAAAGGTGGAACATCTGGTGACTAGATGACCGACCAAGTCTTCTGTAGGGTCATGGCAGGTTGGACATGTTTTTACGGTGTGTCTGGTTGGGATGGTACTGAGGAGTATGAGGTTCTTAAGGTCTCTCTGGTACTGCTGTCTTGCTAGTGTCCATAACTTGTGGGGTTTGTTGTTTGTCTGGTGGACTCTGTAGAACCTGTGGCAGTTGGTTTCGGATGTTGTGCTTGCCCTCCACCTCTCACTCTCTTGTGTCTGTATTGTCGTCTTCACTAGATGTTTCCATGCATTTACTGTAGGGAAGTCTGTTGTCAGCCAGTATCCTTCCAGCCACTCCACCAGGCCATATTCCTTAGCAACTTCAAAACACTCCTTCACAAGTCCTCTTGTCTTACTGCCTGGTTTTGCTAGGATGTAGGAGTACAGCCTGAAGAGGAACACTCTCTTTGCAAGTACAGTGTTTTGTAGGCTGACAAGCTTTCCAAAAAGGCAGAGTTTACACTTGTCTAGGATTGACTTCAGACTTGTCATTCCTATTGCACTAAGACACGCTGTCGTCTCTGTCTGAAAGTGCATGCCTTGCATGTTTTTTGCTCCCCTTCTGTGCACTCTCTCTAGTTTAAGTAGATCGCTGTTTGAAGGGTCCCAAAACTCGCACCCATGCAGCATGCTGGGAATGACCAATGTGTTGTATAGGGTCTTGTAGATTAAAGGGTTGGGATGTTGTCCTTCAGAGCCTGTTGTTAAAATCGCACTTATCTTTCCCTTCCCTTTTCTGCATGCCCCCTCAATGGGTTCTTTTGATAACATGTTGGCAGAGTGTTGTACTCCAACATGCGTTACTGTAGCTGTCTCCGGTATAGAACTTGTTCCCATTTTCCATGTGGTTGCATCACTGACCATATTTTGGCTGCTAGTTGTCTGCCCAAAGATGATGCATTTACTCTTTCCTGGTGCAAATTCAAATCTCCATTTTATTCCATAATGTTCCATAGTGTTGATCATTCTCTGCAGACCTGCCTGTGTGCTCGCCAGCAGACATATGTCATCCGCTAAGGCAGGCGAAGCACAACTGATCCCTCCTATGCTCACTCCTCCCGACTGTAGCTGTAGTTCGTCGTGTACATCATCTGTTGCTAGTAGATAGCAGGTAAGGGACAATACACCTCCTTGATTCACACCTCTTGAAGTGCTGAATTCTCTGGAAACACCTCCATTCAGCAGGACAGAATATGCACAACCTGTGTGCATGAGTTTGAGGAGTCTCCATAGTCTGCCATTTACTCCTTTCTTGTACATTTTGAACAACATTCCCTCCAGCCAGACTGTGTCATAAGCCTTCTTAGTATCAAGGAAGCAGCCGTATACTAGGCTTCCTCTTTCGATGTAGTGGTTGGTCACTTCTCTCACGATGAAAGCGGTAGTGATGTTGCTGCATCCCACTTGTCCCCCACTCTGGAGTTGGTGAGGAATACCTCTATCATGGAGCCAAGGGCTCCATCTATTAAACAATGTCCTCTCCCATACTTTGGAAATGACAGGTAGCAGTGTCACACCCCGGTGTGAGTCCATGTCTGTTTTGTTGGTTTTACCTTGCTTAAGGAGGGGTATCTTCAGTCCTTTTTTAAAGGCCTTTGGGATGTGTTCCTTCTCTCTTATTGCATTGAACAGCCCTGTCAAACGGGCCCACAATGCCTCACCTCCATACTTGATGTGTTCGTATACCAGGCCATCTTTGCCTCCACTCTTTCCATTCTTCAAACCCTTGCAAACAGCGGCTACCTCTTGTGGGGAGAAGGGTTCTTCCAGTATCCCTTCCAGGTTGCTGTAGCTTTCTTCTTCCATCTTGGCTACCTCTTCTGTGATTTGGTTCTTGTGTATTTCATCAAAGCGCATGGCTTCCTCTTCTTGCTCGTTGCCCAGTGTCTCAAAGTGTCTTGCCCAAGTTTCTCTCACTTGACTGGGATTGTTGATGACTTGTTCCCCCACTTTTACTGCTTGCGGCCTGTTGGTTCTGCCCTTTCTCTGTCTGATCTTTTTCCAGAACTCTTTGTCGTTAGATGCTGCTAGGGCCGCCAGCTCTTCGTTCTGTTTGGCTTCTTGTAAGAGCTTTGCTTTCCTCAGTTCTGACCTGAACTGGTTCTTCTTCTCTTTATAAGCCTTGTACAGTTGGTTATCTTTTTCCCTGGGCTTTCCCTCTTCTTTCCATCGCATCCAAGCGCTCACTTGATGCTGGTGCGCTTCTGTCAGCGTTGGTGACCAGTAGGGTTTCTGGTGTTTCTTACACTTATTTGTGGGTATCACTTCTTCTCCTGTTGTTCTCAGTATTGTTGTGATTGTATCAAGTTCTTTCTCTATGGACCCTGCTGACCATGTGGCTGGAGCACTATTTGATTCTAGCCTCTCGCTCACTCTTTTTTTGTAAGCCTCTTTAACTGTCTGGTCTCCATCTCTATGCCAGTTGAGTTTTGGTCTGTTCACTGCTTCTTCGAACTCATTTGGCTTGTTGACGAATGAGGCAACTATGGGGCTATGATCTGATAAGTTGAGGCTGCAATCCCCAATCACTTTACATGAGACAGTTTCTGTTAACAGAGAGTAAGGTATGAGGATGTGGTCTATTGTGGACAAATGTTTGTCTCCATTAGCTTGAAAGGTATGGAGTGGTCCCTTGCAGAGATGACTCAAGTTCAGGGAAAACAAGTCCAGTTCATCTAGTGCGCCCCATAGCTCTTTGCCAAGTTTGGATGGCTGTCCTCTGCCCCTTGGGCCTCCCTGTTCGCCGAGGTCTGCGTTAAAATCTCCGACAAAGATCACATCACCTTCATTTTCATACTTTCTGTATATATCTGTCATAATGTCTAAATGCTCTCTGTAGTTGTCTATTGCCAAGCCACTATGTGGCATATAGGCTGCAAAGACAAAGATTTTCTGGCTGCTTTGGAGTCTAACTCTCACTCCAATAATCCTGTCATTGCCATCTTCCAGTTTGTGTACTGCATAATCAATACTCTCCTTCCACAGTAAGGCAACTCCACCTTGCCCTCTTCTCCAACCTGTGGTATGTTTGAATTCCTTTAGCCGGTTATCTGCTCTCCCCCACCCTCTGTGGCTATTCATCACTTTGTCAAGTTCTGGTAGTGCATCATGGTATAGCCAGTGTTCGGTAACTGCAAGGATGTCTATATGAGCCAGCTGTTTCCTTATGAATGGCAGTGCTGTCACTAGTCCTCTGGCATTATAGCAGCCAACTGTTAGCTCTTTAGATGAGTCTGCTGTGGTAGTGGCAATCATTGTGTGACCTTTGAGTCTGTTGGCCCTGTCAAAGGACTGCTTCTTGCTGCTTGGTTTCTCTCACCACCACACTCAGTGTTGTCACCCTTGCTTTTGTACCTCTTCTCTGACATCCATTCCCGACATTTGACCCCATCCGGCCAAAAGTCTTCCTTCACCACCATATGTGCCTGGTGCAGTAGAACATTGATTCTTGCAAACGCTATGTCTTTTTGTCGACTATTCATGACTCTCACAAACGATAATTGTACTCCTTTACTCTGAGCATACTTGTGTATCATGCTCTGAAGGCTCTCTGCTTCTGTTTTCTTCATGTAGCCCAGGAAGAACCTCTTTCTCCTCACTCGGTTTCTCCCAATACCCACAAACTCTGAGAAGTCAGTGTGGCTGTCTGCACAGTTGATGTTGTTCCTCCCTCTCTGTAGCCTTCTTTGTTCGGTGCTGTATTGTTGGGTTCTGGTAGGGCATGTTAACGAATGTGGTGAACGACTTGGTCTCTTTTTCCTTATAGGGGTGTTCTCTTGCTGCACATGTGTCATCACTGCTTCCTTGTATGTCTTGTTCTGTGTGCATTCCAGTCTCCTTGTTCCTTGTGGACTACCTCTCAATCTTGACGGGTCTCTCTATAAAAGTACAGTAATGTATTGTGCAAACAGTCGGTTCTGAGAGAAGATGGAAGCAGCCTAGTGTTTCGATACAGTTACCGTGTGGTGGGCGTACAGTGGAACTGGTAGACCATTCACGGAACCCATACTCATAGTATTATTGCTCACATCGTAACACTGGACTTGAGCGTGGGGCTCGGGCGCGCAGCTTACCCGGTCGGGGACGTCCAACTTGCCGCCAGTGATGTAGATCTCTGACCCGCACACAGAGGCACTGCAGTGGTTCCATGGAGCTAGTTTAGCAGCCATCGTCTCGTAGAAGTCATGCTGAGGATCCTAGCAGAGGACACAGCTCAAGCTTCCTCCAACTAAGTAGATCTTTGACTTGACAGTGCACGCCTTGATGTATGCTGCTGTCTCTGGCAATTGCATTACAAAAGTCCACTCTTCTTGGATAGGGTCGAAGCACTGAGCAACACTGGTCGGTTTACAATAACTCGAGGCAATCTTACCACCAAATGCATACACTTTGTCACTGCAGGCCGTTATGCCAAAGTAATGCACTGCACGTTTCATTGGTTTGACCCTTTTCCAGGTTTTTCTCTCCTCCGTGTAAGCTTCGACATCTTTTATGGCATCGCCGAACTTGTCCTTACCACCAACCGCGTACACCTGCCCGTTCACAGCCGCCATTCCGTGACACGTCCTTCCCTTCCTTAGAGACGCCAGCTTCGTCCAAGAATTTCGTGTCGAGTTGTACCGCCATGCTTGAGATAGTCCTGTCACAATTACGTCGTTGTTAAGGACACAGACGGCTACCCCCTCAGTGCGTTGAAGGGACCGCGTCATCGGCTTACAGTCAATCATGTCGCAGCGGAGGTTGAGTTTGAACATGGAACCATTTGCTTCTGTCTCATACTGCTTTCCTGTGACACCGCCAAAAACTAGAATCTCTTCTCGATCAATCAGGCGAGGTCTTGCGTTTGCAGATTCGTCTTTGATCAGTTCCTTGATTCCAAGAACTCCTGGCACAATCTTGCCTGTCTCCAACATGTTCTTCAGGACCCCTTTCTCCAAACGCGAGAAACGAACACACTCTATCAGCTTCTTAAGATGTCTTTGCCGTTCCTTAAGATCATCTCTTGCCCAAAGCATGATCGCTTCCAATACACGTTCCTCTTTCCTGGCGTGAAGGCCCTCATCTGAGATGTACATCTTCAAGAAGTCTACAGGTAGCTGAAGGAAGTCCTCAGTCCCGCATACGTCTTCGAACGTCTTAAGAGCATACCTTCTTGCCAGCACAGACAAACGCGTGTACAAAAGCTTGTCTGCCAATGCCCAAGTTCTCAAACATGTTTTGGAACTCAAGTTGTCTTCCAGAAACTTTGCACAAGCGTCTTCGACAGGCTTGACCTGTAGCATGTTGGCTGCTTCAAACAGTGGCTGGACGATATCCATGGTGATGTGTATGTTTGATGTGTAGGCGTAACTCACCAGCTTTTCTAGAGCTTCCCCATCCACCCCTAATAGCTCGATCTTGTCCTTCGTACTTTCGGAGTGGCCTCCACGGAACATGGCGTGGAAGTAGTCGGTGCAGGCGGACAGAACCAGGCGGTGACAGGGGATCTCTTTCCCTTCAGCACACAGGGTCACGTCCACCAGGTGACCCTCAGACCGGAACTCCTGTAGGTGCCGAAAGAACCGGGCGGCATAACAGTCCTCCTCTACACCTGGGATCTTCGGAGGTCTGTCCATGGCATCCATTGGCGAGAATATATCGTACTTCTGGCGCAGGCAAGTTGACTTGAAGTAGAAATATGTAAAGGGTAAAAAGTTGCGACACGGCCGTGACGGAAGTAGACGTGCGCAATGCAGTATGGTACCTGCCAAAATTGGTCTCAGTAACAATTTTGTTTTTAGTTGATTCAAAGGACCCATAAAATGATTATGATGTTCATTTCTGGACTGATATTGAAGCTGGATGAGAAATAAAGTAAAATAAGATAGAGATACCCAGCTGTTGGTGTCTTTATAGGTATAGTTCAATAAGCTCTCGGACCAGAAACAAGGGGCACAACTCAAATGTCGGGACACAGTTATGAAGTATGAAGCCTTTAATGAATGTCTACCAAAACTCAACTATTTGTGATCATTACAATTTGCTGACGACGCCCTTTTGAAAATCAGTAACGCTAGATGGGAGAGAAGGAAACACCATGGTACAATTGAGCTGTAGTTTCATGGCATGAGGAACACAAGAATCGACCTACACAGTTCTAGCATCTTCCTTATTCATTTTTTTCCCCTCTTACATGTAGATTACAAATTGTAGATTAGAAAAGCTTACAAATAAAATGATTTGAATTTTCTTGGATATTCATAAAAGACTTCATTACTTTATTTTCATTCCCACAAAATTTGAGTTGTGCCCATTATGTCTTGATGAAGCAGAAAACTTATTAAACCCCCATGTATGTACCGGGCCTTTCATAACGTTGGACATTTAGATGGACATGATTTATTTTACCGCAGTCTTGGAGGGCAAGGTCATGGGTATGCCGGGATGGTTTCAATGCTCCAGACAAGTTATTGCACCCGTCTGAACATATTTCATAGTCCTACAGTGTTGGAATGCTTCCAAGCAGAATCTAGTGCGTTTACAGAGGGGTCGTGACATGATTTGTGAGGGACTGATGTCTTTGAAAACTTCCCAGGATGTCTTAGTGAATCATCTTGCAGATTGAGCAAATGTCAACATACGTTAGAGGTTTTGCTTCCCAACGGGTATATCAAGTTATCTTGAACTGAACTGCAACTGTGTATCATACTTCAAACTCTGTAGTAGTAGGCATCCTTTCATCTTTTCAGATGATGGTAGCACTCTGGATTCGGCAGCTTCTCGTATGGCTCTGAAGTCCAATCCTGGCGTGACAGTCTCGGCCACAGTTTGGACATACAACATGTATGAAGTCAGAGAAGTTCTGAGGCTGCTGTCTCTCTTTTCTTCTTTGTCTTCTTTGGTCTAGTTGCTTCTTTCGTTTTGACTGACCCTTTGCTAGACCCACACTGACTTCATGGCGCCATCTGTTGCGGTTTGCTGCGATCAGTTGCCAGCTGGCAGGGTCTATGTCAGTTAGCTTTAGGTCACGTCTTCTTCACGTCAAACTCTGTAGACTCACACATTTGTGCACATAAATTTGTCAGAGGGAGCTGTGGGTTTGTCATCCTCTGATATACAAATACATACACTGTCTTTCTAGTATTAGTATCTATTGACAAATGCATTTCTGATTGGAAACACTGAAACTGAAATGAAACTGATGTTTAGATTTTAAAAAATGAGATGACAGTGTAACCTAATCATTTTTCTTTTTGAAAGAAAAAGTTGGTTTCATTTTCTCTTTGAAAGAAAAATTAGTTTTCTTTTTCTCTTTGAAACAAGTTTCCTTTGGTTAGATTGTCATAAACTCACTCACTCACTCTGTCAAGCTCACAGGGTACACTTATAATATGAGAAACCTGCTGGTATTGATATGACGTCTTGAGTGATGGGAAAAATATTTACCAGTCAGAAGCTGGATAGATAACATCCTTGTTGTCTCATTGATTGAAATGACTCAGAAGCGATTGTGAGTTCTAGCTCAAAAGAGTTCAAACGTGCAAACACCTTCATTCCTAATACTCCATCAGGAGGTCACCCTCCTTCCCGGAGTAAAAAAAGTAGATTGACAATGTAACCGAATCATTCTCTCTTGGAAAGAAAATTTAGTTTTATTTTTCTTTTTGAAATAAAATTTGCTTTGGAACAAAAAAATTTGTGAGTTTCCTTTGGCTAGATTTAAACTCACTCTGTCAAGCTCACAAGGAAAAGTTGATTTGAAACCTCACTAGTATTGTTTCAATTTTTGAAATACACATTTTATGACATCTCGAGTGATGGGAAAAATATTAAACAGTCAGAAGCTTGATAGATAACATCCTTGTTGTCTTATTGATTAAAATGACTCGGGAGTGATCACGTTATCAGTTCCAGATAGATATTGAAGATGACACAGAAATGAAGTATGGAGACATAGATGCGCTCGTAATGAAGAAAAATGTCATCTTCGTTGACATGCAGCTGTGACTCAGATGACTTACGGCATCCCCACGCCCCCACCTGTCTCAGGGAAGAGAAGACTGGCATCAAAGATGGCAGTGCATTAAATCGTCGGCAGTTACATAACGTTGGACTTTTGGGTAGACATGAGTTGTCTTACTGTACTGTTGGAGTGAAAGATCATATCTATGTTGTTGTTCACCTTGTAGTGTCTAGTGGCACATAGGGCAGCAACTTTCCTTACTGTTTCTGTAGCAGGGTATATCTTTAGAGGTAGGGGTTGCTAGCTCTTCCTCTTTAACATACTCGAGGCACCTCTTCGAACACGAAACCCTCATTTTGCGTCCATCCCAAAAGACTGGTGCAGCCCCAACCAAGATGTCCTGTCCAGGGATTTGAACCATGGTCTCCCAGTACTAATTAGCACCAGAAACTCAACTGTGAGACTGCTACTGCTACTGCTACAGGGACATACCTGGGATTGTATCAGTGCTCCAGACCACTTGTTGCACCAAACTGGACAATCATATTTCATATTCCTACAATTTTGGAAAGTTCCCAAGTAGGATTTGAAAGATTTTATCTCTCCTGGAATTGTTTGAAAGCAGTTTCCTGGAATCATCTGACAAGGCTCAAGATATTCTATTTCTGTATCTGCAATATGTGATACATAATACTGAGCATGTAGTTGTCTAAATGAACACAGAGAGGGCTTGCTTTGAAGATGGCAGTTTATCAAACTGCTTTCCTGGAATTGTCTGAGAAGGCTTAAAATATTCTATTTCTGTGTCTGCAATACGGGATTCATAACACATGTGTGACTTATATGCAGCATGTATCTGTAGAAATGAAAACAGAGAGGGCTTGCTTGAAAGGTGGTATACGTAGTTCATTGATTTTTATTTCATTGAGTTTTCTGAAGTAGTCTCTCTCTCTCTCTCTCTCTCTCTCTCTCTCTCTCTCTCTCTCTCTCTCTCTCTCTCTCTCTCTCTCTCTCTCTCTCTCTCTCTCTCTCTCTCTCTCTCTCTCTCTCTCTCTCTCTGTCCCTCTGTAGCTGCTCCAGAATCAATATGCAGACTTATCAAGTCTTCTGTCAGGCATTGGTTCCTGTGAGGAAGTTGTGTAAATCTGGGCAGAAGACTGCTGCAGAAGAATCAATGTTATTGGCTGTCGGATTACCGGCAAAGATTTGGGGCATTGGAGGTGTCATGCTTGAGTTATTAGGCAAGATCTCTTGCAGCTGATAACATTCCGTGTGCAGATACATCACACCTGATTTGCGTTGGAGAGGACTTAGAATCTAAAGTTTGCAGTCCTGTGAACTTAACATACGTGTGAATTGCAAAGAATGTATTGAAATATTCTATCCACATTCAGTGTTGCTATCCACATATGTTGGAGGTATTTTGCTTTTGTACATCACACCTGATTTGTGTTGGAGAGAACTTAAGTTTGCAGTTAAGTGGACTTTTGCAAAGAAGAAGTGGTGGTAAGCAGTTTATCGATAAAACATGGAACAAATCGGCCTTGCAGTAAGAACTGAATTGCACCAAAATTTACAACCATCGACTTAAACAGTAAAACCAACACAATATCTTGTTATCATTATAAATTATGTCCAAATATGGTATTGACATGGTTAACAGTTGATATATTATGGTAGTTGCAGACCAACACAATTAAAAGCCGTGTTTCTGAGGTAGGAACTAAAGAAAATCAACAAGAATCTAAGTCACAAACATGCATAGGAGGTCTCGAGCAAAGCGTGGATCAACAAAATGCAGTGGCATCAACTGGGTTGTTCCTGCTGTGTTTGAAGAATGGTAAATGTTCATGTTTCTTTAAGACAGCGATTTGCCTTATTGTTACATGTAGTTGGAAGACTTATAGAGGTAATTCTTCATACTACAAGTCAGTGATTTGAATTGTGTAACACAGGCTGTTATGTTTTTGGTACTGTTTGTATGTATGTATGTTTGTATGTATGTGGTTTATCAGGAAAACTCAAGAATCTATGGATGGTTTGTCATGAAACTTGGTATATTGTTAGGTCATGTCCTATCAAAAAATAGGTAGATTTTTGGCCCCCTAGTGGCTTTTCTTGGTACTACAGCAGAACGTCCTGTTTCAATATCTCGTATGCAAGCTATGCAAGCTATGGTCACTATTTTTAGGTGGTAGTTAGCTCTCGTGTGCTTGGGAAAAAGTGACACAAGTTTGGGCCGCCTAGTTTATTTTTACAATTTCAAGGTCACCCAGATTGTGACAGTACAGCTTCCCGTGATATTCCGTAGGCAAATGTTTCTCTTGACGAAATTCTTCCTCTTCAGCTTCCAAATACACAGGGGACTTGTTTTGCAGAACTTTGTCTTGCAAATTGGAATTGAGACTTCTCAAAAACTACTTCTGTGGCATTCTCAGAAATCCCAGAATTTCATGATTCCCTTGACAGGGAATATTGGCAATGGGGTATTTAAGGACTGTCTTTTATGACTCCCTTGACAAATAGTCTCTCTACTGTTAGAGATACCTCAATAAACAGTTGAATTTAACTGGATGTAACAGATTAGACAGATTTTATGTACAGTATTTACAGGTTCATTGATTGGGGGAAACTCCCCTTGTCTAGCTCTTTCTCAACATTCAAGTACATTGTACAATGAACAGTAGACTGTAGCTTAACGTCCCATCCTAAAGACTGTAACCCTTTCTAGTCATGTGCATATTGGGTGAGCAACACAGCCGGGATTCAAACTCATAACCTCTAGGTCGAGAGACAGGTACACTGACCACTGGACAACACACTCTCCTTAGAACAGCCCCAAACCATTTTACATTCCATGAAAGATATTGGCTGTTTTTGATAACATCTAAATTGATTATACAATAGAATGGGCATTGCTTTGTCGGGTACAACTGTATGTCCTGTACCTTGATCCAAGCTTTCTGCCAAAGTTATTTCAAGATATCTATCATGTAGTCCAAATGTAGTGCTTTGATAGTCTAGTGCCCTAAGAATCCATTGTATAGATTTTCACCCTCATGATCTTACATTTCATAAGAAATAATGGCTGTTTGAATCTTTAAGAGCATGGATGTATATATTGATATTGCATTTCTTAAATTGATATGGCTTTGTTGATTACATGTATGTCCAGTAGTTTGATCCAGGTTTTCTACCGTTATTTCAAAATAATATCTAGTAACTGTAACAATATCATGAAGCCCAAATGTACTGGGTCAGTACCCTAACAGTTTATCGTATGGATTTCCAACCCCGGCTTTACAGCATACTAAGTAGCTCCCCGGTAATTGCAGCCGTTTGATCATATATCAATTACTCATTGACTGACCTAAATGGAGGATTATCCAAATTAGCGCTTCCCACCAAATGTGATGTGACAACGCCACCTGTTTCATCCTCATGGCGTTCCCAATAAGCTCTGTTTGAAGGAGATAGGCTGGCGGCTGCAATAATGCCTGCGTTTCACTCCAAATTCATCTCTTCTAATATCTGTTAATAAGCGCCGTCCCCCGAGTCTGCTCAGAATTCATCCATCCAAATACTCGCAGGTAATAAGACCGCCGCCGGCTGCAGCTAGACTCCGCAGGGACTGGGGTAATAAGGTAGAGAAACTGTGTTCCATCCACCGACGCCGGTGGATGATGGCTGGAAGGCCACGCCAATTTATTTTCTCACTTCCTTGACATTTTAAAGCAGGAATTTAGCAAGAGAACAAAATAGAACAAAGGGCTGAGAAAAAACTTGGCTTTGAATGTATGAGAAGAGGCCATTGAAGAACCTTATCGACTAGGAAACTTCGCGTGGTATTTGTTTTGCGCCAGGTTGAAAATGAAGTGTTCACGGTGGCATTTACAGTAAGTGGAAAAGACTTGACTGAAATGATGTGCAATAGAGAATACATGAAGGTTAACTTTGTGTTCGGTCCAACTCGTTAAGAGTATGAAACATGATAATGATGACGACTCCCCTAAAGTCGTGTGTACCAGGGTACAGTGTGCCAACGTACAAACTTTTCTCTTAGAGTTAGACTCTGTTTTCATGTTGATCTTCTAGTCCGACATTATTTTTTTAAAGAAAGTTTATCTGCAGGTTAATGCCTGAAGGCTAATTGCAAGTTCATGTTTGTTTGTTTATTTGAAAGTTCTCCATAATGGTAGAAACATAGGAGACATATACATGAACAGGGCATTGATTGACATTATTGCAACAATAGATTATTCTCAAATATTAGTGTTGGCTATATGTAAATCTAGACATGGTGGGTTTGGGTTCTTTTGTGGAAGTGGAGGAAGATGAAAATCCAGGAACGGACATGTTATATTGGTGTCGCCATACAGTCTGATCAATATAAAAGTTACATGCAGTCAGTACGTAACTGTAGTACTATATTTGATCCAATGTGCCTATATTGGCTGCCTCTAATGAAATTTTATGACGACAGAGACCATGACTCCTCCAAATGACAGTAATGTTCTGTAACGATTTTATCAGATACTCTGTAGTCGTAATCCTTTTGTAGATAGTTCAATATATCTAGTCGATAGTCTAATACTTTTACAGATAATGGGTAAGGGAGAGAGACCTGTTATGTATAAACAAGTTAACGGTTAATTAAAAGCAACTGGATAGATTTCATATCAGATCAGATGTTTCAGGTAGTTTCCACTCCCTTCTGTCAGTGCCTGAAGTCTATCCAATAACTTGAGGAACTGTTACCTTGTGTATTTTACTACCTGGATGTCTATCCTTCATCAAAGTATATGTTGCACTCATCATCATCATCTGATCGTGACGAGTTCACAGGCATTCATGGCCCTGCTCCATCCTCCACCATTATGTTGCACTCACTGTTTCATAAAGTGCATGTTTTCATTATCGTAATAATGTTTCACATACTGTCATGTTCACAAGGTGCATTTGTCCATGGCGATTTCTGTATCTATAAGATGAATCACTCTAATAGTTAGCCATTGTGGAGGGTTTGCTCCCAGTCATTGGAAATCGTTGCGAGCAGCTTTGTGTAAGGGGTGATTACCGTAACTGCATTCCTAATGACTACCACCATCCGCCTGAATGTCGTTATTCTGTTCCATGCCTCCATTCAGGATGCCAGGCCAGACAGCGGAGTGTTTTTAAGTGTGTTAATGTCTCGTATGAGGTTAAGTCTGTGTGGGTGGGCATTCGGAGGATTGTAGTCATTTCAGTAACAAGTTGAAAGCTGGAAGGTGGCCAACACACCCCAGAAAGTTTTGAAGACTAGATGGAGAAGGCAATTACGGGATGTTGCTGAAAAGATAGTACAGTACAATGTATCATCCTATCTCCTTCAAGATGTGATAAAAGGCTGTTCTTCTTGCATTTCTTGTCACTGAATTCGAAGTTACATGTACACATGCACACATAAATGTACACACAGACACACACATACACACACACACATCGGAGACACACACACTCTTTAGACACACACACACACACACACACACACACACACACACACACACACACACACACACACATACATACACACAGATTGCCAGTTTGTAATAGGTTTCTACTACTGCAGCAGCAGAAAACAGTGGACTACTACTAATAGGTGACAGTGATATTCTTTACACTGTGTGCCATGTACTTTACCTTTGCCCCTCATTTTCTGCTTGCAAGATGTACTGGATTAAGGAGAACAAGTCCCTTTATTCTGATCTATTACCTTTAAGTTAAGTTATAGATTATCATTGAGGGTGGACAAGGTTCTTACTTATAAGGCTTATTTTGTAACTGCAAGTGCCATTACCTGGTTGTAATACTGTAAATGGCCATGAGCCACAACCCTGGGTATCTCAAGTTACTCCCAATATTTATAGTATTAGTCCTAATGGTATGGGTAACATCCATTCATCTACATTCATCTACATTTTGTATACACAAGCTGGGAAAGAGGGGACGAATTGAAATGTTTAATGGCCAGTTTAACTCCCATGTGAAATGTGTGATGCAATGCAACTTGGCTGCCTCACCACAGGTGACCATTTGTAGCTGTATCAGGTGTTCGAGAGGTTAACTTCTGTCACCATCAATCAAATCAAAAGCCAGTAAGTTGCTGTAACCTTCATCTGTCCTATATCTGTCATTTTCTGGTGTTTTCATCTAGCTTGTGTCATGCAATGCAACTTGGCTGCCTCACCACAGGTGACCATTTGTACTGTATCAGGTGCTCAAGAGGTTAACTGCTGTCACCATCAATCAAATCAAAAGTCAGTAACCATCATCTGTCAGGTGACCTATTTCTCATCCATACATCATAGATACCTTACCTTACCTTAGAATCTTAGTTTCCACATGCCTATTTTAAAGCAAATCAGGTGCCTATTCCTTTAAGCACATCAGGCCTTCCTTTTCTACCTGGTTGGTGTTGTGCCCCTTTTGTCCCTTGTTACTAGAAAGTTCCAGTTTCTTCTTGGTCCTTTTCTACATTTGACCTCCCCTCTGTGCCTTCCCCTGCTTCTTCTTTCACTGATGGCCTCCAGTCAAGAATTTTCTTCTCGCTTTTCTGTTCTCTGCCATTCTCATGCAGGACATGTCCAAAGCATCTTAGCCTTCTCTATCATATCCGCCTCTTCTTTCTGTTTTGTTTTCTGGTAGACTCTTTATTTGTTGCTCTTTCCATGTATGAAATAGCCAGTATCTTACTCAAACATCTTGTACATGTATGGAAGGCGTTCAGAAGGTATTTAACAAGTATTTTCATGTAGGCATCATGGAGACCTTAACAAGCATTTTTATCTAACAACTGCACATTTAAAATCTGCGAGCTTTAAGAAATTTCTGGTGTTACAATGCTGACAAATGATATTGATGCTGACAGACACACAGACATGCCCAAAACAATAGTTGCCTAGAGTGAAGTGGTCATGCAACAGTATGTCCAGTAGTGATTTTTGAAGACTTTAACAGTCCAATTAAAAAGTAACCACAGCTCAATGTACTTTTAACATGGCCGTACTTAAGATTCTGTTACCAGCACTTCCCCCTCGTTAGTTGTTTCTGTATTCCTGTGTTCTCTCCGACCCGTCTCGAGAGCTGTAGCCCTAAATTACCCCAAAATTGCACCTGATGGAAACTGTGAGGTCCAGTCTAGCATGACGGCGGACCAGCCTCGCTAATAAGTCTGCAATCTTCCCTTCAATTTCAGCATTGTTTCTCACCCTTAAGTTTTGAGGGAGGCCTGTCCGAATCAGTGGCAACAGAATTAAACGCCGGTTGTCTCGACTTGCGGTGATTTGAAAAGAAAGTTTGTAGCATGGGTGGATGCATCGCATTTGCTTTTGACAGGGTTCTTTCAGCTTGGATTGAAGTCAGGAATAAAGACAATAGACGTAACATCACTGATGATTAGAGAATCTATATTTGATGATCGTTAAGGCATCAGTGCACATGAAATTACACTCAGATGTTTTGATATACTACTGAGTATTTGATACATGTCATCATCATCATCGGTCGTTTTGGAACTTAATGGCAATTTTGAACATAGGGGTGTCAGAACGTAGGAGTTTTGGAACTTAAGGGCATTGGAACATACATGTAAGTGTGTCTGAACATAAGGCCATCCCCCTTGTTATATTTTTTTACTCAATACTGTCATGGGATTTAATCTTCAATGGACAACTATTGGAAATATTGCTCCTTTTGCAACTTTGCTGGTGTCAAGCATGGGTTCTCAGCCTTTGGGATATTAAAGTTGTCATGAGACAGTTCTTGTACAGTGGCAAGTCAACAGAACTTTGCTGAGTTGAAAGTAGCTCGCAGCCTCCTAACCTAAAAAATGAAAACCTAGTTCCTGCTAAAAGGTACATGTACATGTAGCCCTCTTGTTATGGTTTCATTCCCAAATGTATGTTCCAACACCCCCTTACCATAGCCCTGATTACATGTATAAGATAGGGGTGTCGTAACATACGAGTGCCAGAACATAGAGTGGACTACCATTGGAAATATTGCTGGTGTCAGGCCCGTATAATCAGCCTTTGGGACGTTAGAGCTGTGACAGTTATTGGCTTGACCTAGATTATTCTGCCAGTATTGATCAGGAATTGATCGAGGGTGATTGGATCAGGCTCCGTGTGGAAAGATGCGCTTTTGATCAGCAGCTATCAAAGGGAAGGGAGAGAGAAGCAGGTTAAAGACACATGAATACGTCTAAGGACAGATAGTTTGTCTGTTTCACAGGATTGGAGGGAAAAGTTAGGCAAGAAGAAGTTCACTGAAGTCTGAAGAAGTTTTAAGTCAGGCTTGTCTATTGGGAAGGAAATTGTTGTTTGAAAGGAAAAAAGATACCATAGTGTGCCATTGTCTAGTGGTTTAGCAATCTAACGTATGCATGGACCACAGGGTTTGGGATTTTGTGTGTTTGCTCCAAATAGCTGGTAAATCACACCAATCCCTTATACATGTATACAGTCTTTACTTAAAGTTAAAGTTAAATGTAAAGTGAGTGACACAGCCTGGATTCGAAGTCCCAAACACTTGGTCCAGAGGCAGAGTTGCTAACCACTGGACTATACAATGTACATCCTTTTGAGAAGTTGGTAGGGTTTATCAATAATGTGAAGTCTAGAGCTCCATTTGGGAAAGAGTATGGTAGTTAAACACACACCACTACCCGTGGACTAGCCCCCCCGCTGTAGTGATAAAGTTGTGTGGCCCAGGGCTACCGAAACTGAGATGGGCGCCGCCTTATGCACCGTCTGGTGCGGGGAGGACTTTAACTTAACTTCAACTAGAGTTCCAATTTAGTCTGCCAGGGACAAAATCTGACAAGACAAAATTGACTGTGTTTCGTTTCCATCTCATTTTGCTGACATGTGGTCCCAGAGCGTGTGACCTTTACAGTTTGGGCTCTATGGAGATCAATTATGCCACACCTTAAACTAAGTATGTTAAAGAACACACCAAGTGCCATTAAAAGGACTTGGACCCTTTCCAGTAGCATGCATGTCCGGTGAGTGACATCAGCCGGGATTCGAACTCCCAAACTCTTGGTCCAGCGGTAGGGTCGCTAACCACTGGACTACACATGCTTCTACAAAAGTATCAAGGGGCAAGGAAAATATCATAGACCAGACAAAACTCGATCGTCTCATTTCCGTCTCGTTTTGCTGACATGTGGTCCCAAAGCGTGTGACCTTTGCAGTTGTGTCTCAACAACACTCTCCGTGTCACTCAATTATGGTTCTGTAATAGATTTATTTGTGAGGTAAACAGAAATCGCTGTGTTAAGTCCTGTGGGAATTTATCTTTAATTAGGGTAAACTTTGTTAGGGTAGTTCCAGCAGTTAGGCAATTCTTTACTGCCGCGCAACAGCTAGTTAACAACTCAACTATGCTGAAATTCAGATGCTGAAATAATCACAGTATCAATTTGAATCATAATTTTGTTAATATTCAAATTTTATACCAAATCTATTTTGCAATATAGTGGCCTTCATGGTCTTGACTAGCATGACATTATGTGAAAATGTTGCAGTTCTACAGAAGACAGTAGGATTGAATTGAATGATTGACTAACAGTGTTAAGGGCCTGTTCACACTTGTGCGTATTTCAAGCTGCATATTCACATTTTTTGGTTTGCGGGGAGGAAGTTGTTTTCTACTTTGACCCACCGTTGTGTAGCCTGGTTATTGAACAGAAAAACGACTTCTTTGGCCACAGACTGTACCTAAACCAAAGACATAAATACAGACCTCACACGAACTTGAATATACGCACAAACGTGAATGGGATCTAAGGAATGTTACAGATAGGATCGACATGCTTGTTTTATGTTACTCTTTCATATTAGAGCTAAATTGATTTCTTATTCATACAAAATTTCGCATATTAGGGCTAATAATGGATTTCCTATCATCACCTTTTTTACTCAGTACTGTTTCAAAGAGATATTGTGCTACACGTCTTTCTTACCTGGCTGACCAGAAATACTTGCCTAAAAGCTTGCTTGTGTCTTCTGAGGATGGATTGATAACTCGGCTTAAGGTCATTGCCCTTATTCTTTCATGTAGTTCAGGCGAATATGAAATAATGGTATGTTTCCATCAAAGTCATATTACCTTTACAAATTCTGTTCAAAGCAGCAACAGGCTGAAATGTGTCATACACATCGATTAGAGTAACAGATAAATAAAATCAATTTCTTCCTGACATTTAATCATAAAAATTCAATTGC
Source organism: Branchiostoma lanceolatum (assembly GCA_035149815.1). Classification (NCBI taxonomy): domain Eukaryota; kingdom Metazoa; phylum Chordata; class Leptocardii; order Amphioxiformes; family Branchiostomatidae; genus Branchiostoma; species Branchiostoma lanceolatum. The sequence continues at coordinate 3,230,221 of CM068871.1, forward strand.
AAATGAATATAGAATACAACACAGGGTATTCCGTATCACCCGAGGTACCAGCCCGACCGCGGGTGGGATCTGATCCGCGGGAGGGCTGGGACCGAGGGTGATGCGGAATACAACGTGTTGTATTTTATTTATGTCATACCTTGGTCACACCCACCCGAGAAAACACACATTTCAATGCGGAATGCGCCAGAAGTTGAGGGAGTTACGTGTCCTCGAACAAGAAACTGTAGCAACATTGATTCCAATCTGCGAATTTCCGACGGCCGCGCAACAGGCGTGCTCGAAATGCGTTCGAAATATTCTATGGAAGCCTGTGTGATAACACTCCCAAACCCTATGTGATCCGGATAGTTATCACACGGTCCGGAACACCCGTATCAGGCCCAGGCATGACATAAAGTAGACTTATGAAATGGCTACATGTTCTGAAACCAGTGTCATGAAGAAATTCATGGAATGAATGAATGTATGGAAACAGTTATGGGTTTAAGCTAACGTGCTTGACGTCTTTTGTTTTAAACAATCTAAGAGCTTTCAGTCTTCCATTTTATCGTCTTCAAGTCGGTAGAAACCAAGATTCATCCACTTACTTTAACCATCAGCAAGCTAAGGTAGCCGTCTGGGTCCAAATTTGCCTGAGTTACCATGTTAGGCAGCAGGGAGAAGGTTAAACAGAACTGACTGACAGTGCTCATTTATTTGTATGGCATATATTGTTTTCTTATTTACGTACCTGTATTCTTACCATATAGACATTTGTCATTTCATAGCCGATGTTTCCATTTCCACAACGGGTCAATAGTCTATTTTGGATGACCCCTGACATTTGGCATAATTGCTATGCCTGGGTAGCCGAAACGCCAAAGATCTGTATCTGAAAGGAAAGCAGGTATGGGTGAGATTTGATGGGAAATATCGGATTGTTCAATATGTGTGTACGCCAGTTAGAGATGCCTGGAGATTTGAAATATGACAGTGTCTGACCCCACATTGGCTGATAACTCAAGCCGTGGAATATTGTTATCCAGGGAAATCTAGGGTAGTCGGTTCCGTTAGTGTTATCCTTTTGCAGTTGTACCACAAAACATGAAATCCTACTGTTTCAGGCCTTTTGGCTGTCACGTAGCGCAATGAAGTGCCAGCATTAAGCCTCTACGCTACATTAGGCACAGTTATACATGCCGTTTCCTCAGCTATCGCAGCATCGAAATTGACTATTCCCAACTCGCAATCCTGCCTCCCAGACGTCATGGCAATTAGACAGTTTTAAGAACAATTGTCTTGGGAAATCAAAGAAACCGCGATTCTCAAGGCTTCCTCATGTAATGCCGCTTATGATACACCTGACAAGGAACATGAGAGGTACTGTTTAGCCCTTGGCTATGACCGGGTTTTTACCTGAGTGTGCATTACACGCGTCCTGCCGGTGGGGATGTGTTACGCACCGTGAAAACAATTCCTCGCAGCTCCGCAGATCAAACAAATGATCGGAGACGGGGAGAGACGAAATGAGCTGTGCCTTGTACCTGCAACGGTATCTCTTCCGCTTCATCACCCGGCGAAATGAATCTTTTCTGCGCCGGGCTTACGGCGTAACGCGGCTCGCTCGGATTGCATTTGACTTTGAAACATCGTGCTGCCTTTATCTCCCCAGCCAGGGTGATGAATACTTTATTGCTTTAATAAACAGAGCTGCGAATTTGGACAGCTTTCAGCGCTCCCCGGTGCTGATCGAAATTCCACCTGACGCGCTATGTAATGCGGGCTAGTATAATTACATCGCTTCCATTACACAGCCCCTTTGAGATGCGATCCCCTGGGCAGGCACGGAGTCAAGCAAGCCCCATTCGGTATTCTCTGGTTGAATTATGGCCTTATCAAATTTGGAGGAGAGGAAGAGTAAGTCTTGGGGAGAGTGAGCGGTAGCCACAAAGGTCATGAACATGGAGAGGGAAAGGTCAAGGGAAGGTTATTGGAATGAAGGGAGACAGCGAAAAGACCAGAGTAGTTTTGGCTGGACACGATTTAAAAAAAAAAGATCTGCCAAAAGAGTTTTTTAAAGTCATGATGGACCTAGGCTGAATTACTGTAGATGGTGAAATATTAGCAGTGGTTTTATTTTCATGGGGAATGATAGCCTTATTGAATTTGGATGAGAGGAGACGTAAGTCTTGGGGCCGCAAAGGTCATGAACATGGAGATGGAAAGGTCACAAGAAGGTCATTGCAATGAAGGTAGACAGCAAAAAGATCAGAGTAGTTTTGGGCTGGACACAAATTTTTTTTAACGAAAGTTCTTCCCTTGGAAGCCTCAGATCTGCCAAAAGAGTTTTAAAAGTCATGTTGGACCAGGGTTGGATTATTGTGAATCATGAAATATTTGCAGTGGTTTTATTTTCGCGGTAAATTATGGGCTGATCGAATGTGGATGAGAAGCAAAGTAGGTCTTGCAGCCACAAAGGTCATGAACATGGAGAGGGAAAGGTCAAGAGAAGGTTATTGGAGTGAATGTAGACAGCAAAAAGACCAGAGTAGTTTTGAGCTGGACACATTTTTTTAGGACTAAGTACTTTCTTGGGGAGCCTCAGATCTGCCAAAAGAGTTTTACAAGTTGTGTGGAACCTAGTCCAAACAACTGTAAATTGTGAAATATTTGCGGTGCTTTTATTTTCGTATTTTTTTTTGCGGTGAGCTGAACAGTGAACCCCTCACACCATGAATACATTCCCCGTCTTACTTAGCTATTCACAGTACTCTATAATTAAATAATATACTATGATGCCATGAAAGATCATAGAACAAATTAACGTAAGTCTGAGGTTGAGGGAAGTCAAAAGACCACCTTTATAACAAAGATGTACTGGGAGAAGACTTCAGTAGCTTTTGCCCTAATGTAAACTTCTTTGGACAGACGCTCTGAGCTGTGAACAATATGTGCGGACAAGAGTTGGACGTGGACCAAATTGCTCTCATGTACTGAATTGCTTTGCCATGAAACAATGATGTAAAGGAATATTGGTTAGACCGAAGGTAGACAGGGAAATGACTGGAGCGGCTTTGGTGTGGACATTAAGTTTTTAAGGCAAAGTCCTTTTCATTAATCATCTCTTTGAAGTCTGTTGAATGAAAAGATGCGTGTCTGAATCTGATGATTGTGTTGGGTGTTGTCCAAATTGTGGTAAGGCCACACCAATTTTATTTGTTGATTCTCAGATTTTTTTAGAAAAAAATTGGAGCGACAGGGCGGAAAAAAAATATTTTGCAAATAGTCTGGGGTAAAAATAAGGATTAACACTGACAAATAGAATAAGAGGGTTATTCAAGTTTCAGCTTTGTATGGCTCCTTTTAATGCAATGCACCCCTTTATTTGATCTAGTACTATAATTTCAGTAACAAAATTACCATTTGCCATGTAATATATGGATTGATGTTGAGAAATAGTTTTGATGACTGAAAAATTATAACTTATGATCAATGTGACCACACTTTTTAGGTAGGTGCAGGCCTTTATAATCTATTATGGTGGCTATTGAGTTCTACAACTGAACAGATAGTAATTTTGGGAGTTAAATTTGTGAATGGGAATAGCGACCAATTCTTTTGTTTTCAAAATGGGAAAAACAGGACAGGCTATTCCGAGAAGTAACAAAATAAGTTGGCGTGAAAGATAGTTCGTCTGAGGCAAAGGAACGGTCGTTGGCCCCGACAAGTTTTCTGGACAATGTTCTTTTAAAGCCTCTCGTCCAAACCATGTGTGCAAGTTGAGTTGGACAAAATCCAAATTACTCTCAAGTCATGGATTCCTTTGCAATAACCCTATAAAAGACCATCAGTTACATATGTTATTTGAATGATGGCATGCTGCCACTGTGGTTGGTTGCAAACTATCTTTGAAAGATAGTTCGTCTGAGGCAAAGGAATGGTCATTGACCTTAACAAGTTTTCTGGACAAATTTCTTTTAAAGCCTCTTGTCCAACCAAAGATGTGTTTAATGTTACAAGTTAAGTTGGATGTGGTCCAAATAACTCTCAAGCCACGGATTGCAATAACACCACAAAAGAACGGCAGTTTAAGATTTCCATACGTTATTCGAACAAAGGTTAACTCTGCGTGTTGCCAATGTGCTCGGTCACTAACTATATTTGAAATAGAGTTTGTTTGAGGCAAAGGAACAGTCATGGACCTTAACAAGTTTTCTGGACAAAGTTCTTCTAAAGCCTCTTGTCCAACCAAAGATGTGTTTAATGTTACAAGTTGAGTTGGATGTTGTTCAAATTACTTTCAAGCCACAGATTCCTTTGCAATAACCCCATGGAAGACCCTCGAGCCCTCAGTCTAAGATTAGGATACTATTCGGTTATTTGAATGAAGGTAGACATGCAGCAGGGTCATTGGACCAACTTTGATCCAGAGATTGAATTTTCTTCACAAAGAAACTCTAATGCGTTATCAAGATGTGTGAAAACTGTGTTGGATCTGGTCCAAAATAGTTTCAAGTATATATCTAATGGGTTACTTAGCTATATATAAGGCCGTAAAAGAGTCAAAACTGGAGAAAAGACCACTCAGTCTGGAATAAAGATAGACAGGGGGAGACAAAAGTAAATTTTGCCCTGTGTTGGTCATGGCCTACTTTCATTATACTTGTATACAATGTATTAGGGTAGGTCTCCATGTTCTTCTTGGCACAATATAAGTAGATTGGCTTTTCAGAATGCTGAAAATGTATTGAGGTTCCCTTGAAAGTTCAACTCCTTTAAACTCTTGTGTGAAAGATTGTGCAGGATGTTGCGGAAAACAACACTTAAGAAACGGATTACTTTGCTGGAACAAAGTTACTCATAGTCACCTTTGGACATCTGGCCTCTATATCAATTCACATCAATGAACGGCATGTTCTTGGTACAGTGTTTGCCTTGCCTTCCTTAAAGTTGAGCAACTTTTTGTGGTCCAGTTTTGACTTGAATCCAAGTTTGTGTGCCACGATTTAGATTATCATCATCACTTGACTGCATTCATATTTGAAGTACTTTAAATATTTTTGTAATACTTTGATTTGTAGATATCTATTCTTATGGCTTGTATATTCCAAGACTGCTTTTTTCCATGTTTTCTTGTTTTTCAACTTTTTGAGGGACTTGTCTCTTGTATTGCCTCGGCACATACAGTAGCTTTCCAAGATCTTAAACATTTTTTCCATGTTGTTTGTTTCTCTACAGCCAGTTGTTGAGGGAATACGGCCCCAGTATAGCAGCAGCCTATGGTGCCAGCACCCTGACCAAGACTTGCAGCAGATCGGCCTTCTCCAAGTGGGGACGATCCATGGGTGCCTCAGACCTGATCCCGGAGATACATCCAGTCTTCGAGGAGTTGTTTGAGACGTCTGGAACTCCTATGCAGAGACTGTGACAGATGTAAGGATGTCTGTTACTCAAGTTGAAGTTTGTTCTGTTATGTGATATTGTTCATTGTTGATGACTCAGTCATAATTGATAAAGGTTTCATAAGATTCATCCAATCTTTGAGGAGTTGTTTGAGACGTCTGGAACTCCTATGCAGAGACTGTGGCAGATGTAAGGATGTCTGTTGCTCAAGTTCAAGTTCGTTCTGTTATATGACATTGTTTATTTTTGATGACTGAGTCATAATTGATAAAGGTTTCATGAGATTCATCCTGTCTTCGAGGAGTTGTTTGAGACGTCTGGAACTCCTATGCAGAGACTGTAGCAGATGTAAGGATGTCTGTTACTCATAGTTTGTTGTGTTATGTGAGATCGTTCATTGTTGATGACTGAGTTACATGTATAATTGATACGGTCACACTAATTTGATCTCTTCTTTGTTGGAATTGCTGCTTCCTTTTTTCTGATTTGATACCATTCAGGATATAACCATTTTGATTAACCATTTTGGCACCAATCAGTCAAAGACAGTGTTGGAGAAAGTCTATGTATTACAAGCTGTAACAGTTGTTTTTATTTTAGATTTCCTTGGTATGTTGACTTCGTGGCTCCTGTGGCAGCACTTGGAGCATTCACTTGCACCATTAATTTCTTGCAAAAATCTGAAATTACATTGGTGTGGCCTAAATACTTTATGTTCATGTAAAGTAAAATATTATTCTAGGCCTGAAGTTGCCGTTTAAAGACTAACAGCTGTAACCATGTTTGTTGGTCTGTGTTCGACTTTGTTCAAGTTTGTTTTTTTAATCATTTCATGATGAGTTTTTGTGCTACGAAATTCACTGTGTAAAAAGTGACTATTGTTACACAATGGTTTTAAGCTTCAATGGTAAAGATATATCTGATTATAAACTGTCACTCTTTGAAAAGTATAATGGAGTATGATTATCATGTATGTATCATGTACAATAATTTCTTTAATCAACTTAAAAACGTGTTTGTATTCAAATTAAACTGCTTATTAGATACTGTATTGTTTATGTCGACGTCTCTTTATGACTGTGTATAACTGTATGCTAAAATCAAGACCTTTAGACATTCAGAGAAGGTTCACTTTATGACAAAGAATGTCAGGACGTCTTAAATCTTGGAAGCAAGGAGAGGAATGCTCCATGAACTGCGACTGGACACACGACATCATTCTCTGTAACCATGGTCTTATCAAACTGTCAAACACACGGAGCAATTAGGTCTGTGACATTTAGATAATATCCAGTAATAAAGATCCAGTATTCTGATCAGGCCTAGGAAAAAGATGTTGTGTTTCCGGTTGCTTGACCGACCCTTGCAAAATCCTGCCAACCCTCCCTTTAGGCAAGGGACATAAATTCTTTTAACTGAAATCTTAGTTCTTAAATTCAGAACAGGATTCAAATTAGTTTTACAAATTGTTTGATAGGAGAAGTAGCAAATATTGTACTTCTGTAAAAGTACAATTTTTTACTTGTTAATGATTATTGATGTAGTGCTAGTGAAAGTGAATTTTCTTTCTTAACACCTGCAAAGCCTACGTCTAATAACATCCCAGAACTTCTCTCTATACAGGAAGAGAGCTTGAACCTGGAGTAACTTTTGTACTTTTTATTGCCATTACACCCTCTACCCTGAGACCTGGTTGTAAGTGAGAAAGTGAAACTTGTGTCTTTACACATGCAAAGTCTAAGATCAGGGTCTTAAGCAGAAAGACTCAGACCTTCTCCCTACAGGAAGAGAGCTCAGACTATAAGTAACGTTTGTACCTTTTATTGATGATGTGCCCACTCCCTACAAGCCTATTATAATTAGTTGTAAGTGTGAAAGTGAATTTTCTTTCTTAACACCTGCAAAGCCTACGTCTAATAACATCCCAGAACTTCTCTCTATACTGGAGGAACTTTTGTACTTATTATTGACAGTGTGCCCTCTACCCTGAGACCTGGTTGTAAGTGACAAAATGAAACTTGTGCCTTTAGTCTGGATCATGGTCTTTGACACAAACACCCAGACCTGTGCCCTGCAGGAAGAAGGCTTAGCAGTGGTATTTGGGGTAGAAAACTTGGCACACACATTATTGAAGTAGAAATGTATCTTTATCCAGGCTTAGCTTACAGTAAAGCCACTCCTACACTGGTTGTTACAGGAATGGCAAATACTATGTGCGGGTCCAACGTACAGCTGAAATTCCATCAGCTCTGTTTAAGTTTGAGATGTATAATGAACAGTGGACCACAGTGCAACTAGTGCAAAGGTTAGGTTTCACAGGTCGATCAATGTAACCAGCTGCTGTTGCCCTGTGTGCCTGTGAGGCTGGTGTGTTGAGCCAAAGGACCGTTATACTGGCTATACTGATACAGATACAGATATCACTGCTTAATTTTCCATCCCAAGGACTGCAACACCTTCAAGTACTAAGTTATGCAAGCCCGGTGTTGGACATCAGACGGCATTGGAACTCCACACCTTCAAAGTGTTACTTTATCTTGTTTCAGCTCGTCTTCAAAAGAGGCAACTTAGTTGCTATGCTTGCATGTTGAAAACTTCCACTGCTTGGTACTGCATTCCAGTACCAAGGCTAGTTACATTACAGTAAATAGAAATGCGTACCTCAAAAGAAAATGAGTACCTCAAAACAGAACTGAAAGAGGCTAGATAAAAGATTTTTAAGAGCTCTTTTGATTGATTGAACTCTCTTTGCAGCCAAAAGGGTGAATTGCAAGATTCATTACATCATGGTTAAAAACAACTTGGCTTGACCTAAGATTTTCCCATACATATAATATTAAGATATAACAATCTGTAAAGTACAAAAAATCCACACTATACATAGTATTTCATTCATACATTGTTTTTCAGTACTAGTTCCCTTTTTTGTAAAATAATGCTACAAAAAGTTTGTTTGACACTAGAAATCCTTTTTGATGTAATTGCTGGAATAGCAGGATTTGGCAGTTTGTATCCCAAGTCAAAAATAGAAGATTGAGCTATCCTAGCACATCTCCTGACAGATGTATGGATGGTATTTGTAAATCCCTCCTGTATTGATAAGATTGGGCAATAGCTCATTGTATATATATATCAGTAACTAGTATGCAATTAGAGACCCAAGATTAAAATTGATCTTATCTGTTCTATATGCAAACATCAATTGTTTTGCAGTTGTTCCTTTTAGTTTGTATTTTGCTGAAAAATATGTGGTGAGAAGCTTCTTAAAAAAAATAGCTGTTTTTGGCATGTTGCATCTTGAGTCAAAAATAGAGGCATGAGTTATTCTAGCATGTTTCCTAACAGATGCATGGATGATATTTCTAAATTCCAGCTGTATCCATGGGATTAGGCAATGGCTCACTTTAACAGTAAATATTACACAATTAGAGATCCAAAATTAAGATTAATCTTATCTTTCCTATATGCAACATCAATGTCTATTTTCTCCTGCAGAATGCAATGGTTTCAGCACCAAGGACAGGTATATAGCAGTATACATGTATGATCCTGTTAAACTTTACAAGCAAAAACAGGACATTTTTGCAGATGTTCCATCCACTTTATATTTTGAAAAGATTCTGTGGGGAGATATTGCTGATTTGGCATGTTACGTCCCTTGACAAATATAGAAGCAACATTCATTCCAGTACAACTTTCAACAGATGTTCAAATAAGCTGGAGGAACCTCGACCTTGCAACTAGAAGTTTGCTGTACCTTAACTAGGATCACTGATAATAATAATGTATGATACTGTTTAAACAAAACAAAATGTTAGGGACCTTTTTTCATCTGTTCCATTCATTTTGTATCTTTAAAACTCTGTGGTGAGATATTGCTGGAATAGTAGATTTGGCATATTACGTCCCTTGACAAATATAGAAGCAAGATTTATTCCAGCACAACTTTCAGCAGATGTTCAGATAAGCTGAATAACCTCAACCTTGCAGCTGGAAGTTTACTGTACCTTAACTAGGATCACTGATAATAATAATGTATGATACTGTTCAAACAAAACAAAATGTTAGGGACCTTTTTTCATCTGTTCCATTAATTTTATAGCTGAGGAAAACTTTGTGGTGAGATCTTGCTGGAATAGCAGTTACTGTACCTCTGTTGACAAATATACAAACAAGATTTATTCCAGCACAACTTTTGGCAGATGTTCAGATAAGCCGGAATAACCTCGACCTTATAACTAGAAGTTTGTTGTACCTTGAGTAAGATCACTGATAATCTCAAGAGCTACCACAGATCCTCTCAACCCTGCAAGATGATGTTGTTAGGATGAGACATTTAAAGAGGTAGAGAGAGGTCAAACAGACGACTGGCGGAAAAACTTGCATCTGACACTAGCACTATAGTTGACCTTTATTATGTTTAGCCATAAGTATGGCTAAACATATTGTTTTCTCTCATGTTTCTTCTTCTTCTTCTTCTTCTTCTTCTCCTGTCAAATCTTCAAATCGATTCATCTCTGTCATTTTTTGACCAAATGACCTGAAATTTGGTACAGAGGTAATATAGGCAAAAACCAATGTGCGTTCTTTTCCTTGTTTTGATATTGACCTTGAAAGTGATTTTATTGAGGTTTTTAGGCTATTTTTAGCATATCTTGGCCTCCTGCGCCCTGGTATTTCAACCGAATGACCTGAAATTTGCTGTATATGTGGCTTGAACAAATATCTAAAGGACTACATTCCCATTTTTGGCATACATATATTCAAAACGATTTATTTTGGGCTTTCTTGACAATATTTGCCACTTCTGTCACTTTCAATACTACATATGACCTACAGGTCATTGACCCCGAGTGCCTTGCACCTGGCCAAGCTGGAAGTTTGCTTTCGAGGAGGAAAGACCGGACATAAACATTTAACGTGATTATCGGGAAAACACCATGTTCCCTTAAACTCAGTGGTTAAATTGCAGTTTAGGAAATTTAATAACAGAAAACAAGTTAAATCAATGATTTTGTGAATGTTTATTCTAGCATTAGTTATTCCAGATATTTTCAAACTCCAAATTCTTCAACACAACACGGGAGATCGTTTCTCCTCAGACTGGCGCGACGTAGCGTCCACCACCAGGCCTTCCTACATGTCCTACGTACGGGCGTATGGATCGTAGAATTCGGCAAAAAAGGAATGATTAGGCCAGTAGAGTCAGTCCCCGGTAAGGTCAATGATTCGCCCCTTTGCGCTAGCTTGTAACGTTAAATGAATGTACCCTCTGGTGGCCAAACTTCACTGACAAACTTTCTCCCTATTATCATCATGAGCTTGCGTTAGTCTGGTACTAGTGACTATTATGTGCCGGGAATGTTTATCTATCGCACGCCTTCGAAGGAAGTTCAACCATGATAAATGGTCGGCCGTTGCGAAAATTTGGAATCCCATGCTGTTGATTTTCGTGATTGAATCTGTAAGAAAATACATTTTCATGTCGTTCATGTTTTTGGGACGGACGCCGGGACGGGGTGAATTTTTTCTATCATTTTCGTCCCGTTAGTAATGCAAATCGAATCGTGTTGCACAAGAGGCAAAACACTAAAAACGTGGGTCTTGTGGAGTGTTTTGGAGCGGGAAAATGCCGGATATTAGCGGTGCCGAACAGTGTACATCGTCGCGCGCGGGTGACGCTCCGTCAAAACAAATCCGCTGGTGGTCTAGCACGGCCACCGAAAATAGGCAGAAACACACAGGAGGACTTAGCACCTTCGTTTATGAGGGCAATTGTGAAAATCCTTTGTTACAAATTGTTCGAACATTGAAACATTTGGATAGATGGTTTGAAACTGTTCTAAATAAAGAGATTTTTGTGTAGTTAAGTTCGAAATGTTTCCAACGTATGTGAAATAAGTTCAAACATATTATAAGTTTCAATTCTAATTGTTTGAACACTTTAGAACTATTGTGACTTAGACATTCTTTTAATCAAAATAGTTCAAACATATTACAAATATTATATTAAAACCCTCTCGGTGAGTTTAAATTGACTCAAATATGTTATTTTTGGTCATTTCCTTCGTCTCCTGTCAAATCTTCATATGTATACTATGGAAAACTTCATTCTTCCCTGGGGTTGATCTTTTTTAATTCAATTTTGAACTGGGTTGATTATGCGCAAGAGTGTAATTTTCAGCGGATATTTTTCGACTGGTTTACATGGAAATGGCACGGAATATCCCATTCTTGCAAGGGGAGGATTATTTAATTATTTCTTTCAATTTTGAGCTGGAATGATTATGAAAAAGTCCATTTTTTAGCAGAAGTGTATTTGTTAATCAATTAGTGGATATTGTTGTGGACTGGTCCATATTGTGTTGAGGTGCTACTGGAAGACTCAATTTTGGACTGGGGTGATTCATTTTTTTAGTGCAAGTATTTTAGAATGGTCCATTGTTATTTTGGGAGAGTCCATTTTTTGCATGGCGAGGAGTATGGCTAAACATGCTGTATTTGCTCGCAAATGTTGCCTTTCTAGTTCATTGTGTTTTTGGTAAGAGTCAATTGACACCAATTTTGCAAAAGGGTAGACCAGCATTTCTTTCTGTCATATGTCAATATTACAGATCTAATCTAATTTACCTTTGTCACTTGTGGCTGTTGTACTATACATGTTATATTTTCCACCTAGTCCAGCTTTGATATATTAAAAGAAGAGCAAATTGAAAGGAATGCCGTGTTGCATAGTTATCAAACTTTTTCAGACAGTGTTCTGAACACACAAGTCTCTCAAGTTTGCAATTTTTTGGGTATTACTAATGTTGCATTTAGCATATCTCCCTCAATATCCCATTTTTAAAAGAAAAGAATACAGGTACAGAGCGAGTAAAGGTCAACTAGCGTTGGATACAGAATGACTTTCCCTCCAGAGACTCTGTTTTCATGTTTATCTTTTAGTTTAGCCATATCCTTTTAAGGTCTGACAACCAGCTTTCAGTGGGGTTGCGTGGCGTAACGGCAGCGTGTTTGGCCCAGAACCCAGAGGTCCTGGGTTCAAATCTGGTTGGGTCACCGATCTTGTGCCCTTGGGAAAGTCACTTTACACGACTTTCCTCACTTCACTCAGGTAAGAATGAGTAGACCTAGCCTAGGTTTAGGGGCGTCCCTTGGATAGGACGTTAAATGGAGGTCCCGTGTTTGGGGAGAGCCACACCCCACACACGTTAAAGAACCCACCACATCTTTCAAAAAATAGCAGGGGCATGCCCCAGTGTGCACTGGTCCACACCATATAGTCGGTATATAGGCTACAGCAAGTTGAAGTTGGTAGCCTCAAAATGAAAGAAAGAAGAAGAACCGGCAAAATGAATTGGTGTGACCTTGGGGTTTACTTGAGTAAAGACCTCGGTAATGCATGTGCAGATGATAAGGGTCTCGCGGTGAACCGAAGCTTAAGGTGTTTGACACACGTCTTATCGCACACTTGCCACGTTCACGGCTGCTTTCTTCTGCATTAGCGGTGCAGGAAGGGACTTAAGGTAATTAACGAAGACGTGATACAATTACTTAGCTAATCTCTTCAAGCTCGGAATATTGAAAGTCCCCTAGAGCAGTTGAAGCATTGCTCATGCTAGTAAACTGACATGCGAGAATAGCAGAGAATTTTCAATGGTTTAGTCAGTTGTTATAAAGACTAATCTTTATCACTTATCCACTTAATTACTCTGGTTTATCGCTTTATTCTTATAACTCCTACAGAATTGCGGATGATGCATTTTTACTCACACTTAAAATCAAATTGTCTTCAAAAGACTCATGCTAATATTACACAGCAACAATGATGAGATTCGGTGAAGAAAAATCAGAGATATTTTCCAGACCTTGTGACCTGAAGAAACACACATATGGAATAACCAGATGTATAAGGTACAGTAGTGGAGTACAGGAATCAATCCAGCAACCTATAGGATACAACAGACCCGGAGCTTAATGCAATCATGATTTACCTTAAAGCTTTATACCAAACCTTGGGTTTATGAAGCCGGCAGAATTGGAGGCTTGTAACTTTCATGTGCAATTTAAGTGTTTGCTTGCAATTTTGCAGGTTTCAGGAGGATAGTTGTGAAATATCAACTGTAGATCAGATTTATTTGTGAGGATTTTAGGTTCCCCAGACTTTGCAGCAGCCTTTCTTACACAGATGCAGGTATTGTTTAACTGCTTGTCATGATCCACTTTTGATTGAACTTGAAGCCGCAACTTGTTTTCCTTCCAGAATTCTGCTCTTTCACAAAGCCTTGCTCAACCATCTTTCTGGACATCAAAGTACGCAAACGTAGTCGTTTCTTTGAGGGTTGATTATTCCCAAAACCTCGCACCATCAAGTTGCAAAGTCTGTCATGGCTGATTGCATTGTTGAACTTGAAGCCACAAATTGTTTTTCCAAAATTCGTAAGTGTATGGATGTAACACCATCAAGCCACATATTGCTTTTCTAGAATTCTACTACTTACAAATCATTGGGGACATCAAAGTTCACAAATTTAGTTGTTCCTTTGAAAGTTTATTCTTTCCCAAAACCTTACACCATCAAGTTGCAAAGTCTGTCATAGCTGATGATAGCTCATTGTTGAACTTGAAGCCGCAAATTGTCCTTCCAGAATTCTTTTCTTGCCAAAAGCCTTGCTTGAGCATCCACTGGGACATCAAAGTGTAGAAATGTAACACCATCAAGCCACATATTGCTTTTCCAGAGTTCTTATCTCCTCCAAAGCCTTGCTTGACTGTTTATTTGGACATCAAAGGTCATAACTATAGCTGTATCTTTGAGAGTTGATGCTACCAAAAGCTTGCACCATCAAATTGGAACCACCACGCATTCAGATCTGCACTTTCACAGCTACAACTCCTGAACTTATTTCTTAATGGCAAAACACTAATGGCATTGGCTGCATACAGCCAGATGTCGCCCATACAAATCATCAACGTTAACCTTTAGGAGTTGATTAGAAGTTCTTAGGGTAGAACCTTACAGAGGTTACTACCCACTGGTCTGGACCGGCGGACCCTCGCAGCCTAAGTCCCCAAGAAATGAGGGTTTATAGTCAGAGAGCCGGCCGGAGACCACCAGACCGAAATAAGCCAGTCGGAGAATGACCTGGAAGGGTTGCAGGGGTCGGTGGGTAGACCTTGTTGGGTGGAAGTGCAAGGTGAAGATGGAAAAGTAGTGACAATATTGCACACACCTCTTGGAATGCACACTTACTTTCCCACTATTCCTGAGCATGAGAAAACAACTCTGCTATTCTGTATCTGTATCAATATAGCCGGTATAATTGCTCTTCGGCGTAACACACCAGCTTTGCAGGCACGCAGTGTGGCAGCAGCTGGTTATATTACATTGAACAACCTTATTAAATCAAAGAGCCCACAAATTATTTTAAAAAGTGGGTAGATTCGTCTTCCACTGCCTCTAAAGAAGAAGTCAAATCCAACAAAACTAGCTCCTTGTAAATTGTAGAATGTAGCATAATATTGAACGTAGCCTTTAAGATCATTGTATTTATCATTATTGTATGTGTTGTTTGGATTTGCAATTAGCCCTTGGGCATGTATTTGCAATAAACTATCTATTATTGAATCATCACTAAATGGCAATTTGTTGTTTTAAACTATATTGAATCTACCAGATTAACCCTGCTTGGAGGTCATAGACATGCAGCTTTGATATAATAAACAAACAAAACAGGTTTGTGTTCTTTTTACTGTCCCTTGTAGGGTCTGCACCAACACAGGTTTCCCTACATTGGAATTGGCCAACTCTCATAATTCTGCCAGGTACGCTAAGCCCGCCACAGTAGAAAATCAGTGATGACCAGGCCTTCCTGGATAAAGTTCTGTGTCTACCTTGGGATGCAGCATACTAGTAAGTAGATCTCTGTAAATTCACTGGGTTATCTTAATTTGACAGACTAAGTGTAACCAATCAAATTATGAGAGTTGATGTTACCACAATTTGTCTGCATTAATTAGTTATTCTTCTGGCTATCTTTTGGGTATCTGACACCCAATAAATCCTGTACCTCAAATGATTTGTGATTCTTCATTATGAATTCTCTATCTACTCTATAACACATCAGAGTACTTTACATTAGCAATCAGGTCAGCAAACGGAGCAGACAAAGCACATTACAAATGGAAGTGGGACAGTAGTCCATAAAACTTCACCCATTCAGACAGGAAGGCCTTGGCCTGGGTGTCAAGTTGCCAATAATCCAATAATCCGGTTATGAAGAGCTGTATCATGTAATCTGATCCCTGTATGGATGAGCGCTTGAGTGGAAGTGCCTCCAGGCATGCACAGATGAGAGATGTCACTGGGAGTTATCGTCAAGGTTTCACAGACCTCATTTTACTGACAGCAACCTCTGATTATAAAAAGTTAACGTCTGATAAAAGGGTAAAAGAAAGAGGTATAAAAATGGATGTTCTGTTACAGTATGTTATTAGGAGGCCCATAATTGAACTTTTCCTTTTGACAAACATTTAAGCATTACACACATCGTACAAAGATTGCTACGGGGAGCTTTCGAGACGAACTCTGTCTCTTCGTCAACCCGATGTTACTGTGAGGTCTCGTCTTGGAGTTCTCCTTTTTGCTGACATCAACTCACATACCAAATACATCATACAGTTTCATCTACAGCTTCTCAACTAACACACAAACCCAACCACAAATGGCACTGAAAACATAACCTTCATGGCTAAGGTAATAATCCAATAATCTGGCTATGAAGAGCTGTATCATGTAATCTGATCCCTGTATGGATGAACGCTTGAGTGGAAGTGCCTCCAGGCTTGCACAGATGAGGGATGTCACTGGGAGTTATTGTCAAGGTTTCACAAACCTCATTCTAGGGACAGCATCCTCTGATCTGAAATCTTTACATCTGTAACAAAAGTCAAAGAAAAAGACACATGAGGATGAACTATCAAAACTAAGCTTGTTGTCAAAAGCTCAAAAATTGAATTCAGTTGCATTCACCTTATAGGGAGCAATTACCAGTTATCGTCAAGGTTTCACAAACCTCATTCTAGGGACAGCATCCTCTGATCTGAAATCTTCACATCTGTAACAAAAGTCAAAGAAAAAGACACAAAGGGATGAACTAACAAAACTGACGTTGTTGTCAAAGGCTCAAAAATTGAATTCAGTTGCATTCACCTTCTAGGGAATAATTACCACTGACCTTGCTTGAGTGGCCCAAACCTCTTGTGGTCACCAGCAAAAGTGTATCTTTTCAATAAGCTAAGATTGGATCGTGATGCTTTTCTTTCCAACTGGGACCATACCTGTCCCTGGTGCTGAATTCTTACTGACTTTGATGCCACTGTCTCTGTCCATGGTGCTGAACACAACATCCACACTTTTACATTTACCTTTTCAATAAGCCTCTTGGATCTTGATACATTTCTGTTAAACTTGATCCAAGCCTGTCCCTGCTGAATTTTTTGGTAACTTTGATACAACTGTCTCTTTCCATGGTGCTGAACACAAAATCCACTCTGTGTATTACAACATAATGCAATTTGATAATGGTGGTATGCCCTGTGCTGCCCAAAAGGAATGATCTAACAAAATTGAAAAGCATTTGGGATTCAAGGAATCAAAAAATTAATTCAGTTGATTTCCCCTTTTAGGAAGTAATTACCAGTAACATTGCTCATTTAGTGCCCCAAACATAATGCACAAACTCCTTCCAGGTATAGCTAACCTTGAACCTTTAATTTGATATAAATAAAACCATTATTATCTCTTATTAAGGCATATAGCATTATGTCTACTGAACTAATCATGTCATCCCCCTGAGCATCAACCAAAGCAAGTCTCATATTACCAGCCCATTTTTCCCAATTAGATCTTCGGCTTAATGACAAAACTCTTTGGGGAACCTGAATGAAGAGTGGGTGTGTCAAACACGTGGTGGGTATGATAAAATTGTTTAATATAATGACAGGACATACATGAAAACACACTGCTATTGGTGACTGAGTATCATTTTTGATGTGGGAAAAGTTGCTGAGTTTTGTGGGCCTTTGAGTTTATAACATCTGCCCCATTTGATAACTACCTGAACAGTCATTTAATTTGGCTCATATTATATTAGGATAAAAATGTGGACATAATTCAATACCAAATCGTGCCAATTGAATCTATTGGTTCTCAATATTTTCTTAACATGAAAACAGAATCTGAGGGGAAAGTCTGTACTTTGGTGCACACAGTTTCAACGAGTGAACAGAGTCAGGTGCAAGTTTTCACCCCAGGCTTCTGTTTTCATGATGTCTTCTTGCTAAGATTTTTCAAAAACATTTCTGAGAACCAACCAATTAAATTGGTGTGACCTAATTGCCCAAGTTGGGCCATTATGTATATAAAGTGGGGTATAAGGTATGTTTAATGAAATGTGGGGAAACAGTGTAACTGATTCCTCATCATTAGTCAGAAAAATTAAAAACTTGATGATGCAGTGTATGCTCTTTAGGCATGACGGTGTCTGTGCACAGGTGAGATATCTGAGCTTCCCGCTGTTATGGTACAAATGTATCTGATCCTGATTGCCATCTCTGTTGACAGAGACTCTGAACACGATCTGATCAATAGAATTGCTGCTTCTCCCATAACACAGAAGAAGAACTTTATTGCACAACAAATGTAATGGATACATTGTATGGCAATTTGTAGATACATAACAATCGACTATTACTAATATTTTACATGTTCGATGAACTCATCATCAACATGAATAACAATGGATCCAATAATGTGCAATCTGATAGCTAGAACAGTATACAATGTAATGGTGACGATGATAGTATTCAATGGTGACGATGATAGTATTCAGTGTTAGGAATGTAAAATAAAGTCTCCTTTTTGTATAGAATTGTATATAAATTGGCCTACAAATGTGGATATATGAATAGGGCATGACAACATCAATCTCTACTTTTCGGGAGCTTTTGTCTCTTCTTCAACCTGGTAAGTCAAATCTCATCTTGGAATTCTCTTGTCATGTGGCTGATGATGTTGACTATCAAAAAAGAGCTACAGTTACATACAGGTTTGAGATAGTGACTTCCTCTGTCCCTGTTTAAATTGCTATTATTGTCTATGGAAGAAGCAGAACTTTATTGCATGACTAATGCAGCAGGTACAAAGTCTAGCAACAACAGTAAACATAGAACAAGATATAAGTATGGAATAAAACTATTCACTACAACAAAATGACTATCTTAGGTTTTACATGATTCAAGTTGGGCTAATTTTGAGTATCATTATTTTTCTAATAAAATGATCTTTTATATGTTTGCCTTTTCTAAATTAGGTATATTATGTGGATGTAGATTGCCTCCCTCACACCCCTAGCAAACCATGATGTATACATTGTTTGTTCATTACACATGTAAAAGAATTAGGCTCATATCACCAGCCCATATTTCACAATTAAATCTTTGACTTGATGACAGGAACCCTTCCGGGATCCAAATCACAAGGGGAACTGTGGGTGTGTCAGACAAGTAGGGGGTATGGTATGTTTAATATGAGGAAAGGAAATACATGGCAAGAGCATACTGATGTTGACAGCTTCTCATTTTTCTCAGGATAATGACAAACTTTCTAATGGATTGCATTGTAGATGGAAATGGAAAGGTGTCTCAGTACAATTTTAGCAATATAAACTTGTTTAATGGTAGAACTTTGACTTCCAACTTTATGCTGTAATGGTATGGTAATGTCATCTGGCCACAACAATTAAATGATTGTAATCAATTGATATGATTTTTGAAAGATTGTAGAGTGAAAACTGAAGCAGGTGATCATGATTAATGCAAGACTGTGACCTTGCTTATTCATTATCTTCTATCAGTCTTATTGTAATTATTATCTATTATTAATATGTTGTCATTGTTTTAATCAAGTCAGCTTATTACCTTTGAAATTCATGATTATTGCTCCTTTTAATAATCAGCCATTTGTGTCTAAAAAGCATGCGGGTTTCAAAGCTTATTATAGTAAGTAGCAGGTACTGGCTGACTTAATAAATTCTGAAGTTGTTTGCTCATTAGTCGTCTATAATTACTGTAACAGTTGTTTTAATCATGTTAGCTTATTTCCTTTGTGGTTCATGGTTCTGTGCTTATTGTGCCTGTTGTGTTTAATAATGAGCTAAAAGGCATGACACTTTCAGAGCATATTATAGTACATAGTAGGTAGGAAGTAAGTAAGCAGGCAGTAGTAGATGTAATAAATTCTGACCTTGTTTACTCATTAATTTTTGATGATTACTGTAACAGTTGCTTTAATCATGTTAGCTTATTTCCTTTGTGGTTTATGGTTCTGTGCTTATTGTGCCTGTTGTGTTTAATAATGAGCTAAAAGGCATGACACTTTGAGAGCATATTATAGTACATGGTAGGTAGTAGTAGATGTATTTCCTCAGAGATTTATCATCATGTATTTGTTACAGTCTGTTCCAACTAATAATTAGCTAATTTCAACTAAAAACTCGTCTGATTTGGTCCACAGGGAGATTATTGGGGTTGAAATTATTGATTTAATTGTCTAATTGTTGCAATGCAGTCAGAATATGTTAGTTATAATGAGGGAGAAGACGGTGAAGGTTAGAAAGAATAGGATCTTGATGTAATTACTAACATTTGCAGTGCAGTCAAGTACAAGGGTGTTGTAATATGTCTAATATAAGAAAAAATTTTCTATAATTTTGCAGTCCGTTGAAAGAAGCAGTTGCTGTAGAAGGACTCTGAGACTGGTATTTCGACAGTGAAATGATGTGAGCCAAAGGAGAACCTAGTGGCACACTGAAAAGCTCTCAATGGTGGTGTGTTCATCTGAACAGTGGCCATTGCTGCGTTATTCTGATATTTTTCATTTGATGATGCAATTCATTGAGTTGCAAGGATGTTCATAACTTTTAAACCTTTTTCTATTTCAATTTTTTTTGTGGTGAAACTGGTGGGTCAAATTCTTTTATAGAAATTTCAAAACAAATAGAATCACTTCTCGGTAGATTGAAAATAAATAAGATAAGTAGTAAAGCGATGTATGTGTGGTCCAGTAGTTTGCAGCTCTAGTTTATCATTATTGTACTCCTATCCCTGCTGTATTGTTGTTGTTTTTTCATCATCATCAAAAGAGTATCTTTTCAGTTGGCTAATATTGAATTATGATACATTTCTGTTAACCTGGAACCGTGTCCGTCCCTGGTGCTGAATTCTTGCTAACTATGATACCACTGTCTCTGTCCATGGTATTGAACACAACATCCACACTGACCAGTGCAACATGCCTTATAAATCTATTCATCAGTCAATCAAATCAATCAATTAGAAATGGTTTACTGTACTTTTATTCACCTTATGAGATTGTAATAATTGAAATACAAGAGATACATGTACAACAATAAAATGATCATGACACAAAGAATAACTCATTGGCAGTGTCACCGCATGTAAGGGGACATGAAAAGCCCATTTGAGAACTATGCCTTGTTCGTATGCAACTTTCTGCCACACTGATTCACACATGATTGATTTGTACTGGTGCCCCCTAAGTAACCATATCAGACGTGTCAAGTCTGGAAGCCAGAGTTTATTCACCTCTGCCCTGTCTAGTATCAATCCCCCTTTAAGTGGGCCATCAGTCACTTTCCTGTCTTCAATGTGTAAAATTAATACAGTCAAACCTATACTAGTGGTCAACTCTTCATAGGGACCACCTGGTCATTGATATACAGCCAAACCTGTACAAGAACCCGATCATATTAAGCCTATCATAGCTGGTTGAATACATTAAAAGATTTAACCGGCTTATTTAGCCGGCTATCTTTGCCCAGTATGAACGCAATTTAACCGGATAAATAAGGGTTTTAGCAGGTTAAATTGAAACCACCTCAGGAGGTGGTTTCCGTTTAACCTGCCAAAACCCTTTTTTATCCGGTTAAATTGCGTTCATATTAAG
Source organism: Branchiostoma lanceolatum (assembly GCA_035149815.1). Lineage (NCBI taxonomy): Eukaryota > Metazoa > Chordata > Leptocardii > Amphioxiformes > Branchiostomatidae > Branchiostoma > Branchiostoma lanceolatum. The sequence continues at coordinate 3,251,633 of CM068871.1, forward strand.
CTAAGATAGCCGGCTTAATTAGCCGGTTAAATCTTTCAATTTATTCAACCTGCTATGATAGGCGTAATATGAACAGGGTCCAAGTGACCACCACTATGTAAGGACCACCTGGCCAATTTGATCGTTTTTTGTGGTCCTTTCGATGATTTTCTCATTGACATAAGCATCAAGAATCCTATTGATATTTTCTATGTACATGAACTTAGAATATTGTTCTAGCTTGTTATACTGTCTATGTCAAACTTCCAATGTCTTGTCTTTGTCAGCAGAGCTAGCCCTTTGTAATAGCAACAGGCTAGTTGGGTAGCCCTGGCTGTGCGTGCTGAACAGCCAAACCAATAAATAAATACATAAATATCCATAGTGACCACCTTTTCACATAGACCAGATTTTATCGGTCCCCTAAGCTGAGTGGTTTTCCTGGGCAGTTTTGACTTTATTAGGTTTAACCTCTTGAGACACCACTTCCCTTCACAAGTGTCTGTCCTTGAAGCTTCAGGTCCCCTTAGGTTATGCCTTTAGTTGTTTAAGACTTGTAATGGTCCCAGGAAGTCTTATTAAGTATTTCCATGCCTTCAGTTTGAATGGTGATGCTTTTAGTGTTACTCCCAAGACGATGCATTGCCCTTGGAATAAATTTGTAGCCAAGGTTTTCAAACATGACTTGAAAGTCATAAAACCCTTTTACACTAGAGGCTATGACCAATCTGCAACCTCTGACCAATCAAAGATTTGACAGAGCGCTCATCTTATTTTCTTGATAGAAAACAATTTTTTAACATTTTGGGTGTTTTGTTGTCTTTTTAATCATGCTTGTACATCTTAAATGATATAACAGTTACAATGAATTCAAGGGCCACACAAATCCAGTTTTGCTTGCTGTACAGTCGTTGAGCAGTTGTTACTTAGTGAAAAGGGTGCTTACTGTTACACATGCAGAAAAAATGTGCAAGGTGATGCATTGTCCTTTGAATAGCTTTGTCACTAAGGTTTTTCAAACATGACTTGAAAGCCGTTCCTGCTTTGCCTGCAGAATAATCAGATGCTCTGCAAAACAGTTAAATGGAGTATTTTAATATTTTTCTATACCTTCAGTGTGAATGATGCTCCTTTTACTCCCAGGGTGATGGATTGTCCTTGAAATAGATTCGTCACCAAGTTTTTTTAAACGTGACTTGAAAGTCGTTCCTGTTTTGCATGCAGAATAATCAGACGCTCTGCAAGACAATTGGAAGAAATGATTCCATATTTTTCTATACCTTTAGTGTGAATGATGTTCCTTTTACTCCCAGGGTGATGCATTGTCCTTGGAATAGATTTGTCACCAAGTTTTTCAAACGTGACTTGAAAGCTGTTATCCCCTCTTTCCAGTAGTCACTGTGACCCCACTACGACCGCTCAGAGTCATCAGTCTCGTAAACCGCCACTTCCTGGCACAAGTGTCTGTCCTTGAAGCTTAAGAGTCCCTTTGGTAACATCTTGGTTGTTTAAGACTAGTAATGGTGCCAGGAGGTCTTAAGTTTTTCCATGCCTTTCCTCAATTTCAGTCTGGTTGTTGATTCTTTTACTCCAAAGGTGAAGCATTGTCCTTGGAATAAATTTGTCACCAAGATTTTTCAAACATGACTTCAAAGCCGTTCCTGTTTTGCATGCAGAATGATCAGACACAAAACAGTTCAATGAAGTATTCATAATTCCATTTTTTTTATACCTTTAGTGTGAATGATTGTTCTTCTACTCCCTAGATGATGCAATGTCCTTGGAATAAATTCGTCCCCAAGGTTTTTCAAACATGACTTGAAAGCCGTTCCTGTTTCACACACACAGGGATAACCAGAAGCTCTACAGTTACATCACATAACAGCGACAGACAGTTCCATGTTTAAGGAGTCCCCCTGGCTCCAAGGTGTCTGCACCAGTAGGGCCGACTTACCCGGTACTTATCGCGACAGACGTGGCATCCGTTTTATACGGGGAAAGGATTTGGTAAGGTGTTCGGGGGATCACCGTTAAACTGTCAGTTCTTGTCCGGTAAGCCTGATGTATGGCTTGGTGAAGACGATGCAGTGTATCATCAGACATATATGGACATCTGTAGCATTAGCACATGTAAGTGGGTTGGGGAGTCACCTTTATCTGTATTGCTCTATTATTTGCAGGAGAAACTCGGACCATATTAGAACAGTAAGGGAGAAACTCAGTCATCTACTGTACATGGAGATCGGCGACATATTTTAGCACATGCAAGTGGGTTGGGGAGTCACCTCTATCTGTTTTCTGTCCTATTTTTGTGTGAGTAGAAATGACATGATTAAAACAACTGTTACAGTAATCAATCAAAATTAATCAGTAAACGAGGTCAGAATTTATCAAGTCTACCTGTACCTACTACTTACTATAAGTCTAATCTATCGGTTTTGCTCTATTTGGATTGCCTGATAAAATAGAGGCAGCAAAGAACACTATGAATAGACATTCTGTCGAATTGGAACAAATTTGATTTGAGACCAACTTTCCCTGCACATCTTTATGACAATCTCTTGGGTTGACTTGCAAGGAAGAACTAACAATAGCTTCCATCTTCTTCAGCATTGTATTGCCTAAAAATGAGGCAGCAAAGAAGTCAATGAATTAGACATTCTACTGTACAGGAACAAAGTTGATTTGAGACCAGCTTTCCCAGTACATATATATGACCACCACTTGGGTTGACATGCAAGGAAGAAACAACAACAGAGGTCTAATACCCTAAGTCTCCTTCATCATTGTATTGCATAAAATCAGTGCAGCCAAGAATGCAATAAATAGACAATGTCTGTTGTATTAGACAATATTTCTTGTATCAAACAAATTCAATTTGAGACCAGCTTTCCCTCTAAATCTTTATGACAACCACTTGGGTTGACTTGCACGGAAGAACTAATATAACAGTAGCCTTCATCTTCTTCAGCATTTTATTGCCTAGAATCAAGGCAGCCGAGAAGTCACATTCTGTTGAATTTGAACAAAATTGATTTGCGACCAGCTTTCTCTGTACATACAATTTTTGACTACCACTTGGGATGACTTGCAAGGAAGAACCAACAATATAGGTCCAATGCCTTCAGTCTTCTTCACCATTGGATTGCCTCAAATAAAGGCAGCAAAGAATACAAAGTGAATAAATGGACAATTTATGTTGTATTGGACGATAATGATTATCCATTGTATTGGAACAAAGTTGATTTCAGACCAGCTTTCCCTGCACATCTTTATGACTACCGCTTGGGCTGACTTGCAAGGAAGAACCAACAATAAAGATTCAACACCCTCCGTCTTGAGAGCAGACTTCTCAATAATGTACTATGACCTTCACCTTGACCCTTGTGACCTTCAGGGCTTAGGTCCATCCTGCAATCCGTATTCATAGCTTCGTAAAATGATTAATTTAACCATTACCTTTCCCGTTATGATCCATGAAAAGTAAGACCAGATGGCTCTTACCGTTAGTGTTATTGCCGTCTCATATTGCTCCAGATTCCCTCGCATGCTTGCAGTGCAGGGAAGAACGGGCTGTATCAATGTTGCCACTTGTTTCTGTGAATTGATTCTTAAATCTTTTGCCATCAAAATTTTAGCATTTGGTCATGATTGTTTGTGCAGAGGCAATTATGCCACACCTATTTTACTTGTTGTTTCTCTGATTTTAGATATATATTAGGTAAATTGATATCAACTTTCTGAGTCTGAGGTCTGTACCATGGTGCATAAAATTTCAGGGTGTAAATATGTAGTTGGATGCAAGTTTTCCTACCAGCTTTCTGTTTTATGGGGTCCCCTTTTATTGGAGATTTGAGCAAATAGTTTTGGAATTACTTCAAGTGTCCCTCATTATTTCAATGCCCCAGATTCCCTTGCATGCTTGCAGTGCAGGGAAGAATGGGCCGTATCAATGTAGTCAGTTGTTTCTGGGAATAGATTTTTAATTCTGGACATTTTGGGCTCTCCTTAAGGTGGCAATTTTAACATTTGGTCAGGATTGTTTGTGCAGAGGCGATTAGTGCACACCAGTTTAATTTGTTGGTTCTTGAATTTAATGGAACAATGCTAAATTGCTTACTCAAGAATGGAGTCTGATGGTTGTATCTCGGTGCACACAATTTCAGGGAGTGACTAATATACATATAGTAGGATGCAAGTTTTCTTCCCAGCCCTCTGTTTTATGGGGGTCTATTTCAAGTTTTGAGGAAAAAGTTTTAGAATTACTTCAAGTGTCCCTCATTGCTTCAACGTGTTCCAAAAGATGAATACCAACTTCTACTCTTAATGTAAAAATTTCCTGACATTTAAGGCTAGGTAAGTTTATACTCATTTGTTAACTTTTATGGGCAATTTGTTGGGCAGTAAATTTTCCAGTATGAGCCAGAGTGGGTGTTACCAAAGTGTTTCCATCTTGCACTAGCTCTTTGAAGGCACATTCACCCCTCTGACATTTTACATGGCATTAAAACTCATGTGCCGGAAAGGCTTTGTCATATTAGCGATGGGCTTTACCGTCGTTTCCTCCCAAACACTCTGCAGTAACCTTTAGAGAAGTAGTTAAAAGTCGGGAAGAAAGTTACATGTGAGAGAGTTGATGGGTGATTCTATGGCCATTTTCAGAAACATTACAAAATTTCAAATGGTTCAAAAGTAAAAGAGGTCATTTTGAAGCAAACTATGCCCTGTGATTTGCAACACAAAAAACTTGTCCAACTTGAACTTATCCAAAGTTTCAACTGTACAACTCTATTCTTTGCCAAGGAATGAGCAATTCACTGCTTCTGTGATGTCATGCTATGCAGGTAAAACACCCTGTCTCTGTACCCGGGATGCCAGACTCCACAAGGTGGCGCACGTAATTTACGCCTGCCACACTATCCAACAGGTCGCCATTATCCACTTGCCTCATGGATAGTGGGCAACCGTGGATTGGATAGTGGATAGTTAGTTAGTAGTCAGTCCTGCCACACCATAAGGTGTATAGGGCGGTGCCCATCCCCGTTTCATAGCCCAGGGCCACACTGTGGTGCAATCACTGCAGCAGGGGGCTAGTCCACTGGCACTGCAGCAGGGGGCTAGTCCACTGTCAGCGGAGTGTGTTTAACTTCCATTCTGTTTTATAAGTATGTACCATTTTTATAAAGTCTTTGGTATGACTCAATGCGCCTCTTGACCAGAGGTGTCCTACCCGGGGCTTGAACCCGGGCCTTCTGGTCCAAGTAATTTGAACCAGATGTGGCAAGTAACAGAAGCGCAGACCAATACACCACAGGGATAGTGGGAAGGGCATAAAGTTTGGGTGCATGTGTGCAGTGCAGGATTATGTAAGAGGTCCTCCATGTGCCACCTTACAGAGTCCTATCTATCTATTAGCTTTTCATTCCCTTTGCCAGGAAGGTTATGTTTTGGGTAGCATTTCTATGCGTGTATACATGAATGTGGTTTAGCAGCATAGCTCAAGAACCTATGGATGAATTGTCATGAAATTTGGTTTGTGGTTAGGTCATATTGTATCGAAGAAATTATTAGATTTTGTTCCCCCCCCCCCTGGCTGCTTTCCTTGTTACTTCAGCTGAATGTCTGGTTCAGAATATCTTGTTTCACTTGCTATTAGAAAAGTTCAGATTGAAAGGCAGACACAGCAAAAGAGCTAGTTAGTTAAAAGTTAAAATCCTCCCACACCATAAGGTGTATAGGGCGGTGCCCATCCCTGTTTCATAGCCCTGGGTCACACTGTGGTGCAATCACTGCAGCAGGGGGCTAGTCCACTGGCAGTAGAGTATGTTTAACTTCCATACTGTTTCAGAAGTATGTACCATTTTTATAAAGTCTTTGGTATGACTCAATGTGCCTCTTGTCCAGAGGTGTCCTACCTGGGGCTTGTACCCGGGCCTTCTGGTCCAAGTAATTTGAACCAGATGTGGTAAGTAACCACTATACCACAGGGACACCCCCAAAAGAGCTAGTGCCAACAGCAATCACACAGCAACAGCTTTTGAGCACAACTGCAATAAAAGCTCTCTTCATGTGTGACACCGCTTTCATGGTCACGGTGCATGCAAATAGATAGCAATGTGTCATTCGGTGTTCCATGTGACATTTTTCATACTACCTGTACAATGGTAGTAGATCTGTTGCCTTGAAGCTGTCTTAAGAGCACTTGCAAGGACCTCTTGTCTCGTCAACTTCAGACAGATGCTTGCAAATGCACCCCTGCTTCTGTCTGTAGAATATCTTTTGATATTTGGACATCCGAAAGACGCTACAGTCATGCACAGATAGGCAGTCTAAGGAATGACAAATTGATTAATGGCTTGGCTGGTTGTTCATGATAAACTTGTAAGTTGCATTGATGGCGCTCAGGTAGAATTGACCATTAGGCCATCCCAATTCAATTTGTTGGTTCATGGATTTTACAGAATAATGCTGTGATGAAAAATCAACTTGAAAACAGAGTCTGAGAGGAAAGCCTGTGCTGTAGTACACAAGTTTCAGGGAGAGAGTCAGATTCCTCCAAACCCTCTGTTTAATCCCAGCCTCTAGCTAGATTTTTCCTTTAGAATGTTTGCGAACCATGGAAATAAATTGCTGTAGCCTGATATACATGTAAGCAAGATTGGTGGTATCCAAGTGAACTTAGTATACACCTTTCTCACAAGGCAGACATGATAGAATAAAAACGAGGCCATTGTGGCAAACATCAGACCGATCCTAACTGTCAGTCACAAATACCAGTTCAGCCAATGATTACATGATGATTGGAGAATCGACCGATGAGGAAGTGGCTGCATGTCCATCAAATATCTGCATTTTTATATTTTTATTTTGGGCATTTCTATGATTTGACAGAGGAGGGTGGGACTATGGGATCGGTCAACGTGGCTCTTAATTGTTGCATCCTTTTTGTGCATCACACTTGTTATAATATTGATGATTAGATATCATATTTTAAAACTTAGTGTGATTTAGGAGGAAAACTAAATATGTAAAATGATTTTTGTTTGTTTGCCTCATTGGTCTCATCTTCATTCTATCATGTCCGCCGCATGAGAAAGGTGCATAAGCATTTGGTACAGACATCCAGGCACCTGTGACCCTTGACCCTCTTGAGATAAATGTCTTATTGAATCATGCTTTTAGAAGAAGAACTGGAAATTTGGTAGGTAATTTGATGTTTCTGAAGCTTCTTTTAATTCCTATTCCTATTGAGAACTTTCCTTTGTCAGAGCTTCTTTTCTCAAGTTCAATTCAAGGTAACCCTGATTCCGTATCGAGCACTGGGTGTTGATTTGTTGCTTCTCGGATCTAAAAAGATAATACTGAACTGGAACATCAACATAGATCTGAGGAGAAAGCCTATACCTTAGTACACACAGTTTCAGGGTTTAGATTGAGTGACAGTTTATATTTAAAGCTTTCCTCCTAGTCTCTGTTTTCATGTTGACCTTTTGCTAAATCATCATTTTGATAAGTCCATGAACCAAGGAAATGGTTTCATGCGGCCTTACTTCAACATCAACATAATGCCACTCCAGTTCATTTCCTTGATTCTTGATCTTTTAACAATTTAGCAAAAGGTCAAGATTCAAAACAGAGGGCTAGGTAGACATCTTGCATCTGACTGTATTCTTTCCTTGAAACTGTGTTTGCCAAGATACAGACTTTCCCCTCAGACTCTGTTTCATGTTCATCTTTCAGCTCAGCAGTTGGTTTGGTTTGGTTTATTTATTTGCACATATATATACATAAAAACAATAATGAAATAATCGAAAATATTTAAAAGAAACATTTCGGAGGTGAAAAGAAGACCACAGGGCTTATGAGAAATTCTGCTCCATTAACTTAACAAATATTAATTACTACACAATTGTGATATAACAAGTAACAAACAAAGGTATAACAAATGATGAAATAAACATAAGGAACAAATATATAACAAAAGATTGATCAGCAGTATCTTTTAAATCTGAAAACCAACAAACCAAATTGGTGTGGCCTAGAAGAGAACTATGGCCATCGATCTTTCATACATGTGTTCTCGAGTGACACTGTTTTGATGTGACAGTCATGGTTCCCTTCCTTCCCTTGAAAAACGACACGCCGCAGATGTAATCGTAACTCCCAAATGAGAAATTACAGTCATCACAGATTGTTAACATCAGACAAAAAGAGAAGAGAGTACTTAGACTCCCCATCTTCACATCCTCTTATTTAGAGAGCTTTTAGCGTTCAGCAGAGCCATCGAAAATCGATCGGGATCCGATATTGTCCCACTTAGCAGGCTATTTGGGCCCCGGTAATGGATGTGACGTTGTAGAAGCCGGTGCTTTACTAACTTCATTTTTGTCTCAGAGTTGATCACAGATTACGGAGCAGAAAATGTAGACTAGCTGGGCCGTGGCCAAGAACCTTTTGATTACCGCTTTTGGGTTGGGCTGGTCCAGCACAAATATGTGTGTGGTGTCACTCTTGAGTTGTAGACTGAATTTACCAATTGAACCTTGCAGTTCTTAGAAGTCATGCATAAGCTTTACAGTCAAACATGTAAGTTATGATAATTGATGTCTCTGGGCCTTAACTCACGTCCATGTCCATTCTGCTTGGAAATGGAGGCCTCAGAAATGTCAAGTTTGAGGGCAGCTGAAGGTCCAATGGCGACTGTCCAATAATCCACCCTTCCTACTGACATCAAGTGTCCCAAACTATTGCAGTCAAGTCTGTACTAGTGACTACATTTGTACCTCTACATAAGGACCACCTGGCCATTGATATACAGTCAAGCCTGTACAAGTGACCACCTCTACATAAGGACCACCTGTACATTGATATACAGTCAAGCCTGTACTAGTGACCACTTCTACATAAGGACCAACTGGCCATAATGATATACATGTTCATGGCATCAACTTAAATCTGTTGGAAACTATATAACTACGAAAACGCAGGCAATGGCCAATGGCACATCAATATCTAGAATATACATGCATGCAGGTGGTAACTTGAGCCCTGCTATGAATTGAACCAGCCTGCAGGTGAAAAATGGGGGTAGAGTGGACAGGTCACTGCCAGAGATCATAGCCAGACAGGAACATTTGTCAGGCCTGTTCTCGGCCGGCTGAGATACAAAATCAATGCCGCTGTCGCATCACTTGGTGGTCCCCGGCCCCTCTAAACGGTTTTAGATGCGAGCTGAAGACTTGTATCTGAGGCATGAAATTAACTTTGTCTGGGACGCTCTGTTAAATACGGCTGTTGGCAGTGAAGAGCATTTGCTTGGATTCCCTTGTAGGGCCACACCCATTTATTTCATTGGTTCTCGAATGTTTAAAAAGAAATTAGCAAGATTAAATTAAGGGCTTGTAGTAAAACTTGAATCTGACTCCCTGAAACTTTGTGTACCAAGGTAAAGACGTTTCTCTCAGACTCTGTTTTCATGTTGATTTTTCAGTACAATCTTTTAAATCCGAGAACCAACAAATTAAATTGGTGTGGCCTAACGAGGATTCACTTGATTGAATTCTCTGGTGGAGCTTCTGGACAGTATTTTCCAATGATTCACAACACTTTTAAAATGATTTTAAAAGCATCATTTTTCCTTTCATAGGTGATAATAAGGACACACCAATTGAATTTCTTGCTTCTTTGATTGGAAAACAGAGCCTGAGTGAAAAATTTCTGCCTTGGTTCAAATAATTTCTCTGTGAATATAGTCACATTTTCAAATTCAAATTTTTCTCCCAGTTCTCTTTTTTGATGTTATTCTCTTGCTAAGATCTACAGTAAAATGCCCTTGAACCAGGGAAAGCAATTGGTGTGGCCTAAAACAATACTCTTTCTTACGTGTATGTAGTAAAGAAAGGAGTTGTGTCAGCGATTGACAAGCAAGTGACATGCATTTGACAGTTGTTTTGCCCTTTCATACACTGTGCTATAGAGAAAGTGTGTTCTTTTAACGCACGCATGGTTTTCAAATGGATATGAATGTGCACTGGAAACATGGTGTGAAATTGAAATGACTGTTCCACCCTTTTGTCATGCCAAAGAAAAGTGAAAGTTCATCAACCATCCATGTCTGTAGATGACTCACGACCATACATCACAGAGAGACTCAACTATATATTGCAGATATGATTTGTTTCTTTTGCCTGACTGCTAAACTGCCTTAAGGCATAACACACTAGTTTTGTACAGTAAGCAAAAGCTGCATAAGACCAGACTGTAGGGTTTGATCCACACACACTGGGATGGACGGACCCCTACTCTTTTCAATAAGTGTGGTGGGTTCTGTAACCTGCAAAAAGTATGACTCTATGATTTGTTTGTTTTGCCTGACAAGTAAACCGCTTTAAGGCCTTCTGTACTGGAAAGACAAGCTGTATAAGACCAGACTGTAAGGTTTGATCCACACACACTTGGTTGAACCCCTAGTCTTCTTGATAGTGTAGTAGGTTCTTTAATGTGTTTGAGGTGTGGCTTACCTTAAACATGGGGCCTATGTCCTATGTCCTATTCAAGAGGATGTCCCTAACTGAAGCAAGGTACTCATTTTGACATGCGAGGGCATTGGTGTCAAGTGCCTTTTGCAAGGGCACTTCATTTGGGACCTGCTAGGGATTCAAACCCAGAACCTTTTAGATTTTAAGTCAAGAACCTAAACACAAAACCACCTGGCTACCTTTGATACATTCTGTATGCAGCTCCAACAATTGGTATTTGCACATGTACTATGTTACTATTGAATTGGCTGACTGTTAGCTTATCTGTTTTCAACATTATAATTTCTGTATTACTTTCTTCCATTTTATCCCGGTGACTCATTTCATAAGATCTTATCATTATGTGTGTGACATTCTAATTCTGAAATAAAGGATGCTAGAATCAAGTCAGTTGCATAATGATCATGCTAGACATGAATCATATGATATAACAGTATGTATAATATAGTATGATATGTAATACTACAGAAATACTTGGCCGCCAATGAAACTGATTTGTGAGCTTGGCGTATATTCATTCTTCTTGATGCTCCTAATTATTGTACTTCATCATAATAAAAACCTGTTGAAATCCCATTATTGCACCTTGTTTTTCATTAAAAGTGTCATGATGCATTACAATTTGGCACACAATTCATCTGAATGTTTCCAATAACAAGGGACGATACAACGAGCTCTTAAAATCCATGCAACTTGCAGCCAAAGGCAAATATTCATCCTTTTTGACAGGTCAAATCATTGCCCTTAATCATGATATTAGGAACTTTTTACATTCTGTATCACTCATTGCAAACAGCGGCATCTGTTCAGATTAGACGTGTAACTCATTTAGAATTATTGCAGTTAATAATTGCAGTTAAAACTGCCAAGGAAGACTACTCAGGGGACCAATAAAATCTGGTCTATATAAACAAGTGGTCACATTGGCCAGGTGGTCCTGATATGTTGAGGTGGTCACTAGTACAGGTTTGACTGTATATCGATGGCCAGGTGGTCCTTATGCAGAGGTGGTCACTTGTACAGGTTTGACAGTATTTCAATGGCCATGTGGTCCTTATGTAGAAGTGGTCACTTGTGCAGGTTTGACTGTAATGATTTGGCACACTTGTATTGCTTGATGTCAGTAGCAAGAGTGGAAACTTGGACAGTCGCCATGAGACCTTCAGCTGCCCTTAAACTTGACATTTCTGAGGCCTCCATTTCCAAGTAGAATGGACATGGGATTGATTTGAGTTAAAGCCCCCAAGACATCAATTTGTCGGTTGTGTTAGTGCAGCCTAGTGTCGGCTTGTTTCCCGTAGGGCTTGTATAGGGTCCTGTCAATAATGTGTGGTCCATTGGTTAGTGTCTGTCAGTGCGAATGTTATTCAGAACACTAAGGACAGGGGTGGCAAAGTTTGAATGTAAGTCAGCACTAGGGACAGGGATGGCAGTATGTGTGTGTATGTGTGTGTCCGTGTGTGTGAATGTCATTCAGCACCAGGGACAGGGATGGCAGTGTCAATGTGGAATTCATTCAGCACCAGGGACAGGGATGGCAGTGTTGGTGTCAATGTCATTCAGGGACAGGGATGGCAGTTTGAGGATGAATGTCATTCAGCACCAGGGACAGGGATGGCAGTGTCAACGTGGAATTCATTCAGCACCAGGGACAGGGATGGCAGTGTTGGTGTCAATGTCATTCAGCACCAGGGACAGGAATGGCAGTTTGAGTGTGAATGTCATTCAGCACCAGGGACAGGGATGGCAGCGTTGGTGGCAATGTCATTCAGCACCAGGGACAGGGATGGCTGTTTGAGTGTGCATGTCATTCAGCACCAGGGACAGGGATGGCAGTGGCAGTGTGAATGTATTTCAGCACTAGGGACAGGGATGGCAGTTTAAGCATGAATGTCATTCAGCACCAGGGACAGGGATGGCTGTTTGAGTGTGAATGTCATTCATTACCAGGGACAGGGATGGCAGTGGCAGTGTGAATGTATTTCAGCACCAGGGACAGGGGTAGCCGTGGCAGTGTGAATGTATTTCAGCACCAGGGACAGGGGTAGCCGTGGTAGCCAGGAACAACTGTGTCAGTGTGAATCTTATTCAGGGACAGGGATGGTAGTGTCAGAGTGAATACTGGTAAACACCAACATCCCTATACCAGGTGCTGAAGAACATCCACACTGTCATTCAGCACCAGGGCCAGAGATGGCAGTGTTAGTGTGAATGTCATTCAGGGACAGGGATGGCAGTGTCACTGGACATGTCATTCAGCACCATGGGCAGGGATGGCAGTGTCAGTGGAAATGTCATTTAGCACCTGAAACAAGGGTGGCAGTGGTAGTGTGAATGTCATTCAGCACTAGGGACAGGGATGGCAGTTTGAGCATGAATGTCATTCAGCACCAGGGATAGGGATGGCATTATCAGAGGGAGTATCATTCAGCACCAGAAACAGGGATGACAGTGCCAGTGTAAATTTATTTCAGCACCAGGGACAGGCATGGCAGTTCCAGTTTAACTGTATTTTTGGCAGTCATGTTCATCACAGAGTGACAGGAATTGATCAATGGACACTTGTTATATTAATCAACCTTATTTGCATAATTAATGAACTACAATTAAACAAGACATACAAGACATAAATCTAGATCTTTCAACTCTTGTTATGTAAGCAGTGGAAAAATATATTTTCATTAAGTCCATTTAGATTATGACAAAGTGTCATTTCAGATACCATCTTATATGTCTTCTAAAACTGAGACTTGATGTCAACTTGGAAAACTTTCTTCTGTCAAAGAACATTGGTTAAATCCAACTTGAGAAACCTTTCCCTTTTAACTAGACAACTCTCTCTGACTTCCAGATCCCGGGTGGGATTTGTCAGGTTGCTCTAATAAGTGGCACATATTTGATTTCCGTTCCCTCACAATCCCCAGTGGATCTCGCACAGCTCAGTTCCAGTAGACAAGGCAATATACGGCAAATCCTCCACTCAACTCCGCAGGCGCTCCGTCATTTTTCTGCTCAATTTGTGGCCGGGAAAATGAGGATGGAGCACGCTACAGTGGAGATGAGGATTACCTCGTAATAAAGCTGGAAATGACGAGTGAACAGTTTTAAACATGCCCTGGGTACTGAACACAAGTCTCCATGGAGATTGTTCATTTGTTCGTTCCTTCAGACCCTTGTAGTTCCTGATAGCTTATAAGTTTCAGTGCTGTTTCAGTAGCAGAGTATATTTTTACAGGCAGGGATTGCTGGCCCTTCCCCTTTATGGGGATTACCTTGTAATAAAGCTGGAAATGACGGGTGAACAGTTTTAAACATTCCCTGGGTGCTGAACACAAATCTCCATAGACATCAGTCACTTGTTCAGATCCTTGTAGTGCCTAGTGGCACATAGGTCAGCAAGTTTCCTTGCTGTTTCTGTAGCAGGGTATACTTCTACAGGGAGGGGGTGCCGGCCCTTTAATGCACTCAATGCACCTCCTCGAACATGGGACTCTCATTTTACATCCCTTATAAAGTTTGACATATTGGTAACATGGCTATTGTACACATTACAAACCTGCTAAAGAATGTTTTCCATGACACTTTGTGAAATATGGCACTCCTTTGCAATATGATCCAAAACAGCCTGCGGTGTTTGTTGGAACAGTATTTAATTTTTCATCGGATTACCAATAATTGTGCCTTTGATGGCTAATCAATAAGTTTTAATTAGACCATATATCACAAGTGCTTCATCCCCTGGGTGCATTCTGAGTCGGAGATTAAAGCCAGAATCAAGCCTTTGTTGTGAATGAATTATTCATCAATGGCAAACAAGTTGAAAGATTACCTGCCGCTTAGAGTTAGCTAAAGATTTAGGTTAGTGTGTAGGTGTGGTTTATTCAATACCCCCTGAAAATTTAATGAAGACACATTGACGTTTGGTCAATGGTAATCTGTGATTGAAATGAAAACAAATCTACAACTTAAATAAAAGCCCACAGTCCTACCAATCAATCACGTGTGTTTTTTTGCATACTCTGAAGTTTGGAGCCATTGTTCAATAAGCTGTGAGCTTAGCCTCCCCAATCCTTGCCAGCAGAAAGAGCTTACTGCAGGCTCTTAGCATATGTATACATAACCCCACTCACACCCAAAAACTATCACATATCTTATTTAGAGTGATAGGGGCATTGTACAACATTTACAGGAATTTCTGCTAACATAGTTCTGCCGAGCACCCTAAGACTACCTTATGAAATGTGTTATCAAGACCTTCTCAAGACTAATCTGAACACTTCAGATATCCAGGTGTTCAAGACACTGATTACTGCTGCTGCATTTAGTAAATCTCTTTAAATTCATAGTTTTTTCAAATGTTACGGTCCTAGGGTACCTGCTGGAATACAGAGAGTTGGCATTACACAAAGACGTAAAGACTAGTATGTAACAGGTGCTACACAGCCAAAGATTTGGTAAATCCAGTGCTTTCGTGTTAGAAATTGCAATTGGAATCCATCCTGATATTTACAGTTATTCATTCATTAGTCCTTATGCATCTTATACTTACTGAAATTCATTGTTTGCGGTGCTGCTTGTCAGCCAGAAGTCTGTGTGAATGTTGTGTTCAGCACCATGGACAGAGAGGGCGGTGTGATTGCAACCAGCATTTAGTACCAAGGACAGGGACATGGAGTTGTGATTCAGTTTAGCTATACTGAAAAGCTGTGGTGTAGTGGTATGTGCCTTTGCTACTCTGCCACATCTGGTTCAAATTACTTGGGCCAGAAGGACTGGGGTTCAAGCCCCAGGTAGGACACCTCTGGACAAGAGGCGCATTGAGTCATACCAAAGACTTTATAAAAGTGGTACATACTTCTGAAACAGTATGGAAGTTAAACACACTCCACTGCCAGTGGACTAGCCCCTGCTGCAGTGATTGCACCACAGCGTGGCCCCAGGGCTATGAAACGGAGATGGGCACCGTCCTATACATCAATTATGGTTTGGGGGGAGTTTAACTTTTTTTTTAAACTCTCAACAAAGAGGATAGGCACTCCTTAACCCCCAACAGGACACGTTTGAATACATCTGTAAGTAGTCAACTCCACTGCGTGAAGTTCTTGCGATGCCCTGTCTTGCTGACGTGACAAACTCACGGCTTAGCGCTTCCTCGTGTTTGACAAAAAGGGATCAATTTTACTCATTCCCGGTGACAATTTAAATTAGATTCCTGATGGATGGTCCAGGCATGGATCCCCACAAAATTGCCAAAGTGGTAGAGTGTCATCTATCAAGTGTTTAACAAACCTTAGGCTGGTAAGCCACGAGTTTCATTTTTAATGAGAATTTGTAAGACTGGCAGAATAAAACGCCATTAAGATTTTCCACCTGGAAAGATGTAACTGCAAATTAGTGGGTAGAAGATGTGAGGAATGTGGTAATAGTTTCTGTAATGAACTACTTGTCTTAAAAGATCCACTTAAAGTGGAATTTGTGACAGGCTGATCAATTTGAGAAAGTGATAGGAACGGGATAAAAGTTTTGAACTAGTTCTGTTCACTTATATAAACCTGCTGATTTGTATGCCTTTGGCAGACTACACGTTTGATAAGTGGCCATTATCCAATAAAGTTCTGAAGTTATTACTTGGAAAGTACTTTTCTTGCAATTGCTCTTAATCTAGATTAAGTTTGTGATAGCTGGGAGGCTTTGCTAGCTGTGCAGTTACAATATGTTACAATTACCTAAATCCTGTTTCGAGATGTAATTTTTACCAATTCTGTATCTGGATAGCCAGTTTATCTGCCTTATGTCATTACACAAAAGCTCAATTGATGTTAAGAAAAGAAGAGGGGTTTTGAATACACTTTTGATCTTTTAGTGGGAAGGGTGAAGGAAAAACACATCACAGTTTTACAATAAAACACGTAACTTCTGCAAATATAATGTGGAGTCATTAACACATATACCAGTCCTTATCATCAATATGACTGGAGTTCAGTGTATGAGACACTGCTTGTAACAATGAAATCTGTGTGAATGTCGTGTTCAGTACCATGGACAACACCAACCATGGACAGCACCAAGGACAGGGATGAACATGAAACTGTATGTTTAAGAAAATTTTCAACCACAAGCTATTTTTGATGAGTACAGCAGAGCATCCCTTCCTGAAGAATTGAAACCCAAAACAGTGGCATTGAAATTGTATGAGTGACTACAGCTTGAGACTTGAACTTAACCTTTCGGTCTGGAGGCAAGGTCACTAAACGCTGGAGCACTCACCCTCCGTACATGACAGACACGGCTCTAGTTAGGAGAGGTTGACAAAATCTTTAAAGGTTAAGCGTGTGAATCATTCCTCCATAGTCTATAGACATCTTGTTAGCTTCTCATCCTGATAGACCCTTGGTAGCTTGGAACAGTGCCAGCTGGCAGCCTTTCAGAAATTCCTGAAGCATCAACCAAGTAGAAAAGAGAGATATCTAAGTCTGCACCAGTTTAGGCTTTTTTTATGCTTTCTTCTAAGTATCAACTTCTATTTATGTGTGATTGTTACTGTGAATATGTTTTAAACTTAAAATTTGTAATTGTGGCTGTCATTCAGCACCAAGGACGCCAGGAACAACTGTGTCAGTGTGAATCTTATACAGGGATGGCAGTGTCAGAGTGAATACTGGCAGACACCAACATCCCTATCCCAGGTACTGAAGAACATCCACACTGTCATTCAGAACCGTTCAGGGACGGGGATGGCAGTGTCAGAGTGATTATAATTCAGGGACAGGGATGGCAGTGTCAGAGTGAATACTGGTAAACACCAACATCCCTATCCCAGGTGCTGAAGAACATCCACACTGTCATTCAGCACCAGGGCCAGAGATGGCAGTGTCAGGGTGAATACTGGTAAACACCAACATCCCTATCCCAGGTGCTGAAGAACATCCACACTGTCATTCAGAACCAGGGCCAGAGATGGCACTGTCAGGGTGAATATAATTCAGCACCAGGGACAGGGATGGCAGTGTTAGCGCGAATGTCATTCAGCACCTGTGACAGGGGTGTCAGTGTTAGCGTGAATGTCATTCAGCACCAGGGACAGGGATGGCAGTGTCAGAGTGAATGTCATTCAGGGACAGGGATGGCAGTGTCGGTGGAAATGTCATTTAGCACCTGAAACAAGGGTGGCAGTGGCAGTGTGAATGTAATGCAGCACTAGGAATAGGGATGGCCCTGAGTCTAAATGATACTGGCAGACACAACCATCCCTGTCCCTGGTGCTGAATGACATTCACTCTGACATTGCCGTCCCTGGTGCTGAACAGTGTCATTGTGAATGTCATTCAGCACCAGGGACAGAGATGACAGTGTCAGTATGAACATCATTTAGCAAGTGAAAAAGTGTCCATACCCTTTGCCGTAGTGTAGCTCTAGGCTCTATTCAATGAGACAGCAGATATTTTGGTGCCTGCATCTCGTCCTGTTGGCACCATCAATTTCCTGCAGGGATGAAGATAAAGCTTGGCCATTTCAGTTTGAAGACAGCCTGCCTAAACTTAACGATAAGAAATTGCATAAGCTCTACAAATAGAAGTCGAAACTACTTCCCTGTCATGGAAGGTTTCCAACTCCGAAGGAAGTAGCATCTCCAATTTTCCACTCCAAGTCCTGCGACAGACAACAATAAGAATCAATGAAGATTACATTCATCGCCACTTTTGTGGGAATATCGATCAATAAGGAAGATTACAGAGCCTTTAAGATCCTACCTCCTGGTTGGTTGGAAGGCTTGTGTAAGACTGATGCTAAGATATCGCCCAGAATGAGATATGTTAGGGATGGAGAGAAGGAACCAATTTGTTCTCATCTCTCTTGTAATGGTCCTATCACTCAAACGGTGACAGTTTTCTCACAAACTGTCAGCCTGTCACTTCCAGAATAGACTAGAGAGGAAACTTTGATCCTTTCAAAGTTGCTTTCAGTTACTGAGTTAGGCTCTCTTTCCATTAGACGGATATTGCTGAGCAATTGTTTTTTTGTTTTGCATGCCAGGTACAGAAAAGTACAAACTGCAAATCCAGACAGAATAATTTGATCCACTGACACCGGGAAAGACTCCTACTCTTTTTGATAGGTGCGGTGAGCTCTTTTGCATGCTTGCTGTGTGGCTCTCGTTGAACGTGTTGAGCAAAGAAAATTGGACTTGTGTGACTCGGCTTGATTTCATAGTCAGAATCTAATCATGCACAATACAAACGTATGATTTAAAAGACAACAAAATGCACACATCGTTGGAAAGATTGCTCTTTGTCTTTGGCATTTGTTGAGCAAGCTTGAGGGAGATTGCTGAGCAATTGTTTTTTTGTTTTGCGTACCCGGTAAACTGACTCATGGCATAATACACCATGTTTGTACTGAGAAGTACAAGCTGCAAATCTGGACAGATTTATTTGATCCACTGACACCGGGAGAGACTCTACTCTTTTTGATAAGTGTGGTGGGTTCTTTTATGTGCTTGTTGTGTGGTTCTCCTTAAACGCATGGGAAAACAAAATTTGATTTGTGTGACTTGGCTTGATTTCATAGTTGGAAATATAATGCACGATACAAAAGTATGATTTTAAAAGACAAGAAAATACACATAACATTTTAACCTTTAGCACACTGAAGTAGCCATTTGACTTCCCATTCTCTATTGGTAACAGAGTTAGGCAGCAGGGAGAAGGTTAAAAGATTGTTCTTTGTCTATGAAATTCATCCAGCAATCTTGTCAAGTCTTTGGTTGCTCAGCAGTTGCTCTGTGGTTGCAGCCTCTAGTGAGTTGCTTGGAAAGCTCTGTTATAGGTCTGTTCTATCAACAGCTTAGGGCCAGGAGAATAGGAGTTACAGCAGATTTTGTTCTTTCAGACTATTTTGTATCTTTTATTTAATTTGTTAGGATCAGGGCTGCCTGCAGCTTTTAAGCTTTTTCCGTCCCACTCATTATTTGGGAGCCCATGTTGTTAATCTTTGGTGCTAACTCTGTCATTTTAAGCTTGTAAAAATACATTTTCATCAATTTCGTGTCAAAAAGTTCAGACTTTTGAGATGGATGAGGTGAAATTTTTGTCTGTTCCAACAACCAAATTCCCGTCCCGGGAAGGGACCTGATGACAGTCCTGGTGAGGATGAAATACAAGCAAGGCCATCCTACAGGCAAATTTGGAAGCACGGTTTGAGGCACCGATTTTCTGCAGACGTTGACAGCTACGGTTGTTGTTCACAGACAGTGGATTAGTTCTCCTAGCCCGGCAAATAAAGAAGAATCGTTGCCAGTCCTCAGCTCTGAGCAGCAGCACTTTGTCATTGTCCATCCTCGTAATTGGAATCCAATAAAGCGCAGAACAGTTCTGGGCTGTTGCTCGGTAGAAATTGCTGCGTAAGTCTAATTTGTATTGAGATTTGTGTCCCTACCAGTAAATAATCATATCTCCAGGGACCTTCAAAGAAAAAGAGGGAGTTAGGAAAGAAGTTTGGAGTGGGAGACCACTAAAAGCTCTGAAAGTTTGTTCAGAGTTTTGTTGCCTACTTGTGTGTAGGTTTGTTTTCAATGCGACTGAATGTTTGTGTTCTTGTGTTTTTGTTTGGGTGTTTGTGTTCTTGTGTGTTTGTTTCAATGTTTTGGTTCTTGTGTGTTCATAGTTATTTGAATAGACTGTCAATGTCAGTAGAGTGGGTGGTGAATGGGAAGATGGTGTCACTGCTAAGGTCAGACTTGCCAGGTTGACAGGAAGTTAAGATCAGAATTAATCGTTTATCAGACATGACAGACATTCCAGGTCATGTAGTCATCAAAGGAAGAGGCTGCTAATTCACAGGGAGGCATTGTTTGGGATCTGTTTGTGTTTTTTGCAGTTACACATTTTCCATATGCTAGTCATGTTCACCATAGACAGAAAGTGTTCAATGGACATCAATGTAGATGTTGATTAAAACCTTATTTGCTAAATTAATGAACTACAATTAAACAAGAAGTATGAGAAACTCTAGATCTTCAAACTCTTGTTTGTGTAGTTGTCTGCTAGCCTATCCTTTTGCCGCAAAATTCAAATTGATAGCTATTTAGGCAGCAGCAACAAGGTTACAATAGAGCCCACACCTCAAAGCCATAATTCTATTTCCAACAACACTTCTGGTACACACTTGCAGTACATCACTTGACCGATTTCCTGTAGTGTAACATGTATCACCCCTGCATGGCTCACAGTGGTCTCATGATCGCTCGAGCCTCCATATATTTCAATGATTATGGTCAACAGAGAGCAATGCAATCTTAGCTTTATCGGTTCTTTCGGTTCTTTGGCCCATTTCCCCACTAGATGGCAACTGCTGAGCGACAATACAGCAACGAAAATTGGATTTGTGTGACCCTTGATTTGATAATTGTAATATGATACAAGATGTAGAAGTATGATTTAAAAGACAACAAAACATACAAAACGTTTAAAAGATTCATTCTTTGTCCATGAAATTTGTTGAGTAGTCAGTCAAATTTGGTCTCTTTCTTAATCTTTTTATTTGAGTTCTTCCCAATGTGAAAGGGAGGGCAAAACAGGTGCCCAAGCACCTTTACAAGTTGCCCTCCCATACACTTAAACATCACATCAACTGTTACAACAAGTGAACTAAGCATATAAATGTACAAAGCACATTGTATACATCATATCTCACACATCACACACTATATACAATCATATACATCATTGACATACATTACAAAAAGCACAATCCAAATAACATAGTCCAAATATAATAGCAAGAGATCAATGTGGTCTTAGGGCCAGTCAAGAGCTGCACCCACAAGAACTCTCAGTGGTTGCAGCAAGGTTGCAGTCTGTAAAGCTCCCAGGAAAGTGGGTATTAACAAACCAGCTAGTCTTTGAAGTCAGCACCACTTGGCAATGTGTCAGCGCCCCTCAAGTGTCCGTGTTGACCCAAAGGTGCACACAATTATCCCACAATATGATGACTGCCGCCCGCTGACCTACTATCCTTTTATCCACGGCCGCTCTATTAGCTCCACCTCATCTGTCACTGCTAGTTTTCCAGATTAGTTTAGGAGCGACCAAAGTGTTAATCCGGGATGGGTATTGAACGTATGTCAAGGAACGCCAGAAAGTTCTTGTGTGCCCTTTGACAGCTGCGAATACTGTACATTCACTTAGTTTTGCAGTGGTTTTATTTCTTGGTAGGAGGATCGAATTCCGTGGATCCTAGGGCCCTAGTTCGATCCTAGGGGTCGACTCCAGCTTGGACATGTTGTAAGGGATTGCATTCGTCATTTTGGATGGTGACGTAAAGCCGGCGTCCCTGTGTATGAGGGAGCTTCAGGCATTAGCCTCAAGCGTCAAACCACTGCACGTAAAAGAACCCAACACACTTATCGAGAAGAATAGGGGTGACCCAGTGTGCTTGGCCAAAAACGCAAGCCGTAGCGAAACCGCATTGCACTACCACTAGCTACTTGAAAAAGCATTGTGCTTCACCTCAAATGAGAATGCCTTGAAACGAAAAGAACAATTGTAGGAGGATAAATGAGGTTTTCTCTACGTTTTGAATTTGCAGTTGAAACAACAGTGTAATACAGTAGTCTTACAAAGAAGACATATTCATGGTGTCATTGATTTGAAGTGGAGTAGTCTCTATGAAACGTGTTGAAACGTATTGAACATATGTCAAGGAAGGCCAGAAAATTCTTGTTTGCACTTTGTCAATTGTGAATAGTCTATGAAGCGGATAAAAGAAATCCATTATTTTTTGTACTGGCTTGTGCAGTAGTGGAGAGTAGAACAGGTGTTTAACATATCCTACTCTAAACATTGGGGTGTCCCTGTGGTGTAGTGGTCTGCGCTTCTGTCACGTACCACATCTGGTTCAAATTACTTGGACCAGAAGGCCCAGGTTCGTGCCCGGGTAGGACTCCTCTGGACAAGGGGCACATTGAGTCATACCAAAGATTTCATAAAAATGGTACATACTTCTGAAACAGTATGGAAGTTAAACACACTCCACTGCCAGTGGACTAGCCCCCTGCTGCAGTGATTGCACCACAGTGTGGCCCAGGGCTATGAAATGGAGATGAGCACCGCCCTATACACCTTATGGTGTGGGAGGATTTTAACAAACACTTAAACATTGATAAAAGACAGTTCAATCCCTGCCTGGCATGGATAAGATATGGAGACGTATTATTCCTGACGTTTTGAGTGACTCCATCACACTTCTTCAGCGTCACTACAAGAAGAGTGATGGATGTCCAGATGTGCAACGTGATGGTTTTAACTTGATGATGGATTTAGTTTGATTTGTAAATAGGTAGCAATTGTAGTAATTTGCAGGGTTGTTTTAATTGGCAGATATGTCAACTGATGGTTCTGACCTCTGACCTCATCCAATCCTTTTCTTCAATTCTACCTGCTTTTACCTGTATGTAAATATGTAATTATGTGTGTATGTATGTACTTGTGATGTACAAGTAGTGTTTATGAGCCCTGGAAGATTAGCCCCCTAGAGGGGCTAAAGGGTATCTCAATAAACTCAATGTCCAGAAGTAATTTCAATATCTTATCCAGTTGTAGAGATTGAAATGTCTTTCAATGAACTTATAGTAATTTCTCACCTCTTGATTGGTTTCAACCTACCACAAAGCTGATAGAATTGTAACAAAAGATTGTTTAAAAGGAGACAGATTTCTTACCCTTTTGGAAAGCGGGTCAAAATCAATGCACTTTTGGCTGTCAGCCAACAACATCATTTTTCCCTCTGAATCTATAATCTAGTGTTCCTTTGTGAGAGATAGTCAAGATAATTGCCCGGTGACAAATGATGTAACGTTATGTAATATGATGTAATATATAGATAAACTAACTTCTTGTCTAGCCATTGATTTGGTCACTATGGTGATATTGAGCACCTTTTCATCATGCCGAAATAAAGAGATATTTTGATAACATATTGGGAGAAGTTATTATTTTCCTGATGTCTGGGCTTTGTGACTCCAAGAATATCCACTGGCCAACATTCATCCTAATCAGAGACGGTGGTTGTTATAAACTTCCTGGCATGTTTGACCAATTGCTGACGTCACATATCCGTAAAGGCACATACCAATAATGCCTGTAACTCTCGCAAGTTTATGTTCGGAATTGATTGGTCATTATTGATCCTGAAGAAGGCGACAGTGTTCGTTGAAAATTTGATCCGTGTATACCTTACTTAGTGTTGGAAGTACTATGATTGTACTATGATTACTACCAACACAGATGAGTTTCCATAATAATTCCTCTGCCATGTAAGAAACAGGTTCTCATCAGTTTCATCAAAGCAAGTATTTACCTTCCCCATCTGCAGTTTCCCCACATATAACGTTAATTCAAACAAATTGACCAAAACTTTTTCCAACCCACACCACCTACAGTTATATACAGATTGCATAACCTTACTCAACTTCAGCCACAGATTGCTTTCAATTTCCAACCTTCCCACCCACATGAAAGAAAAAGACATCAATCCTCCCCCACCTCAAGGAATCTTCTAGGAACAGACGAAGAAATTCTAGGAACTTGTCTTCATCATGATGCAACTACAGTATTGCTTCTACTTAACCTCTGTTAACATTAATTTGCCAGGTTAAATTAATCTGCCACTTTGAAAAACAGTCTAATGCAGCACCCCCCAGGTATGCACAGTGTAGATATACAGGAGTGCAGTTACAGGGGAACGTTGGGTTGGAGATCTGTTTGGACCTATCTTTTCAGTGTGGCGGAATTATGTACACTGGTGGCTTTATGTCAGCAGATGTTAAATCTTGACTGAGGAGGGAAACAGAATGAAACAATCTGTTTTACTTGTATGCAGATCACAGACTAAATGGACTGCAACCTAATCTTGAATAAGTCAGACAGTTAATATTTTACCAGCAAGAATCCTCTGTTACTTATGTTACAATTTCGTCACAAGTTGGTTTTCTTTGTTATTTTGATAATTTTACTGTTTTTGCAGTCTCGGCTCAATTGAAAATAAATTGATGCAGATAATTTCTCATGATCAGCACTGGTGGTTACAAAAAAAGTTCTTCAGAATCAGTGCATAAGTTTCCCATAAATATCTTTCCATGTCAAATTGACTTCTTCTGTATCGATCGGCCATATGCTGTTTCAATATTACACATGTGAGAAATATTAGACCCATATCTGTATATTTCCTTGGGGAGAAGACTACCTCTCACCTTGACACTCTTCCAAGTAACCTTCAAGTCGGGTTCATTTGACCTTGGCTCTGGCAGATGTACCCTTAAATCCTCAAGGAATGATTCCGGTCAGACGGGGGATTTATTGATTTAAGCCGAGAACTTAAGGCAGTAAAACTATCTGCACTCTTAAGGAGGCCCCATCAGGTGGGCCTTCGTCTGCTCAAAGTTCTTAAGTGGAACAAAAGTGCTCTTGATGGTTTCCTCTCTCAGGGTTTTCTCACTCGAGGGATTGAGGGGCTAAGTTCATCCGGCATTCTAGTAAAACTTTCATTTGGGCCAATTAAGAGTACAGTACAGTATTGAACACAAAACTGATAAAACGTTTTTTTGAGGGGCTAAGTTCATCTGGCATTCTAATAAAACTTTAAACTTTTGTCCTTAAAAGTTTCAAATGTTCTCTTCAGTCAAAAGGTGAAATTTCAGTGGATTGAAGGGCTCTAACTTCATTTGGCGCTTTGATAAAACTTTCATGTACATGTAGGCTGGTGAAGACTACAGTATAGTATTGAACACAGCTTGGTATCAAACGTTTAGACAATTTAACTTTTTTTCCTTCCAGTCTCTCTATGGTTTCATTGAAGATTTCTCTTTAGGGGTATGAAGTATATTCATTGATAGAAAACCTTATTCAAGAGTATTGTGGTCAGAGTTCTCTAATGAGTGACAATCATGATTAGTTCAGCACCAAGGACATGCATGGTATAGCAAACATCCAGATGTTACTCCAACCCAGCCAGAAATTGAAATGACTGTGTAGCTGTCAAATTCATAAAAACAGTAAATCACTGTAATATAGCGACTGGAAAATGTAGCGGTTGGGGGAAAATGGAGTAGGTCACGGCACTTGATTTTAAGGGTGGGAACAAACATTACTGTCTCAAATATTAGTGATCAAATATTTGTGGTAATGGAATTTAGTGGCTGTTAAGTCGACCAGTGACTGTTAAATTAGCTAGAATTAAGTAACAGTTAACAATTCAAGAATTACAGTTCATTACTTAGTTAACATGTGTATTGATGAATCAATACACACAGATGCTATTCTCTCTTCATAGCCACATGGTGATAACTTATGGTGTTTTTTCACCTCTCAATTTGTAGTTGACAACACTTATAAAAAGGCATGGGAGGAAAACATTCAGCATCTGCTGGCAAATATTGGCTTTTGAATCTGTATTTCTTTTCTCTGGTGAACACCAGTGCTTCAATAGCTCAGAGTGATAAGTATTCATGCTTTTGAAAAAAAAAATTGGGTGGGAAATGTTCTGCATTTACTTGCAAATATTGACTTTTTAGTCTTTCTTTCTTTTCATAGGTGAACACAACAAACTTCTATAACCAAGAATGATAACTAAACTAACTAATATGCTTTTGAAAAATATGTTGGGAGGAAATATTTTCTGTTTACTTGCAAATATTGGCTTTCTAGTCTTTCCTTCTTTTCTCCGGTGCTTTAATAGCCTAGAGTGATAAGTATAACTATTCATCATGCCTCTTTAGATATTGGTTTTTGTTTGTTGTGAATTCCCTGTGGCTATCATAGCTCCCTCCTATGTACAATGATGAAGAGGGTGTCACCCAGTGTACTCGCTAAGTCTAAAACTAGCTGACAGAGGCATTGTCCTGGCTTAAACTTATCCTGTCAGTTCAAAGGCAAGACACAAAGATGACGCTTTTGTTGACTTATTCATTATTTGTGTCCTGGCAATATCTACAGCCGGTCAAATGTTGGCTTTAATGACAGAAAATGAACTTAACACATCGAACGACCAATCCATCAATATTTTTGTTTGATGAATGCAATGAATTCTAATGATTGCCTCGAATATGCTTTGAAATGACACGCTCAATCGCCTGTGTACTGAAATGAAGTATAAAGGAACTGTGATCTCCATACTATTTTCAGATCAAGTCAAGTATATCTTGACCATTGATATACCCCTGTGAAGGAGGTTTAAGTTTTCCTCTGTCTTTATCTGCTACAATAGCCAAGGAAGTTACAGATGAATTGGTTTGATTTTTGTTTATGATAAGGTCTTGTCCTGAGGAGAAAAGTGGTCAGGTATTGGCATCCCGGTTACATCACCATTTTATGCTATCATTCAGTGTCACCTGATACCCATCTATGATTGATTCTACGCATTTCTCCAGGCAGTTTTGACATGTGCGGAAGTGTCAGACTTAAGACCATTCAACTTCAGATAGAGTAGCTGTGAGTGTTTTCTTAAGATCTGGCTTTCAAAGTTCGGGATTGTTTGAGACATCTTGAGATCAACGATGCCTCGGAGACTGGGAGGAATCTCGACAGTAAGTCATGGGTCTAGACAGAGGATTGATTATTGAAAAATCAATGTGATGACACCGCTGAAGAATGCTCCATGTTAGAGCAACAAATATGCCTCTGTGTCTGTATTCAAAAGAGAGTTCATCTGTGATGGTAATTGACATCATAAAGATTTCTACACGCTAAGTTTATATATAGGCCTCGGGTCATTTCAACATATGAAGGATCAGAGGACTGATTGAAAGCTTATTGGTAAGTGCTTTATTATGTGTATGGAATTGGTGTATAAAAGTCTTGAACAAGGAATGAACGGAGTCAGGTGCAAGTTTTCACTCCCACCTCCACGATGCCTGTTCTACAATTTAGAAAAAATGTCAGAAAAACAAGAAATTAGATTGGTGTTGCCTAATACAGTCTTACAGCTCACCTGCAAACCATCTGGCCATGGAAAATTTGTGTGTTCTGCAACAAAGCAATTCATCAGCTATCCAAAGCCGATTTTTATAGCTCACCCGAAGCCAAGATACCATCTCCTAGAACAGAACTTGCCCCTGAGTTACACCATGAGCTTAAGAAGGCTTACCGGTTATGCAATACAGATTTTCACAGCTCACCTGCAAACCAGCTGCAAAAAGCAAATCCTCAGCTATCCAAAGCAGATTTCTATAGCTCTGACACCTGAAGCAAAGAAACCATCTCTGATTTGCCTGTGAGTTACGCCTTTAGCTTCATGCAGCTTACCAGTTATGCAATACAGATTTTCATTGTTCACCTGAAGCCAAGATACCATCTCTTAATACAGAACCTGCCCCTCAGTTACACCACGAGATTAAGGAGGCTTACCGGTTATAAAATACAGATTTCCATAGTTCACCCAAAGTCAAGATACCATCTCTACATACAGAACATGCCCCTGAGTTACACATTGAGCTTCATGCAGCTTATCGGTTATGCAATACAGATTTTCATAGCTCACCTGCAAACCAGCTGGCCATTGCAGATTTGCTTTTGTGACAAGGCAGTCAAGGGGTTGTGCCATTCATATAGAGCATTTCACAGCTTTGTAAGTATAGGGAGATTATTGGTTATGCAATACAAATTTTCACAGCTCACCTGCAAACCAGCAGGCCAAAGGAAATTTGCTTTTGTGACAAGGCAGTCAACGGGTTGTGCAATTCAGACAAAACATTTCACACATATACAGCTCTGTAAGTATGGTGATTTTCAGTTATGCAATACAGATTTTCACAGCTTACCTCCTAGCCAGATTGCCACAGAAACTTTGCATGTTTAGGCCACATCAATTTCATTCATTGGTTCTCAGATTTTGAGAAAGAATGCTTTATTGCAATATTAAGTTTAAAACAAAGTCTGAGGCTCTAATTTGGTGGACAAAATTTCTGGTAGTGAACATACATGTAGTAAGATGCAAGGTTTTGTTTTCATCCCAACCTCTTGCTAGTTTTTTTACTTAGAAATGTTCAAGAAGCAAGGAAACAAATTGATATGGCTTTATGTGACAACCGGTTATCTAAGTCAGATATAGTCACAGCTTGCCTACAGACCAAGATAACACTTCCAAATGCATGACTGGTGTGTCATGCCACGAGGTGGTCTACCGGTTATGCAATACAGATTTTCACAGCCCACCTGCGAACCACCTGGCCATGGAAGATTTATGTCAGTTCTATCATCTACAGGGTCACAGCTTCAGTCTACAAGGAAGCGGGACTGAAATTAGTGGCACGGCCCCCTGCTGGGATCAAACAGCAATAAATTACACGCTACTATTCCTACTTCCTTCCATTTCAAGGACCTTGCGGTTTATCAATCTTATCGGACGATATATCATGTTGTAGACTTGACGTGTCCTGTATGGTGTGAGGCAGGCAAGACTTTAAGCATTGTCAAAGCACCTAGGCCACACCTAACGAAAGTCGCTGTACTTTTGTTGTGCCAATATAGATTACTTGGTTACTTTGATTTCTTGGTTCACAGATTTTTAGGAAATAATTCTAGATTGGAATATCAGCATGAAAACAGAATCTAAGGGGGAAAGTCTGTACTTTGGTATGATGTCCTCTTGCTTGAACTTTACATGGAAATTTCCAAAGACCAACAAGCTGAATAAGTGCTGCCCTAGGAAGACTGCAAGCATTCTACCGGATAAAATCAGCATTTAGCCGACAAAAGGCAGTTAAAGTCATCACCAAGATATTCAAGGGACTGTTGAGACCCTGACTGTCCATCACAATTAGCAGTTCGACCAATGTGAGAGTTGCTGCATGACCATCAAATATTTGCATTTTGATGTTTTTATTTTTCATTTGTACGTTTTGACGGAGGTTGGCAGGGCATGGGATTAGTTGTAACTTGTGCTGTTGTTTCATGGTTTTTGACCATGGTGCTGAAATTGAAGTTATGCTTCATTTCAAATATGTGAAAATTTATGGCTGTAGAAATAATGGTTAAGGTACTTTCAGGACTACTCAGCAGCCTACAAAAGTTTATTTTCTTGTTTCCTCTTTCTTCCTCAAGCTGGTAACTCCTAAGAGAATTGAAAACGAGTCGTAATGACCTCGTTTACTGAAACAGAATGGAAGCCACTTGGAGCATCTTACCGACTTGTTAAGGCATGTCCTTAAGATAAATGCGACCCTCAATCTTGTTTCCTGTCAAGTCTTAAAGCAAAGTTTATCCCAATTATCTGACAAAGTCGCAAATTGGCACAGGTATTACCTCATCAATCACTCTGTAGCAAAGTTCTTGCGGGTCCTAGAATAGTTCTACTTGTGTCGCCGTTGTTCAAACGTGATGCACACTTTGCCGTTAGGGGACCCTGACTCTGATCCCGGTGATGACAGCTGCTACAAACTCAGGATAGCAGCAATTTGAACGCCGATCAATATCAGCATAGCGGCTGTGATCCTGGTACAAAGCAGTCCATGCCAATTCATTTCCTTGGTTTTCAGATATCTTAAAGTCAGAAAATTCAGAAAGAGGTCAAGATGAAAACAGAAGACTGGGAGGAAAACTTGATTCTTGCTTCATTCAATTCCTGAACATGTTTGTACTAACTGGACTTAGGTACATGTACATCTACGAAGGTCAGACAATCTGGAATTAAGATACACAATGCACCTACAAGAGTTACTCAAGGTACTGGAAAACTTGTACAAGATCTATCCAGTTGCTTGAGAATTTTTGCATTGTGTGTACCAAGGTGCAGACATTCCCCTCAGACTTTTCAGGTTCATTGTCATTTTAAGCATGATTCTTAAGATAGAATCTGTGAACCAACAAATCAAACTGGTGTGGCCTAGATAGGAGATGGCAAGACTGTTTAGGTGCACTTGCAAGGGTTGTGCTGCAGAACCAGATGTGATATCCGAGAGATTGGCTGATTGAATGAGATTACAATCTTCAGAGAACCCTGTGAAATATTTACGAGGCCATCAAACTCAGGTAGAGCCTCTTCAGGCATACTTTGAATTCCAAGAGCAAAGATTTTCTTTGACCTAACCTTTTCCCAGTTGATGCAGCCTTTTGGCACCAAACCTGTACTGGTTACAGAGTTAGGCAGCAGGGAGAAGGTTAAGGTGCCCCAGGAACCCAGGGATTACGAGAACTCTAGATCAATACATTCCCATTGGGGTAGAATACCATTATACATAACTGTGAGTAGTGTAAGGTCGCCTTGTATGATCATAGCTCTTCTGTCCCAACTTAGATAGTATGCAGAATGATCATTCTTACGGCCAGAAGTTAACTGTACACCAGATTTCTAAGCCAAAGGGCAGGGGTTCTACTCCTACTGGTGCCATAAGTGCTTTTCCCTGCAGCTATAATGTTGTAATCAATGCAAATCAGATCAGTAGACTACTGATAGCAAAAATCATGAAGTTGAAGTCTTCTGGGCACTGGACATGGTCTTGGGCCACACAACTTTGTGCAAACACTATACCTCACCTCACGTATCCCTTGACCTCTTTGCTCCACCTAACTCTGTTCTAATTCACTGATAGTGGCGTGTGTGTTCAACTACCATACTCTTTCCCAGTTGCTGAGTGCTAAGCATCAAGTACTGTTATTCAATTCTCTGGTATGGTAATCTGAAAATGCTGCTACGTTGCCCGTAATTGCTGTACATCATTTGGACCTCCAAACAAATCCATCCAAAGAATCTTCAGTTTTAACTGCAAACACACAAACCCAGGCAAAAACAATACTTCTATTAGAGGTCACTGACCTCCTTCACAGAGTAACAAAGTTTTTGCAGCATCAGAATCCTACATGTGGGGTCACCAAGAGGTTAGGTGAGGGCACTTGACATTGGTTCTCTACAGAATACAAAAGTGCTCTATGAAAACTTTTAACCCTATCTAAGTATTGAAGTGTTGTTTGTTAGAATTAACATGTCTTCAACATAATCCTGCACAAGTTTATTGAATCCCACTATTAGAACTTTTGAGCCTAGTTGAGTGTCAAAGAGTTGTTTGTTAGACTTAATATGTCTTAACCTTAATCCAGCACAAATCCTGCAAATCCCCAGTTATAACTGAGCTTGGATAGGATCGCCATTTACAGCAATACTTGCAAAATAAAGTTTTGTAACATCAGATGACCCTACCTCGTGGGTTCAGCTGGAAGGTATTTGAAGATGCTGGACCGACCTAGATGGGATACAGAAGTGCTCTGTTGAAACTTTTTATCCAGCACAAGTTTATCAAATGCCACTGTTGAAACTTTTTATCCTAGTTGAGTATTGAAGTGTCGTTTGTTAGACTTAGTGTGTCTTAAACATAATCCAGCACAAAACCTGCAAATCCCCAGCTTTAATTGAGCTTTCATGGGATCATCATTTGCAGCAATACTTGCAAAAGTTTTTGTAGCATCAGATGACCCCATATTGTGGGTTCAGCTAGAAGTTAGTTGAAGATGCTGGACCTACCTAGTTGGGATACAGGAGTACCGTATTGAAACTTTTAACCCTATCAGCAGTATTGGAGTGTTGATTGTTAGACTTAGTATGTCTTAAACACAATCTGGCACAAGTCTATCGAATCCCACTATTGAAACTTTTTAGCCTATCTGAGTGTCAAAGTGTTGTTTGTTAGACATAATATGTCTTAACCTTAATCCAGCACAAATCCTGTAAATCCCCAGTTATAACTGAGCTTGGATAGGATCACCATTTACAGCAATACTTGCAAAATACCAAAGTTTTTGTAGCATTTGATGACCCCATATTGTGGGTTCAACTAGAAGTTAGTTGAAGATGCTGGACCTACCTAGTTGGGATACAGAAGTGTTCTATTGAAACTTTTAACCCTATCAGAGTGTTGAACTGTTGTTTGTAAGACTTAGTGTGTCTTAAACATAATCCAGCACATGTCTGTCAAATGCCACTATTGAAACTTTTTATCCTAGTCGAGTATTGAGCCGTTGTTTGTTAGACTTAGTGTGTCTTAAACATAATCCAGCACAAGTCTATGGAATACCACTATTGAAACTTTTTATCCTATTTGAGTATTGAATTGTTGTTTGAAAGACTTAGTGTGTCTTAAACATAATACGGCACAAATCCTGTAAATTCCCAGCTTACAAACAAGCTTGGATGGGATCACCATTTGCAGCAACACCTGCCTGTAAGCACAGATGGATTTTTCAAGGTACATTGATCCAGACAAAGTGAGCCTTCTTCCCCAGGTAATGGTCACAGTAATATCCAAGAACCCTTCAATCAGTGTCAGTGTAATGGTCTATATGCTAAGAGATCGATGGCTGACAGTTTTTCTTAGAGTAAACTCTGCCTGATGTAGGCTGAGAAACAACTTTTTGCATTTTAACAAAGTTATACCAACAATGACTATGATAGTAGAGACATTTTAAACTCTATCATCGTTTTTTGGATAGTTTCATTCTTAGGGTTAGTCCTCATTCCGCAAATCCATACCGTAACTGTAGCAAACTTGAGTGCAAAACAGTAAGAAAGTTAATGTTTATGTGACATTGTGTTTATTCATTTAATTTACCAAGTCCAACTACTTTATTACATACAGCCAGGCCTGCCCAACTAACCTGAATGAGGAATGTCACATTTTATGAGTTTTATTTGCAAGTTGTTGCATGAGGGCTAATTGCACCATGAAACAATGCATAGAAAAAGTATACAGATATGGGGAATGGTGACAAGTGGCTATTTCAAGAACTCCTACGGAATACAGTCTACGCATATTTATGTCGTCATTAACTTAGAATACAGTGTAGCAGAATCTGAGACAACCGTAGCACAAAAGAATATTGAATCACCACAATTTGTAGGTTTGACGATAGCATCTGTCTTCTCTCGTGCAGCCCTTGCACAACAATGAAGTCACTTCACATGAAACATGGCACAAGTGTGTGGAATTTGCCCCAGTTAACTGGCAGATTTTCAGCCACATTCAGACATGAAAAATGAAAGAATATCTAATCGCTCCAATTTGTAGGTTTGATGATAGCATCTGTCTTCTCTTGTGCAGCCATAACACAACAATGGTATCACTTCACATAAAACATGCCACAAGTGTGTACTGTGGAATTTGCCCCAGTTAACTGGCAGATTTTCAGTCACATTCAGACATGAAAAATACAAGAATATCTAATCGTTCCAATTTGTAGGTTTGATGATAGCATCTGTCTTCTCTCATTCAGCCCTTACACAACAATGGAGTCAATTCACATAAGACATGGCACAAGTGTGTGGAATTTGCCCCAGTTAACTGGCAGATTTTCAGTCACATTCAGACATGAAAAATAAAATAAAATATAATCGCTCCAATTTGTAGGTTTGACGATAGCATATGTCTTCTTTCATGTAGCCCTTGCACAACAATGGAGTCACTTCACATAAAACATGCCACAAGTATGTGGAGTTAACTGGCAGATTTTCAGCCACATTCAGACATGAAGAATGGTTTACTCCATGCACCTGAACAGCCGTGGCCTCAATTTTCTACCTACTTGGGCTGAATCCATCTGTGCCGGTGGCATCAATTTTATATGAGTTTTGGGAAACATGGGCCACCGTTTCTGGACATGTTGTCGCTCTCATCTTGCTGGTTCACCAGACTGATGTATAGCATGTACAACATGAGAGAATTGCAGCCATAACTTATCGCCTCCTGGCTGTGCGGAGAGAAAAGCACCTGTGTTAATAATTCATCAATACACACCTTAACTAAGTGGTGTATTTATGAGTTTGACAGCTACATATTCGTTTTACATTTCCGGATTGGTCGGATTAACATCTGAAGGTCTGCTATGCAGCATTAGAATGTGCCTTACATATCTTTGATTTGGAATTGCTCATGGCTGTAACTCATTGTTAACTCTGGCCATCATGCTCCTAAATTAACTTTTCATTTTGCATTTCCATGATGCTTGCTATGCAGTGCTATAAGTACTGTGCCAGGCATGTCCCTGGCACTTTATTACTCGCTGTTATGACACACTTGAGAATTCTGGCCACAAAACTCATAGATAACATTTCATTTTACCTTTCTGTATAGGTCAGAGCAACATCTGGATGTCTGTTGTGTAATGTCATAATGTGCTGTAGCAGTCATGTCCTTGGTGCTGACTTACTCATGGTTGTAACTCATTAAAAACTCTGGCCATCATACTCTTGAATTAACTTTTCATTTTACTTTCCATGACATCTGGACGTCTGCCATGCAGTGCAATAAGTGCTGTACAGGCATGTCCTTGGTGCTGAATTACTCTCGGTTGTGACACACTAAAGAACTACGGTCACAAGGATCATAAGTAATATTTCATTTGACCCCTCTGGATAGGTCAGAGCAACATCTGAATGTCTGCAATACATATTACAATGCTGTAATGTGCTGTACCAGGCATGTCCTTGGTGCTGAGTTACTCCTTGTTGTGACTCATGGAAGATTAGATGACTCTGGCCACAATAAGCATAAGTAACATTTGATTTTACATTTCTTGGTAAGTCAGAGTAACAACTGAATGTCTGCTATGCAGTGTTTTAATGCAGTGTAGCATGCATGTCCTTGGTGCTGAATTACTTGTGACTCACTAGAGCCCTCCGGCCACAGTAATCATAAATAACATGTCATTTTACATTTCTGGATGGGTCAAAATAACATCTGAATGTCTGCAATACAATGTTGTAAAGTGCTGTACCAGACATGTCCTTGGTGCTGAACTACTTGTGGGTGTGACTCATTAGTGAACTCCGGCCGCAATACTCCTAAATAACAGCCTCGTGCAAGATTCAATGAACAGGAGAGTAAGTTCTACTTTGGTGTTAGATAATGTGTTCCTATTGCTCTGTGCAGCAGCTGTAACGACGGTTATTTCCATCCCAATTGCCTCCTTGGCGAGGCACTTTGAAGCCGGATCGATGGATGGCTGGGTAATGTTACAGGTTATCCAGCGTAAAGACTCTCTCCAAGGCTCCTTATCTGCCAGAAGGATTTCCTGTCTTTCTTGATTCAATCAAACTTCCTTTAAGGAGACAGGAATGCTCAAGAGGTCTATTCCAGATTGCTTCTTCCACCCATTTGTTTCCATTATGCCAAAAGGGGGCATTTTATTTGGAAATGGAGCAATTCCTTCGCCGTAAAAAGAGAAGCCCGTTGCTCGATCGTTCCCCGGACTTTGATCTAAGCTTAACTAAGGGTGTGATATTGATCTTAACAAGTTCCTTTGGTCTACTTTCTCGCAGGAGGGATGCAGACCGGATCGATGGGAGGTGTTTTCTTTCGCATCTCGGCTGCGCCTTTTATCCCCCGACAAGACTTCCACTCAGGGCTCCTGTGTGATGGGTAGTGAAGTGCGCTCGTTCCCAATCAATAGGAGGGTCACGGGCAGTTCTGCACATTACACCTGATGGATCGGAGCCGAGAGATCTGGACCGGGAGTCGCAGACTTCCTGATTTCTTTTATTACTACTTAGGGCATCCACTTGCGTTCCATTCCGCTGACTTGTGATCTCACGTTTCCACTGTCGTCGCTTTGCTACAACTTCAAACTTTGTTAAACTGCAATTATGAGTGAGAGAAAGTTGGACTCCTCCAACATATCCTCTACAAGTAGTTTTAAATCTTGCTGTCTTTCTTGTATCCTCTAAGAAAATAACACAATGCACACCTACAAGACACATCTATCGATCTGTCATTCCCTCCATCAATGTATCATTCATTCACTTTCATTGCTCATTTTCCCTTTCCATCCATCCACCAATCCATCCCTCAATTGCTTCCTCTGTCCATCCATCTATCCAGTACTTTTTATTATGTCCTCTAGAGGCTTAAGCTTTCTGCAGCAGCAATCGCAACATTTCTAATGGTTCCTATTATCGGCTACCGCCCCAATGTGCTGCGCAGATTTGTATAATGGGTATAAAAGGGTCCTTTTAAGTTCCATGACCCGTGTAACTGTTGTGACCCTAATCCCAGGGATTCTGGCTGTAGACAGTGAAGAAGGGCTAGTGTTATAGTTGCAGGAAGTGCTGGAATTACTGCGTAGGACGATAATGGGGGAAGAATTGCTTTATCAGAAGCAGAGGGAACAACTAATGGGTTGTTAACTAACTGACTAGTGCTGCTATGGATAGTTTGTACTCCATTCTGGGTCAAATTGAGGAAAAAGTTTTCGGGAAACATTGAAAAAAGGACTCTATTTTCTTTCTACTTATTGCAATGCATGACTATTACAATGGCCAAATGAGCAGAGTGTTGCTTTTTCTACTTAGCACTCAGCATTTGGGAAAGTATGTGGTAGTTGAACACCTTTTGTGGTGATTGCACAAATTTGTGTGCCCTATTATAAGGGCTACCAAAACAGAGATGGGTGCCGCCCCATGCACCTTCTGGTGAAGGTAGGACTTGACTCAGGGCAAAATCAGCTGATGAGAAAAAAGATACATTGTTACAAATATGAAAACTGCAGTACAGAAAGTTAAGCAACACAAATGATACTAAGGCCACACCAATTTAATTCCTTGCTTAACAGATTTCCTTCTTAAATTTTAGCCAAAAAAATCATGAAAACAGAAGGCTTGGATAAAAACTTGCACCTGACCCTGTTTACTCCCTGATACTGTTTGCACCAAAGTAAAAACATTCCTCTGAGATTCTGTATTCCTGTTGATTTTCCAATCTAGCATTTTTTTAAAAATCCATTAACCAAGAAATTAAAATGGTGTAGCCTAAAATGAAACTGAACGTGTTTACCAGCAGTATTCTTCCAGACTTGACATATGCAATAAAGCTCTTTGGCAATCTTGTTTTCCAAGCACACTTTACAGTTAACTGTAGTCCCTACTGAAACCTATATGCAACATGCATGAGCTGCAGTTTATTGTTGTTTCCCTTGGAAATGCACTAATGGACCCAGGAGCTCATGATCACTGAGTAAACGTATTCATGGATGTTGTAAAAGCACGAAAATAGAGGATCATAAAGATATTATGAATAAAGCATTCATTTTACTTCCAGTTATGATGGAGTCAATAGCGCATGAGAAAAGCAATTACTTCCAGGCTGATTGTCATGCATGCTTGCAAAATTCATGTAGAATTTCATGAGTTTGAAAACATTTTTTCCTCTAGAATAACATTTTGTTACTCTTGGAGAGGAATGTTATCATAAACTCTACGTCATGGTTGATAAGTTTGGTACCCATACACACAATGTAGTACACCATGATAGTGATATTAATTAAGTATTCCTTTCACTTTCATCCATCATGAAAGTCAATGGTCCGTATCAGGCAGTTACTTTCACTGTGATTGTCATGAGCCAGTTCTCTGAAATATATAACTCATAAAGCTACATTTTAAATGCATAATTCAGGCCCAACATTTTGAACATCATTCGTCTTCTATATGGCTCAATCTTTATGGAAATATCTACCTAACCTCTCCTTCCCCTAGAGGTTGTCTGCTGCTGAGCAATCAATGAGAAACCAAATACTGTAAATGCAGAAATCTTCAGAGTGGTTTTATCTTCGCGGTTTTCACGGCGACTGTTTCATCACGATCTTAAAACCACCACAAGCATTTTTGTCAAATACTGAAGCAGTATGTGACTATAGCGCTGCTGCAAACTTAAAAACACAGCGAGCACTCCATTTTTGGCTTAAAAACCATGCGAACTTAAATGTACTTACAGTATTTCACAGATCACTCAACAAATATCTATAGACAAACTTTTTTTCACCATTGTTTTTTGCCGTTGTTTTGTTGTCTTTTGAATCAGACTTGCATCATGCATCATTTTCAAATGGTTGCATAAATCCAGTTTGGGTTCCTCAATGGTTGCACAGCTATCACTGTCTACCAGAAAAGTCGCCTAGATGACTGGAACTCATGTACAGTTAAGTCAAGTAAGTCATGGTCCTAAAATTCAAAAAAAAATTTCTGAGCTCGGTAAATGGCATTTTGGGTCATCGTTAAAGTTTAAAATCAACCCTTTCACCAAGGCTAGTTATGGGCTGCAAAGTGGTACTACAGTAATAGAACTTCAACTCCAACATCATAGGTTTGAACCTGAAGATGTAGAGTCGCTGCTGTTAAAACGCAAAACAAAATTACATTTGTTCAATATTGTCTGTCTTCTTCAGGTGTTATGCTGGAGGGCAGTTATGCAAGCTCCTCGACAGAGCCTCTGAACAGAAGATTCCTCAAGAAGGCAATCAACCGCTGCAAACATTACTCTTTCGTAACGTAAGTAGGTGTTCTCTTTGCCTTTCATTCACCCACCTGCAAGATTTAAGAGCAGAGATTCGGGGTCTTCCTCAGTCTTATGAGCAGTAATTTCTCGTGAGAATAGCGCAAGGAAGATTCGATCAATCACATCGCAGCAGGGAGGATTTCAAGACCCCCTTAGGTCACAATTATCCCGATCACACGCGTTCACAGGATCAGCTGGAAAAGGAACTTCTGTCATCTTTAATATCGTCTAACTTCTGGGGCTTTTCTGTGTCTTTACAAGTTTGCAATTAGTAAGGTTTGATGGTGTCCTGGTGGACTTGGTGTTATGCCATATTTCATACGAAATGTTGTAACTTGTGAGATGACACCCGTTCATGGGATCAGACAGAAAAGAACTTCTGTCATCTTTAATATCGTCTAATTTCTGGGGCTTTTCTGTCTCTTTACAAGTTTGCAATTAGTAAGGTTTGGCTGTGTCCTGGTGGACTTGGAGTCATGCCAGACTTTCCTGTGAATATTATGTGAATGATGAAGAGTCATTCACCCCTCCTTGTCCAATCCTAAGGATACATAGTTAACTGCTACTGCTATTACATTGACTTTCACTGGTACTGGCTAGGCAGTCAGGCTATGCAGACTAGGACAATACTTCATTTTACACCTTGAGCACCGCACTTATCGAAAAGAGTAGGGGTCCTTCCCGGTGTGTGTGGTTCAAAACCTACAGTCCTTTGGCCGCACATGGGGCAATTGTCGTATTGAGGTCACCTGAGTTAGCGCCGAGTGGCAGCCGCTCCAGACCCTTGTCATCTAGCTAGCCCCGCCAAGTGTGCACTCCTCGCAGTTCAGCCCCTGGCTGCGAAGAGAGAGTAGTCAGCCTACCCAATAATGATAATAATACTGCATAACAAAAATGCAGTACAAATGAAATAAGGATAAAGAGTAAGGAAGTTGTAACTGTGGTTTACCAGCAAGTTGTAATTGTCTTCTTAGATTATGCTGTCATGCTTTACAATCCTGTTTCTTTCCAAGTAAGATGACATGTTTTATACTTAACTTGGATGTAGGTGGATTTCCAAACTAAAGTGGACTGTCTGGGATTGACTGACTGGCTTGTTTTTACTGTTAATCTCATTTTGCACCAAGAGCACACACATAAACTAGAGAGCCGATAGTTTCTAGCAAATGCAGTTATTGTCATTGATTGAAGTACATGTAGATGGTGACTTTCTTCAGGCAAGGCCAAGTTTCTTTACCAAAAACTGGTCTAATAAGAATAATTATTGGCTATAAATCAAAGAATAACAATTGCTATCTAGTTTGTTCTGTAGTCACTTACACCTGATTCTTGGGTTTTGAGCAATATTCTGAACATGAAAACTTTTTCTACTCTTTTGCAGTATCCTCATTGCAAACAGACAAGTATAATATCAAATGTCTGGATGAAAAATTACATGCAATAAAAAAACGAAACTCAGTGTGGAAGTAAACGACTTCTGCAATGACAAATGCCATTATGGTGTTTGGACTATCACCAGTCACTAAGTTACAATCACGCCAGTGATATCAAACATCTGATTAAAAATGGAAAAGTAAAGGACTTTTATAATGACAAAGGCCATCACAGTGTCTGGGCTATGACTGTATTGAGTTGGGCATGAGGAATGACAGGGATTTTCCACACAAATCCCAGAAACAGTTGTAATGGTCATGCATTACTCATGGGTATACCCCAGATCAGACAAACGGAGCTGTGCTCCAACAGACATGACAGTGACATTGACCTCTATGTTGGAGGGGTGATTTAGACCCACTAACTCAAGTACAAACTGTATGCCAGATACGGTACGATAGCTACATGTGTAAGACCCTTGAAAAGACTTTAAGGAAGCCTTCGATCCACATAATACTTTCTGGCTGCAACTGTTTATAAATCATACCCACTACAAATCAAATGAAGGCTACTCCAATCAAAGTTGATGGTTCTCAGATTTCATAGAATTTTGCTGTGATGGAAGATCAACATGAAACATGAGTTTGAGGGGGAAATCTTTACCTTGACTCACACACAGTTTCAGGATGTAAATACATCATTATTGCAGTTTATGGTTCCAGGTTTGAGTACTGATACACTGTTGCCCTAGAAATAAGCACCTTTGATAAAGAATTGTTTGAAAAATGATAATTTTTGGGTCAAAAATTGATATTTTACTATAGTTTCTACCCGAAATAAGGTGACAACAGATACCGGGAGGTCCATAAGAAAGCAGCAACAAACTGCTTTTGCCGGAATATCTACATTTTCAGCATCCACCACTCTGTTTTCACCTTATCCTCTTTGATTTTTCTTAAGCATGTGCAGTAAGAGTCAAGTTTATTTTCCACCTAGTCATCTATTTTCACCTGTTATTTGATTTTACTTTAAAATGTCAGAGAATGTGACCTTGTGTTTGCGCAACCCAGAAACTCCAGACCAATAACTCAATTTCCTTGCAAATTTTTCCACCCAGCCCTATGATTTCATTTTATTATAGAAGAAGAAGAAGAGCTTTATTGCACGACAATTGTACATGGTACAAAGTATGGCAAGAATTCGTAAACATACATACATGTAACAATCGACTATTACCAATATTTAACTTTTTCAGAGAACCCATCTACAACATGAGTAACAATTGATCTAATAATGTGCATTCTAATGGCTAAAACGGTATACAATGTAATGGTGATGATGATAGTATTCTGTGTCATTATGCAATAAAGACTGTCCTTTTACTTGGTTTTTCTTAGACATGTCTGAGAACCACTGCAATGATTTCAATTGGCATAGCCTTGAGCTCGCTCCCTCAAGTCTCAGTCTGAGATGCAATAAGCCAATTTCCTTGCAAAAAATAAGTCCTGGAAATACCCTCTCTGCCGTTACCTTGGCCCGGGATA
The DNA here is from genome assembly GCA_035149815.1 of Branchiostoma lanceolatum. Classification (NCBI taxonomy): domain Eukaryota; kingdom Metazoa; phylum Chordata; class Leptocardii; order Amphioxiformes; family Branchiostomatidae; genus Branchiostoma; species Branchiostoma lanceolatum. The sequence continues at coordinate 3,293,374 of CM068871.1, forward strand.
CAGAGGACATGTCAGACGACATGGTTTGTGTCTGTAGAATGAAGATAAACGCAGCGTCGGAGGGAACAAATCATGAGAACCGGGAGATGAGAAATGTGGCGGATTTGTGCAATAGCTGTGATCCATTTGTGAAATGATGTGTGCAGATAGAAAGGATGATACAGCGGAAGTATTTTCTCTATAACGAGACAATGGTGACTCCGGGTGCTGTTGCTGTTAATATCCAGGATACAGATAATGTTGTGTGTTTCCTGGAAGGACAGTTGTGTGTCCTTAAATGCCCTTTCTTTGGTACTGCAGCAGAACGTCTAGTTTTTGCATCTTTTGTCATGGTGCACGTAAAAGAACCCAACACACTCGAGAAGAGTAGGGGTGACCCAGTGTGCTTGGCCAAAAACGCGAGCCGTGGCGAAGCCGCATTGCACTGCCACTAGCTACTTGAAAAAGCATCATGCTTCACCTCAATTGAGAATGCTTTGAAACGAAACGAAAATAAAATGTTAATCCTTGATAATGTAATTGGCATCTTAACAAGGTGCAGTGCTTCCCTTTCCTGGTAGGTGGTACAACTCATAGTGTTCTTGGGCTATTACATTTTTAATGCCAGCTGGGGGTCCGAGTAAAAGCAATATTTGTGAAATTGTTGATGTAAACATCCTGCATGTGACGTTTGTTTGTTCGGCATAACTCTGGTAAACCGCCTTTAGGTGTAACAAACCGATCAGCCAGTTTTCTTCAGTACTAGCTGCTTAAGACCAGACTGTAAGGTTTGATCCACTAACACCTATAGTGAAGGAATGACTCTTTTCGAAATGTATGGTGGGTTCTTTAACGTGCTTGAGGTGTGGTTCTCCTTTTCTCATTTTCAAAAAGCTCATTTTCTTGTATTTGCTTGTATTGTATACCCGGTAAACCGCATCAAGGCGTAGCACACCTGTCCAGGTTTGTACTGAACAGTACAAGCTGCATATCTGGACAGATTTATATGATCCACACACACCGGGAAGGACCCCTACTCTTTTCGATAAGTGTGTTGGTTTCTTTAACGTGCTTGAGGTGTGGCTCTCCTCAAACACAGGACCTCCATTTAACGTCCTATCCGAGGGACGTCCCTAGCCAAAGCTACTAGGTGCTCATTTTCACCTGAATGACCTGAAGAAAGTCATGATATTAAAGTGCCTTTCCCAAAAGAACAACATCCGTACATGTCAGGGATTTGAACCCAGTACCTTCAAGTTCTGAGTCAACAACCCTAACCACAAGGACACCGTGCAGCCAGCATGTGACTCTTGTTTTGCATAAAACACAGAAAAATTTACAGATAAAATCAGGGAAGGGCAGAAGTTCTCTGTCTGGAGTCTAGGCCGTTTCCACCTCCCCCATGTCTGCAAGTGTTTTCCTGTTTATAGTAAACAAACGTACAACTAATATGTTACTATAAACAGATAAATATGTAAATAAGTAACTAACATCCAGAATGCATGGCCTAGTGATTTCCAACACAGTGCCATTTGCTGTAACAAATAAGAAAGTATAGGACAACATATTATAGACTGAAAATTGGTTTATCTATTTGGCTACAGGTGAAAAACAAAAAGGAATAGTCAGGTGCAGGTGGAAAGGTGGTCTTGTGCATCCAAAGATTCTAGGTTTAAATCCCTAGCAGGCAATGTTTTTCCCTTGGGAAAGGTACCTACATTGTATTTCCTCACTTGGCTCTCTGGCTGAAATGAATACCTAGATTCAGTTAGGGACATCAAGCCGGAGGTCCTGTGTTTTAAGGAGAGCCACATCTCAAGAAAATGAAAGATTTGAGTGGTTCAAACTTACAGTCTGGTCTTGCACAGCTTGTACTGCACATACCGTACAAAACTGGCGTGTTGCGCCTTAAGACGGTCTACTTGTTATCTGGAGCAAACAAACAAAGTCAAGTTTTTTTATGTAACTACGGTACAATTCATTGATTGATCTATACAACAATGTACCAGGGCTCGAAATCCATTTTTGCAAATAGGTGCACTGGTGCACCCTACCAAGAGAATTAGGTGCACAGAAAGAAATTTGGGTGCACCACATAAAATAAAGTTGAATGTCAGCAAAACATAATTACAGTTTAATGCTCTTATAATTATAATTAAGAACTCCAATCTGTAATTCTATAGCTTCCAATTTTCACACAAGTAGTGCATTAAAGAAAGTGTAACAAAGGGTTATATTGCTTTTTCTACTGTTTACTAGTGTACTATATTACCTTTACCCTATAGCCTACAAAAATATCTAGGTGCACTAGTGCACCCACAGTAAAAAATTAGGTGCACAGCTCCAATTTTGGGTGCACATGCACCCACTATTTCGAGCCCTGTGTACTGAAGTTATTTTCTAAATATCACTTTGTCTGTTCTTGTTGTCGGCTGGGTTGGCAACTAGCAGGAGTGTCTTGCACCTGTTTTGCCACCACTTTCATCCTGTATGAAAAATGCAAAAATGTTAACAAATAAACAAACAAAAAATGGATGTCAGAATATTTTGAGCCACCTGCAGCTGCTGTGTACAAAAAAATGGAGTTTGGACAAGATGTAACTTGATGTAACTCTTCAGCGTCATGGTCATGATTCCTTGTGATGTTCAGCTATGACCTATGAATGATATAGATCATAGTAAGCATTTCTCAGAAACTTTATTAATGCAACAAAAAGTACAGCAACTTTCTGTACTATCAACTACAAACATGTAACAAAAGGTACATATAACTTTCTGCAATACCATTAGTAGACCTACCACCCCACATCTACTTGGTTTTTGGCAGAAGAAGAAGAAGAGAGAAGAACAGGCAAGCAAAAACAGTATATTCCCTCCTGTGGAGGGGAATAGAAGTATAGTTACTAAGCAATCAAGGCTAACAGGACCAAATCCTTCTGAAAAATAATGTTACAGATGCCTCTGGCATTTCTAGTTCACCTGACATTTGAGGTCAATGACTGCGCTGCACGCGTACGGCTGGATTTCCACGTTTTTACATGTTCTTGAGTCATTTGTATAAATCTTCTGTCCTTAACGTCTCTGATCGTCGCTCAGCAGCAGACAATGTGGCTACGCGGTCCTGCTGCTGTAATTGGATGAGTTTGACTTGCCGACATTTGAATGCCAACAGTCTGTATCGTACATAAAGTACAGGGAACTGCTATTCCTCAAATTGCTCCAAAAGTTCACTTTCTTACAGAAAAAATAAAAGTACTAACTCACACGACATGCAATTTCAGTTTAGATTTGGAAGTCAGTTTCTGAATCCTAAGGATCTCTCATCTCATATATGAATCCCCAACTATTTGGCCGTTTGGGCACCACAAAATTCTAAGGATGCTTTAAGAGAATTAGTTTTAAGCCCTATTGACTTTTCACGTTGTCATTAGATGCCCAGCATATGGCCATCCCTCAAATTATTCCAGAAAAACTGTATGGAAGTTAAACACACTCCACTGCCAGTGGACTAGCCCCCTGCTGCAGTGATAAAATGCACCACAGTGTGGCCCAGGGCTATGAAATGGGGATGGGCACCGTCCTACATGTATACACCTTATGGTGTGGGAGGATTTTAACTTTTAAGTAACATGTATGTCATTTGACAGATCATACTTTCATACCTACATCATGGTCACTTTATTCCTTCCATGGCATTTATGGTCTTCATGCCATTTGACCAGTGTTTACAAAGTTTAACTTAACATACATGTATTGTTTGCACATATTACACACACATTTCAAGTATTGTTTGCAGTGAGAATCCATTTGTCGTCGCTTCCCCTCTTCCTGCCCCTTTCCTCCTGTTCACAACGTTTGCACCTGTGCAGGAAATATGAAAACATGTCTCTTCAGCATGCCGCACCATGACACACCACGATATTGATTTTCCTGCACTGGAAAGACATGGAAAATTGGACATTTGCTGCCAATAAATGTCTCCCTAAACTGCCACCTGTTGGCACCCCGGACGTAACGCAATTTCTAAAGCCTAGGAAAACTCCTCTTGACAAGGGATACAGCGTAATTGAGGCAAGCTCGACTCCAGTAAGACTTTGCAGGCTATTTACGGCGGGAAAGACAATCAGGTCAGCAGTCAGACCTGTCTGATCTGATCTGGCACTTAGCGTTTCGCCATCCGCGGTGCGCTAACCGTCGTTAGTGCTCTCTAATGGTCGCTTGCTGATCTTTTCAGCAATTACAGGTGTAAAGTTGCGCCAGGGAAAGGTTTCACAGCTTGCTGAGGAAAGCATTCCGGCACGGCTTCGTGGGATTCAATCATAGAAGCGTGTCGTGCAGATTTGTAATAGTGTGATGCTATCACTCTTTAGCGCTTGGCAATGACTGAAGGGCTTCAAATGTTGTTTTCTTCCTCATCATTACCTGAAGTAAAGGTAATATTCAAAACCGTGAAGAAAAATCCACAAGTCATATATTTGTTTATTCTTATTTTCATTAATATTGCAACAAGGCAATATTTACATATATATACTACAGGAATCACATTTGGTGCAGGTAGGCATCAAAAACACCTGTCCAATTGTTTCACAGCCTGCATCCTGCTGCTTGGGATACAATCACAGCAGAATGTCGTGCAGACATTTGTGGAAGTGTGAAGCTATCACCCTGGAGTGTTCAGCAATAACTGTGGCAGGGCTTGAAATTCATGTTTGGGAATAGGTGCACTGGTGCACCATAAACCTAAAAATTTAGGTACACATGAAAAAATAATATCATTACATTACAGGGATATCACTGTATAATGATTAAGACTCATGATTATTCTTGATAATTGATGTAGAAATAGTAATTAATGTACTGCCAGAATCATTGATGTGAAAATACTGTGAAAAATTGATAACAATTATGATATTATTGATGTAGAAAAAAATGATATGAGACATTTCAATGTAAAATTTTAGCAAGATTTAGCAAGAGGACATCATGAAAACATAGGGCTGGGGTGAAAACTTGCACCTGACTCTGTTCACTCCCTCACTGAAACTGTGTGCGCCACATACAGACTTTTACCTCAGCTCAGACCCTGTTTTCATGTTGATATTCCTATATATAGAACTGTCTTTTCATATTCGAGAAACAAGTAATCAATTTAGTGTGGCCATAAATAACACTGTCAAATTAACAAGTTGTGCAGAATAACAACACTAAAACACAGGGAAATCTATTCTTAGCCCAGGAGTCGAGAAATTGCACGCCATACAAGTAAGCTTACAAGGTGAGACGACAGTTAAAAGTTTGAATGATGCAGCCTTTACAGTGTAATACCTATGTATAAACCCCGCAGCTTATCTACCATTGAACACTCCCGGCCTGCACTTTGCCCATTAACAGTTTCCCTCTATTACACAATCCAGCAGACAAGGGTCCCAATGAGAAGCGTGGGCCGTACTGCGATTATTTCGCTCCATTATCGCGAATGGCGGACATTTCGCATCCTTAGCGTATGCAGTTATCCGGCAGCTTTACACTTTAGATGGTCCTAACAGCGCCGCGCTGCTTGATGCAAAACTGTTAAAAGCAGTTAAGAATTGTAAATGGTTTCTTCAAATTGCTTTTGCTGGTGGTAGTTTTGCCGGGTCAGCAATAGAGGGGAGTTGACGGTTGTTAAGGGCGGTTTAAGACTATTGGAGGATTAGTTCCAAATCTCCACTTTTCAGATCTTCTCATATTATGTAGCTTGTAAAGTGGGGAGAGTTTTGTCTGTAATGAGGCTGTATGTAGTCAGATAGTGTTAGTGGAAATGGTCCACGTGCCCTTAGAGCAGTTGAGTATGTAGTTCAACCTTGTTGCGCAGTCCGAATGTCTTTGAAGGTTTTCAGACAAATTGTTCATTGAATGACTAGAACGTAATTGGTTTGAAAGGGAGGGTGGGGGAAAAAAAGACTGTGAGGGAAGGGAAGGAAGTTGTTGAATAGATCAAGTCCACAGTCACAGGTACAAGGTACATGTATTTTCAAACTTTCAGTCCATTTCAATTCAAATACTAGTAGTGTATTTTGACTCCATGGCTTCTTCGGCCATGTCTCTCTCCTAAATAATTTGCGTTCTATTCATCAGCTCTTCCTGAATTGTTTTGGAACTGTGGGGTTTCGTGACTGAATTCGTCTGTCTGTCTGTCAGGTCCTGGATTGTTTGGGGACTTCAGTAAATGCCTTCAAGATTAGATACCATTTGAGGTTGTTGAGGCTACCATAAACCACTTTGAGGTTGTGTCTTAAAGTTGTGTGTCCCACCTGGAGTTTTCTTAGATCTCCCCCACCTTTTTGGTTCTGTCCTACCGTTTGTCCAATAGATGTCCTCCCATCCCAGTTGATGGATGGATCAGCAGTGACCAGTGTTACAGGTGTCAGCTGATGACCCCCTCATGGGCACTCCTGTCAGCTGAGGCCACCCTGATGAACACATTCATTTGTCCTTTCATTTGTTTGTTATGTTGTTCCTTCCTTCCTATGTTCATTTCTTTAACAGCTTACACATTCAGTCATTCTCACCCACCCCCTCTCTCTCTCATTCATACTAAAGGAACTGCATGCTAGGCTATCAACATTTGGGCTTTGTGACTGAATTCCTCTGTTTGTCAGGTCCTGGATTCTTTGGGGACTTCAGTTGCCTTTAATCATAAACCACCTTTGAATTTGTGTCTCCAAGTCCGTTGTCCCACCTGGGGTTTTCTTAGATCTCCTCCCATCCCAGTTGATGGATGGTCCAGCAGTGACCAGTGTTACAGGTGTCAGGTGATGACCCCCTCATGGGCACTTGTGTCAGCTGAAGCCTCAATGATGGACACTTTAATTTGTTTATTCATTTGTTTGATAGGCCATTCCTTCCTTCCTTCCTATATTCATTTCTTCAACGGTTTATACATTCAGTCATTCTCACCCACCCTTGAGATCTCTCTCATTCACACTAAAAGTAACTATGCTAGGCTGTCATCATTTGGATTTGAGTTTTGTGACTGAATTTGTCTATTTGTCAAGTCCTGGATGGAAAGGAGAAGAAGAGAATTGTTTGGGGACTTCAGTTGCTTTCAAGCTTTCGAAAATCACCTTTGAGGTTCTGTTAAAAGTTGTGTGTCCCACCTGGGGTTTTCTTAGATCCCCCCCACCTTTTGGACCTGTCTTGCTGTTTGTCCAATAGATGTCCTCCCATCCCAGTTGATGGATGTTTTAGCAGTGACCAGTGTTACAGGTGTCAGCTGATGACCCCCTCATGGGCACTTGTTGTCCATATTAGGAGGGTGATTTATGTCTGATGGACACTTGTTGCCCATATAAGGGAGTTGATTTGTTGCACCCCATGACCTGGAATGACCCCTGTGTGAAAACACCACATGTCAGCTACAAACATATCTCATTCCCACTGTGTCTAGAGTAAACTTTATAACAGGCACATCTGGCCCATAAAAACAACACAGACTATACATACAGTACATACATCATACAGCCAACAGTCTATAGTATATGTCATTTAAATTTTCACAGGTTTCCATTTCAGTAAAAAGTGTATCCAGGATAAATGTATTCTGAATTGAGTTTAAACTGTAATTGCCAACACAAAAATTGGACTTACCCAAATTTTCGACTGATCAGCTCCAGTCTTTGTCAAGGAGTGGAGCTGATCAGTCGAAAATTTGGGTAAGTCCAATTTTTGTGTTGGCAATTACAGTTTAAACTCCATTCAGAATGACTTCTACCAACACAGATGAACTTTCAAGTCAGGATAAATGTACATATCTCATTTCCACTGTGGCTAGTATCAACTTTATACCAGGCACATCTGGCCCATAAAAACAACACAGACTAAAAACGATATAGACATATACAGTACATACATCAAACATAAGCCTACAGCCTATAAGTTTTCACAGGTTTCCATATTCTGTAGAATTTAGTGTATCCATCCAAGACAAATCTACAAACATATGTCATTTCCACTGTGGCAGTCTCAACTTTATATCTGGCACATCTGGTCCATAAAAATAACACAGACTAAAAGCAAGGTAGACATACACAGTACATACATCAAACATAAGCCTATAGCCGATACACACATGTCTTTTCACAGGTTTCCAATTTCTGTACAAAGTGTATCCAGGACACAGAAGAGGTTACAATGCTTCGAAAACAGTGAACTTTAAAGACTGCAAAAATTTCTACACTTACAGTATGTTTTCTTATAGCCAACTGTTCGGGTGATCTAGTTCTGGTGGTCAACTCATCATCAGAAATCCCACCAGGTATACACATATTAAAGATGCAGGATTCATTCACTAAATCCTTTCGACACCCTCTATCATCATGATCTTCCAATATTGTTTTTGGATAAATGAAGGCTTGGGGTCATCCCTCAAATATAGGTTAATGACTGTATGTATCTACCTATCCATCTTTAGCTGACTGCACCAGGCATACCTGTCAAGATCTAGCCTAAAGGCCCAATAGCCTTTGAGCTAGTAGGGGCAGTGGGTTGTTAGTCCCTTGTGTCTTGGGGACCATATACATTGGAAGGCAGAAGGCATCCCTTCCACTGCCTTTTACCTCCCCAATTGAAGTCAGGTACTTATTTTACACCTGTCTGCTAGCCTAGCCACTCAGGCATTCAATGCCACATTAGGATAGCCTGGAGTTCAGCCTTATTAGCTTCCGTCCGCTACCCAAGGGCGAGGAGCAGAGCTTGGGTAGCTTGGGTAGCGGACGGAAGCTAATAAGGCTGGACTCTAGCCTAACATTAGGAAGCATACCATGCTAATTAATATCCACATAAATGGGCAGCATATCTGTCCCCATAACTGTTGAAAGAGAAGCATCTTGGTGTACCTTTTGTATTGTCATGGTTGAAATAGCGGAATTTTGGCATCCTTCATTTCAACGGGTGGTTGAAGAGTCAGGAATCCAGTGGTAGAATTTAGTGGTACCCGATTTTCTCAACCCGATACTTAAACAAAATTTAAAGGAAAGCTACACAAAAAATTGAAAATCCTTCTATGCTATGCTTAATATATTCCAAAGTCACATTCTTACTTCAAGTTGTTTCACATAAGTCCGCCATAGTTCTGGGATTTTCCACAGTTTGCAAACTTATGCCGTGCTGACGCCTTCTCACCTGATAATTGAATTATATGACATCAGTGTTTCAAATTTTTCACCTGATGATTGAATTTTAGAACATTGACGTCATATAATAAAATCATCAGGTGACAAATTTGAAACATTGACGTCATATAATTCAATTATCAGGTGAGAACTATCACGGACTTATGTGAAACAACTTGAAGTAAGAATTTGACTTTGGAATATACTAAGCATAGCATAGAAGGATTTTCAATTTTTTGTGTAGCTTTCCTTTAAGGACAATTCAATCTCACTCTTCTTCAGCATCACTAGGCTCCTCTGAAGAAGAGTGATGGATGGCACTCAAAAGATAAGAAGTAGTATCCCTAGTGTTATCCAGCTGAAGGGATTGAATTGTCTTTGAATATTGTTTACAAGGATGTCTAACCCTCATCAACTAATCTTACATTGTTCTGGTTGAAAGTTTGACATTGTATGATCCAACAGGTGGTTAGAATGTCTCGGAACCTTGTCTAATTTTCTACCTGACCAACTCAAGACTGGAGAGAAGACCTAGAACAATTACAGAAATACAAATAGGGCAACCTTTCATCACCTTGGTCACAAGGTCAGGATAGGAGATTGAGGAAAGTATCACATGACCTGCATTGGTGTGGTCTCTGCATTCTGATATTTCACCAGACTCACTCCAGACTAGACTTGCTCACACAAATCACTTGATTAAAATAAAAGCATATCTATTTACCATTGTTCAAAGACATTTCAATCTCTACAACTGGATAATATTAAGAGTATTTCCAGACATTTCGAGTGACAGCCGTCACTCTTCTTCAGACCATTCTAGTGATGCTGAAGCCAAGAAGAGTGATGGATGTCACTCTCTATAAGTAGTCTGTGTATCTTATCCAGTTGCAGAGATTGAATTGTCTTTGAATATTGTTTACCAGGATGTCTAACCCTCATGACAACTAATCTTACATTGTTCTGGTTGAAAGTTTGACGTTATACGACCCAACAGGTGGTGTTTGAGGGACATTCATTACTCATCTTTAGACTCTTCTTGTGACGCTAAATGATGGATGTTACTCTATGGAAGTAATATTGGTATCTTATCCAACTGTAGAGATTGAATTGTGTATAGATATTTTAAACTATATTTCTAATCTACATCAAAACATCTTAGCATCGTTCTGGTTGAAAGGGCATGATGATGATGTGATACGATGATGATGAAAGGGCAAAACTTTAACATACTACTGTAAATGCATTTAAGTTTGCGTGGTTTTTATTTCGCGCTAAGGCGAAAATGGGGTATTCACAGTGGTTTTAAGTTTGCGGCTGTGTGATAGTCACATATTGCTGCAGTATTGGACAAAAATGTTCGCTGTGTTTTTAAGAACATTTCTGCATTTACAGCATGGCCCAACAGGTGGTTGAGATGTTTTGAAACCTTCTCTGATTTTCTGCCTGACCAGCTAGCTAGCTAGCTCAAGACTGGAGGGAAGACCTAACAATTACAGAAATGGGGTCACCTTTCCTCACTCAGGTCACAAGGTCAGGACGGGAGATTGAGGAAGGTATCACATGACCCCGAGGTCAGGTATCAGGGGACTCAGGTCTGTGGACCTGATGGCCTGTCTACTGAGGAAGGATTTACTGTGTTTGTGTGTCTCTTGTTTTATTGAGACAAGACAAGAATGTTTCCTGGGGTGTGAAAGGGAGGAGGTTGAGGGTTCTTTTGAAATTAGGAAGTCAGATATCAGGGGTGGAAAAAAAAGCGACTTTGACCTGTAACGTTACTTTTCCTATTAAATGCCACACTGACGGTTCTCAGATATTTTCAAGTTCAATATCAGCACAAAAATAAGATAAAAACAGAGCACTGGGAGAAAAACTAGGATCTGACTATTCAGGTCAGGTACCATGGGACTCAGGTCCATGGATCTGATGGCCTGTCTACTGAGGAAGGATTTACTGTGTTTGTGTGTGTCTCTTGTTTTATTGAGACAGGACAGATTTCTGGGGAAGGGGGTCAGGCTGTGGGTCTAAAAGGGGAGGTTGAGGATTCTTGAAGAATGTAATTTTGTGCAGGAAGTTAAATATCTTGTGGGGGAAACTTAGAGGGTGTGTTGAAAAGGACACTCAGACATCTTTTGAGTATAACAACTATAACAGCACAGCAGAAGTTGGCTACATTACACTGAGGAATTATTTCTGTCACCTTTGCAACTTGGTGGAAATCGAGTTCCACTCTATAGCAGTTCTAGGAAAGTATGAGTCAGACCAAGGAGGTTCAATATAAAACCTCCTTGGTTAGACCTTGAAAAAAGATTAAACTGAAGGAGGGCCATGGCCAATTTTCTTGAGGGCATATCGGCCCTGGGGCCGTGGATTTGGATTTGGTAGGCCCTGGAAACAGTCTGGCATCCAGGCTATGCAGTATGACACATTCACTAAGACCTCATGTTTAATCATGTCTCAGCTTTATCTTCGTTTGATGACAAACAACTTATTTTGCAGAATTCTTCACAATCAGGAATGCTAGAATCTGTCATCGGCCCCAGTTTGGGCCAGACAGCCGAGCCCCAAATGGATACAACCTTGATAGAGATGTTTCCTGAAGCCTATAAATGGACCAGTGACTAATAAACATTCTAGCCTGGATGCCAGACTCCCGCACAAGATACCGACCCCTTTGACCATAACCTTCCAGTGGTAGAGAAACATTAGCCTGGATGCCAGACTGTCTTCAGGGCATACACAGTCCAACTCCTTGGCTTAGGGCCTGGGCCTGGCTTAGAGCTAACATGCCCCCAAAGAAATTTTACAACAGGCCCCGAGTTTAGAGTAGACCCCAAGAAACCCCCATACGATAGATGATCTAGATGTTGGGGGTGGGGGTTCTGGCATCCTAGCCTGATTTAATCACGCTTATAGCAGCCGCCTGTAACCATAGAGGCTATAAAAGCCCTGAACAGCAGGAGTTTGCATAATACAGTCCGCTGGCATCCAGGCTAGAGAAACAAGTGTCCCATCCCCAGAGTTGGCACCCTACCCCAGTTGTTCAGGGTTTAACTCAGGGGTGTCAGTGGTAAGATTTCCTTGGGGGCAATGGCCCTGGAGTGAAAAGTCTGATATCCAGACTAATAAATGGACCAATGACTAAACATTCCTGCCAGCCTAGCTTGTCATCACCTCTGGGTCCAGGGAGACACACACATCATTTCTGGACTAGGATGACTGGCAGATTTCCTCAGGGGCATCCATAGAAAAACATGATGCCTGGAAATTTTGACAATTAAGGCAAGACAGATGACACAATCACAACTGTAACTATGCAACAACTGTAACAGTGAGGTTCAAGAGCCTCCAACTGACCAGTCTAACTGGTCTAGATCTTTTAGCCTGGTGGTTAAGGCGTGCGTGCCTGTGATCTGGCTGCCCGGTTTCAGCATGGGTTCAAATCCCGGGGCCAGGAGACTGTTCTACTCGCTTCTTTGTTTCACAACTGCGGGACTAACTGTGTTCAGTAATAGGCCAAGAAATAAAATCAAAAGGCTTGGAGCTCTTGAGGAAAACTTGCATCTGAGTTCTGATCTTCTTTTCTCTCTGAAACTGTGTGTACCAAACAAGGTGAGATCTTTCCCCTCAGACATTTATGTTTCATGCTTCAGACTATTTCTATGTATTCATCTTCCAGTTAAGCATTATTTCTTCATATCCAAGAAGCATCAAATTATCATTATATATACAGCATATCAAAGTTGGTGTGGCCTCTTTGGCTCCTGCTGGGCTGCTTAATTGAGCAAAACTAAGTGGTGAACAGTGATTGACTATAATTGGAACTAATGAGTCCAAAATGAATGGGTTGAGTAAAATTTTAGTAAAATGAACCCCAACATAATTGGCCAGTTTTATCTTTGTTGGCATTCCTGTTCTTCATCCCTACAAGTGTTCAAAGCTGTATCTTCACATTGTCTTGTTTTCAAGATAGCAGGATGACTTTCCATCACTTTAGATTTCATGGTGATTGAAGGAAAACAGAAGCGTTTGTCTTGGTTTCAATCTTGTAGGTCAGTCGTAACTGTCCCAATTTATACCCAGCACCCTGTCAATAACACTTATGCCTACAAAAGGAAAGAAAACATCCATATGTTTATGTTAGGCCACACCAATTCAATTTGTTGGTTCTCAGGCATTTTTATGTAAAATTTTAGCAAGAGGACATCATGAAAACAGAAGGCTGTTGTGAAAACTTGCATCTGACTCTGTTCACTTCCTGAAACTGTGTGTACTAAAGTACAGACTTTCCCCTTTGAATCTGCTCTGTTGTTGATATTCAAAATCTTGCATTACAGTACTTTATTCTATTCCGAGAGCCAGGAAATTAAATTGGTGTGTCCTTAGGATTAACACTCTCAGTTTTATGGATAACATCTTAATGTGGAGACCATAGATATCACAAATTGAGTCATTTCAGCCTTGCGTTTGTTCTTAATTGTCATCAATCCTCGTCCTGATGGAAGAATAATAGAATTAATTTTCTTACAGTCAATTTAGTGGGTCAGTTAACATTGCCCCAATTACACTCACTCCATTACACACAAGGCACGATTGATGGAACTCTGCAGAACACACTGTTAGAAATAAATAAAACATCCAGGTATGTTATAGTACAAACTGAGTTAATCCTACCCAATGATTAAACCTGTCGAAATGATACAAAGAGTAACAGAATTACTTTCTAAGTATTCAACTCATTAGGTCACTTTTAGCAATAAACTACCCAGATTGCACACAAGCGAATATCAATGGCATCAAAAGGCATTTCAATCTTGACAGAGATAGAGATAGCCTGAATTCAATCAAGCCTCCTGTGACCGCTCGCCGCCCTGTAACCGCCTCTGTAACCGCCTCGCAACCCACGGGGAGGGGAGAGAAACCCCCGAACAGCTGGAGTTTGCATTATACAGACTAAGATAGAGAGATTTCTTGCAGATGTTGTGAGTGATATCCATCACTCTAACATTTATAAGTCATCCACCCTAGTGACCCTGAAGAAGTGATGGATGCCACTCGCAACATCCAGAAGTAATCTTATCCAGTTGCAGAAATTGAATTGTCTTTGAATATTGTTTACCTGGATGTCTAACTTTTATCAATATCGTATCAATTCTACTTATCTCTGTAATACTACAAATTGAGATGCAACGGCCCAGTGATTTTACCTGTCACCACCCCTCCTACCCCTACCCCTGCCTGGGTCTCCCACCAGCTGTGCACCCCTGTCTGCTGCCTCCCCAGAGATGCTCCCAGTCCTGCATGGCTGTTTGATAAACATCAGTTTGGAAATGGAGCCAGGAAGAGATGTTCTACTGATAAAGCTGACATATCAATCAACTTCAGCAGATGGTGTGTTGGCATTGCAGAGAGATGCTGACCTCAAAGAGTTGTTGTAAGGTAAAATGCTGTACAAACATCATAAATAACATATCTGAAGTGTATGAATAGTTTGATATTTTTGATAAAGACATGAACAGCTAGTCTTTAGCCATGGCACCATAGAAGGAAAGGTTGTTCTACAGTGTGGTTTGTGTATTGTATTAGTTGCATGGATATGTAGCAGTGAGATGGTTTTTTTCTTACAACTTGAAACAAAAGATTTCTCCAAAGTGATGTAGAGCATTTAACAATGATGCTCCTACAACATACTGTGTTTTGTTGTTCTTGATAGACTTGAAGTGATTCTGTTAAAAGTTTCATCTACTTTCAAAACTGTCAAAGGATGGCTAATCAACTTCAGCCCCAATGAAAATCAGTTTAACTTGCATCAGGTGCCTCATTCAAGCATCCTTGCCTGGAATCGATTATCTGTGTCTTTCATTAGATCCAACTTTAGCCAACTGACCTGGTTGCCAATTACGCTATGCCACATGACAGAGCATTTGGACATTTTCCCTCTATAGATTAGAGTTGGAAAGTTTCACAGGTGTTTCTGTAGTATCTGGCTGAGCCCTGAAGGCATCTTGCCCTGGACACTGTAGCTAGAGGACAAGAAAACTTTCTGAAAGCTTCTCAAACAAAGATGTGACTCACAGATTGGTATCCAAGAGACCAGGGGTACACAACAACCTGTGGATGACAAGATACAAACATCTGAAGAATTCGTCTGTTTAATTCATATCAAGAAGATAAAGGGTTATACAGGAACAAAGCTGTGCACTAAATGATACAGGTGCCAGGTGGTAAGGAAAAGTACTCACCTCATAACCAACTTGTATGTGAGACTGAGAGGAATGTTTGTGACCATATTTGCCCATTAATTTATCTATTCTTTCCATATTTGCAGTATCATAACCTCCTAAATAACAGCCCAGCAAATCCCAGAGACAACTTTTGATCCAAAACATTCTGCTCAAACAAATATGCCAACCACAGACTCTAGAGACCAGGAGTACACTAGATCTACTACCTGAGGGTGATACAAAATCTAAAGAATTTGTCTGTTTAAGTCATATCAGCAAGATAAGAAGAGGATGTAATATTATACCGAGACAAAGCTGTGTACTAGAATCTAGATAAAGACATATACATGTACAGCGTTCCAACTACATTTGGCTTACAAAAACTGAACTACACACACTCAAACAGAGACACACACACACACAGACAGACGGACACGCATACATGTACAGACACACATATACAAACACATACATGCAGACAGACAGACACACACACATTGTAACACAGACACACACAAACACACAGACAGATGGACAAGCCTATAATCCAGCCAAAAATATTACTATTAAACAGTACAGTACTTCACTCCCTTGGTAATTTGAAGTACCGCAACAAATTCCTTCCATCTATGAATTCAATTAGAGGGAACTTTATCTATCCCCACTTATCTCCAACCACATTATCCTCTTGATGACTTCAGTATCTTGTTTTCAAAAGTTGGTTCCCATACTCACACACATTCCAGAGGTGGCTTTGAAGAGAGGTGATAGGTTCCCTCTGTCATCATACTTATAATTGGGTCCTCAGCAGTGGTTTTTGCAGTGCAAGATAAAGACCAGATGAAGGATCATCTTGTCAGGACATTCCTGGGTGTAGTCCTACTGTCTTCTGGGACAAGTGGCTGGTCTGACAGGTGCCCAAGTAAGGTAGCAGTGCTGGTCTAATCCATTTTCTGTGGTGATTTAAGGAAAGCTTGAGATAAACGCCCATGAAAGCACATCTGGTTTGTTTATAGTTTTAAAGTTTAAATCCTAAATACAAGGAAACTGGCCCACACTTATCTTGAAAAGTTTAGGAAGACAGTGTCCAAGATTTGGTGGTGATTTGTACACCAGGTTTGTTGTGTTGGATAATGTTCTTTTTTATTCAAGAGCATATCTTGTGGTAAACTGTATGATTTTCACTTTTTGGTTTGGCTGCTTTCTGGTTCCCCATTACAAAAGGTCTCATATGATATATGGGAAAGTAACTCATGCCTTTTTAATAGCACAGTTTTCATAAGGATTGGTTTACTATGTGTTGTGTTGTGTTGTGTTATGTTGTGTTGTGTTGTGTTGTGTTGGATCTTGTACTATGGATCTTGTGGTAAACTGAATAGATCCATCAGATGTTCACTTTTTGGTTTGGTTGCTTTCTGATTCACATTAGAAATGGCTTATGCATTGTTGTATGTGGGAAAGTAACTCCTGTCTTTTAGCACAGTTTTGATAAGGTTTGGTTTACTATTTGTTCAGACATGCCATGGAAGACCAACCCTGGTGAGATAATGTGTCAGTACCCCAGTGGGCAGACAGGGAGGGAAAATTACAATTAAAAGCATGGTTCATGTACATGTGTAAAAGCCACCCCAATTCAATTTCTTGGTTTCAGACATTTTCTTGGTGAAAAGTCAAAAAGAGGAAAACAGTGCAGGGAGGAAAACTTTCATCTGACCAAACTGTATTCATTCTCTGAGACTGTGTGTTACCAAAGTACAGACTTTTCCCTCAGTCTGTTTTTGTATTGATTTTGACTTTATTGAAATTGCATTATGACACAATACATTGTAAGCAGTGTTGATTTACTATGTTGATTTTCTGGTTCAGCGTGATTTTAAAAACACTTTTTTTTTCTATTATAGCTATAACGAGGATGGCATCAACTTAATGGAGGATGCTACAGTACTTGGTGGCATCAAGTTCCACCCAACAGCTATTAGGAAAAGACATATTTGAAAAACACAGTTCTGTCTCCTACTTTCAAGATGACCATTGACATTTCTCAGGGCCATCCAGTTTGAATAAAAGATTCATTCATTATTTCATTATGTCTTTAAATCTCAGTGCCAAACCAACACATTTACTTGGTGTGGCCTAAAGCATGGTTCCTGTGCTGAGGTAACCCTACACCACAGTTTGTAACCCTATACACCCCAGTTTCTCCCCTCCTGGCCTGGGAAAGTGTCAGGCCACTTCAGCATGAGATAGGACAGGGCCAGGGGTCATCAGAGGTCAGCCCACCAGGGGCGTGTTAATAAGGCGTTGATGGAGTCAAGTGCAGTCATGAAGGTGTGTCTCCATCAGGTGCCTGGGAAAGGAGCGGTGTCAAGTGTGCCATATATGTAGCGTGTATGTATGCAACTTAGCCACAGCATGAAGTAGCCTGAATTCAATCGAGCCTCCTGTGACCGCTCGCGGGGAGGGGAGAGAAACCCCCAGACAGCTGGAGTTTGCGTTATACAGACTAAGCATGAAGGATATAAGAATGAAGTGCAGAATCAATTCTACTCTACTCTAGTAGGGATGAAGGTGTGTCTTTATCAGGTGCCTGGGAAAGGAGTAAATGCAAGCGTGAAGTGCCTAACACTGCGTGAAGTGCCAATGCCCTGAAAAGCTGTACCTGCATGTCATGAATACATCAGAATTCAGGTTTGAGTCTTTTGACGTATGTTTGGATATGCAACAAGAATCAAGTGGAGGCATGAAGATGTTGTCTTTATCAGGTGCCTGGGAATGGTGCCGTGTGTACCATATTTGAAGTGCCTATCACGATGGCCATGCCCTGGAAAGCTTGATATGGACATGTATGTGTATGTGTTTGTGTCATAAGTCACATTGAGGTGAGTTAAGTATGTAACAATAGATAAGCAATGGTGTATTTCTGACATTTCTGACATTACACTTTATTATCAGAGTGACTGCAACAGGTATGATTAATTGCTACTTTGAGTGAAAGTTTGATTACACACTTGCTGCCCCTGTAATAAATTTTGCAGGGCTGAAAATTCAAATGATATATAAATGTACAACCTTTAAAAAGAATGCTACTCTTGGTGCTACCTCTTGCCCTTACAAGGTTACATAAAGGTCACCCAACCTGTGTGGCACCTTCTTCCTCTTTCTCTAATCCCAGTCTTAGCCTTGTCACTGGTCTGTTTCTGACTTCTTGATGAAGAGGAAACTGGGTTAATGGACTCTCCAAATTTCCAGTAGTTCCTGTCTCCTGTTAGGCCATGCCAAATATTTCACTGGTTCTCTGACTTTTGAAAACAGAAGGCCAGCAGATTGTCAAACTTGCATTTGACCTTCTTCACTCATTGAAACTATGTGTACCAAAGTACAGTCCTCACACTCTGTTTTCTTGTTGAGTTGATATTCTAATTTAGCATCATTTAAAAATCTCAGAACTGGTGATCCTGCTTCTTACATCTCCTTCTTTTGCCTTGTCAGGAAGTTAACTGTCACAGGGGTTAAAATGGTCCTCAGCTCATTTCCTGTCTTCAGTGATAAAACAGAGGAGATTGCAGGTTGGAGATGGAAGCAGGTCTCCCAAGGGAGTTGGTGGACATTTTAAAGTAGAAATCAAGCAAGACAACAAGATGAAAACAGAGGGATTGAATCTGACAATGTTCACTCCTTCATGTACATGTATACCAAAGTACAGTCCACAGACTCATGTTTATATTCCAATTCAACATCAGTTTTCATATCTCAAAACCAGTCAATCAAACTGTTGCTCCTAAATCCCTCTTGTCTCTGTTCTGTCTCTGTTTTCTTCTTGAGAAAGAGGAAAGGTGGTTAATGGTCCTCTCCTCATTTCCTGTCTCCTGGTGATAATGCAGAGGAGGCTACAGCTTGGAGATAGAATCAGTCTCCCAGGAGAGTTTGTGGACATTTTAAAGTAGAAATCAAGCAAGACAACAAGAGGGAAACAGAGGACAGGAAGAAACTTGAACCTGACAATATTCATTCACTCTATGAAACTGTGTGTACCAAGGCACAGTCCACAGAGTCATGTTGATATTCCAATTCAACATCAGTTTTCATATCTCCAAACCAACAAATCAAACTGGTGCTCCTGAATCGCCCTTGTCAGAAAGAGGAAAGTGAGTTAATGGTCCTCACCTCATTTCCTGTCTCCTGTGATAATGCAGAGGATGTTACAGGTGGGAGATAGAGTCAGTCTCCCAGGGGAGTTTTGAGACATTTCAAAGTAAAAATCAAGCAAAGGGACTACAAGATGAAAACAGAGGGATTGAATCTGACAATGTTCACTCCTTTAAACTGTACCAAGGTACATACAGTCCACAGAGTCATGTTGATCTTCCAACATCAACATCAGTTTTCATATCTCAAAATCAACAAATCAAACTGGTGATCCCAAACTTCTGTTTCTCAACTTTCTTGAGAGAGAGGAAATGGGGATAATGGTCCTCTCCTCATTTCCTGTAGTTCCTGTCTCATGTGACTGTGATACTGCAGAGGAGTTAGAAGCATATGATAATGCAGAGGAGTTAGAAACATCTGGTAATGCAGAGGAGGTTGCAGGTTTGATAGAGTGAGCCTCCCAAGGGAAGTTATCTATCACAACCACCTGTCAGGCACCTGGCAGGACTGACACACATTTATTTTTCCTCTGTCATGTTTTCAGTTGTCAGTGTGGATGGTAACAGTATGGTAGAAAACTGGGTTCATGGATCAGAAATGAAGTCTGGTATCCAGACATTTTATAGTTGCCAAGTTTCTTCTGTCAGAGTCCCAAGATGGGACACCAGTCAGTCCTGAACAAGTGACCACCTCCAATTATAACATAACTTATAATGTGACCGCTTTTTGGTGGTCCCTTAGATAATTTCTCCTATTAACACAGGCATTAGAGTTCTGTCTATAGTGTCCACATTGAGGAGATTTTATTGGTCTCCTAAGTGGTCTTCTTGGGTTTTCACTGTATAATAGATTACACTAACACTAACAGCTAATACAACTGTACCTCATTTATTCTGAAGAGAATGTTGTGTGTTTTGTGTAAATTTATCATTGATCATTTCCTCAACTTTCACATGTTCCACTTAAAGGCTTAATTGATTAACATAGAAGTGGAATAGCTTGAAAGTTCATCTGTGTTGGTAGAAAACATTCTTAAACGAGTTTAAACTGTAATTTCCAACACAAAAAATTGGACTTACCCAAATTTTCGACCGTACGACATCGGTCTTTGTCAAGGAATGATCCATCCACCGCTGGGGTGATGTCACGTTATGCAGATAGCACACGTGACTCCGTGAGTAGTGGATCGTAAGTATTGGAGATTATGGGGGTATTATGAAAGAAGTGGAATATTGCTGTTTACGTACTTCAACACAGAAACATAAACAGGAAAGCCGCTGACCACTTGTCTCAAATTAAGTTGTTTCCCTTCTAAGGTTCCTTATAGACAAAACAAAGTGTCTCCTACAGGAGCATTATACTATCATGAGCCACGCCAATTTATTTACTTGGTTCTCTAAAGTTTCAGATAGAATTTAGCTGCTTGAAGTGGTCAAGAGGAAAACAGAGGGCTGGGAGGAAAATTTGCATACATGTAACATCTACTAGTCATAATTTCACCACCCTGAAAAGATACGTCCAAACATATCTCCAACCCAATGTCTCCTGTTTATCTAAACTGTGCATACCTGGGGAATGCTGCACTAGAGATCTTTCAAACCCACTCACTGTTTTTCAATGTGGCAGATTTATGTAACCTGGCAGATTAATGTCAACGGAGGTTATTTTCACTCCCTGAAACTGTGTTTTCAGACTTTGGACTCTGTTTTAAATGTTCAATTTAGCTTAATTTTTAGCAACACAAGATCTAGAACCAACAAGTAAAATTGAAGTGGCCTTATGTCATTCATCACTCACACTTCACACCAACAACTTTCTTCTGGATGAGAGGAAAAAAATCGACAACATTAAGAACATGAAGGTCACAGAAACTTCTTTTGCTTGTTTCTCCAATAAACAGAAAAATAAATACCAGAAGGTTGAAGATGTCACTAATTATTCACTTCTAGCGTGAAGGATGTAAAAATAAATACCCCCCTGAAAGCCTGACAACTGAACAGACAACTCATCAGGGAATAGTTTCATGAGGTTGAAAAATAAATGAATGTGAAAGTTCTTACACTTAATGTTACCAGAGGACAATTACCTATACCAACAGACTACCACTGAAACATTGGCTGCCTGCCTGCCAAAACATGGACAGGAAATTGTCCTTCAGTAATTTAGGAATAGCAATTAGTACTGTGCGCTACTGTATATGGCCTCCATCGGTCAGTATTGACCATGGTAAAAATCCTAATTTACAACAGCCCTACAGCATCGACTATGGCTACTGTAACTGTTACAGAAACCACAGTTCTAAATATGGTGGCAAACATATTAATGCGATATCAACATGAAGGCTTATCTGTGTTTGGGTAGTCAAGTGAACATACTTTAAATGTCATAATTTTTATCCAACAAAGGCTTTGAAAATGTCAAGGAAAATCAGTACATTCACAAGGAATTATTGTACAGAAAAACAAGATTCACGCTGCAGGACATTTAAAGAAAACCAGCAGGTCCTTGTTAGAAGTTCTCCTCACACTCACAGCTACAGTATCATCAAAGGTGTCTCCTTAACTCTGTAATCTTTTGCCTCCGGCAACACCAGCTTCAGGAGGGCTTAGCCTTCAAGTTTACGCCATGTTGTAACCATTAGCCAGCTTAGACAGTTTTCCCCTGGTTTGACCCAGGCAGCTGCACCAGACAGGGCCAGATAAAGCTGTGTCTGAGGGGGAACTGGGAGACCTCGCCCACTCACTGGGTGAGGAAAGATCGGCACCATATGACTGAAGGAGGGGGAGAGAAGAATGGATATTACCTGTAGTTGGAGAATTGCCTGTGCTACAAAAACAGAAATGGACAATCATTTCCCTTGTCAAGAAGGATATATATATATATATGAGGCAGCCTTTGTGTGTGTGTGCGTGTGTGCGTGTCTGTCTGTCTGTCTGTCTGGTCTGTTTGTTACCAAGATACAAGATAACCAAAGAACGGCTGGTTGTGACCAAAACTGGAAATGATTAGATTCTGGGCCCCCTAGCAGCTTTCCATGGTACTACACTGGACGTTTTGGTTTTTAAGACAGTAGACAAGATTGTTTCCTTTTTCAGTCTTCAACCTAATCTATTTGTTTGTCAGTATGATCTCTTTTGGCCTGTTCATTTCTTTGCATGAAAACAGTTCATTTTTTTCCAGACAGAAATTTATCTTGGTCAATGGCCTGTCTTAGATAAGTGACATGAAATTAAGTAACAGTAATGTATTTTTCTTTTCTTCTTTCTACGTTCTAGTCGTTCGGATACCAAACAAGTTCTAACCTTGGCAACACAAAAACAGCGTAACTCTGATGGTATTCAGGTGCAGCTGTATTTCCTAAACCACCTTCTGATTTGCCCCAGAGGACTCAAAGTGCAGGTGTGAAGGAAGTTTGCAAGCAGAGAAGAATTTCTATGACTTATCTTTACTTCATCAAAATGACATAAAACTCGGTAGGAATTTGTATCCCCAAAATAACTGTAGGTCAAGTTCTTGTCCTTTTTTTCTTCTTCAGTATCTACCCTGGTGGAAAATTGATTGTAGCCATCAGGACAGTTTGTTGTTGTTATGGGTTCGACTAATGAGGTGAACACCACCCCCTCTTAGGAGGAGGGGCTGTTACCATTTCACATTGTCTGGGGGGTTGAGGTATGCTTACTTAGACATATCAAGGTTAAGGGCTGTTTCCAGCTTTGATTTTTATCCTGTCCCATTCATTGTTTGGAGACTCTACTCTAATCTCTCTTGTTAATTTCTATTGTTAAATCTGTCATTTTAACCTTTTGAAAATGCATTTTCATCAATTTCATGTCATGAAGTTCAGATTCTTTTGAGAGACTGGTGAAATTTTGTCGGTCCCAACTACCAAATTTCGTCAGGGGACAGAGACCGCCCTGGTCTAATTGATTGACATTTTCAGGGGGGTTGAGGTATGCTTACTTAAGACATCAAGGGCATGGCAATTAATAAGCGTCAGGGCTGTCCAGTCTTAATTTGGGTTTAATTGATTGACATGATTCTCTCAGAGGGGGACTTGTTTTCCTTTGTCCTGAGACCTCTGAGTGGGTGAATTACTGCCATTAATGTAATGAGAGACATTTTCCATCCTGCACTTAGCAGGGATGGGCGGAATCCAATCATCCATTAAGACCTACAAAAAATGTATAGTGTTGGAATGCCAACTTCTCCATTAACTTTCCTTAGCATTTTACGGTTATACCTTGGGCATCATGCACATGCGTGTGGAGCTGTAAAACTCAGCTTACTGTTACTTGTGCCTTATTTGATTCCTTTACTCTCCATCCACCCATTCCCTCACAAGTGTAACCCCTTTACTGCTGCAAGTCTCCATAATAGGCTTTTCAACTGTATTCCGATTCAGTGCAAGTTTTCACCACTGTTTTCAACTATGGTGGTCATCTGTACCATAAAGTGATTAAGCCAAGCCTCATCCCCTGATTAACAACAGGGTATTAGATATCAATTAGCTGGGCACACTTGGCTTCATCTCCGCCCATAATGAAGTGTGTGTCCCTCCCATCTTCTCCCCACATCCTCCTGTGTACAGTGTCTGTCAGCATCACGCTGGTCAGGGATTAGACCTGCGCAAAGATTCAAAGACTCTCCCGCTTTGCGACGAGCTACAACGCAATTATCCGGACATGACTCACCAGTTAGTCAGCCCAACAGGTTTACTGGATATCCAGAGTCTTTCTCCTGAATTAAGGATGCACCTGGGAATAGTTAGAGACATTAAGAAGTGTAAGTCCTACCTGTACTTTTCAGCCTCATTAGACAAGTTTACTCTCCAAGCAGAGCATGGGTTTCGGCTGGTTTTTGACGTGGTTTTAGGCGTTATTGTCGGGCTTTCTACTCAGTACTTTGTCATCTTTTTTTTGTCTTGTTGCGAGACAAAAAAAAGATGACAAAGTAGAAAGGGCCTAAAAACACGTCAAAAACCAGCCAAAACACATGCTCTGCTTGGAGAGTAAGACAAGTTACATGTAGAAGCACCGCAGCCATTTTTGGAGTCATATCTCCAACCTTCTTTCTAACCCTCTTATTAGTTGTAAAAGAGAGAAATCATAGTTATGACCAGAGTGTGACTGTGACTGTGTTTTATGAAACAAAAAGACAAACATTCAGAATTCCGCTTCCTACATTGTAGATACCCTTGTCTCCACAAGTCACAATGTTCCAACTGCAACAAATGTTGATAGAAAGTTAAAGTCACAGAAGGACTGCAGTTAATTTTGTAGGCCAAAATATGTTATCAGTTGAAGAAGAGAGAAGTTATAATTGATAGAGATTTCATTTGATCTATTGCTTTGGCTGTAAAAAAGTACAGCCAGGGCTACCCAACTAGCCGAAGTGTTAGAATGAGCATTGAATGGGCTATGAGACAAAAAATAAACTTTCATAATCCGCTATTCTAGATCTCCTTGTTCCCACCAGTCATAGGGATACAACAAGTGCTGCATACTGACAGAAATGCTGCAGTTATTTTTGTAGTTCCAATATCTTATAAGTTGTAAAAGAGAGAAGTCATAATCATGACTGGGTTATGAGACAAACCTTCAGCATTAGGCTTCCTACATTTTAGATGCCCATGTCACTACCAGTCACAGCATGCAACAAGTGCCGCATGCTGACAGAAACACTGCAGTTATTTTTGTACTGGGAACCAGGGGAAATGTGCTTATCTCTCAGATTGGATTAAGACAACATTCTGCCTCTATCAGTAGTTTAATCCACTCTCATGTGGAGACCATGGGTGGGATATCTGCCATGAGATTGATCACATGTTGAAACCACCTGTTGAAAGCCCCATCCATGGCTACTCAGTACAGTAAATGCATTTAAGTTTGTGTGGTTTTTATTTCGTGGTAGGGAGAAAATGATGTGTCCGTGGTGGTTTTAAGTTCACGTTTGAAACAATAGTAGCACTACAGTCAAAGGTGGGCAAAAAGTTTTGCGGTGGTTTTAAGCTTGCCCAGCAGAGTTCACCACAAAAACCTTGAACATAAAACCACCGCAAACATTTCTGCATTTACAGTATTCTTCTTCTTCTGAGGTCACCACTGCTATACTCGCGCTACTCATGATCAATATGGGAAGGTGATTATTTTCCTTCTTCCAATCGAAATAGATCTTTACCTTTGCAAGGCAGCATATACTTGATTTTATGAATGATGTCCATGAGCACATTGATTTTGAACTTTAAAAGCAATATTCCTCCTCCTACCCAGTCCCTTTGAACGTCATTACAATCATGGTATTGCAAATCCTGTGGGAAGACAGCAACTTTCTAACTCAAATAGCTTTTTTTCTAGTAGTACAGTAAAGTACAGTAAAGCCTGTACAGGATCACCTGACCATTGTGACCACTTCTTTGGTGGTTCCTTAGGTAATTTTTCCTTTGACCCAAGCATTAACTTAAGAATCCTGTCCATAGAGACCACCTGTACACCGCTGAGTGGACTTCTTGGGCAATTTTGACTGTACGCCAAATAGCAGTACTCAAGCAACTGGATTATGACTTTGGAAACGGCTAGACGTTTCAAGTAGCATGCACTACTTTTTGTCAGTGACACTGACACTTTTGATTGTAGTTTGGAAACTGCTGCAGCATCAGAGTGACATAAAAAAATGTAACGTCCATTAATATTAATACGTTGTGTTACATAAATCCGCCACTTTGAAAAACAAGTTTAGATATGCAGGAATGTGTAAGAAGAGGCCTTTTATTCAATAATCTTAGTTTTTCACTATGTAATAAAGAGATAGAGATAGTTTCATCATATTGTTACCTAGGAGTTATGTTTACAACAGGATGTACATTTAGCGCTGCCACGAAAAATCTACAAAAGAGAGCCTTAAGAGCAATGTATAACATCAGAAGTACGCTTGGGGAGACTAGATCTTCTGTATCACTGCATTGTAAACTGTTTGACACATGTATTGTACCGATATTATTGTATGGATCTGAAGTCTGGTGCAACAGTAATATGAATGACAAATCTCCGATAGAAACTGCACATTTAAAATTCTGTAAATATGTCCTTGGTGCTCGGAGGAACGCCAGTAACTTTGCATGTAGAGCGGAACTGGGTCGTTTTCCGTTGCAAATAGAGGCTCAAAGCAGAATGTATAGTTACTATGTTAGATTAGTTAACGAAGTACATACAGATAGTCTTCAATACGAAGCTTATATGGTACAACAGGATCTAGATCGCCGAAAAACACCCTGCTGGTTATCTAATGTAAGAAAAATGTTAGAGGAGTCCGGTTTTGCCTACCTATACATTAACGGTCCCTCAAACACACATTCTCATTTAAATGAACTAAAACAAAGATTGAAGGATATTTACATCCAAAAATTTAATTCAGAATTACACGTTAAAGGACGAAGAGAAAACCAAGGCAACAAATTAAGAACATACAAAACTTTCAAAAAAATCTATGAAAGAGAAGCATATTTAAACATTGCAAATTTCGAACATCGCAGAGCGATGTGTAAACTTCGCATCAGTGACCACTCCCTACACATAGAATCTGGAAGGCAAAACCGTACCCCTCCTAATAATAGAACATGCGAATTCTGTGACGATTTATATGTTGAAAATGAAATCCACTTTTTACTTGATTGTTCCTTATATAAAGATGAACGGCAATCATTGTTTAAGATAATAGAATTAGACAAGAAATGTACAAATATGTCAAAACAGGACACTTTTATATACCTGATGTCATGTAAGAACGAACATATAATGGACAAAGTATGTAGTCATATTTCCAAATGTTTCAAAAAGAGAGAAGAAACTACTAGGTGATCAGCATTTAGTTTAGCAATAGCCCACATTTTGTATATTTGTTCTTAGTTCTTAGTATTAGAATGTAGCATTTTATCAATTTATGTTTTACTTTATACTCCTTACAGACCACGTGTGGTTTTCTGTGCATTTAGCCCTTCTGGGCAGGAATATGCAATAAAGACTATTATTATTACACTGATAGAGGTTGGGTTGGAGATCTGTTTTGTCGTATCTTTTCAGGGTGGCAGAAGTACATTGTACATTTTGTTCAGTTAGTACATGTAGATGTCATATGAAAAGACCAAATGGAATCAACATGATTCAATGAATCTGCAAGTGAAAATTCACATGTCCACAAGCTGTGGGTTATCTCACCTTTCTGCATTGATGAAAGTCAGTTGTTGTTGTTGGAACTGAACCGTGGCCAAACAATCCCAGAATAATAAACTATGGCTATGATGCAGCACATGGTTTATGTAAGGTCTAGTCCAGGCCTCAAAATCATTTTTTTTTCCTTTAAAAGTTTAATTATTCTAATGTTTCTAAGCTCTTGTAATTCTGACAGGTGCCCTGAGGCCACCACATAAATTGATTTTTAGAAGAAAGCAGATTTGAAGAAAGCTCCTAAATGAAGCATCAGTATATTCCCCGTTGTATGCATACTTCAGATATCCAGGTGTTCAGGAACATTCTTGAAAAGTCCTCGATAACACCACTTTTCTTTCGGCTGAGAGAGTTGAAGTGGTATGATACGCCAAAAAAGCAGTTACTCAAACAACTGGATATGATTTTGGAATCCAGTTGTTTGAGTAACTGCTTTTTTGGCGTATCTTATTACCTGGATGTCTAATACTCATCGACGAAGTGGTATGATGTACTCTTGCCCAAGAACTGTCCCAAAATGCACAGTAAGTTGTTACTGATCAAACTTTACTGTCTTTTGGACTTGGGGACAATATTGATTTGGAGCCCTCACTGTTACATGAATGGCCTAAAAATCAAGGGAAGCCTGACACATTCCCCCTCTAAGATCTGCTTTTTATTTGACTTAATCAATTTTTCAGGGATTAGAGGGAAACAGGGATTTCCAGATTGCTCACATAATCCGCATACCTGCCAGATGGTCTGTATAATCTCTGAGCCCCTGGCTTCGGAGTTAGAGCCAGGTTCAAGGGCAAGATGAAAGCAGGAATTTGTGCTTGTTTAAACACATGGAAGTAAGTAACATGGCCTAAATGGTTACACCCCTGTGTTCCCTTAATGTTCCAACAACCCCTAACCCTAACTTTATAGGGTCATCAGTACGTAGAGATGTCAGGACATAGGGGTGTTTAAACATAGAGCTGGCAGGTGCCTAAATTGCACTTAAAGTCCCCCAGTTTATTCTAATCAAATGACTTTTTTTTTAAGTCAGAGAACCACTGTATTGAGTGGACTTCGTGTTATTTCAAATCTGGTTTAAGTCCTGCATTCAGTCTATAATGGGAAAAACTTAGAAGAGGGACCATGAATGACATGATTCTGACCTGTCATTCAAATCCCTATACCCCGTGACTCACAATTAGATTAAGGTTTATACAGGTAACCGTAAACATTAGCTTAACTAATCAAAGCAGGTGGCTATACTGGTTTCTGATTCTATTTGATTTACTAGCTTAGCTGTATATTTATTTATTTATTCTTTGACTCAGGCCGAAGGCCCATATTAAAAAAAGAACAACAGAGACAATATAAAGACATCTACATAACGGGGGGCGCCCTGACATCGCACGCGCCCTAACATCGCACAGATTTTTTACTGATCTTATTTTGCATACGTACGCCGTGTTTGTGTCCAATGACTATGCTGATAAGGAAGGTAAATAACCCAAGTTCGTGCACATAATTGTCATTCACATTCAAAACATATGTGTACATATTCATTTCTTGTTTTGTCGAAAAGTAGTATTTTGACAATAATGATGGTAGCGCTAAGTAGAGGGTCACTGCGTAGCTAGACGGCCCGGCACCTAAATATACGACCTGTGCTAAGCAGATACATAAGTCACACAGCTATCATACACATAAGAAAAATAACTTCATAAAGCACTAAAAATTTGGGTCTTTAAGTGTTTGTTGAGACGAAAACCGACCAAAGAAAAACAACGTAAACATTGCTGTCGTCTGACGACGTTGTTTTCCCGCCATTTTTTGGGGCCGCGATGGTGGCGGAACGATTCAACGCACAGTTTTGTTACGCTCTAACATGTGATTGGTACCGTCTATGAAAAGGAAACTGAATACAGAGATGGCGAAGATATTTCCCAATAAGTAGACGGAGTATTGTTGATGTCAGCGGTGTCGTTTTTTCGTAATGATTTCGTAAGTCGGGCCGCATTCAATACGTACGTCAGGCCGCTACCCCGCGTAGTAGCCTATTTCCCGTGGGAACATGAGCTGGGATGCGCTAGATATAGCCCCTCTCACATGACGTGAGAAGTGCACACAGTCAAAATTTTCCGGTCAAAAGAAAGCTAGAATATAGCAGACTTCAAGCCTTATTTACATTTCCCTAACTTTATCACCAACTTCCGAAGAGAGCAAAATTACCAAAGCGTAAGAAGTTAGGCACACTATCTGGCGTAGCACTAAATCAGAAGGTACATTCGTGAAAATGTCTCACAGCGTCTTCCGCATGTAACGCGGAGCATGAAGGGCCCATGAACAGTATGAATACATTTTTTGTCCAAGTATGGTCTTTAGATGAATGTGTTCAAAATTCATTCATTAAAACATGACCATTCTCTGACAACCAGCAATGGAGCGCCGTGAGTTCCAGCGCGTAAAAAAACGTCCGATATTTGGGCACCCCCCCGTTATAACAACAACGACAAAAAATATTGCATCAAGAAGTGTCGAAACGAGATGGCGGTAGGACTAGTTGACAATAGTAGGGCCAATGCCTGCTAAGTGCGAAAATCTCAGAATTGATTACATTACATGTTTTTTCACAGCCTGGATAAATCATCCCAATCAGAAAACGTTAACTAAAGATAATCTACTAACCCAGCATCTGCTTGGACTTGGGGATTTAACGTTAACATCAACAAAGTTTCTTAGAACATGAGGAAAACGTTTGAGCTTGATCTTGACCTTGAGGATACTGGTCAGACTGCTGGCTGAGACGGTATCACAAAGTCAAGACATCTTGTCAGGAACTCAAGACACCTTGTCAGGAACTCAAGACATCTTGACTACAGGAAGTCTGACATGATCGAGAACATGTGCCAAGGTCAGACAATGTGACCTTGAGTTAACTGCGGATACCTATGGACTCATTAAAGGGTTCGACCTTTCAAATCATCCCTGAAAAACGATTTACTGACAGCCTGTTATATTTATCCTATGACGGAGTTGTAACTAGTTCCGACAAAATTCAAACTTGATGTCCTTTTGAGCATTTTGTGGTAGCCTGGAGTCCAATCTTGTTAACTCTAGTCTGCTTGAAATGGTCGCTACCCTGCCAAGAGAGTTTGTTGGTGGGGTAGAAACTGTTAGAAGCGGACTAACGTTAACAAGTCCAGGCTAGCTTTTTGGTACCAAACTTGTCTTGACTCTGGTTAAGGCAACAGGAGTGGGTGTAAAGATAGAAACACTGTAGCAACCGAGAGGTCGTGGGTTCGAAACCACCAATATGCCCCGAAGTTGTGCCCTTGGGAAAGGCACTTTACACAACTTTCCTCACTTCACTCAGGTGTAAATGAGTACCTACATTGTAGCTTTAGTTAGGGACGTCCCTCGGATAGGACGTTAAATGGAGGTCCCGTGTTTGAGGAGAGCCACACCTCGAGCATGTTAAAGAACCCACCGCACTTATCAAAAAGAGTAGGGGTCCTTCCCGATGTGAGTGGTTCAAAACCTACAATCCTATGACCGTACATGGGTTCGCCCTTAGTAATAGCCTCCAGCTAGTTGGGCAACCCTGGCATGTACATGCTGAGCCAATAAATAAAAAATGAAAAATAAATGTTATATGGTAAGGGTACCTTTCTTGACATAGGGTTGACAAGGAACTCATCCGATTCAGCTCATCAAGGAACTGAAAGATTTTATTCAAAGAGGAATAACTGAACGCTGAAATATTGCCTTAATTAAATGTAGCAGAAGAAATAACACTTACAAATTGCTTCATCCCCACAAGATACATTCAAGTTTATCTGACCGTTTTGTGGTCCATTTGTACAACTTGCAAAGACTTGCCTAAATGTAATTGAATTACAGTACCATGGTAGTCATAAAGTCTTCAAGTGTAATCTACACTTATACGTATCTACAGACTATTAACTTTCTACTGGAGATAAGATACAAAGCGTTTTGAAGATGAGTCCATTGAGTGTTGTGAGGTAATTCGCTTTGGTTCCGGCTCAATGTGCAACATATCCAAACTCCTTCTATCCGGAAATAATATCCCGACATTCTATTAATCGTTTCGCTTCCCTACGGTCATTGTTGCCGTATCAGGGGTGCCATTACCCTTTCGGTTGAGGTGCTCCGGGAAGACATAACCTTTTTAATGGCACTCGCTTTGGAGCTCAACTATATGCAAGACATCGTGAGCTGAGGAAAGAGTTGACTACGGAATGAAATTAACTTGTTTATGTTTTTCATCATTAAGCTGTGGTGATCATCGTTGCCGTATCAGGGGTGCCATTACCTTTTCAGTTGAGGCTGTTCTGGGAAGACATAACCTTTTTAACGGTACTCGCTTCGGAGCTCGACTATATGTGAGACGTCGTCAGCTGAGTTCCTTAGAGAAAAGAGTTGACTATGGAATAAAATTAGCATTTATCATCATAAAGCCAGGGTAATGAGCAACAGCTGCTCTTGTAAGATGTATCAATCATAAGATGTCAAAAGATTATAAGATGTATCAATTATAAGATGTCAAAAGATTATAAGATATATCAATCATAAAATGAAAAACAGATTATAGGATGTATTAATTATGAGATGTAAAAATAAATTCTTTCAATGAATTTGTTTCCCTGTTTGTCAGGTAATCAACAACAACTCCTTGGGGCTGTCAGGTCTAAATACCAAACATCTCAGTACAGTTGGCAGGCGAAATTATTGTTTCCATCGGTTGACATCTTTGTGATGGATACCACATACTATTAGGTGTATCTGTTTTAGTTAATGTACTGAGCATGATTTTTTACTGATATTTTACTTTGAAATGTCACATAAGGCCACACCAATTCAATCAGCTGACTCTCAGATTTAAGAAAATAATGCTGAATTGCAAAATCAACATGAAAATGAAAACAAGGTCTCACAGGAAAGTCAGTGCCTTAATTGGTATACATGGTACACAGTGTCAGGGAGTGAAAACTGCCAAATTCAAGTTCTCTGCCCTTTCATCTTGACTGTTTGCTAAGAATTGTCCAAGGACTAAAAAGATAAACTTGTGTTGCCCTCTTTTGACTCTTCCTCCTTCCCTGATGAGCAGGACAAGTATAGGTGACCTAAAGTAACATTTCCAAGAACTGATCATAACTCGCTTCAGCTGTAATTCTGCCATCTTATCAGTAATTCATATCCCAAAAACGCATTGAGAGATTATGGACCCCCTAGCAGTATTTCCAGGTGCTGCAGCTTTACTGGCCATCACCCTCTTCCTGAAAGTACCATAGTGTATTATAGTCCATGGACAGCTGGTCATCCTGACAAATGACCCCTTATAAAATAGGATAACTGGATAACTGAAATGAAAGGAAGGGAAGAGGAGGATCACTAATATCTGCGATGGCTGGTTTAATTTGAAATGTACGATAACCAACGAAATTGATTGGCATGGTCCTCTCATGACTCTAACTTCTCTACTGATGTGCAGAACAAGTACCTGGAGTAACATTTCCAAGAAATGATCAGAACTCGCTTCAGCTGTTATTCTTTCTTCTTCTGCCACCTTATTAGTAATTGAAGTCCCGAGGACGCATTGAGATTTTGGACCCCCTAGCAGTATTCCAAGTACTGCAGCTTTACTGGCTGTTACTTCCTTCCTGAAGGTAGTGTAGTATGGTCAATGGACAACTGGTCATCCTGACAAATGACCCCTTATGGGAGGGGGATAGCTGAAATTACAGGAAGAAGGCAAGAGGAGGATCAGTAATATCTGCTTTAATTTGAAATGTACGATAACCAAGGAAATGGATTGGTATCTTGAATCTTACTTCTCCACTGATGTGCAGGAAAAGGACCTGGAGTAGCGTGCGTAGTCCAGTGGTTAGCGATCTTGCCCCTGGAACTAGAAGCCTCGGGTTCGATCCCGGCTGTGTTGCTCACCCGACATGCACACTACCGTTAAAGATCGCAGTCCTTAGGACGGGACGTTAAGCCGTGGTCGACTGTTCATTGTGCTTGTCGAAAGAGCTAGGGGAATTTCCCCGGTACACTGAACCTGTAAATACTGTACATAGCGTCTGTCTCCTCTGTCACGACCAGTGGAAGATTAGCTCATCTGTTCATTGAGTTCATTTGAGCTAAATTGGTTCGAGATTCCTTTCCTTTCCTTTCCTGAAGTAACATCTCCGAGAAATGATCAGAACTCGCTTCAGCTGGAACTCTTTCTTATTCTGCCATCTTATCAGTAATTTATATCCCAAAAACGCATTGAGAGATTTTGGACCCCCTAGCAGTATTTCCAGGTATTACAGCTTTAGCGGCCAACATCCTCTTCCTGAAAGTAGTGATTATGGTCAATGAACAGCTGGTCAGTCATCCCGACAAATGACCCCTTTTGGGAGGGAGATAGCTATAGTTTAAGGTAAGAAGGGAAACAGCTAGTTTAATTTATAAAAGATAAATAATGTACAATGAACCGAGGAAATAAATTGATAAAGCCCTCTCGTGACTAGTCCTGCTCATCAATGAACGAGTAAAAGTACAGGTGACCTCGAGTAACATTTCCAAGAAATGATCAGAGCTCGCTTCATCTGTAATTCTTCTTTGTTCTTATTAGTCCTTTGGCACTGCTCCTAACGAGACGTACTGACATTTTCGGCTACCTCGGAGTCTCATTTGGAGAAAGTTCAGCCCATCTCTGAGTGGTTCGCTTGTCAGTGATTCATGCCCTAATTCCCTCCTCTGTGAGTCTGCCTGGAAAGCACAGTTTAGTTACAGCGAACTTTCACATTAAGGAACACTGCAAATTTATGGTACCATAAGCCTGTTGAAGTAGGCCGTTAGCAAAGTGTCTTCTTGTTAGTTCATTTCCAGGAGCAGTACCGTATTGTTTTTCTTTCAGTTTTCTTAAATTCTTTTATTCATTGAGATGTACCACATTTGTGGAAGGATTGACATGACAGGTAACTATAACATTTTCAAGATGTCAACCCAGGGACCAGACTGTAAGATTTAATTCACTCACACCGGGAAGGACCCTATTTGATAAGTGTGGTGGGTTCTTTAACATGCTTGAGGTGTGGCTCTCCTTAACATGAGACTTCCAGCCTTGCATCCCATCCAAGGGTTGTGTGGGCATGCGCATGCATGTGTGTGTATGTGTGTGCGTGTGTGTGCGCATACATGTGCATGCATCTGTGTGTGTGTGTTTTCCTGAATCCCAACATTCACCATGAATTGTTATGCCTCCTCAAAGTCTAAGTACTGACAAAGTTTCACATATTACATGGATCTATTTGAACATGACAACAAATGCTGGCCAGGGGCTTATCCGTATCGTCTTTTCTCCAATGTCTTCTTCATAGAACGTTTGTTCTAATTATGCCAGTCGCTCTAGTGCTCTCTTGAGCTCGATTGGAAAGAATAATGTCATGATTTGTGTTTGTAAGTATTCTACTGGGAAACGCTGGTGTAATAAAGTCTTCTGAATCTGGCATACTGGAAGCTTAAGTGGGACTGTGTTCATAAAAACATGCATTATTTACACACACTCTGCTTCTTTGAATTTCTTTAAACTCCACTATAGTAGTGAGCTATCTTTAGAAATCTTCATAAACTTGAAACAGGTTTCAAATTTGATCATGTCCTTTTGGTCTTCTGTAAGTGAATTTCATGCAGTGATCTTCGTCAAAGTCAAACAAACTCCATTTCTATACACAATGGAGAAATATTACTGTTCTCAATTGAAGTTCATTGCACCTATATTTCGTAACTTAGTGAGAGGCAAGAGGTCAAAGTATCTCCAATCACTTATTAATATCCATCCAATTTACCCATCCAAATCCCGCTGACAAATGTCCCTCAACCTGGACCTCTTCTCGACAATCCCTCTCCCCTAAAACCCAACTTCCTTCAAGCCAGGGCTCCAGACTAACTTTTAGGCCTAGGAGCACTGTGCTCCTAACCCCAAAAAGTTAGGAGCACCAGCAAAAATCTAGGAGCACCACTACAAAAAGTTGGAAGAAGAAGAAAAGTCTTGGCCATACCAAGTAATACTCCTATTAATCAATGTTAACAACCTGGAATAATGTATTTGAATAGATCATAAAAAAATATAGCCTACATGGTGCAGAACAACTAGCAAAGTGTGGTATATAATTTAGTTAGTTCTTGGGCAAGAATGATACCGGTGTATTGGGATTTTCGAAAAAATTGGGCATAGGTTCCCCGGCTGGCCCCTATCCGGGGGACACGGTGCCTCAAGTTCAACCAGTTGAAAAACACACAATGGTATTTTTTACTTGGAACAAGGCAAGCAATGATTCACATAACCTTGAATGATAAATAAATAGATAACTCTATTACTTGGCTATTGGTTTCATGACCAAAACAAATTAAGTCCCATTCCATGATTTTAAACTTCACTGCTGGCATTAAGTTCAACCCTAAAAACATTTTTACTGGCATTTGTTTTCACCCCCACCCTCTGTCTACAAACAATCAAAAATGCTTTAATATTCTAACGTTGAAATTCTTGCTCAATAGTATCAAAAATGATCTGTTTGTGCCAGCCCAGTCAAATATCTAGTCCAAATTTCGCGCGTCAGGACCGCGCGGCGCGATCATCCAATCACAGGGCCACCTCCATCGGGAAAAGGAGTTTGCCGCCTCGCCGGTGTGCATGATATAAACATGTCGATTACATCAAAACGTAGCCCTGTTTCATGCCGTGATTTTGACACCAAGAACAAGAAGAAGAAAAATTAAGGTGGTAATTTTTATCATTAAAGAGTTCGTTACAATCGAATTTTAATGCTCAAAAAATAAATTTTCCTTTTGTTCCAGGTACCGATTTAAAGCTCGTAATCGGCTCATTCTGCTGCGGTCTAAGACGCAGGCGGAAGTGAAATTGGCCATGTTTTGAATCACGGCCGTGCGCGCTACGCCGCGCCGTTTTCATCGGCAAATTTCTGGCGTTTGCAGAAAACAAGATAAACAAACACACCACGAGAAAGAGAAAGTAATATTCTTTATTTTCATGGGTGACTTTGCCTGTAGAAACGAATAGTTTTTGTATCGCGGGTGTAGGAAGATGGTAGAAAATTTACCGATCGCCATGCGGTAGTTAGCCTATTTTCGCGGTAGCGTCGTTGGAATACCTACTTGGAACGGACATTTTTTGTACCGCGGGTGTGGGAACAAGATGGAAAATTCACCGGCGATTTCCACGGTAGCGTTTGAATACCTAATGTTTATTTTTCAGCTTACCGCTTAGTTCTGCACCTATTATTTAGGTGCAGGTCTTAATTTTTGATAGTCGCACCGTGCGACCGTGATTTTAAATATAGTCGCATTCTCAAAAAACTGGTCGCATACATGTTGTATGCGAGTCGCACTCACGAGCGCTGCAAGCTGAGACAGTTTAGTTGATTTCCCCCAAAAGATCAAACCTGTAACATATTCTGATAAGTTTGCATCGCAGAGGTGGCCTTGAAAACTGCAAATAGAAGCTAATCTTGTAGGTTGTTTCCAACCAATTTACTCATTGAAGTCCCTGCCAAATATCTGCCACATCCCAACCTCCTTCAAGCTGAGACAAGTTGGTCAATTATCCACAAAAGATCAAACCTGCAACATTTTCTGATAAGTTTGCATTGCAGAGTGGCCTTTAGCAAATCTTGTAGGTTCTTTTCAAACAATTAACTCATTGAAATCTCTGACAAATATCCATTGTTCCCTCTAAAAACCCGACTTCCTTCAAGCTGAGACGGTGTAGTTAATTTTCCCCAAAAGAGCAATCCTGTAACATTTTCTGATAGGTTTAAATTGCAAAAGTGGCCTTGAAAACTCCAATTAGTACCTAATCTTGTAGGTTCTTTCCAACCAATTTACCCATTGAAATCCCTGACACATATCCACCATGTCCCCTCATAAAACCTGATTAATCCTTCAAGCTGAGACGGTGTAGTTAATTTTCTCTCTTGCAACATTTTCTGATAAGTTTGTATTACAGAGGTGTCTTTGAAAACTGCAAATAGTAGCTTATTTTGCAGGTTCTTTGAACATCTTCCCAACCAATTTACTCATTGAAATCCCTGACAAATATCCACCATGTTGCTCTTAAAACCAAGTTCCTTTATCAAGCTGAGACAAGTTGGTTAATTTTCCCCAAAATATTGATCCTGTAACATCATGTGATATTAAGTTTGCATTGCAAAAGTGGCCTTGAAAACAGGAAATTGTCAAGATTTTATGTCAGCAAAATCTAACTTATACTATGTTATAGGATCTTTCCAACCAATTTGCTCATTGAAATCCCTAACAAATATCCACCGCATCCCCTCATAAAAACCAACTTCCTTCAAGCTGAGACAAGTTGGTTAATTTTCCCCACAAGATCGATCCAGGAACAGTCAGTGGTGCAATCCCGGCTCCATTACCCATGGATGCCTCCCTAATTTGCCTTGAGGGAGGAGAACTTTTCTTTAGGATTGAATTATGGGTGCCCAGAGACAGTCTGTGATGCAATAGGTACATCACAGACCTGTGCAGGAACGTCGTTAATTGTGCCTAACAAGCTGAGCTGTCAGGCTTACTAGGCTTCCCTGTCACAACTAGGATGACAGATATCTCCAAGGATATACAGTTTCATGGGACAACTTTTTTTAATCATGCTATCCTGTGTTTTACTGTCAAGGATGTTTTACTAACTGTAAAAGTACAGGAAAGAGGTGAATAGGACAAAGTGAATAGTTAACATACTTCAGGCTCCTCTGCCAGGACTACAATGACTGACTGTACATGTGGAGAGGTATTTTCAAGGGTATACAGTTTCAATTTGTTGCCATGTATGTCAATCCTTCCACAATTGTGGTAAATCTCAATAGATAAATTATCAGACATTGTAAGAATTCATAGCAGTTGCGATCACTATGGTAAGTAAATCCAGAATTGTTATTAGGCTCAAAGAATATGATGGAAATTACATGTAAGCTAGCTTTATATGGTCCAAATTATGATCCCATCCAGTACCGAGGGTCTTTGAAAATTAAAAGATGGCTATGTCAGAATAGAGAAAGTTAAGCACATTCCATCCAATGCCTTTACGCATCAAGGGTCTCTTTGAAAATGCAAAACTTAAGTCTAGGTTTAAGCTTTGGGGCAAGTTCACAAATGTGATGAACACCACATGTGTAGTTTTGGGTGGACTTATTTTGCCAACCGTTTAAACGTTGTGTATACTTACTTAGGCCACACAAATTCAGTTAGTCGATCATCTTGAATTTTAAAAAAAGATCCCGCTGAACTGAAAAACTCAACATGAAAACGGTTATCACAGTTTTTGTAAGGAGTAAATCAGCAGCATCATCTATTGTCCTTCAAGGAATGATAACAGTAGCCTGAGTGCCATCCTAGTTACTGGTATTTTACCTGGACTCCCATACTCTCCCTGAACCAACTCTTTGGAGCTACTGAAAACGAACTAGGATGGCACTGGACTGGTACATTCAAGTTTTCCTCCCTCTCATCTGTTTTATTTTATAATCCTAGCTCTCATTATACTCAAAATGTCTGCCAACCAAAGGAATGAATTGGTGTGGCTTCTGTCAGTCCATAACATCATTAAAACATTCTCAATCTTTCTAGATGTTTATTGTCCCTCCTCTCTGCCACATATTTCTTTCCTCCGCGGAGCTAGAACTGCTGTAGGTCCAGTCAGAAGGTCGTGATGCCACATTCCGGTCTTCTCAGTCTTCAAAGTCAAACTCAAGGTCGATGAATGCTCTTTGGAGTTGAAGCCAAGGTCATTTAATGTTCATGTCCCCCTGGTCAAACAAGAAGTTTTTTATTTACGTTTTGTTCACAGTTTTGCTCTATGGGTCAGGTATTTTATGTCATCCAGGAGGTAGCACATGTAAGTCCTGTAATGTTACATGTAGCTTGGTCTCAGGATTTAGTACTGTAAGTGCTAAAATTTTCACAGTGGTTTTATTTCCACAGCAAAGCAATATTAATGAAAACAATGCTTGAGGACCAGGTTCATGACTTGGCACACTCAGTTTTATGCCGTGAATTCAGCCTAACTGACGTTTACCTCCCTGCCCCCTGATTTTATGATGTCCCCTTGCTATATTTTCACCTGAAAATGTCTGAGGACCAAGGTAATGAATTTGTATAGCCTAGAAAAGCTTCCTTGACAGGAACAAGACTAGTGGATGTACTGTACAAGAAAAGGCCATAATCCCATCAAGACAAATTGTGGTAAATTATACGCCTCTTAAAACCAGGTTATTATACGTCTTACACAAAAATAGCTCCCAATTTTGCAGGGGGTCAGTCCAGTAATTGCATCCGGAGATCCTTCGTTGTCAGCTTTTAATCCAGACGTAGATAAAGTGAGAGGAGCAGTGACAAATGCACTGATTGCTCCTCTGCGGAAGGCACTGACTACAGTCCTGGGAACCTGCCATAGTTGGCACTACATTAGGCTATGGCAAATCAATTGGTTGGTTCTTGGGTTTTAAAAGATGCTGTTGAACTAAGTAGAAAGGAAGGTTTACGCCTTGGTGCACACAGTTTTAGGGAGTGAATATAGTCAAGTTTTCCGACCAGGTCTTTATACTTTGAATGTCTCAGAACTAAGGAAATAAATCAGTGCCTTTTTTCAATTTATAGCCCTCAGTTTTTAGAAATGAAGTTGAATAGGAAGATCAACATGAGTCTAAGGAGAAAGGCCTGCACTTTAGTGTACACAGTATCATCATCAGTGTTTGAAAAAAGTCAGGTATTCCTCCCAGCCATCTATGTTTTCATGTTGTCCTCTGGGTGAATCTATACTGAAAATGTCCAAGGAACAAAGGAATACATTGTAGTGGCCTTATTTGGAGTACATCAGTGGAAGTTTCCTGTGTGTTAATTGAAATCCTTTGACACTGGTGGCTTCAGTTGGCTTAGTTCTTCCAGCATTTTACCTCTGAAATAGATACCCAGTAGGGGTTTACCACCTCAGGAGATACAAAAAGTTTGGCCAAGATTGAAAAAGAACATTTAGCACTATGCTGGCAAAGATTTTTCCTGGAAAAGGGAGTTTGCAGCAACACTGCCCACCAGGAAATGGAGGTACTTCTGGGAAAAGAGATTTACAGGGCATTGCCCGGTGTCATTTGCCTTGAATTCTGCCTGAAGAAAGAAGCTGAAGGGCAATCTGTGGCCACATTAGTGGGGAATGGGAGTCAATGAACTACATGTATGTTGATATGTTGTGGGGAGGGGGGGTGGTAATAAGCCACACCAATTCAATTTTGTTGGGTGTCTGACTTTTTTAAAGGTACCGCATGCTTATCAGCAGAAAATATAAGGAAAATAAAGTTTGAGGACCAGGTTCATGCCTTGGTGCACTCAGTTTTACGGAGTGAATACAGTTAACCTCCCTACCCTTTGCTTTTGTGATGTCTGCTTGCTATACTTTCACTTAAAGGTCTGAGAACCCAGGAAAAAAATCGTATGTGGCCTTAGAAGACCAGTCAACATTCTTACTTGTAGTCAACAACTAGCCTGCAATGGATGCCAGGGCTGTGGTAAAATTTCCAAACAGGCTGAAAGAGAGGGCCTCTGTGGACCCTAGCCTGGTCTGGCATCCAGGTTACCAACTTCTCACAGTTAATATCTTCTGCTATCAGTCCCCCCAGATTTCCAAACAGGCTGAAAGAGAGGTTCTGTGTGGACCCTAGAATGGCCTAGCCTGAGTGTCATCCTGTTTCAGTTCCAGGCTCTACTTTAGAGCCTGGAACAGAAACAGGATGACACTCAGGCTAAGAATGACCTGCCATCCAGGTTACCAACTTCTGCACAGTTTTATCTTCTGCTATCAGTTCCCCCCTGGGAAGTGTGGAGGGCTTATGTAGGATCCAGACAGGGGTTTTGAAACAATTATGCCATACCAGACTGTAATTTACCATGTCCAACATGGGAATTCTACTGATAGTGAAGTTTGGTAATTGGGCCAGTTCACAGACTTTTCCCTCCAAAGGATTGTCTGGAGAAAAAGAGTAAAGGAAGGAGTAAAGCAAAGAATGAAAGAAGGAGGGAAAAGAAAGATAGTAAAATGTAAGAAAGAAAGGAACAGAAAGAACGAGAAGGAAAGGAGAAAGAAAGAAAGAAAGAAAGCTGGAAGAAAGAAGGAAAGAAATAAATGAAAGAAATGAAAGAAAGAAAGAAAGAAAGGATATACAGAAAGAAAGAAAAAAGGAAAATAAAGAACGAAAGAGACAGAAAGGGTTGCTTGCATCTTTCCCCAAAGCCTTTCTTCTCAATTCCTGTAAATTACACATCCTTTAAGTTTAACCCAGAGCTGTAACCACATAACAAATAGCCGCTGCAAACGAAGAGGAAATGGAACAGACCCTACATAAGAAACTGTGATGATGGAATCATTTATCTCCAACAAAGAAACCATTCATGTCTGTCCAGAAGAAACTGTGTCTCGATGCCATCTACACAAAGGTGAAGGATGATGTTTGTTCCAGACTTTCTTAATGTCTCCCAAGGTGCTCAAAGAATAATCATTCAGGAACTCATCTCCTTTCTACTTTTGACATCATATAATGGATGCTTCTTCACTGTCTGGTTCCTCAATGTGTCGTTCATTTATCTTTGTTC
The DNA here is from genome assembly GCA_035149815.1 of Branchiostoma lanceolatum. Classification (NCBI taxonomy): domain Eukaryota; kingdom Metazoa; phylum Chordata; class Leptocardii; order Amphioxiformes; family Branchiostomatidae; genus Branchiostoma; species Branchiostoma lanceolatum. Next base: position 3,335,752 of record CM068871.1, read on the forward strand.
CTCCCCTTTGGTCAGTGGACGTAAAATATTCCCCGTGTGGCATATGTAAGATGTAACTGAGTTGTACTGATAGCTTTGTGATTAATTTTCACATAAAGCCTGTGAGAGAGTAATTCACAGAATCGTGATTAATGGGAAGAGAAACTAATTTGCTTCAGTCCATTAGTTCTGAAGGTTCGGCCTGCTGATGTGGGTTTGAGTGCCACACACGAAATGTTTGTGTGACAGGCTGGTGTATTTTTACAAGGCCTGGTTCACTGCAGGTCAAGTTGAAGGCTTAGGTGTGATGGTAGGCAGGTGGTGAATGGATACCACCTGTTGAAGGATGCAGAACATTGATTTTTGTAACGTTAGAGTGAAGGAGGGCTAATGCCCGTGGCCAGGATTTTTTTTAAAATCTGAAATGGCATTTTCTGCATTTTTGAGAGGATTTCAAAGAAAGGGTCAATAACAACTCAGTATGGTCCCATACAATTTAGAAAAGTACTTTTGAAATTTTGAAAATGTCATGAGTTTCAAGCCCTCATGTTTCAACTTGTTGCTAAGGCCACACCAATTTATTCTTATATTGATCTTTATTCATTACAGCATTATTCTTTTAAATGATCCAAAGACCATCAAATACAATTGGTATGGCCTGAAACATACTGTAACAATATGTCATGATGATGATTCTTTCAGGCATAACTGAGATAGTCACCTACATAATGTTAACATTACCAGCGAGGTGTCTTTTGTCAAAGGGACATGAGTGTAATTTTCATCATTCAATGTCGACATGTAATGTTCCTTCAACAAGATACCAGCAGCAACTGGGTCAATGCAAACATTACAGTAATCTTTTATTTCCTGGTTTGATGCCATTAAGTGCAACATTGCAGGTTATTAAGGTGATGATGAAGGTCTATGCTGAACTGATAACACAGCATTATAATAGGCCACACCATATTCAATTTGTTGGTTCTCGGACTTCAAAGAATGATGCTGTAATGAAAAACCAAGTCAAACAGAGTCTGAGATGAAAGTCACTCACCTTCAGTTGTTGTTGGTGGTGGTATTCACAGTTTTAGGGCCGAGTGATTATGATCAAATGTAGGTTTTCCTCTTAGTTTTCTGTTTTTGTATTGTTATGATAGTCAGACACAGCCTTGTCTGACTCCGATTTTGACGGGGAAAGTTTCACTCAGACCTCGATTTGTTTTGACACTGGCTTTGGATTGGCTGTATAGGTATAGTTATGATTGGCTGTATAATGCTCACTATACGCAGACCTGCGCAGATCCCTTGTAAGTCCCATTCAACTAGACAAAAAATATACGCATCTTAAAAATAAGAGCTATTTACATGTATCATGTCATCTAAAAACGACGATATAATTGGAAAACTATGTGAATTTGTATACAAATGTTTCAAGAAGAGAGAAGAGACTCTGTAGATTTAGATGGAATATATAACAATGTTTTTTTTATTTCTTTTACTTTATGTTACCTAATGCATTTAGCCCATGCTGGGCATGAATATGCAATAAAGTTCATTGTCATTGTCATTGTCTGCTGTCTTGCTGAAATTTTACTTTAGAAATGTCCTAGAACCATGGAAATAAATTGATGTGGCTTATGGAGACTTGGCAGATGGTAAGATGCCTCTACATTTGAGAGACTTATACCAAAGCAATGGCTGTGGTGCTGGTAATATGCACTTTAGTTATGAAGAGAATATCCAGTCAAACCTGTCAATCCTCTACATAAAAACCACCAATGATATCAGGGCTGCCTTCGGAACCTGTCCCTCTTTCCCAGAATGGATAATATAAATCTGACCTTCAAGCTTCATAACATGAAATTGATGAAAACGTATTTTCGGAAGCTTAAAATGACAGATTTAACAACAAAAATTTATCACATGGGCTCCCAAACAATGAGTGGGACAGAAGAAAAATTTCAAGCTGCAGACTGACAGCCTTGGATGATAAGCTCCTAATGGTAGTGTTGCCCTTGTACGCATAGTATGGAGGGCACTGGTGTTATCAAGAGTAAGGGTAATGATATGGGCAACAAACAGGCAGAAATGTCAAAACTATTTAATCACATATCAAATAATCCAGTCTGTCCCTGACCTGCCCCAGTTGTGTCTAACCCCAGGAGGAAATGAGATATTAGCACTGATGAAGTCAGCATGGGCAAACTCACTTGTCAGAAAACAATGTAGTTACACTAAGTAAGACAAGCGATCTATGTGATCTGAGTATTGAGTTTGAAGTGGTTGGTTTGAATAGCAATCAGTGGCATCGCGGTCACGGGCGTAGTGGCAGGGTATTTGGCCCCAGAACCCAGAGTTACCGAGTTTGACCTGATTTGTCCCGTTGACGTTGTCCCCTTGGGAAAGGCACTTTACACGACTTTCCCCACTTCACTCAGGTGAAAATGAGTACCTAGCTTTGGTTAGGGACGTCCCTCGGATAGGACGATAAATGGAGGTCTCGTGTTTGAGGAGAGCCACACTTCAAGCATGTAAAAGAACCCAACACACTTATCGAAAAGAGTAGGGGTCCTTTCCAGTGTGAGTGGATCATATAAATCTGTCCGGATATGCAGCTTGTACTCCAGTACAAACCTTGTGTGTTACGCCTTGATGCGGTTTACCAGGTATGCAATACAAAGAAACAAATACAAACAAAATCAATGTTAACGTCAAGTCTTATAATTCCACTGGGGACCATACCACAGCATCAGTAATCCCAGTGTATGCACACTTAAGATATCCAGGTGTTCAAAAAAAGGTCTGGATAACATGATTAACACTGATCTATCTTGTTATCCAGTCTTCAATCATAATGTGTCAATCAATCATAATGCAGCAAGATTTATTGGTTTGAAAGACGGTTGAACGTTGATATTACACGTTGCAGTTTTTTAAAAACTTTTAGTGGGTTAAGGGTTAACATTTACTTCCTTTCACTTGAATCTATTTGAGTACCTTTCAAAGATCTGTCTAAACATGCAGCACAGAACTTGAACGGTCAACAAGTCTGCAAGCTCCAAATTATATTTTTGGCATTAATATACCTGGTGTTCTGTATCTGTATCTGTATCTGTATCTCTAGATCATTGCACAATTTTCCGGCATCAGCCAATTTTTGCAAGTCACTGAGCCCCTTTAGATATGATAGGGTAGATTTTCAGGTGAAAAATATGTGCAAGTATCTGTCGCTTTTAAGATTGGGGGACCTTCTCGGCTTCTGTCGATCAGCACATTCCACCCAAGGTCGCTGACTGCGTGACAGGGGCTTTACTCAGTGCATTACATGGTTGCCAGTTGAATTTGCCTTTCGATGATGAATGTGTCTGAGTGTTTACAGACATGACTCATTCTGCCCTACATATATGACACATCAGTCACGCCTGGCGGCCATGTTGGCCATGACCTTGGCACAGAGGTCAGCCGGGTTTATCACAAATCTGTAATTAGTGGTGTTTTATTGGCACCAAGACTGATGTGGTTTTAAATTCTTCTAGTCTCCAAGGACTTGCTGGACCTGTTCAATGCCAGGTTCAGGGCTGAACATGCAATTTGTGACAATCAACGTAACCCAAAGGTGCCGACCTGAACACTAGCAGAGGAAGTAACTAACTACTATTGTCTGTGCAACAAAATAAGGCAGCACTAATGTATTTCCTTGGTTGCAAATTCCTCAGCAGAGTGATTTGACAGTTTTTGTATTGGATGGCATGATCAGGCTGGTGAGTCTTTCTCTGTTTAGTAACACTGTTGATGCAGTCTGCAAACTTTTGCATTCACTTTATTTACTTAGAAGTCAAACCCAACAAGTTAGAATTCAGATCTGTGGCCTTTAGGCTCAAGTAGTTACATGTTCAATATATTGTTGTTCTTCATTGCTTGTTCATCTTATTCCTGTTCATCTTATTCCTTTGGGCAAGAATTTGCAATAAACTTATATTCATTTTGCCAGGAGTGCACAACTTAGGTTGTAAAGTGTAGGATGGAGACAAGCCTAAGGATGTTCCCTGAGAAACAATACACACATACTGAGCTGAAACAGGATACCTTTATGCATTTTGGCTGTAAAAACAGTAGAGCCAAGATGACTCTGCTCGCAATAAGCCTCCTAGCTTTACGTCTTTGCCCTTTGACTTCTTGCTTTGTAAAAGTCATCAACCGAGATTATTTGTACTTCCGAAGCAAATTGAGAAGCATACTTGGGACGAATTGGGAAGGAAGTGTATATAAGAATAGATCACAATGCATGGCATTCTGATTTTACTAGGAACTGCTGTACTACTCTATTGTAAAATGTTTATGAAAAAAAGATTGGTCATATCACCATCTATGTATTGAAAAATACATACTTCCGGCCTTTTAAGACATATATGGATGCTCCATGCATTTTGGCAGTAAAAGGAGCGCCAAGTTGGCTCAGACAGCAATAAGCCTCCTAGCAGTCTTACGCTTTATGTCTTTGCCCTCTGACTCCTATAGGTACATAAGACATATCTGTCCATCCCAAGATTGCTTGTAAAGTCGGATGAGATAAGGAAAGGTCCGAGGGTCAAGTCTGGAATAAACTCATCTCCCTGTATCCTTAGGCTGGGGTCGGGGAAGTATGAGACCGTAATTGTCGTAAGGCTTTGTGGGGGGACAGGTACAATGCACCTGCTATCCTTCAAGTCATCTTGAGGATGTTCAATGACATAACACTGGTCATTCCAGGTTTGGAAAGTCATTCTTCAAATTTCAAGGTTACCATGTTGGAAACGTATAATGTTATATCAATTGGTTACTGTGCCTTAGAAAGTGGAATTAGGACTCAAATAAGAATACGGATTGTAAAAATACTGGTAGGGATCTTAATACCAGACAAACAAACTTGACGTTATGTCTAGTTTCACATTATTTTTTGAAGATTGGAACCAGGAACTCAACTGTGAGGCTGCTACCAGTTGAGCTATAGGGACATTACTAACTAGCATGGGTACATAAGACATATCTGTCCATCCCAAGATTGCTTGTAAAGTCGGATGAGATAAGGAAAGGTCCGAGGGTCAAGTCTGGAATAAACTCATCTCCCTGTATCCTTAGGCTGGGGTCGGGGAAGTATGAGACCGTAATTGTTGTAAGGCTTTGTAGGGAGACAGGTTTGATTCACCTGCCATCGTTCAAGTCAACTTGAGGACGGTTCAGTGACATAACACTGGTCATTCCAGGTTTGGAAAGTCATCCAAATTTCAAGGTTCAACCATGTTGGAAACGTAGGACTCAAAGAAGAATACAGATTGTGAAGATACTGGTGGTGATCTTACCTGTAGTACTAGACAAACAAACTGGATGTACTGTCAAGTTTCACGTTATTTGAAAGAGCATGCCTAATGTATCACAAAGTATCTTAACTTAAGATAATGAAGTTAGATAAGTCATGATCTGTATGTATGTCTTTCAAGACATGTGTGTGCATAAGGTTATATACATAATATGTGAAGCCACTGACTTCACAGATTACTTAAAAATTCCAAACTTTAGTGACAAGTATCAAATGTTGGGCATAGGTTATACATGAGACAAGTACAAAGTTGTTGCAAACTTTACTTTAAAAAATCACAAAAAGACATCCCTAACTTTTATGGTGTTCTCCAAGGAACTGTCTTGCCCAGGCCGGTCGGACCTCAAGACGGAATATTGTGCCTTGCGTGTAGATTGCACGTTTTATGTCAGATCCAGGGGCTCATCATTCACAATATCGTAAACCCCACGGCTCCCCTGAGCCAGGGAAAAGGGGATCTGTCTTCATTATTGAATCAATCCAACATTGCCTTTACATGGCTTTTGTGGCCTCTCTGCTGTCAGAAACATGGTTTTTACTGCACTGTATGGTCCCTTATCCTTCATACACCCCTCAGACTTGCTTTTAAACTTGGGGAAACTTTGCTTAGATAGCATGGGATTTTGGCTTTATGATACTAAGACCAATAAATTCAAAGTGAGCAGGATAGTTGTTGCCTTAGACCATGAAGTTTAGAATGAGCCAGTTGAGGAAAGAGTTTGCCTTTCTACCTGGATGAAGGTTAGACATCCAGATAGAACATTTACATGATACGAAATAAATCCAGCAATATAAATTTTCTTTACATGTCAATCTACTCATTTATACATGAGTTACACTTGTCTTCATAGTCATTCTCAGCCACTGATAAAGGATTATCATTAAGTGGAATATCTGAAATATAGTCTGAAATGTCTGACTCTTAAGAGAATATCAACTTGCTTGCTTTATTTGATTTTCAAGTATGGTATGCTTTTGGTATACATATACATACATGTAAGTGTAATACAGTATACTCCTGTACCCCCCACTCATTGATAAGAGTAGGGGTGTGTCCCAACATAAGACGACTCAAACCTTCAGTTCCTTGTACGGCTTGACATGTACTTACCAATCTTAAGTACAGAACTGCCATGTAGTCACCAGATATACACAGATACAAAGAGAGAAGCACATGTTATTGAGTAAGGGATTTCATATACCAGGTGCAGCCCAGTGTTTAGATCTACAGTGGCTTTAGCCCCAATCCCACAGTATTGTGTTACCCTCTGACTAGCTCTTACATTGCAGTCTATCTGAACTATCAGTGCCCCAGAAGGATTGCCTAAAATCTGCCTGTTACCTCGTGATCCAGGATAATCCACCCTGATTGATTCTCTTATTACCCACGATCAGAGACTTCTTGTAAGTGGCCTTAGCGAGGCCGAGGAGGGATCTCAAGAGATTCGACGTCTTCAAAACAAAATTTTTCCACCAAAGCCAGAATCCTACAGTGAGATTTAGCCACATGTTTGGTTAAAGAGTCGAGTTTCAAAGAAAGATTCAGAAGGTTGATTACAGAGACCCTTCCTACACCCACACACATCTGTCTGTAAGGCCCATGTGGTAAGTTATACCTAGGTAATACGTGGTGTAGTGGTCTGGTTCAAATTACTTGGACCAGAAGGACTGGGGTTCTAGTCCCAGGTAGGGCACCTCTGGACAAGAGGCGCATTGAGTCATACCAAAGACTTTATAAAAATGGTACATACTTATGAAACAGTATGGAAGTTAAACACACTCCACTGCCAGTGGACTAGCCCCCTGCTGCAGTGATTGCACCACAGTGTGGCCCCAGGGCTATGAAACAGAGATGGGCACCGCCCTATACATCAATTATGGTGTGGGAGGATTTTAACTAATACGTAGGGAGATGTCAAGCAACCACCTGTATTTCAATATTTTCTCATAGGCTTTTTCTCAGACTACTGCCTTGACAAATCACATAATAACTGATAGATTGTAAACTACTTTTTCCTAAAGACTCTAGTAAAGTAAGCGATGAAAACAGAATAGGCATTCTTTCAGTGTTTCAAAGAAAGATTCAGAAGTTTGATTATAGAGACCCTTCCTACACCCACACACATCTATAAAGCCCATATGGCAAGTTTATTCCTAGATTAGGGAGACATCAAGCAACCACCTGTTCTTCAATATTCTCTCACAGACTTTGACAAATCAAATACTGTAAATCCATTTAATATTGTGGTTGGTAATTTTAGCGGTTTGGGGGGAAAGGGAGTAGTTCACTGCATGTAATCTTAACGTTGCGAACAAACATCACTGTCTCAGATGTTAGTGATCGAATATTAGCGATAATGAAATTATAGCGGTTTACTAGTGACCGTTAAAGTAGCTAAAATTAAGTTACCATTAAAAAATTAAGAATTACAGTAATGTCTTATAGATATTGTAAATGACTATTTCCTGTGAGCAATGAAAACAGATAGAAGAGGCATCCTTTCGGTTGGTAGATAGATGCCTAGATTGTAACCCAGACACTTGGAAAACAAAGATACAAAACTGCCAGTAGGCAGACTGGATGATAACCTTTCTGCCTTTGCTGATCTCTGGTAGACTCAACATGAGCCACATGATGTCAGCTGGGCACAACCTGTTTTCCAGTCTTTTATATGGCATGGAACTGTTAACTTGCCAAAGTACACAGTTCAGGTCACACCAAGTTAATTTGTTGGTTCTCAGACGTCTGGATTTAGATTTTTAACAGAAAACAGAAGGCTGGGGTGAAACTTGCACCTGACTCTGTTCCCTCCCTGAAAATTTGTGCACAAAAATATAGACGTTTTCATTCTGTTTTCATGTTGATTTTCCATTTTAGCATTGTTTAATCAATCACAGAACAAAGGAATCAAATGGGTGTGGTCTTAACATTTTAACTTTGGTAAGAACAGTCTTCAACTAATTATATATATATATCAGCTGACCTTCTCAAAATGAAACATAAACCACATGAACTCTAACTGCATAACGTTATATCTTCCAAACTTTTCTTTCTTGTTAATGGAACTTGCCAACTTTAATTCTTTGAACTTAAGAAAGTACAGGTAATAAGTCATGTCTGCATCCTCAAACCCAATAAAACATCCACTAACCTGAAATGCCTATAATTTGAATGTATTCTAGACTTTCCTGGAACTTGTTGTCAAAGGAGAAACCTCACTTCTCAGTTTTGGAAAGCAAATTGATGTCTTTTGTCTTTTAGCACATTCCCTTTTCCTGAGGATTTATCTTTCCATCTACAACTAGAGTTCCACGACCTCATACCTTCGCCAAATGATTTTAACCATTGTGACTGACGTATTAGGAGTGTTTCTCATCAATTATAAATCATACCAGTTGATTGTCTTAAAATATGACATGTCCAAAGTATGAGCTTAACAAAGTATGAGCTTAACAAAGAAGGTGATACTAATATTGATCATCAATTATGCAAATGAGGCCCTTATCAGCATAATTTGATTCAACGATGTTCACATTCACATAAATTCCCAATGCCACAAAAAAAGTATTAAATGCATGAAATTTCCGTCATTTACCAGTATGGAATTATAGTAGTTTCTCATTTAAGTATGCAAATTAGGCCCACATTTGCATATTTTCTATCTTCAACATTCCTCTCTTCCTCAGTTACAATTTGAATAGTCATATCATGGCACAAAGCAGATTTTTAAAGTTGCTTCATTAATTATGCAAATTAGAATCTGATTTGCATAATTATCGGCCAATCATTCTAAGCATCACACAAGCTATCGACATACCAAAAATCATGACCATCCATCAAGGCCATCTTGAGTTATAGTATTTTCTCATTAATTATGCAAATGAGGTCTTCATTTACATAGTTCATATCAATTAATATTTCTCTCTTCCTCACTTACATATGTCACATGTTTCAGAGTCCTATCATGGAATTTGGCGGATGTATAAACTTTCCTCATTAATTATGCAAATTAGATACTAATTTGCATAAAAAGTATCTAATCATGTTCATCATCACTCAAGCTATCTACTTACCAAAAATCATTGCCATCCATGAAGCCCTTCTTGAGTTATTCCCTTTCAAAGTCAGATGCAAAACCTGCTCCTGCAGTTCCAAAAATGCCGCTAGGGGGCCCAAACCCATACCACTTACTCTCTGTCCAAAGAGCTATCTACCACTCAAAAATCAGTTCCATAGCATGTCCAGAACACGAGATATCAAAACAGGAAGTTCCGCTGCAGTACCATAACAAGCCGCTAGGGGACCCAAAATCTAATCATTTCTTAGTCTCATCAAGACCTACCCACCTACCAAATATCAAGACAATCCATCCAAGCCTTCTCGAGTTATGCTGTACATTACATACATACATACACACAAACGCTACCCTCTGCATAACCTTCTCGGCGAAGGTAATCAGTGGTTTGTGAATGTGTACAGATAGAAAATTTGGCAGCCAATCTGGCAAGAGAACAATTTCCCAGGGAAAGCGAGCGAGCTTGTCTAATTGGTGGAGTCTTGCTGAGTATCAGTAGTGTCTGAATGAGTATTGAATAGCAGATACAGATTTTTCGGAACTCATACGAGATGTGCAGAATACATACAAATTTTACGGAATTCATACGATACACTAGTAAGAAATATGCAACTTTTAAGAAATTCATATGTACATACAGATTTTTCAGAATTCGTATGATCCACTAACTGAGCAACAATCAAATTTGTGGAGTTCATACGATTCACTTCTTAGGAACATACAAATTTTACTGAATTCGTTGGAGTTTTATGGAGTACGTACCATCCATACTATTATCAAAAATTTGTATGAATATCGTGGCACCCCAGAGTAGATGCAGACTCATTACAAGACTACATAATGTTTCCTTGGTGTATATTGGGAAAGGGAGATTAGTCTGCAGTTGTGTGAAGTATGGCCGTCCATGTGGTCCTATGCTGTCGTCCAAATTAAATTGTGGAAATTGGAAAACAACGTGGGAACGCGTGTGGGGGGTACGTGTGATTGCCTCGAGACATTTACAGAAACTAAATCAGAAAGTTGCTTTTGCGACAAAACATTGGAAAACTTTGGAATCATAAAAGATACCAAAAGCGGATGAAAACAGATGAATGTTGAATGCCATCCATGAAGCCCTTCTTGAGTTATTCCCTTTCAAAGTCAGATGCAAAACCTGCTCCTGCAGTTCCAAAAATGCCGCTAGGGGGCCCAAACCCATACCACTTACTCTCTGTCCAAAGAGCTATCTACCACTCAAAAATCAAGTTGGCCCAACACCGTATCATAAAATGCTAACCCTAATCCTATTTCTGGCTAAGTTGATCAGTTGACCAGCAGGGTGTGTTGGGCCAAGTTGGTAAAGGGTGGAGTCATCCAGATCCCAAAACAGAAGGTTGAAAAAGAAACAACTTCAAAATTGTAATACATGAATGAATGAATGGATGAAATTTATCTCTCAACACTTGCACAGGGTACAATGTATGGCAACAGTGTTTAAAAGCAATACTACAAGACTAATCACTAAGGGTAAAACACAAGGTATTTGTCGAAGTGTATATACAACATACTGTAGCTCCATCACTGATGATGATGATTCACTGTGTTCTGCGGCTCAGAGGTTGAGGAAACAACCTCTGGCTGCATTCAGTCTTTCTTCATTTCTTTCCACTGTGCCAGCTCCATCACTGGCTGGTAAGAATGTCTGTAATGTGTTTGAAAACATTGTCTGAGGGCCATTACAATCAAGAAAGATTTAACTTTGATAGGATAGGGGAAAGTTGCCAAATAACTTAAAACTCATGGTGCTCTGAACATGTGCAATGGCCAAGTCCAATTTTTGTGTTGGAAATTACAGTTCAAAATTTGTTTCAGACTTTTAAAATGATATATTTTGCTTTCTCTGCTTGGCACTCAGCAGTTGGGAAAGAATATGGTAGTTGAACACGCACCACTACCAGTGGACCAACCCCCTGCTGTAAAAGCAAATGTTCAAGGTGTTTTTGATTTCCCTAGCAAGATGATAGAATATGATTCAATCTAGTGTATGTATACCTTGTAATCTGCTGACAGATTTTAAAAAAATGCAATTTCTTCTTTTTATCCAGAATCACTGGAGAGCAGAAATTTGCAGCGCGGGCCCAGTTGTCAACAACAAGATGAAGAAATGATGAAAAAGCAATGCGGTGGCACTGGTGTGATGAAGACTGGTGACTACCATATTCATAGCAAAATATTGTTTTCATTACAAGAAGCCCAGACAATCAAAACAAGTGGGCGTAGTATGTTTTATGTAATAAGGGCAATTGTTGTTTTTCCTAAATTCAAAAGGAAATTGTCTATGTTATGTACCAGAGTATGCTTTGTATCTGGACGTAGATTTTTTTTTAGACCTTTGAATCAAAAGAGTTCACTACATCCTCCAAAGGACTTTGATGTTATTTTTTCAAAGCTTCCTTTGACAACTTTTTGATCATGTCATGTGCATATCAGAATATGCTTCACACAGACACAGATTTGTTACAGCTTTGCTTTTAAGAGTTCACTACAACAGTAGTTCATAGTACATTATCACATAGGTAGATGGCGTCGACCAATCAGAAGCCTCCATTGCCCACAATAAGTGGTCTGTTATTACGCCATAACACACCACTTATGACGTCATGTCAGAACACAACCGTTCCATTGTGTAGAGGGGGTATCTTTTTGATGAATCTTTTTCTTAACCTTGTTTAAAAAATCTTTATAACCGTTGCATTTTGTAGAGGGGGTATCTATTTGATGAATCTTTTTCTTAACCTTGTTTAAAAAATCTTTATTGTCTAAGAATTCCTAAAAATTTCCTTAGAATACATGAAAAAGGGAAACAAATTTAAAATTCCCAAAAATGTTCCGCGTGTTCCATTTGCTGTTGGCCAAAAAAACCACGTTCTATCTAAGGTTCCGCGCGTTCCATTTCCTGCTGGCCAAAGAACCTGCGTTCTATTCAGGTTACCTGAGGTCATGTTGCAGGGAGATTCTTCAATGATAACATTTTCTGACTGACCTGAAACCGACCCTCCTATCCTTTGTGGTTGAAATAAATAAATCAGGCAACAGTTGTACATATTCTTCATCATCTTCTGTTAAAAAAGGACAAATGTGAATTCTGAAATGCATTCTTAATAGTATAAGGGATCTATGCGTCAAACAGAAATTGTCTACTCTTATATGCGTCAGTTTGGATAAGTTATATGATAATAACGTTAATGACCCGCCTCTTCCTCGGTGTATATGGTGTCATAACGCCTGGCCATGTGCTATAACCACCTCATAAAACCACCATGTTCGCTTCGCTCACTCGGTGGTTTTATTCGGTGGTTATAGCACATGGCCAGGCGTTATGACACCATATACACCTTGGGGCGGGTCATTAACCCTTAATTAAATGTACCTCAAAGTTCGTTTGACATGTTTGATGTTCTTTTGACATCTATTTGATATCACATGTCAGAGCCATGCCATTGGAACTAGGAAATTCTTAGAGTTAATCTTGCATCCCTTTTGATAGAGGATCATGTTGAAAAGCATACAAAGGAAGAGTAGGTTTTGTAGATTCTATGAGTCTGTGACATTAAAGAAAGGAAATGCTGTGAAGGCTTGTTGTTTGTCTGTATTCTTGTTTGTCTCTTCAAGTTCTTTGGATAAAAGTAAAATAAAACCAAGGGAAAAGTCACATTGATCCTTCCTAGAAATGGTTTTAAAAGTTTTTGTGAGCTGTGATGAAATACATGTATTCAATCTTGTGAAAAGGCTGTTGTGAATCCGTTCCCTTTCTGAAAGTATGCAGGTTGGAATGGAAGATCACACTGGGAAAAGACTGATGTTTGAATGAAATGCTTTGTGGCCTGTAACTCAAGGTCCTAGCCAGCTGCCATTATTCCTTCATTTTTGGAATTTTTTATGATGGAAATATTTTAAGACCATTCTGTCAACTTTGACCGACAAAAAACGGGGAGTAAAGCTACATCTATAGAAATGTCCAAATTTGAATAAAATGGTGAATATTTGTACATAATGATGATGACAGGAAAAAATGATTCTTTCTGTCAGTGGGAATTGGGATGACACAATGGGGAAAAAATTCAAGCTGGTTAGAGCTCTAGGATATTTGGAGCTTCTTTTTACACAACCAGGAATCTCACCTGCTGACGTTTCGGTGTCTGTCAGACACCTTCTTCAGAGCTTCTGACTGGAGTACTGCTTCTTGCCGCTATAAGCAGCCGATGTAGGTGGCGCTTTTGTGGCAAGAACTCAATCCCAAACGTGGCTGAGCTTGTATTCCCCCTTGTCTCGGTTCATCACTGGTGATGACTTCCTGATTTGTTTGGGATTGCGTTCTCGCCGCAAAAGCGCCATCTACATCGGCTACTTATATAGCGGTGAGAAGCAGACACTGAATGTCAGCAGGCATGTCAGACACTGAATGTCACTGCAGGTGAGATTCCTGGTTGTGTAAAAAGAAACTCCAAATATCCTATGTTCTATCGACCTGATGAAGTTATTTTCGGTGGTAAGAGCTCTGCTGTAAAGTTACTGTTTCTGTCTTCACTGTCGTTTTTCAATAAATGCAAGTCCAAGGTTACTTTCAAAAAGGTCAATAACCTGAGTGTAATGCTGATAGAACAAAGTCAAACTAGTCTGAAGTGAAACATGAGAAGCCTTTAGGGTGTATATAGCAGTGTATCCCAAGGGAAATAAGGAGATATGTTGTTGTAGGGAGGGGGGCTGGTAGAGTGATGGGTGATGATGATTCTGGGCTGACTATCTCCCGCTAATACTGCACACAACACCTGCTACTCCCGCAAGCAATGTTACTGCAGTTTGACAACTTCCTGCTTTCGCTTTTCGGTTCCTAGGCTGCAACATCTTATTTTCTTGACTGTTAGACAGTTCTTAGCAAAAGAACAGAGAGAAATATTCTGATCAAGATGAAAAGCTAAATCTTCCAATAGTGAGGAATGACAAATGCTATGTACAGTAAATACATTGAATAAAGGATTTTTAAACTAATACGCACGACGCAATTGAGAAGCTACAAGGAGCTTTCAGATGACATCCGCCATCTTTCTTCAGCTTGAGAGGTGTCACTAAATACATGTTCATGTGCATTGTACTGGGGCTGAGAGGACAACTGTAACTTTAATGCAACTATGTGTACCATTAGGTTAACTTTACAGACTTTCCCTTCTGAGTTTTCATCATGTTGATCTTTCAATTCTGCATCATTTTTTTCCTAAAGTTTACAAAACCAACAAATTTCATTGGTGTCGACTTAAATTCATCCCTTACGATTTCCTGACGATCACAGAGGTGAAACTTGTTCATTTACGAGGGCAGAGAAAATGTTAGCAAATGTGTGTCCATCATCATCAAGGACTATCTCACTATCGCCCCTCAGTAATGCACAGCAATCGCCCCAGCCCAACAAATGCAGCAATCACTACAGCCTACTAACAAGAAACAAGATTACCATCATACTCATAGGTACGAATCTACAAAATGTAGTCGTTAGAAGATGAGAAAAATTCATGAAATGACAAAAAGGTCACGACCTGATGTTTTTAGTGGTTTCCAAGGGACCTTCGGAACCGGCAAATAACTGCTCAAAATGTACATAGCGTTGTCCTTTGGCCAGTTAGCCAATCTTCCTCGCTTTTCCGCACACCTTGCTCCAGACAAAGCTGTAGACTAGGTTACGCTGCGACACACTTAATGCACATTTTGAGTGAGCATTTACCAGCCTGCATAATGGCTGAACAAACTGATGTGTATGTGTTTAGGGCTGTTCCACATATTTCTTTGGAGGCTCAGGCAAGGGAGAGATACACTTAGCCTATAGGTTTGAAAAAGTGGTAATGCAACCATAAATTCATTTACATGTATATCAATACTTTCAAGGTGGTTTTATTTTGCGGTAGGAGGGAAAGAAAAGGTTTTGTACATTTGTGGTTAAAACCTGTAGTACAGCTTGTAATGCATTGGAAATGCTTATTCGTGGTGTCCGATTTACAGTGTCAGGAATTGCATGAACACAGAGGAGGCAAAAAAAAACTCTTAATAACAAAACAGCTCCCTTGGGGTGAAGTGAATTTAGTTACATGTAGTGTACTTAGTAGTCTCTATATTGCTATGACCTGTTGCTAATTTACATCCCTGCCCTTTATTGTTCTAACGTTAAATGTTTGATATGCATAATGTGCCTTCATTGTCAAAATGGAACAAAAGCTAAAAAAAAGGAAGAAAAGAGTGACTACAAAATTGATGTAACATTTAATTCAAATATCTATGTACTAATTAAAGGTAGTTTAAGAGGAGAAATAATGAAGGAAAGCATGTTCTTTCAACTTGCGTGTAAAACTCAACTGTAACAAGTTAAATGTTCTCTCATCTGTAAAAGTCAACAGTAACAAGTTGAAAGGCTCAAAGCTAATCAGATTTTCTAAATTCAAAGTATCTTTCCAATCAAAGTTACCAGTATTTACTAAGGGAAGGTATTTCCTTAGTATGAAGGTATTCTGTTTTGTATGACTGTAGGTGCAAACCATGTGCAGTTCCCAACCTGTGTTTCACATCCCTCCGTGACAGGATTCCAACAAGTGTGTGCTGTGCCCTTGCAACATGTACATACAACTAAACATAGCAAGTTGAAAGACTCAAAGCTAATCAGATTTCCTAAATCCTTACTATCTTTCCAATCAAAGTTACCGCCATTTACTAAAAGAAGGTATTTCTTTGTATGACTTCAAGGTATTCTGTTCTGTAGGTGCAAACCATGTGCAGTTCCTAACCTGTGTCTAACATCCTTCCGTGATTCCAACAAGTGTGCGCTCACAACACAGTGTCCTTGAGACATCCCCCCATGTTGGAGTTCCTTAGAAAGTATTTCAAACTTCAGGAAGTGGTTAGACTTGTCCCGTGTTTAACATGTGGGGAGGTTGACAAATACACGTTTAGTCACGTTTCCATGCATGCCCAGCCACTAACCAACCCACAAGCGTCCCCAGCCTGCCAACGTTATTGATCTCATTTCCTAATTACTTGTCTCGTTTGCTAATTATTTCCCGTCTAAAGAAACGGTGGCATGTCAGGCGGCCTTGTGTGTCCACTTGATATTTGAAGTTAAAAATAGTGACTTGTGGTGTTGCAAGGGTATGCATGGGGGAGTACTGCTTTGAAATTCACAAAGATTGGAAAGATAAGAAAGCAATTTTCTCGGTGGATTCAGGTTACCCTGCTCTGAATAATGTAAATATTGAGATGTCTGTAGTGGTTTTATTTTCATGGGTTTTCACTGTGGCCAGTCCATCGCAAAATCATAACGCTGCAAAAATGTTTCCGTTGAATTACTTCAATGCATAATGATTTAAACCTAGAACTTATAGTAGTGTGAAAAACTCCTTTCCCCTCCTATGTCAACATCAAGTTGCTGCGAGAACAAATGAACTTGATTAAGAATTAAGTACAAAGTCTCCTAACGTTACAAGAAATTCATCGTGTACAATATTGGTTAGTTATAATATAATAATTTGGGGTATTCTATGTATTCAAAGTTTGAAAATCACTAAAAATTAAACAACTACTTTTTAAAACTGGCATCAAAAGTATCATCTAACTTGACTTAGCATAGAATTATGATATCACAAGCACGAAAACACCTGAAAGGATTTTTGCAAGACATATTAAGTGGGCGGAAAATTTCTGAAACCCCAGACACTCCGCAAGCCTTTGATGTCGGCCACTCATTTGTTTTGGGGCAAATTCTCAGACCCTGATTTGATTACCATTTTCGTCTGGGTCGGAAGGTCTCCAGAACCATACATGTGTGTAATATCCACCAAGCCGGAATTTTTACTGCATTCCTAGACAAACCGGTAATAGTCTTTTCTTGCGACTTTTTATGCTGGCGAGTTTTCAGGAATTTCTTTCAAAGCCTTCCGATTCTTAAAGCCATTCTAAAATACAACAGAACAAGACATAACACCTCAATCAATGGTCATATAGGAATGCATAACTGTATGTGGAGAAATATTTTTCCTACTTCAAACGAATACAGTCAAACCTTCACTAGTGACCACCTTAACATAAGGACCACCTAGCCAATGTGACCACTTTTTGGTGGTCCCTTAGATAATTTTTCCCATTGACCTAAGAATCCTGTGACCACCTGTCCACATAGAGCAGATTTTATCGGTCCCCTGAGTGGAATTCTAGAGTAGTTTTGACTAAAGCGTTTCCGTCTTCCTGTGCTACCTGAAGTGAAAGAAATTGCTTGAATGCCACGTATCATACAGGATATTTCAAGCCTTTCCTTTGTTGTGTCTTTAATGTAATGAATTTACCGTTCGTTGTGAACCACCTGCATTCGCTGCCGCTGACTCAATCGTGTGAGTAGTGTCGGAATGTTGTTGGTAAACACTGTTAGCATGTTGAGTGTGTACCGACTCAGGTGTACAGCAGTTTATGTTGATTTGCTGATTCACAGGCAATAGAAACAGGTATCCGCTGAAGTTACTGAAATTGGAGACTCGGATAAACTTAAAGTCTTGAACACACTTGTACAGTATGATCAAATCTGTACTAGAGACCACCTCTGCACAAGGACCACATGGCTATTGAGTATTGAGGCCACTTTTGGGTAGCCCTGGGGTGGTAAACTGTACTGCTTGGCTGGCTAACTCCTCTGGCATGTTATCTGTCTACTTGGCCAATTTCTACTCTTTCCAGCCACCTCTGGAGCCTGGTAGAGGCTAACCTTTGAGGCAGTCCCTTATATCATTTTCCCCATTGATGCAAGCATTAAGAATCCAGTGTATAAATAAATAAAATGACCACCTGACACCTGTTATCATTTTCTTCACGTCCATCAAGCGATTATCATAGACAAGTTTAAATTTATATATGGAGAGAAAAGCTTTATATTTAGTGAAAAAGTATGCTTCCTCCTATGCTATATATATAATACATGTACATTAGAAAGTACATGTACATTTCTGTCATAACTTTATCACATTTGCCTTTTAAATTCTGTTTACTTGGGTCTCACTTCAAACAGGTATCCCCAATGACTGTGAACCCACACATAATGCACTTACACAAACACAGCTAATTGTGATCCTAATATCACAAAACACAGACATATTTTGCTCCGGGCAGACATTAAAAGTAAAGACCATACAAAGCAGTAAATAAAGGTTGATTAAATCCATCATGGGATGTCATATAACGCACATCAAAACACAGATATATTAATTTGTGCCAGCTTGTAAAAATTAATGACGCGAAGCACTTAAAATGACAACTATTAATGAAAGAGAGGTAATAACAGCAGTAACATGGGAAATAAAGTCTGCCTTTTATTAAAAGAACTTCCAAATTTTGCTTGTTTGTTTTTTTCTACAGTAAGCACTTATCCATGAAATGACACCTGCTTTTTATGTCTCCTTACTCCATTTCTGACAACTAAAAATCCCTAAAGGGAATATTTAATTGCTGATGGAAACAAAGTACGTGTGTGAACTTTCCTTTATGTAACACATGGAGTTTATACAACACAGCCACATGTACTTCAACTTGTCCACAGTCCAAAAGGACAGACCGTGACTCTGTGTAGACAACTTCTAGATGTAATAAAGGGACATGCACTTTTTTTAAACACAGGCCATGGTATTCCAGACTGCATACATGTAACCTTGTATACCTAGTTGGCAATACACGCAAACACAAAGAGAGAGAGACAGAGAGAGATTGCCTGTGATTACACTGATGAGAGAGAGGGGGGGAGAGAGAGAGAAAGGGAGAGGAGAGAAGAGAGACATGCAGGTAATGTAATACATAAAAGAGATACAAAAGTTACTCAAGGAACTGGATAAGTTTTGTTAACAGTCAGATGTTTCAGATACACTCTTTGAAACGTATGACCGTTTGCAAAACTTATCCAGATGCTTGGGTAACTTTTGTATTGTGTATCTTATCATCTGGATGTCTAACTTCCATTGACACACTTGTAAAATAGGGCTCTATGAAGGGAACTGGATTAACATTTACAGTCCACTGCCTTGAACGTCAAATAATGGAAAAGCCCTAAGAGGATAAAGCGTAGCCTCCTATTTCTGTACCTGGCAGAATGCCCAGTGCACATTGATAGATTGCCTTAGACAAAGCAGCTCGAAGGAACCACTTATCATCCTTCACTGGGCACTTTGTCACAGAGAGATGTGGCTTGTGGCGAGGAGTTTATCCAAGTTTACCCACACCTTCACAGCCTTGCCATTCATAATGGTTCACTTGGTGAGTCTAGGCCGTAAAAAGTTCACTTTTATGAACACATTGGCACTTGGCGTTGACTGTGTCACATACCTCCAAGAATAAAACTGACACTGACCTAATTACACGTTCTGCAACTAAAAAAAGGCGCTGTGAAAAAGCGGCAAAGAGATGATAAGTTACCTTCTCAATTTGCTCAACTTCTCTACTTTTCAAAGCATTCTGGAACAGAATCAGCGTAGTGGAACATCACTTATCTTTCTCCATTAGGCACTTTGTCAGATAGAGATGTGGCTTTTGGCGACGAGTTTATCCAAGTTTACCCACACCTTCACAGCCTTGCCCTTCATATCGTTCTACTTTGTGTGTCTAGGCCGTAAGAAGTTCACTTTCTGGAAGTCATTGACACACGGCATTGACTTCGTCAGATATACGTTCAACAATAAAACTGACAATGACCCAATTAGAAGTTTTGCAAATAAGAAAGTCGCTGTGAAAGAGCGGCAAAGAGATGATAAGTCACCTTCTCAATTTGCTCAACTTCTCTACTTTTCAAAGCATTCTGGAACAGAATCAGCGTAGTGGAACATCACTTATCGTCCTCCACTAGACACTTTGTCACATAGAGATGTGGCTTGGGCGACGACGAGTTTATCCAAGTTTACCCACACCTTCACAGCCTTGCCATTCATATCGGTCCACCTGGTGTGTCTAGGCCGAAGGAAGTTCACCCTCAGGAAGGCATTGACATTGACACTGACACCCAATTAGACGCAGTACACACCGAAAGAGCCAGACACTTCAGCGCGGTGGAACCACTTATAATCCCCTGCTGGGCACTTTTTCAGATAGAGATGTGGCTTGTGCTGGTGATGTGTTTATCCAGATTCACGCCTCCACAGCCTTGCCCTTCATAACGTAATGTCTAGGCCATAGAAAGTTCTCTTTCAATGAGACATTGACATGGCACTGGTCTTTACTTTTACTGTTTTTGACGTGTGTGTTTCTGGGCGTTTTTGTCATACTGGCTTGGCGACATAAAGAAAACGGGACAAAATACATGTAGAAAAGCTAGGCATGGACACCTAAAACACGCCCAAAACCTCAGCTTGGAGAGTATCTGACTTTGAGATATTTCCAACAAAAACATGAAGTTTTTTTCAGATAAAAAAGTTGCTTAGTGAAGGAGATACAAAGAGATGATAAGTTACCATGTCAATTTCCATCTAATTTTCAAAGCGTTTGCACGTTTCACGTTTCATTAGGATGAATAGATAAAATGTCTCTATGTCAAAATTTCTACCAAAGCCTTAAGGCCCCGTAAAAGTACAAAAGTTGAAAAGATAGTACAATAGAAAGACATTCAATAGAAAGTCTGCTCAAAGATACATCTATAAGATGACATGCCACCGAATAGTCCAAATCACGCTACAGGCGGGTCGACCTGCCTGGTCTCCAGTTGCTTCCCGTGAAGTTTGTAGAAACTCTTCTGACCCGTTTCTTGGGTGCACTGTCAACGCCTGTGCCCCAAATGTAGCCGCGGCCATGTGTGAGAGATGTCTCTATTCTCTTTGACTCTCCAAGCATGTTTACAGTAGGCTTGTTTTCGACGTCTTTAATGCGTTTTTTTCGGGCTTTCTTGGTTGGCGTGCTAAATGACAAGCTGACAAAAACTAGTCGAAAGATCGAAAAAAACAAGCCTGGGCCTAACCTCTGCTTGAAGAGTACTATTCTCTACCACCTTGAGGTCTGCCAGGTGGAAACTTTCACTACCAATCTCCGACCCACTTCATGTCTTAATATTACCGCCTCACAAAATTGCCAAATTTGCCGAAAATCCATTTGCAAACCGACCTTTTCAGAAGTGTCTTTGTGTAACGTCTCTCCGAGCTACGGGAAGGCTCTTAGTGGGAATAGGTTCTCCACAATGCGGTAAATTGCGCGGCACATTTTGCCTTGGCTGGGAACGGGCGACAATGGAAGAGATACAACAAAATTAGCCTCCAGGCGAAGTATTGGAAGCCGGCGCGCATTTGCGGGCCTGTGGGCCCGGCACTTATCCCAGCGAAAACCTGTAATTTGGGCACTTCCGTAACTGAGTGGCCAGATTGGCGCCTTTTGTTGCCACAATCAGAAACGTTTGTATCCCTTTGTCCGCCTGACAGCTTGTTATGCGTCATGTCACGACCATTGTCGAACTGTAGCTGCTTTCCGTCGACTGTAGACACCATGGTAACGCCTCACTTCCGCTTGACTACATTAGAGCAATTTTTCGCAGACAGAAAAAAACCTTTTGCTGAGTTTGCATTGCCCGAGTACGTCCTACCTGTGAAGGAAATAACTTTTAAAAAATTTATTGGAAGAAAGTTTTGGGGTCACGAAACTGCTTCGCGAAGAGTTATATAGCGGAAAGAAGTACATTTAATTCTATCAAGTACTCAAATTACGTTCACGTTGCCAAGAAAACAAAACCTTTACAAATATTACATGTAAGAAAGGAGTTAAGTCCCGGAATTGTGCAACTTCCATCAGACTGAAGTTTAGATTAAGGTCCCTTTGCGATGCCGCTTTACTTGCTTTACGTACACGTTACATGAGAGGCCACGAAATTGCACAACTTCTAGCAGACAGAAATATGTTATGTCAGTGGAACGCATTACGTTCTATCCACCAAGGATATTATGATTTTTCCACTTATTGCAGGAAGGCAGTAAGGTCACGAAATTGCGTAACTTCTGGCAGACTGTCTGACATTCAAGTACGCATTACGTCCTCTCCGCCAAAGAAATAACGTTTGACATAGCGTGATGAGAGAGGATTTAGGCCACGCCACGAAATTGCGCATCACGATATTAAGGTAATAAAGGACATTTTTCTCCATTCATTTCAAACCTAGCCTAGAATCCAGTCTTGTCATCTTCAGTCCGCTTCCAACGGTTGCTGCCCTGCCAAGACTGGACTCCAGGCTACCGGAAAGATTCTGAAACACTTTTAGGTCACGAAACTCGGCGCAACTTCCACGTAGACACTATTCTCCAAGCAGAGGGTCCGGCTTGTTTTTTTAATGTATTTTAGGCGTTTTTGTCGGGCCTTCTTTTTTGTCAGGTTTTCTTTTATGTCGCCAAGGCTTGTCAAAATAGACAGTCCGACCAAAACGCCTAAATGCATCAAAAGCAAGCCGGAACACCGAACCTCTGCTTGGAGAGTAGGTAGACACATTAGCCACTCGCCTGCAGAGAAAAGAAATGGACCATCTCAAGTGGCGACACAAACATAGTCTACACAGCAGGCGCCACGACGGGTGTACGTTTTGACTTCGCCAATTGCTAGCGATGGAAAGACCAGATAGGACAAAACCAGGGTTGGTGGGAAAATAGTTCAAATTGTCCAAATGGACGGAATAATATGCCTGAGCCGAGGAGTAGCTCTCGTGGCATATTATTCCGTCTATTTGGCCAGTTTCAACTATATATACATGTATATTGTTATTTTGCGGCATCTTGCACGTCTGTCGCCCCAGTTTTCATCTCTTCGACCCCGGGTAGGCCTTGCAGTGTCCTTCTTCTCCTCTGTACATCTGCTTGGAGACTTGGAGCCTTGAAAAGAAATGTAACGCCACACGACGCACAGAATGTTGAACAAGACGCCACCCCGGCCCAGACGCGGGACGACCTCCTATCTGGCCGCCACCCGTTGAGGACACTCGGGGTCACTTCGGGTCAACGCCAGTCCAGATGGAGCTGGCCTGGTCTCCATGGCAACAGAGGACAGCTGATGTAGGGGGTAATGACCGCAGCTTGGTGCCTTCGATGTAGGTCACAGCCAGCAGAACTGATATCAGAGTACAGTACTATTGGCAACGTGCCATGTGGACAACCACAACGTTCCGTATTCAGCCAGGGTTGAAAATATTACCTGCATACCGTATACTGTTCAGTACAGGTATAATTGGAGTTGTGCAGGTGTTTCTGGTGTCTACTTGCACTGGTCCGATAGTACTAGACTCAGTATTTCTTCCAGATATTGTACGCGCTAAGCCGGGGCCCGGCCGGGCGGCTTGTGGGAACGAAAACTATGATACAGAAGACAACAAAAAAAACCAAACTTTTTTAAAAAGTATTCCTTACCATGCGTTATGTATGTTCTTGATATTCATAGCTAGGATGGCACTCAGACTAGATATACAACGGAATTGAGATGGTTCAGGAACACCTTAAAAACATGATTTTTTTTATGATGGAGAGAAAATGAGTGATGTAGGTAAAGCTTATGTGGTTCATTCTGTACACAAATAGCAAACAAGACTGTCTACGTCTTGGAATGCGTCGCTTCCCAAACCAAAATCTCTCAGCATGATAAGAACCTTTGTGTGCAGAACCATTAAAGCACCGTTATCAGAAGTGCGATCTGCGTCTTCTTTATCTGTCCATCTCCCGTTTGACCTACACCGTAGACCCGTGACGTTAGATATACGTGTGCAGATATGCTTATTGCTTCTAATCTGTCGAAATGTTAACATCATTTCTGGGCACGTAACACGTGTTGTGGCTATCCTTTTGAACCGCTAACGTCTACGATACGGTACTAAAT
The DNA here is from genome assembly GCA_035149815.1 of Branchiostoma lanceolatum. Lineage (NCBI taxonomy): Eukaryota > Metazoa > Chordata > Leptocardii > Amphioxiformes > Branchiostomatidae > Branchiostoma > Branchiostoma lanceolatum. Next base: position 3,360,034 of record CM068871.1, read on the forward strand.
CGTACTGTGATATTAAGGGGGATAAAAGTGCGTTGGTGTTATATCTCGGACACAATGACCTGTCTTTAAAGACCGTCTTTTGAAAGTTCGTCTTTGCGAGCTGCGAAGGCGCTGTAATATTATCAACCGGTTTTGCTGGTGCGATATGTCAAAGTACATTTCTACCTAACGTTACATTCCTCTTTGATTAAAGCAACTTACGTCCATGGAAACGTCAACGGTTTGAATATGTCATCAGGTTTACGTCTGCTTACTAACAGCAGACCGACTAGTTGTTCCTATATACATGTACACATCCCATACACCTGACGTCTGCCTAGTCTTTGTCACAGGAAATACAAACTTGTTTGAAGTTGCCGACTAACATGACTAATGGAGAGCAGTTCTTTACAACTTTGAAGTTGAGTTTATTTCTGGGCGAACGATCAGAGCGGTTTGGTGACGTCCCGGGACCCGCATGTACAAACACAAACACGTGAACACCTGCCCGGGCGTCCCGGGACGGAAGCAGGCCGGGTGTGGAATCTAAATTATATACCACACGCTCCGCTACACACGGCTCGGGGGAAAACTGATTGCATTGTACGGATAATATCCTGGCTACTGTGATGGTCACTTGTTTGCTGAAAGAAAGGGACAGACAAAACGAAGGAGATGGTGACAGAAAGAAAGAAAGAAGAGGTAGAAAGAAAGAAAGAATAAGAGAAAGAAAAAGAAAGAAAGAATAAGAGAAAGAAAGAAAGAAGGTGAGGTAGAAAGAAAGAGAAAGAGAATGAATGAAGGAGAGGTAGAAAGAAATAAAGAAGGAAAAGAAAAAAGGGAAGAAAGGAAAGAGTGAGAAAGAAAGGGAAAGAGAGAGAAAGAAAGAAAGAAGGATACGCGACAGTGCTCACACACCTGTAACAAGTTGGCGAAAACCAGGACATGCAGGAAGTCAATTTGAAAGAGATTGGAGGTGAGATAAAACTTTTAGATGTCCTGTCAAAGCCTTTATTTGTTGTTCTTTCTTTTGTTCAAAATGAAGGAATAAAAAACTCGTCGGTCGTCTTCTCGTGTTCTCTGTGCTCTATTCTTGTCACATGATTTGTAATGTCTTCATTTTTGATGCCAATATATGTTTTGCCAGTATTATCTGTTGCTGTCGTTTCAGGTTCTACAAGGGATACTGTAAAAGGACAAATTTTACCCCGGATTTGATTTCTCGGTAGGGAGAACATCGAGTGTTCGCAGTGGTTTTAAATCCGTGGTCAAAACAAGGGGATAGTCGGGCAGAAGACAGAACAGAAATTTTAGTAGTTTTAAGTTCGCGGCTGGGGGTCACCGCGAAAACCGGGAGCGCAAAACCAGCATTTCCCATTTTACAGTATTTTCAATAGAATGAAGATCGAATGGCCTTTAAGGGCCCGAGACAGAATTGCGCGGGAGAGGTCGGGGCCCCAGCGACGCGTAGCGGGGAGAGGCCGGGCGGGTCGGGTTGTTGGTGGCGCCTGGGGCGGCGGTCGCGCTCCGCTGCGGGCCTATCTGTAAAACAGTTGTCGTGAGAGTCAATCTCCATGTCAGTGTCTTCTCTTGGCGAAAGGGGATCCCGTGATCGGGTCGGTTTCGCCCGAAGGTTTGGTGGATCGCTGGGTCAATACGTCACACGATACAGTACTAATACGACATTGGACTTGTGTGTTGGGTTCTTTAAGTGCAGAGGTTTGACGCTTGGCGCTCCCTCAATATAGACGGGGCCGGACGCCGGCTTTACGTCACCATCCGAAATGACGAATGCAATCAATCCCCTACAACATTTCCGAACCTGGGGCCGATCCTGGGTGTCTGGTATAGACTGCTGCTCCCCGGCTCAGGTTTGCGCCGACGCCGACCTTTCCCGACCTTTGTCGGCTCATCTGCCGCAAAATGACTGACGTCTCGCGCGGACGCCTCCCATTACCGGCACGGTTTACCTCGCCTCAACATCCGTCACCGCATGTTCCAGACAGCCAGAAGACCCTAAATTTGACGCGAGGGTATGAAAAATAGGACATCGGCCAAGAAAACGAAATGCCTAAATTGAGGAAATATATAGCCTCTACCAGGCTCCGCCGGATGGCTGGAAAAATAGTAGAAATTGGCCGTAATAGAGTGAATAGTGTGCCAAGGGAGTTAGCTACGGAGGGAGTACATTCTGCCATCGACGGCAGAATGTACTCCCTCCGTAGCTAACTCCCTTGGCACACTATTCACTCTATTACGGCCAATTTCTACTATTTTTCCAGCCATCCGGCGGAGCCTGGTAGAGGCTAGAAATATAGACGTGGCGCGAGAAATGAAATAGGCAGGGGACCAGGGTATGAAATTAAACGTTTGTATTGCCTTTTTTTGGTTCGAATTCTGCCTGCTTTCAAAGCCTTACAGTGACATGGTCGCTTGTATTTTTGATTTATTTATTTGATGAAATTTATGGTCACTTTTGGGGTTGGAGATTCTTTGTGCAACTCCTAGCTAACTTTTCTCGGATTACATAATCCCCGCTAGTTAGAAGCCGCGAAGAAAAGTAGCACAGCCCACTACACCCTGGCTACTCTTAGCACAAAACGACGTCATCCACAAAATAGAGATCCTTTAGTTTAGCCTCATGATACAGATGTGGTCCACTTCTGGCCGCACCCGCCCGACCCTCGCACCAAACATGACTCTTCCTCAGTGGTATTAACTGCCCTTTCCCGACCCGCGGTCACGGCCGTGCGGTCAGGTGTGACATTAATTTCTACAGTTCGCCGTTCGCACGAGTTACAGGCCCGGATACCGGATACATGCGCTCTGGGAACGAGGTTATTACGTGTGGAAACCTGATCTGTGTTGGAACGTGCTCTGGGGACGAGGCATGGTTAGGGCAGGTGGGCGGGGAAATGGAAAATAGATGTATCTCAATTATTACTAGGCTTTATCTTGATATGATACCAACTGGCGACCCTCGCCTCAAGTTTCACCTTATTTGGGCTAACATGGAGGCGTGACGCCCTCGGAGGCGGTGTCTGGTTACAGCCCGCATAACAACAAAAAAGGAAAATAGGCTGGAAACCACTGTAAAATGTTTTTTTTTCCCTTTTGGAGGGGAATATGGCAATACTGTAAATCGCGAAATGTTCACAGTGGTTTTATTTTCGCGGTGCTGACTGTGACGGTGTGACCTCTCACCTTGAGATTATAACACCGCGAATATGCGTTTTGTAATTCTACTGTATTACAGAATTGTTTCAACCACGAACTTAAAACACCGCAAAAACGTTAACATCTTTCCCTCCTACCGCGAAAGTAAATGCATGAAAGGCCTATTTGTTGTCCAAGAATCAAAGAGAAACATCCTTTGAAACGGCGCTTTGAAGGGATGACGTCGGGTTATGGGCTTATGGGCTGATCCCAAGGGCAATTATAAGGATTGTATTTTTATTCTATTCAATTTCATTTCATTTTATTGCCTAGACAGTAAAATGCCTACGGCAATGCAGCCAACTCTGCGAACGTAGCTTTTACAAAGGCTAACCGGATTGCTAAGGCAATATACTACTACACAACAGAATCATTATAATTATGGTAACCTGCGTTATTCGGACAATTTCTATCTTGTACGCGTTTCAGATTTTGTTCGAAATACATGTACTAGACTAAGTATCTTGGGAAATCTCTCTCAGTAGCGCTGCAATAAAAACACAGCTCAGAAACGTGACGCCGTTACGATGGATTGTGTATGATATTAAGTTCACCGGCCGGTTGTAAACCCCTGACCCCATCAAACGTATATTGATATTATTGTACTCCTCATGCGTTTGGATAAACCGACCATACTCCATAGCAAACCCATAACAATCCTACATTTTACCATTACCAAGAAGCGAGAAGAAGCCGAAACCTATATACTATATGGTAGACTACAATACCCATACGAACATTTGAATGTTTGTAAACATGTCTTTGTGCCTGTACGTAGCTCAGTTGGGCACAGATTTAAGGTCTCATCACCTCCACGTGAATATGTGATGTCAGCCTGCTTTTGCACTTCTTTTGATATATTGATATTATTGTAATCATCATGCGTCTTGATAAACCGGCCATAGCTAAACCTACATTTACTACTCTCCAAGCAGAGGTTGAATGGGCAGATCGTCACCGTTTTATCATATGCCGTCATTTTTTGTCGCTAGCCCATTCTAACTGGGCTAGCGACAAAAAATGACGGCATATGATAAAACGGTGACGATCTGCCCATTCAACCTCTGCTTGGAGAGTAACATTTACACCATTACCAAGAAGCGAGAAGAAGCCGAAACCTGTATGGTAGACTACGATACTCATAGGAACATGTGTATGGTTGTAAACGTGTCTTTGTTGTGATTTGTACGTAGCTCAGTTGGGCACAGATGGACATCCGTGTAGATGTAGATTTATGATTTCGGCCTGCTTTTGCACTTCTTTTATGTGTGCGGTTTGGACATCTTTCAAGTCTTTCTTCTCTAACTGCCCTAATGAACGCTTTGAAGACGGCAAAACGCGCAAAGAGGCGTACAAAGTGATCTGTAAGCTCCGACTTGTTTTGGGTGTGTTCTTACAGCGTTTCGCAGCAGGCCCCTCTTTTGGTTTTGCGTCAGAACTCACTCAGAAGTCAAAACGCCTAGAAAGGCGTTCGCAACGCTGCAAAACATCCGCATACCTCTAGCTCTGGAAGAGAACAAAAACAAGCCATCGCACATCTACTTCGAGATCAGATTATTTACCCGACTCTCCATTCACACGCCTTCACACCTACTCGCCAAGTGGCCCAGACTGCAGGATTATCCGTTAATAGACTCAGCCATCATTAATTTCCGATCTAGGTCATTAAGCCCCAATTTATCGCCTCGATTAGCGGCTGACACCGGGCGGGTGTTTATTTTAGGGCCTCGCGACCAGATGGCGACATTTTCACACCGGTTTGTCTGTCCCGCCCAGCGCGCAGCAGGACATTAAAACAACACAACACATGCGTCACGTTCGCCGCCTTTTCCTGATTCTCACGTATGTGCGACCTCAGGCTTCAAAAGTCGTATAGAACTCAGTTCTATATCAACTGATCATGTATCAGATCAAGGAGATCAGATACATGATGATCATTGTTATGTAACGTTACGCAAGGAGGTTTTATCTAGATAAATTCTCCTAGGTAACGTTAGATAAAACCTCCTTGGTAGGAGGTATCTACAAAGCGATGGTTTGGAATCCTTTTATGCGTATCACTATCAGTAACAATGTTAAAGTAAGAGAAAGATATTACCATCTAAAACGCGTAGCTAGACAAAACAACACATGCTTCGGACATTTGCCGATTTTCATGCTTCCCACGTATATTTCCTAATAAGCTAAATGTTTTGTTTTCACACCAAAGTAGAAAAAAATGTTATTGGATGATAAAAGTTATCTGGACTTCCAAAAGATGAGTCGTTGTTAGTCGTTGTTACAATCTGAAATGTGTTCCCAGACAAAACAACATATGCTTGTCATTCGTCCCTTTTCCTTTTTCCCACGACCACGTATGTGCGACTTGTGCTGAGGAAGTTTCTTGATGATTTGTTTTTCCACACAGGGCCGTAAAAAGTGTACTCGTAAAGCGGTGTGTTTCAGCTGGTCTCAAGTAGAGTTGCTTTGGCTACTGGTTTTACTAGTTCCTTTTCACTTCCTATTATATTTTTTGTCGCATCTTTCGCTGCTTCTTTTTTTAAAATCTACAAGCTGATACGTCCAGTGTAAAGAAAAAAGCCTCTACCAGGATCCACAGTCTGGAAAAAAGTAGGTCGCAAACTTTACTCCATGGCCAGCCATTCCTCTGCCAGTATGCTATCTGTCTGTTTGGCTACTCGTGGAGCCTGATAGAGGCTAGTAAGAAAATAGCATCACGTATTAAAGTGGCGTAAAAGCACCAAAGAACACACCGACGCACCAAATCACGGTAATACCTCTGCTTAGAGCCTTCTTGCTTCTTCACTACTCGCTCGCGTAAAAGTAGCCTGGGGTCCAGCCTTGCTAGCTTTGGCCTGCCCGCTCCCAACGTCCGCTAACCGCCCGAGCGCACCAAAGCTAACAAGGCTGGACTCCAGGCTAGCGTGAGAGGCAAACAACATTGAAACCTACGCCAAGGACAAGATACGGACTGCGATAGCTCCGGGGGTGTGCTTGTTATTCATGCCGATCCGCGGGAGGTGCGAGCCCGTCTCCCCTATCGGTGTGTGCAGTTGTCCGTTCACTCTGCAGGGATACAAAAACACGGGAGTCGCCTTGAGCTACAGCACAAGCTGTGGCTGGGTGTCACAGATTGCTAGCCTCTACCAGGCTCCGCGGGATCGCTGGGAAAATAGTAGAAATCGGCAAGAGTGAATTGAGCTCAAAATTGAGCTTCACTGTATAGCGGACTACCCCTGCCATAATATAATTCACTTTTTGGCCGATTTCTACTATTTTCCGAGCGATCGCGCGGAGCCTGGTAGAGGCTAACAGATTGCTGCCAGTTTTCTTAGGCGAACGCGAAGTAACCTTGTCACTAGTGAAGCCTGAGACATGCCTAATATATGCATTCAAACTTGTCATAGAGAGAGTCAAACTTTCAATAGAGGTCTGAGAAACACGCGCCTATATGCAAACTTGCAAATGAACTTTCAACTTGAGAATGATTATACTGTATGTCTAATCAAAACCTTGTTGGTAAGCGTTTTATACGGTGTTTTATTCCCGTGTAGGTGCACGATAAAAAGGTCATTCGTTTAATCGTCCTTTTTATTAAGTTGTTTTGGCTACTATTGATTATTATCATCACCGGAACAGCATGCATATGAGAGTACTTTCGGTGGGGTCGACATTTTGCTATGCCTGAACGTATAACAGGTTTTGAGGGCGAAATTATTCCCTTCCAATTTTTATGGTTACTTTCCCTCTTCCTTGTGACGGTAATTTCGGCAAGCTTTAATACAATAGATAAGGACACAGACGGTGGAAAATTTGATGTACAAATTAATTGACAACCAACAATGCCCGTGGGAGGTGGGCTCGTGTGTTCACAAGTATGAGCGATTCTCACACCCGGGTCTGAACTCATCTACAAGCAGATGTAAAAAGGAAATATCGTAACCTTTCTCAAGCTCTCCGTTGTAGCAGCGGTGACGAGCCATGGAACCGCGAGCTTGAGAAACGTTAATATTTTAAGTTAATTGCCTATTAACATCTGCTTGGAAATTTGGCCTTAAAATCTGCTGCGTTAAATGGTTGAATAAAATCGATAAAACGCGAGAAAAATGCATCGCTGAATAACTTCATTCCAGCCCACATTTCTTTGCAGCACTGTTTATTTCGGTTGATGACACATATGGCACATAGACATCTGCTATTCACTGATGAGGTAGCCTGGGTACCATCCTCCGTAGTTACCGCTGTCTCCTCCTCTCTTTATAGTAGTAGAAGTAGAAGCCAGTGGTAAGGAGGATGATACCCAGGCTACATGCGAAAGTGAATCACTAACCAGCACTCGGATAGAAGAATCGACCAATTGTTTCATTTAGCGGATTTTCCCAGGTAGATCCGTGCCTATCGTGTTTTCACGTTTCTCCTGGCGCTCTGGCGACACCCACGGGCTTTCCTAATGCGTCAGTGGGGACCAAACTCCAACCGGAAGTTATCTGATCACCATCCATTCTAAAACGTCACCAGGTTTCCCCATGCGAGTCTGGAAACACCATTTCCACCTAAGAGCGTGATTTTTCTCACCAGTACCTGTCCAGGAGGAGTGATGATCGCCCACTTTCACACCAGCGCGGGAAACCAGCCCGCTACAATGTCGCGAAATTGTCTCACCTCCCCGAGCGGGCGTGTATCAGCTCTACACTAAGTGGAAAGGGTTGACCTGGCGTAGTCTCTACCAGACTAACAGCGTCGGCTATAGAGAGAACATTTGCCGGGGGACTTTGGCCATGGAGGATAACATTTCCATCCGCATATTTGACCCTCTCTCCGTAGCCTACTCCCTTCATACAATTGACTCTATTTGGCCAATTTCTACTATTTTCCCAGCGACCCGCAGAGACTGGTGGAGGCTAGACCTGGCGGTCGATCGCACTCAGCCGCCATCCTCAGGGTGTTGCTATTCAGGGTCTCAGACGTGTTTCGGGCTTTTAGTTTTACTGCGGAATGAAATCATTCATGGGCACCTGTAGATTCTACTAAAGGAATATTCGTAAAAAAACACTTATTTTTCTTTCTTTCTTTCTCCATTTTTCTCTTTGGATTTCTATCTTTCTCTTGCTAGATGTATACCCATCTATCTTTTATGATTCATCATATGCATTTTTATCTATCTATCTATCTATCTATCTATCTATCTATCTATCTATCTATCTATCTATCTATCTATCTATCTATCTATCTATACATCCGTCTATCTATCTATCCATCTGTCTATCTATCTATCTATCTATCCATTTACCAGTCTATTCTTTCTTATCTATCTATTATCTATCCATGATTTATAGGGTGTTGCCATTCAGGGTCTCAGACGTGTTTCAGGCTTTTACTTTTACTGCGTGCGGTATGAAATCATTCATGGGCACCTGCACCAAATGGATATTCGCAAAAGCACTGCCTTTTTTCCGTACGTTAAACTTTCTTTCTTCCTTTACTTCCTTATCTATTATTTCTTATCGTTCTATTCATCCATCCATCCATTCATCAATCTATCTACGATTTATCTTTTTCGTCCTTTCTGTGCATCTATCCATCCGTCTATCCATCCATCCATCCATCCACCTATTTATCTATTCATCAATCTGTTTACCTCTATGTCTATTCTTTCTGTCCTTCCTTCCTTCTTTCTTACTTTGCCTATTTACTTATTTCTGCCTGTATTTCTTCCTGCGACTAGGAAGACGTCGCGACAAGTGTAAGCTGGTGGAAATGCATGTAAATATGATAAAGGGGACGGTCTAGCTTGTCTACTGCCTTGTAGACTCTACCCAACCCCGACCAGGCGCCCGCTTCAAGTGTGTGATCAGATAAAATGCCCACAGGCGAGTGTAGCGGAGCTGCAAATTTACCGCGGGTGATTTCTCGGTGTGCCGCTATCTGCTGGGATCGGAGTCCGTGTCCGTCCTGACCGGGATTCCGTGTGGTCGCCTAGCAACGGGGCCAAGTGGTGGGAATTTAGCGCGGGAGATTTTAGTCTTTGTAGTCTCCACGGATCTACAAGCAGATGTAGCAGTGACAGGCTTCTTTTGAACGCATTTGGGTCATTTGGCGGCGTTTTGTTAGCCTAGGTGCCATCCTATTTCTACCGGGGGCTCCTACACTCGCTATCCTAACAAGCCCGACTAGTACATCTGCAAGTCTATCTGAGTATCTGTATGAACCGATTTGTTTAGGAGCGTATTTGTAGAGGATCGGATCAGATACAAACTTGATGTAAGTTGTTGCTTGCTGCCTCTGCGATCTCGTGGGTATTAGTTGATAAAAAAGATGATGATTTATAATAGTTTGTTGTTGTTGTTGTTGTGGCTCCAGTATTTTGGACGTCTTTTTGTGGCTCACCAAATAAGCTAGGATTAGCAACTGTTTGAAGATTCAGATGAGACACAATTAGATTTTGCACGCTGTCTAACGGGACTTAGCTTGATCTGTCATTGGATAGACTTGTTCATTCGAGCAGATGAAAGGCGCGGCGTCAAATCGAAAGAAAACTAGAAACTTGACATGTATAAAACGTGTATGAAAAGATGTTTTCATGAACGCCCCTACCGATGTGTAATCATTGAGATTTTTGGCGTAAATAATCATATCTATTGACGATTTAGATTTTTCTGTGTTTTTCCCAAATACAAAGTGACTGTGATGAGTCTAACCGCATGGTTTTGAATCATTTTTAATATGCGTCTTGGTAAGTAATGTAAACAGAAAGAAGGTACCACCTAAAACGCGTAGCTAGACAAAACAACAAGTTGTTGCTTGCTGTCTCTGCTATCTCGTGGGGATTAGTTGATCCAAACGAAGATAATCGATTTATAAGATCGTTTCTTTTTTGTGGTGATCAGATGAGGTAATAATACTAATATCCAAGCAGGCGTTGGCTCCGGTATTTTGGACGAGAATGAAAATATGTTTTCATGAACGCCCCTACCGATGTATAATTATTGAGATTTTTGACGTAAATAATCATATCTATTGACGACTAAGATGTTTCTGTGTTTTTCCCAAAATATAAAGTGACTGGCGTAATCCGACGACCCACGGAGTCTGTGATGAGTCTAACCGCATAGACTCTCTGGAGCCGAGCGTTCTGCTCGACTGAACATCGCGGGACGAGTCTTTTGTTTCCCTCACTTTCTCCAACTGTCTCTGACTACCGGTTTTGATCAACTTTGTGCCGATAGAATGATCTCATTGACCGAGTTAGATGCCTCTGCATGCGATCATTTCATCGAGCCTTTCTTTGATTATTGTAGGAGACAATGAACGTGGGGTCTTTAAAATGGGTTACGACTAGACTGTCATATTTTCACCCCTGGTTAATGATGAGGATCGCTCAGAGCACAGCATGACATCGCACCACAACACTGCTCGGATGTATTTACTGTAAATTCTGTTTTACTTTCGCGGTGGCTTTATTTCGCGGTAGGAGGAACGCTGAGGGTTTTCTAGCTTCTACCAGGCTCCACAGGTCGCCGGAGAAATAGTAGAAATTCGCCAAATAGACAGATAACATACGAGAGGAGTTAGCTGGCCAGGGAGTACACTTTTCGACATAGGGTCCTGTGGAGCCTGGTAGAGACTATGGGGTTTTGTGGTATTTTGAATTCGCGGTTAGGCACAAGAACCTTCAGAACGGGGCAACCAGGCACTGAAGAACGTCCTTTTTACATTACTGCCTAACATCTGCTTGGGAGTATCCATGAATGAATTTGTCACCAATGTCTAGCTGCGTAACATATCAGTAGACAGAGGTGCATTTGGCGCTCACACCGTGTGTCGAATCGTGATTGTCCCTGTAATGATGACATCATGAAGTGCCCGGGCATTATAAATCTTTGTTGACACAACAAAAGTACAGATACTTTCGTAAGGTCTTCTCCATCAACACTAGCAAGGAAACGAGTGGAAACAAATGAATAAACCTAGGTAAAGGTATATGAATAAATCAACATGTTGTGATTAATGGTTCTAAGGTCTAAACATTCTTTGATACATTTACCTGTTGGCTGTACACAATAAGAATGATCTCCTCCTAGAATGATTGAATTTATTTATAGAATAGAATGTATTAAATTCTTTTGAACAAGCAGAAAGAAAGCTGAACAGCTTAGATTTTGAGTGTACATGTATGTAACTCATATTGTGAACAATTCACGATAAAGCGACGTTCATCTTCATAGGGGTACATTTGGTAGTGTATTATATTTGGCGCCGCAGCGTGTGTTAGATCGTGATGGTTTCTCCTTGCTATATCATGAAGTGGCTGGGCATTACTAGCCTGGAGTCCAGCCTTATCAGCTTTCCGTTCGCTACCCAAGCTCCGCTCCTCGCCAACGATAAATATTGGCAAGGAGTGGAGCTTGGGTAGCGAACAGTCACTGGGTAGCGAATGACAATGACTGAAGTAGAGGAATGGTAAACAATGACCAAAATTAGAGAAACACGATAATATGGCAATGAGCCCTTTATTGGCGTATGGAGGAGCGGAGCTTGGGTAGCGAACGGAAAGCAAATAAAGCTGGACTCCAGGCTAGGGCATTACACGGAGTACATGATACATGCGGGCCTTCCAATATCGCGCCCTCCACGTCCGCGCCATCCTGACCCGGCGTCGGTCCGCCCGCCTGTTATTACATCGGGCCGCGATCAGGATAATGTGCACGTATGAGCGCGCCGAGCGGCCAGACAGGAGCGTTCGCAGCATAAGCAACGCATCAGTCATACTCAGAGCACCCAGACAGGCTTTTTTCTGCACGAAGGACGACACAATACAACGGAGACCGATCGTTTGGTGGTAGACCGTCGCCGAGACGAGCGAGTCTCTTTTTTCTTCCTTTCATTTGTACGCTCCCGGTGCGCGCGCGCTTTGTGTCGGGATCGGCGATAAATATTTATAGACAGATCCAGCCGAAGTGTATGAAAAATGCCGCTTTTACCGCTTGTTGTGTTCCGGAGGCTTCTCGGGAGTTAGCCTAATATCGAGTGAAGTGGGGTGCACGGAGCGAAGGTCGGGCCGACACTCCCCGGGTTCCGTCCGCGCCATAAATTTCCACCAGCGCACTTCGGGAGCGGAGCAGGCGGGGCATATCGTGATCGTCTGGAAAAACGCTTTTCAATCTTCCAGTAGGCTGCGTGCGTTAGACGGAGAGTGTGCCGTGGCTCTAGAAATAAGTCTTTTCTTAGAGATCTGAGAAGCAGACAGAATTTGATTTTCGGACAAATCTTCAATGATACAGACATCGTTGTCGGTGCTCCTGCCCTAGAACATAGGCCGTGCCGCATGTTCTCATATTCTTGAGTGTTGATAATCTCAAAAGAATACAAAACATACAAGGATCCATTTTCGGACAAATTTTCTCGTCAACAGTAGCTCAGTCAATCCTTAGACAAAAGAGAAGGCATTATCTCTCTCTCTCGTCCGATCTCTGAACTGTAGAAGCATAAAAAGCTTAATTTTCGGACACAGTTCATAGCTAATATGTCTTTGGAGGTGCCTTAGGCGGAAAGTCAGTGCATGTCTCAAGCTCTCTAGTCTTTGTTTTTCATATCGTAAGAACACGGGGTTCCATATTCCTACAAATTTTCCAGTTAGCATCCCGTCGCTCCCTAGCCCAAAGCCAGGACCCTGTCGCTCGCCCGTCTTTCTGGATCACCGACGACTACAGAGGTTGAATTTCAGACAGATTTCTCAGCCAACTATCTGTCGATCTCCCTGCCAAAAGCCAAGACCCCACCGCTCTGCTCTCTCTGTTGTGTTCTATTTTCAGGACTTTGGAGTTCAAAGCTCGGTTTACTCAGACCACGCGCCGCTGGAGTGTAAACTTTGCCGAGGGTCTGAACGACCGCCTGAGCAAAGAGAGACCAGAGAGTCAGCCGACCGTGCGACGCGCGGCTAGTAGAAGCGTCTTTAACCGCCTCACTGGGGCCTAAACTTTCCCATATCTGGCCGGGAGATTGTTAATTACCTGCGTTTTTACCGCTGCTGTGGCGATAATGAAGTGTAATTACTTTCGGAGTTAAGATAAGGGAGTGAAGTCGGGCCAGACACGTCCGAGCGGAACGCATCCCGATGGCGGGCTCCAACCCGACACGACCCCGAGACTCCAGTTTCAGAGCCCAGCGGGTGAACCCGTGGCCCCTCGGCGCGATCTGAAGCCCGGTCCCGCCCGTCGCAGCACATCGCGACGCTCGGCGGCTTGCCCGCCTCCAAATGTCGCGCAAATTGCGGAGCTGTGCTCGTTACTTGTGTTCCGCCGATCAAAGCCCGGCGAACACTACACGATCGATTTTTATTTTACCCAGCTCGGAACAGTCTACTCTCGCCACTGCTTGTGATGTTAACAGCGCCCTCTAGGGACCACGCACCCTTGAGCAGGTTGTTGCAGCAAATGAGCGAAAACCGCACCTTATTTGATACACACATACCCCCATCTGGAAAATGCATCGCCCCAGTGCAATGATAATCACCATCTTCAACACTACAAATTGTGTACAATATCATCACCTGAAAATAAAGATCGTGCCCGTATCAGATGTTAGGAATCAATTAGCATCTTACAAGGGCACGCCCCGACACTTGATTATGACATGGATGGGTCTTCTAAAAGCATTAAGGGCTGAGTTGATATCTGAAGTCATGACAAGATCCTCTCACCCCACCCTTGTACTTGCGCATTGGTCTAGTCTGTAATTCTGCGGGAAGGTTTGCATACGGTTGTCTCGAGTCGCGGGGAAGCCCGGCCCAGAGTGGTGACGGATAGCTACCAACGTGTGAAAGATAGATTTAATTAAGGCAGCTCTCCACGCCGCGGGGGCCGCGGGACACCCCAAGCTCCGCCCCCCGCTCCACCGCCTGCCGCGCTCAGTTCTCGTGACCACTTCATAGCGGTCGGACGCGTCTCTACTCTGCTCCGCGCTAGCTCGCGCTTGCCTGGGGACTGTTACTGTTAGTGTGTGTTTTTCTTACATACACCAGGCTCGACCTCAAGACGTTGTTGGACTACCGCCGAGGATTTCGTCGAGGACTTCTTTCTTGGAGGGGACGTAACGTTGTCATCTGTTTTCGGACGTCTTTCTTGGGGATTTCTTCGTGTGCGAGTGAAGATTCATTCAAGACGTGCGGGTTTTCTTGAAGGAGGTTACCACGCGTTTGGATTTCTTCCTCTAATAATATCTCCTTCAGTCGGTTTGTTACCAAAGGTGGAAAGCCGGCCGCTTCTGAAAGTTCGCCTGCGGAAAGAACCACGACATTAAAAACCGCGCCGCTTCGCTTTTTTTCGAGCTCTTTCTACTAACCGGGAGCCCGTGAGTCAGATGTGAGGATATGTGTGTTCACCTCTCGCCAGCGGCCAGGCAATCCCACATACCGGTGGGACAGGAGTACACGGCGAGATAAATTGTCTCCCCATTCAGCGCTGTCGTTATCAGTCGTCAGCACGGTGAGCACGCTATCAGTGTGGAACCGATTGGAACGGGTTGTCGGTGCGTCCGGGCTTGCCTAGCTTTGCTTTCCTGGCGACGCACGCTTTATAAAACGCTCGTCACGGCAAGGTATGTTGTAGTATGTAACGCTTTTGATGCGGGGAAACAGGTCCATTCAGAGCTAGCTAGCATTACCGGGTAGGAAGCATTCACGTTACGGAAAGCTTAGCTTGGTGAAGATTTACTCCTCAGACGTGAGCTATTGTAGCGGGAGGCTCGACTGTTTATAGAGGGACGGGTCGAGCTGGCCACTTTGTTTTGAGAAAAAACGGAGTGAAATCTGGGTCCGCAAAAACGTGTTATTCTGACCGAGTGAAAGTGTTGTTTTTATCTTACGAGACCACAATGGCCCGGGCGCGGACGTCGAGTCTGTGGTTTCTCGTGCTGTGCGTTCTCACGGTCGGCGTGTGCGGGACCGAAGTGAGATACTCGGTCCTCGAAGAGGAGCCGCCGAACACTTACATCGGGAACCTGGCGCGGGACTTGGGGGTGGTGGGCGCCGCCACCCCGCGGACTTTCGCCATCCTGTCGAACTCGTCGCAGTCTCGGGTGACGGTGGACGAGGTGACCGGGGTGCTGTCGACGGACGGGCGGATCGACCGGGACGTGCTGTGCCCGCGGGCGCAGGTGTGCGAGGTCGGGCTGGAGGTGGCCATGCTGCCCAAACAATTCTTCCAGCTGATCCAGGTGCGGATAACGGTGGAGGACCAGAACGACAACACGCCGCGCTTCCGCAGCAACGTGGTCACACTAGATCTCTCGGAGGCGACCGCCGTCAACACCCGCGTGCCGCTCGACAGCGCTACGGACCTGGACTCGGAAAGGTTCTCCGTCCAGACCTACACCTTACAGGCTTCAGCCAACCACGCACCCTTCGATATAAACATCTTTGACGGCGTGGACGGTTCTAAGAACGTGGAACTGGTGGTTGCACAGGCCTTGGATCGGGAGGCGCGCGCCTTCTACAGGCTCGTCCTCACCGCTTTCGACGGCGGCAACCCGCGGCGCTACGACAGCCAGGTCCTGAACGTCAACATCCTCGACACCAACGACAACAGCCCGGTCTTTGAAGAGGAAAGCTACTCTGTAGACATTATGGAAAACACGCCTGTCGGGACGCTTGTGCTGGATCTGAACGCCACCGATCCTGACGAAGGTACGAACGGAGAAGTTGTGTATTCTTTCAGCAACTCCATGTCGGACTCTCTCCTCGCTCTGTTCTCTCTGGACCCGATAACGGGCAGGGTGACGATAAACTCTCCGCTAGACCGGGAGTCGGCGGCGGGTAAAGTTTACCAGCTGACGGTGCAGGCCCGCGACAGGGGCGTCAACTCCGCGCCAACCTTCGCAACGGTCCTTGTCAACGTCGGCGACAGGAACGACAACGCGCCTCTGGTGACCCTGAACTTTGTCACCTCGTCCGAGGGCCCGGTGTATCTCTCCGAAGACGCGCCGGTTGAGACGTTTCTGGCGTATCTCACTGTTTCAGACCGAGACGGTGGGCGGAACGGACGGGTGAACGTGACGCTAGACGGCGCGAATAAACACTTCAAACTCCAGTCTGTGCCGCAGGGCGACGGACAGTTCCTGATTGTCACGTCGTCCAAAGTAGACAGAGAGACGCTACCGACGTATAACGTCACCGTTATAGCGAAGGACGACGGGCGCCCGCCGCGGGTGTCCTACAAATCCTTCGATATCATCCTCATGGACGTGAACGACAACTCGCCCGACTTCGGGACGGACCGGCTGGAGTTTCAGCTGGCGGAGGAAGGCGAGGCCGGCACGTACGTCGGGACGGCCACCGCCACCGACCCGGACCAGGGAGCGAACGGCGAGGTCGTCTACTCCGCCAGCGACGGAGACCAGACCGTCTACGTCGACCCTGAAAACGGCAACATCATCGTGAACGAAGTGATCGACCGGGAACTCCGGGAGTTCATCCAGTTCACTATGGTGGCCCGGGACGGAGGGGTCCCCTCCCGTATGGGGTCCGTCCTCGTGACGATCAGGATTACCGACAAGAACGACAACGCGCCCGCCTTCTCCGAGTCCACCTACCCGTTCTACATCACCGAGTCTGTGGCGGTGGGGACTTCCGTAGGGACTGTTGTGTCCACCGATATGGACATTGGGAGGAACGCCAAGCGTCGGTACAGGATCATACAGGGAAACGAGGAGGGAAGGTTCTCCATAAATCCCGAGAACGGAGTGCTGTACACAGCGGACCAGCTGGATTATGAGCAGGTGAGACAGTACGAGTTGATTGTTGAAGTTCGTGATAGCGGGGTGCCCCAGATGACTGACACCTGTCTAGTTAGGGTCTTTGTCCAGGACGAAAATGACAACAAACCCGAAATCACCTTCCCCAACAACAGGAAGAATGTTGTGTATGTGCCCCTTACCGCCCCAGTCGGTTACCTAGCAACAAGCATCCAGGCGGTGGATTGGGACGAGGGACCGAATGGGGAACTGTCGTATTCCATCACTAACGGCAACCGTTTGGGCATTTTTGTCATCTCCGAGCTCGGAGATATCAGGACAGTGAAGCTCATCAGACCCGACTGGGCGGGGCTGTACACCTTGACCATCATGGTGACAGATCACGGTGCCACGCCCACCTCGGCCACCACCCTCCTCAACATCTTTCTGAGTGATGCTGTTTATAACGGTTCTACCATGATCGGTGGGGACCTCCTCCCCGCAAACGTGACCGACTGGAACAGGTTCAACATCGCCAACACCCGTCCCCAAGACGACGGCTTCAGCATCCCGATCATCATCGTGATCGCGCTGAGCTGCGCTCTCGTCCTCCTGGTTTCCATCGTGGTCGTGGTCATCCTGAAATGCCGGCGCAGAAACAAGGACGAACGGCAGACATACAACAACGCCGAGAAACAGCCCGTCCCGCAGCAGAGGAACTCTATTAACAGAGGCAGCGGGAGGAAAAGAAACACGAGCCACCGCGAGATCGTGGTGACGGTAAACGAGGCCGCGCACAAAATGGACTACAACGACATCATCAAGGAAGAGCCTGATGGACAGGAGAGTTCAAGTCCAGGTTCGCTCACGGAGACCTCCCCTCCCGACTCGGAGTCTAAACTTCTTAAGAAGGACCCTCCAAAGGTTAAGAACCTCACCAAGAAGGAACAGCCGGTAGGAGCGGAGAGCGAGACGGACGAGTCAGGATCCGGACCGGATCGGAAGGAAGGGCATGAGGCGTCGTCCGAAGATGAGGTAAGAGAAACTTTCCTAAGATGCAGAATTGCGCATTATAACTTAAGGTGTAGCAGTTTGCAAGTATGACAGATTCCTAAGAAGGAAAATTATTGATAGGTAAGACTTATATAAGATTGTCATTCTTACGAGGCGTCATCCGAAGATGAGGTAAGAGTTATGATTGTTTTTCCTTCAAGAAACTTTCCTAAGATGCAGAATTGTGCATTATAAGATGTAGCAGTTTGCAGGTATGACAGATACCTAAGAAGGAAAAATTATTGCTTGGTGAGAATTAAGATTGTCATTCCCTCAAGAAACTTTCCTTCGATACAAAGTTGTGCATTCTGAGATGTAGCAGTTTGCAGGTATGACAGATACCTAAGAAGGAAAAATTATTGATAGGTAAGACTTATATAAGATTGTCATTCTTTCAAGAAAGTTTCCTTAAGTACAGAGTTGTGCATTCTAAGATGTAGCAGGTTGTCTGACAGGTTCCTTGGTAGGAATTATCTTCCTTTCTTGTGGCCTGTTGTCAGTCTTGTTTGAGCTTAGGACTTCAGAGACATGAGAGAAGGAAGATCTTGTGCTGTGAGAAATATCCTTCCTTCTTCTAGCCAAGTGTCAGCTTCAAGTTGTGTGTGGCAAACAGAGGGGGTAGGGTCCTTTGCGATGACAAAGTCAGCCTTGTGTACTCAGTATAAAAGTGATTCAGTATCTTTCCATAGAGAACTGCACAGTTTAAAAGTTAAAAGTTTAGGTGTAACAGGCTGTTTGACAGATTGACAGGGAAGGGAATCTTATCTCTTGAGAATGAAAGGAAAGTCTTTTTCTTCCAGGCTTTTGTCAGATTTTAGCTTACATGTATGTAAGTTGAGAGGAAGACTAATTTCTTGGGAGAAATGTTTCCTTCCTGTAGGTTATGTCATAGGTTTGTGAGGGGCATTACGGTATAGGAAAATTGGCCCTTCTCCACTTAAAAGTCAACTCCACTCCTGCATTGAGCAGGATGAAATTCAAAGGAGCACTCCGCATAAAAATCCACTTTTGATGCACTGACAGATGCTGACAGTTTACAGCTTGGAACTTTCCCCCCTTTTGTCCGGCCCGTCCGGTCTGACGTCCGCATGAAGTTTATCTAATGGTGCGTGCCAGTTTCCCTAACCCCGGCCCTCGGCCGCGCAGGGTTATTGACTGCTTTCGGAACTACGTTTGACAGTTGTCTCACGACTGAAGGTGTAACGTCATGCCTTATGAGCGGCGTAAATGTGCGTCGAGTGATTCCCGCGCTTGTGAAGAGATGCGGGACGACTGCCGTGCTGACAGGCTTTATTGCGGGTTTTATATCATGGGAAGTTCGGCGGCACATCAGGTGTCGCATGCGGTGTGCCGGGAACATTTCCGAGAGGATTCTCATTGCGATGCTGCTGATGCTGACAGCTATTTTGTCACCCTGCGTGAGTCAATGTAATTACACAAGCTCATCAATATCATGTCTATGCTATGCCGACAGGTAGATACATCTTAACGGCTAAACAACTAATTCTTTTCATACCCCCAGGCTATGTTCTTTCTCGTATGCAATACAGTATATGGTTTTTGTTTGAATTTCTTTCATCTACTGGCAATTGTTGTGAGAACATTTAACTACCACTAGTCTTTTTGTATTCTCATAACAATCCGCTGAAGATGAAACAAGTGAATCAAAGCTGTAGAGAAACTAAAACAATACTGAACTGCTTATTTGTGACAAAAGAACTAATTCCAATCGACTTTTCTTGGCATGCATAATACATGTGGCCCACGGCTATGTGCTAGTTGCCACCCACAAGACATCGTTGTAATGTTTGTAGCCTTTTGCTGGTTGTTATGAGCAAAACGTCCCTTTAATCCTCTCTAAATTAGAAAGAGAAACAATAACATTACCTGAATGCCTTTTCAGTGGTGAAGCTAATCTGATATAAGCATGGCAACGCCGCAGGCAAGACCCACACATTTAGCAAAACCACCTTCTGTAATAACTTGAGAATTTAAACTACAAAAAATAACTTCTTTCTTGTGAGGTAGACAGTATTAAGGTTGAGCATTTCAGGCTGGACATACTTTATATATACAGGTTAGTGTAGGTAAGTTTGGAGCTGTGCAGGTATTTCTGATGTCTGTCGGCACCAATTCATTTATTTGTTCCTAAACATGCCTTAAACAGTTCACAGTTGCATTCTAAATCCTCAGCCCTGAAAAAAAAATAGTTTTTAATGGTTTAAAAAGTTAAAAGGAAGGAAAATGATAGTTGCAGCCAAAATCTATCTTGCGCAGGTAATTCTAAATGCAGTGGAAAGTATTTCATGTCCTAGCCTGCCCCTCTAACCTTGCCCCCCCCCCCTCGGGCAGTACTTGCCCTTTTACTATCTATGATTCACAACATACTGTAAAAGTACTCATGCTGCAAGCATAATGGCCAGGTTCAAAGTCAGAGGTTTGCTGAATGGACTTATGAAAGGTCCTGGAGATAAGATTGAAGGGTAGCGAGTGGGTTTGAGCCCTGGCGAAATTCCCCTTTGAAGGGAGAAGATGCAAATGTTCTGATGTATGTTGGAGGAGAAATAGCCTCTGGAGTTGATGTGAAATCAGAAAATGGACTACAGGACGTCGGTTCGATCTGAAATGTGGTGAAAGGGCTTATGTCGCTTTTCTTGGAGTCTTCATTGAATGTTTGTTTGGGGCAAGACTGATTCCTATTACACTTTCCTGTATCGCTATCTGCATTCGGTAGTGGTAGCCAGTGTACGTGGGACTGTCTCGCATTGTCGTACGTTAGCATCACAACAATGTGACAGGAGTAGGTTAGGCCATACCAATTTCAGGGCTCGAAATAGTGGGTGCATGTGCACCTGTGTGCACCCAAAATTGGAGCTGTGCACCTAATTTTTGATCGTGAGTGCACTAGTGCACCTAGATATTTTTGCAGGCTATATGGTAAAGGTACTACTGTAAAATTCCTATTTACGTACGCACTTTTTAAACTTTTCAAGTTGCAGGCTGGTGCTCCAGGCTGATGCCAAAGTCGGGGTGCGTACGTTAGGAGGGGTTCTTCCTCGGAAAAATCACATACCAGCATGAGAGTATGGTACATCTTCTTGCAAATGAAGTGTGGAATTCTACCACATAATCAATCAGTAATAAAGATTTAATAATACATATATTTGAATTTCTACCCAGAAACATTTTCTCAGTAACCCTTTTAGTCGGTAAACATCATCAGAAGGATGATCATTCATGTCAACCTCTTAACTATCCACCAAAATGCTGGAGAGGGAGGGTTTTTCCCCTGAACGTTTCAACTCACTGAGTCAAGCCTGCAATCGTCCCCAAATCAGGGGTGCGTACGTTAGGAGGGGTGCGTACGTAAATAGGAATTTTACGGTATAGTACACTAGAAAACAGTATCAGAAAAAGCAATATAACCCTTTGTTGCACTTTCTTTGATGCACTACTTGTCTGAAAATTGGTAGCTATAGAATTACAGATTGGAGTTCTTGATTATAATTATAAGAGCATTCAACTGTAATTATGTTTTGCTAACATTCAACTTTGTTTTATCATTATGTGGTGCACCTATTTGCAAAAATGGATTTCGAGCCCTGGATTTGCTTCTTTGTTCTCAGACATTTTAAAATAGAAATTCATTTGATTCATCTATAGGACGAGAAGGCAGAGAACTGGGAGGACTGCTGAATATAATCACTCCCTGAAATTGTGTTACAGACTTTTCTCTCGGACTCAGTTGATTGGTTGATTTTTTTTTTACAGCATAATTTTTTGAAATCGAGAACGAACAAAGTGAATTTGTTTGGCTGAATATCATATGATATTTCCTGTGACACCCCCCCTCCACTTGGACCCCTGGCAAGAACGGACATGTATACATATGTATATGTACTGGCCGACAGGGCCTTCCAAGGAAAATAAAGGTTTGCTACTATTACTACATATAACTAACCACACACCTACACCCTGCGTAGCCTGTGACTGCAATAATGAAAAAAAACCTACTGCCCTTGATCACAATCTATACAGTGCTTTAGGGAAGAATGAATTTGTAAACATCCTGGGTAGATGATAGCGCAGGAAGTCGTTGATGCGAGTGTTGTCTGTTTCCTCTGTACTGTGATTGACCTCGAACGCACAGTGTGCTAATTATACCGCCTACAAAGATACTGATACATTTTAACATGCTCTTACATATGTACCTGTCAATGACGAACAGCCCTTAAATGCAATTATACATCCTCAGATTATAATTAGGATGATCCCTCGCGATTCCACTCATATCCCGAGTTGCTCTAATTTTACAACCGATCTATCACTCTTGACAGAACGTAACAATGGCAGACAGAGGGCCATCCTTGTCGTTAATTTCACATGTCTGTATCAAGGCCGTGGTAGGAAGATCTTGTCAATGTTAATTAGGTTAGATCGGCTTAGCGGTGCTCCCCACGTGTCACCGCACGGTGGGTTATGCAGGAGCTTGTAGTGATTATTTAATGAGCTAACTTGGCACAAGCCATCATAATCAACCGTCAGGATGTGAGGATTTCTCTGTATAGGCCGTACTGATTTGATCTATTGGTTCTTGGATTCTAGGATGCAAAACAGCTAAACCTGCCCAAGAAGGCCACTTAGGGGACCAATAAAATCTGTTTAATGTGGACAGGTGGTCAGTATAGACATGATTCTTACTCACAGTGCATGTGTCAATGGTTGAAATTATCCAAGGGACCACCAAGAAGTAGTCACATTGGCCAGGTGGTTCTTATGTAGAGGTGGTCACACACATGTTTGACATTGCTAATACTCAATTTTTTCAGGGATTGAAGGCGCTTGCCTGCTTACTTCTCCTCTCATCCTGAACCATCATGTTTTTGTCAAACATTGTTGTTGTCAAACATTGCCTTCCCCAAGCCTTATAGTTCGACACTCCGTGAAAGTAATAAGATTTCAATTTTCCTCTCATCCCTCTGTTTTCATCACTTGCCTTATTTTGAGATGCCCGAGAATGATTTGATTTGGCCCGATGTTATGGGACCAGGTGTTGATGGTTCGCTTTGCACTTTATAAAAGTGGAAATTTATTTAGGGACAGCTTAACCATTCAACACTTGGGAGGTAGCCCATGTTTTTGGTCATTTGGGGAGTCAAACTGAATTTAAAAGGAAGATGCCTCCATTCATATTGTGGGGACTTTGCAGTGGAAAGCAAGTAGATGGAAAGTGCAGAAAACATCTAGCCTTTCAATACAAATTTCAACCCTCTCGTGCACAAAGCGAAAAGCCTGGAACTTGTAACCAATAAACTCTTTTATACATTCAAATTCTTGTAATTCCGAGTTCATGTTTTTCATGTTCTCGCTGACATTACTTTTGTGCCAGCTCACTCATCCTCCACAGAGCAAACTTATTGTTCAAATTATTTCTTACATCTAAATTTATCACACTGCCAGAGCTAATGTCGGTAATAACGCTAATGCCAGACAGGGAGGCTGACAGGTACATTACTCACAGAGCGATGGCTTTGCCACGGGGGCAAAGAGGTTACAATTTTTGCAAGAGTCTCATCTTAAACTGCCTCATAAGTGATATTTCTGCCCTTGGGTGGGGTGACCAGTGCTTAGTAGATATTCTTTCGGCATAACTATGGCTGCTCTAAGTTATGTCGTTGGTTTTCAGACAATTCTTATCAGTAATGTCCCCGTGACACAAGCGGTAACGCAGCCTTGATGCTTCGCCATCTGGATCAAATTCCGTGGATCCTGGGGCCCGAGTTCGATCCCAGGGTTGCAACTCCAGCTCGGACATGTTGTAAGGGATTGTATTCGTCAATTCGGATGGTGACGTAAAGCCGGCAGCCCCGTGTATGAGGGAGCTTCAGGCATAAGCCTCAAGCGTCAATCCTCTGCGCTTATCGAGAAGAGTAGGGGTGACCCGGTGTGCTTGGCCAAAAACGTGAGGAAAAGACATTTTCATCAGTTTCATGCCCCGAAGTTCAGATTTTTGGACGGATTGACTGAAATTTTTCCTGTCCTATGAAGCAAATTTCCATCCTAGGATGGAGGGGTGGATCCTGGAGACAGCCCTGATATAAATGAAAAATAGCCAGGCAAGTTCAAATTCATGTTTGCAGATCACGTAGAACCTTAATCCTATTTCAGTTACACTATAAGTCAGTCTGCGGTTTGACGTATCTATCAAAAGAGTCCATTTAACATGGACTCTATGAACGACTATATAGCTTCTTTGGAGATGCCATTAATCAACGTGGATCTGACAGTTGCATTTTTGTGGGCGCAGGCTGTTTTATATCATAACAGGTTTGTTTGTAAACTTAATATAGACCAAATCACAACAATACAGCCCACCAGCTTTGCAGGCATGTGGCAGCAGCTGGTTATGTTACGTCAAATGGGTCGTCACACCAAAAGCCTTGCAAATATAACCCCAAGTGTTGGTTAAAGCTATCAAATAAAGACGCCACGACTATTCTATGTGAGAATGAGTTCCACTCTACAATAGTTCTCAGGGAAAAATACAATTTCAAACATTTTCGATGATATTGAAAGATGTAGTTTTAGCAATTTTTCTTCTTTCACACATTCACACTAGTAGATAGCTTCAACAAAGTTTGTATCTAGATGTGCAAAGGTTAGGTGTGACATGCTGTTTAATGTAATGTAACCAGCTGCTCCCACGCTGCATGCCTGCTAAGCTGGTGTGTAACATTGAAGGGTGATTATACTGACTATACAGACTCAGAAGCTGATGTTTTAGACAGAAGGGTGGTTATACCAGCTATACAGATACAGAATCTGGTGTACTTTGTGTTCCACTGAAGGGTGGTTATATCGGGTAGGCTATACAGACACAGTGAATTGACATGGTTTTGCCTGAGTTTTATTGAGTGGACCATCCCGGGCGGTGAGAGTCGGGATGGGCCGATCCTCCCCGCCCATCGCTCCTCCTGCTAGTGCACTCTCCAGCTTGACCCCCCGACCCACTGTCTTACTTAATGCGGCTCCGCGTGCGCTCAAATTTCCACCATTTTGCGCCGTAGATCAAAGGGCGATACCAAAGTCGGCGGCAGACGCGAGCAGCTTTGATCCACATTAGTGGCATTATGGTGAGAGAAATTGATTTCGGATCAATGTCGCCTGCGATTTCGGCCTCCCCTGGGATGTAACCATGGTGATTTGGATTCCTTTGTCCCCTAGGACGTTGCCATGGTGATTTTGTAGCAGGAAAAAAGAGCACGAGATTCTGTACGTTAAACATTCTCTTTGAAGTGTACAGGACGGAGTACCCTGCCGGATATCTCTGAGGGAATCCGCAAATGGGTCATCAGAGGAGTGATCTGCTTGTTAGCTCTCCCTCTCTCTGCTTGTGAAGTAGGGTGCAGAATCAATCAACCATTGGTTAGGCTAGAGGCAGGGAGAGGCAGCACCAAGTTGCTTCCTAGGTTATGGGACATTCTAAAGTAAAAATTTTCAGCTAGAGGTCAACATGAAAACAGATACATAATATTTGACCAGGGCTGTCTCCAAGGAAATTTGCTTGTTGGGACATAAAAAATCTCACTTCAGTCGTCAAAAAAATCTGAACCTCATGAGATGATTTTGATGAAACTGTATTTTTGTAATCTTAAAATGACAGATTTAACATCGAAAATCAACAAATTAGGTTCACAAGTATTGAGGGGGACGGAAATAAATTTTCAGCTGAAGACAGCCTTACTCTAACCAGAAACATGATTTAGTCAAGCTAGAAAAGCTTGGAGGAAAACTGGCAACTCGCTATAAATTCACTCCTTGAAACGTTGTGTGCCAAAAGTACAAACTTTACCCTAAAACTCTGTTTTCATGTTGATCTTCCAGCTTTTAAATCTGTGAACCAATGAACTAAATTGGTGTGGCCTAATGCCGTAAAAGCTTTGTTATCCAGAGAAGATGGGCACGGAAAATATCCGTAGGGCTTGATGTATCCGCAGGCATTACTTTGTCGTTAGCGAATCCCAATCCCCCAAAGAACGGCTCACAGACCTGATTTGAAAATGAGGGAACTAAGCCAAGTGTTAATGCGGAATGTGTCATCAGAAATGGGAAATAAAGCAGAAAGCATTTGGCTTAGCTTGAAATATTGATTAGGTGTTACCTGACCCACATGTCGCAGCTCCGAAAAATCCCCCCACATTTTTGTACATCTCAGCGATTCTGGTTCAATCTAATCCGGATGTCTGAAATACTTAAACGTTGAGTGCAAAAGTTTGTCTGAGTGAAAGTCATTACGAGTGTAAAGTCATAAGTCTCTGACAGAAGTGCCGTAAACTGTGTAGGAAATGCCTAGAGATTGGTTTTAGGTTTGATTTGATGTTGAAAGTTAGCATGTGTTATCTATCTAACCCCTGAATAGGGAAATCATGCCTATAATATGTTAATGATACCTTTTATTCTTCCACAACCCTACGTTCATTTTACGGTAATGCAGTTCAATTTTAAACCTATTTGATGTAGACAGCTCGGATAATATCTTCTCTGGAACTACCGCAGAGTGGAGGCCATTATCGTCGAAATGGTTTGGGCTCTTCATTAGATAGCTTTAAACAAAGCACGGAGGTAGATATGCAGCGCTGTGGTGTGATAACTGACAAGTCGATGTAATGTACTCAGCTGCCACCTGCTTGCCAAGCTGATGTGTTACTCTTGAAAGTAATTACGCTGGTTTTGCCGATACAGATGCATAAAGTGCCACCGCTGGACGGGTGGGTAGGCCATTGATTTGCTGGATATGTTGTGAACATATCCTTACATCTATGCGAATGTCAAGAAGTACAAATTATGGACACTCCCTCCAAGCAAGGCTGGACAAATACTGTAACAAAACCTGCCCAAGAAGACCAGGCAATGGACCCATGAAATTTGTCCATGTAAACAGGTGGTCACTACGGACAGGATTCTAAATGCTTGTGTCACTGGGAAAAATGATAAAAGGGACCACCAAAAAGGGGTCACATTGGCCAGATGGTCCTATTTTAAAGGTGATCATTTGTACAGGTTTGACTGTGTAAGGGTATTTGATAACACACAGAGATCTGAAACATCCTTGTCCCATGAAATACAGAATGTCAAACATTGGAATTCTGCAGTTCCTACCTGGCCAAATACTTTATTCTACTCCAGCTTCCTCTGGGAAGTAGATGGCACAGGGCCATATCTTCCTGTCAGCTCTCTTGTGCTGGTGTCAAGTAGGGTACAATGCCACAGGGTGCTGATGTCAACACTAACTTCATGCTGACCCAGGTCTCCATTGATAACCTGCAAATTGGATCGGACAGCAGCCCTGGCCACAGGGGCGGCCGGGAAAAAATCACCACGGAAATTTGGGGCTGGAATTTTTTTCAAATTCAACCATGGAACAAGGTTCAATATGAGGCCATTGGAGAACCCCCATCAAAAAAAGATACCGGTGCTGTAAAAACTGCCCCATGATAAGACCACTGTTAGGGGACCTATGAAATCTGGTCTATGGACAGGTGGTCACTATAGATAGGGTTCTTAATGCTTGTGTCAATGGCAAATAATTATTTAAGGATCACCAAAAAGTGGTCACATTGGCCGCTTGTACAAGTTTTACAATAGTTAGGAAAATAACCAGAAGGTGCAAAGATTGCATTACAGTAATGCTTTGAATTGGATGGGACTAACTTAAGTGTGGCTTGCAGCTTCCCAGAGTGTTTTATTTGCAACATTAACCTTTAACTTGCAGATTGTAGGTGGATGTTCCAAGTGCGTCCGTATAGAGGTCAGGTGAAGGTTGTTACATGTTGATGGGGGGTCACGAGTGCCCGATCTGTAATCATCTATTCAAATTCTCGTTCTAAGTGGTTACAGGGCCGGAAAGTGCAGTCGATTATCACTTACTCAGCAAGGTGTTCCTGTATACTAATGATGTCTGATAGTGAGAGAATTGTATGGACCTTGGTCATTGAGGAAAAGCATGTGACTTCTTCATATGTAGTAAGAGAACCAGAAAGAACAGTTGATTATCACTTACTTAGCAAGTCTCTTTCCTGTACACTTAGGAAAGTCTGATAGCGAGAGAACCATAGGGACCTTCATCATTGAGAGAAAACCCTTATGCATGTGATAAACATTTTGTACTTAGCGTTAGGTATCAAATCATGCTTTCTTTATAAATATTTACGGGACCGGAAAGTGCAGTTGACTATCACTTACATAGCAAGTCTTTACTGTACATTTAGGAAAGTCTGATAGCGAGAGAATCATAAGGACTGTCATCAGGATGTATGTGATAAGAAATTTGTAGTCGTAAGCGTTACCTCTCTATTCACACTTTCTGAAAAGAACTGTTGAAAAGAACAGTCAATTATGACTTAGCAAGGTTTCCCTGTACACATAGGAAAGTCTGTTAGAGACAGATACATAAGGACCTAGGAAAAGCCTGTGTAGTTATGTAACATATCTATTCACGATTTCATTTTATGTTGCAACCAGAAAGAGCAGTTGGTTATCACTTACTTAGCAAGGTTTCCTGTACACTTGGAAAGTCTGATAAGAGAGAGCCGTAAGGACTTGAATCATGTGGAGAACAGCCTGTGATAAAACCCCTGTCAGCAGAGGTTGTATAAGGTGAGAATGATGGATACCATGGATCCACTCTACTGCAGTGAGCTTTGTGATTCAGCATGGCATGGGGTCGTGGAAGGACAGGACAGTTGGAATTTCATGCATGTCTGGTTGTCCTTCCATTGTGAACTCCAGCAGTGCATCTTCACAGTCCGGTTGCCCGGTGGCTCCACGCCACTGCTGGGATATTGTTCGGGGTGGGAAAGGGGAGACTATGGCTGGCTGGAGCCTAACAGTATGAGAAAAAGGGGGCAGAAAGGGCATCAGGCTCCAGAAACGGCGTTCGCTCTTCTGTAAAATCATGATTTACTTCCGCTTGCAGCAGGTGCTGGGTAAAACTGTTTGCGAAAGGGCTGTGCTCTGTTTGCAGTTGTGTTAAGAGAGGCTTTTGTACCCTTTGTGCCGTGTTTGTTTTTACCTTTTCCCAGTTTGCGGACTGCTCTGGCGGTTCTGTGGGCTTTGATGCGTGCCCAGCCACTTCAGGACTGTTTGCGTGAGCCTTTGGAACGCATTCTCCGTGGATTGACCACTTTCTCCCGCCATTGTCCGAACCAACTGAGCAGAAGACAGCCTGCTTAGGCCACACCAATTTAGTTTCTTCGTTCTCGGACTTCAGAAATAAATCTTAACTGGAAGATCATCATTAAAACAGAGTCTGAGGACAAGTGGTACAAACAGTTTCAGGGAGTAAATTTAGAGCCGAATCTAGTAAGATTAAGGATGCTTTCTTGATGTCCTCTTACTGAATTTTTACTTTGATACAGTACTTGGAATGTATGTGAACTAAGGAGCTAGACTTATGTGTCCTTTGGAGTGACAGTCGGCTAAAGAAGAAAAGGAGCAGTCTAAAGTGGAAGTACATCCTACCTGACCGAAAACTCTACTGTACTCTTTGTTTCGTGCCATGGGAATGAAGAATCAGGCTTGATGCCTTCCCGTACTCGAGAGACCGGCAAAGCACTTGAAAACTTGAGAATGCCCTAACAAAGTTCCCACCACTGTGGCCCATTGTGGCGATGTTTTCTTTATCGTTTGTTAAGTGGCCAAGTCCACATTTTTGTGTCAGGCGATGTCAAGTGGTCTGATGTCAGCAGGTTTAGGGAACACGTCAAGCCAGGGAAGTTTACACGCAGTCGGGACGTAAGCTTCGACTGAGAAACATTTTAGGGTAAGGTAATGTCAAGTGCTCTGATGTCACCAGTGAACTGACTGCGAAGAATAGGCTGTACTTATTCATCTTGTTGGTTCTTGCACATGATCTTGCAGTGAAATGAGACAAGAAAACATGGTAAAGACAGAGGAAGACTTAAATCCGACTGTATTTTACTCCCTGAAACTTTGTACATCAACATGTTCAAGCAAACTGCCTCCTCAGGATCTATTTTCATCTTATTATTCTAGTTCCACATGACAAGGACCAGAAAGTGTCCTCCTCTACATAAGGACCACCTGGCCAATGTGACCACTTTTTGTTGGTCCCTTGGATGATTTTTCCCATTGACACAAGCATCAAGAATCCTGTGTAGACCAGCTTTTAATGGTCCCCTGATGAGTGGTCTTCTTGCGCAGTTTTGACAGTACTTTTTAACATCTAAGAAACAAGAAAATGACTTTGTGTGACCCAAAACAGTTAACACACAGCCAGGAGATGAGAGCTTCCGCGGAGACTGATAATCCTCCAGTGTAGGCCCAGCTGGTGTCAACATCGGATCAGGTCTAAACCCCGAACGTCCCAATCCTAGTGAATAATCTTATTAACTGGTTGTGCAGAGTCCACTGTTTAGTTGTGTGCGCGGAAGTGAACCGGGTTACCAATCCCTTTAAATGGGAGAAGGACAGCAGTTAAGTGTTTGTGGTCTAACTCTTTTCCTGTATGCTGTAGTCTTGTGGTTTGTTATCAGAGGTCTGACATGTTTCTCTGGTCTAAGTGCTAGATTGGGAGAAGAAGGAGTTTCAGTTGATGATTATGTTGTCTCAAGAAAAGGAATCTAAAGACTTGAGAAACTTGAAATTCATAAAACCACTAAAAGTTGACAGCAAAGAAACATTACAGAAGTTTGCTGCAGTTGTACTTAACCTTCTCCCTGCTGCCTTACTCTGTAACAAATGCAAAGTTGATGTTAAGATGCTATCTCAGCAGGTAGAGGTTAAGAATTTGATTAACTCTTTCGATTTACACAATGCAAAAGTTACTGAAGTAACTGGATGAGTCTTGCAATCTTACAAAACATATCCAATTGCTTGAGTAACTTTTGTATTGTGTATCTTATCACCCTGATGTCTAACCTTCAATGTCATATCTTTCTACCTAGTTTGACCCAGTTCTTTTGTTGTTTGGTTCCTCTGCCTGCTTTTTCTCACCAATTATCCTTGTCAACATCACAGAAAAGCAGGTCCAGTTCCTAAGCTCTTTAGTAACCTTCAGTCTCTTCCAGACGTGTTTACGAAGGCAGGGGGAAGCAGGCATTTCTGCAGGACTGTTCTGTTTACAGCTGAGGGTTGGTTGTGAAGTCAGCTGCTTCTATAATCTTCCCTTGTTTACCTTCTACTTAAGACATAAGGGAAAGAGGGATGTGTCTTCACAGGTGGGATCTTGCTGTCTTAAGGAATTTGTACAGTTTTCTGAACTTCCTACAACCACTGAAAATTCAGGAGCAATTTGTTTACAGCTGTCAGAGGTGGGCTTTGAAGTCAGCTGCCTCTGCAATCTTCCCGTGTTTACCGAGTACTTCAGACTCAAGTTAGAGAGGGAAGTGTCTTCGTTGATTTGGACTTTCCTGTCTGAAAGGAATTTGTCTAGCTTTCCGAAAGTCATTTCATCACTGAAAATGCAGGAGTTATTTGTTAAAAAGCTAAGAACAAAATGTGAAGTCTGCTTTTGTGAAGTCTGCTTTTCTTCCTTGTGTTTACTAGAGTGGACTTTGTGGGAATTGAGGGAATTTGAAGAGTTTTTTTAACATTGCAGAACATTGCAGAACTAATTTGTTAAAAGCTTGGAGCAAAACGTGAAGCCAGCTGAGTCCAATATCTTCTGTGTTTACTGTCCACTTCACACACAAGGAGGAGAAAGGATGTGTCATCAGAGAGTTAGGTTTTGCCATCTTAAAGGAATTTGTGCAGTTTTCTTACAAGAGCAGTTCATTTACTGCTAAGGTAGACAGTAAAGTCAGCTGATTTCCCTTGTGTTTACCGAGTACTTCAGACAGGAAGCAGAGCGACATTTGTTAATAGAGTTTGATGAACCATTTTAAAGGAATTTGTGCTCTTTTCCTAACGTCAACCCACGACTTAACAGGTGTTGGCTTCACACAACATCAGAGTAACTTCTCAACCAGAACTTTATTTCTGACTCAGTCGGCCCCTAAAAACAAAATGTACGTAAACATACACTAATCACAATGCTACAGAATGTACATACATGACTGAACCTAAGCAAGTTTTTGAAATATGAGTCTAACTTGTTTCACCTCCAGTATTTGGTGTGTAGCTTATCAGAGCGGGCCAGGTGGTTAGCTTGCTCAACGAGGCTTAGGGCCCAGTTGGTGTCTATTTCTAAAAATACCTGTAAGAGTAAGTAAGAAGAGTCCAAGTGTCTGCACTGTGGAGATAGAGATGTATGAGACATAGTGGTAAGGCAAGAACGATGTCATTTCAGAAGGTCGCTTTTGTGGAAGAAAAAAGTTGCCGTTTCTCTAGTCCTACTTTAAACTTCAAGTAATAAGAATTCATATGTGAGAAGTGTCCTATTGTCTGCACAGGATAGATACAGAAGTATGAGGCTAGTTAGTAGTAAGGCAAGGCTTACATACATGTACATAATT
The DNA here is from genome assembly GCA_035149815.1 of Branchiostoma lanceolatum. NCBI lineage: Eukaryota > Metazoa > Chordata > Leptocardii > Amphioxiformes > Branchiostomatidae > Branchiostoma > Branchiostoma lanceolatum. The sequence goes on from CM068871.1 coordinate 3,392,484, forward strand.
TCAGAAGGTTGCACATACTGTGACTGGACAAAAAAGTTTCTCTCGTCCTACTTTTCAAGAAGTGAAAATTCACACAAAAGGACAGTTGCCTTTCCTCTGCAAACTTAAACGTAGATGTTTAAAACTAACTTCACACCAAAATGGCAGTTGCCAAAAATTTGCTCTGACTTTTTAACCGTCCTTGTCAAGAAATGAGAATACAAATCTCAGGACTATTGTCTTTTCTGTTTGTTTTTCTTTGCTTCTTAGATCTAAGTGCCAATTATAAGATTTTTGCTGGAATTCCTGGGCTGTAACAAGTTGTTCTGGGAGGCGAGGAATGTAACTTTTCATGTCGGCACATTCCAAGTCCTTTACCTCGGAGACAGATCTTCGAAACTACTCAATTTCGTTTCTGGTCTGCTTGCGGCCAGAAAGTATTGCAATACCTCGCAAACTGCCGCTACCTACGACATACTGTGTCCGAGCAATGGCTTTCCAGGCTGTTAGCTGTCTTGATTTGCGTAGAGGAGAGGAAATTTATGGTGATGGGTGCTATTTGTAATCCTGGCCTCCCTCCCAGCATGTTACGGTCTCCGAAGAACAGAGAGTGAGAGACTGTCGGCCCAGCGGTATGTTCTCACGCGGCCTGCAGAATTCCTGAGTAATGCCTGGTTGTTCCTCAGTGTCTTTGCCATGCAGTCACAAACGCAGGGCTAGAAATACTGGGCATAGACTCAACGGAATTCCTAAAAGTTGTACAACAATTGTGACTTGGTCTATGGAAAGGTGCTATTCCAGGGCTTGAAGTAGTGGGTGCATATGATTATGATAAACTTTTGTGCACCCGAAATTGGAGCTGTGCACCAAATTTTGACTGTGTAGGGTTATGGTCCTAAAGGTGCACAAATATTCTGACATTTAAATCTCAGAAAAGATGATAAAACCTTTGTCGTATTACTTCTTAGCTGAATTTCATATTCAAGCTCTGAAAAGAGGCAGTCCATTAGGTTTTACTGACCAAACTTTATTCTATCTTGTGTACCCCAAATTTTTCACCAAAATTTTAGGTTAGGTGCACCAGCAAACCTGCACTACATAAGGACCACCTGACCAATTTGATCACTTTTTGGTGGTCCCTTAGATTTTTTCCCCGTTGACTAATCCTGTCCATATAGACCAGGCAATTCTGACTGTGTAGCCTGAGTGTCATCCTCTTTCAGTGAAGGTAGAGCTTGGAATTGAAACAGGATGACAGTCGGCCGTGTTCCCCAAAATGTATCTCGAGCCCTGCAGTGTAAATCCTGGCTAGAGGGGATGTTCAGAGGGGATAGTCCTGCTCACAAATCATGTACAAAAGGAAAAGCCTGGTGGGAAAATAGCTTCGAGATAAGGCCGCATTTCGAGAGTTGAAAAGTCACTGAATTAGCCGGGAATCTGATTCCAAAAATTTGTTCCCGTAATCTTTTTCTTTGTGTAATAATCTTCTAGTAGTGCATTTAGTAGAAGTAGCAAATGGTGTATTCGAGATAGCTAAATTCTACAGATAAAGGTTTTTCAGAAAATGTTGACATGGCTGCCTCTGGACTGGTTTGAACAGGGTTTTGCAGAATGGAGTGCAGAAGGAATTACTATTATTTACAGAGTTAGGAAAATATATGGCTCTTCTCTTGGGCTAGGCTGCATTTTGAGATATAAATGCCCAATGGCAGGGAGCAACAGTGAAAAATTTTCTGGAGGAATGGATTCATGGATCTGTATTCCATAGTTGTCACTATGAATTTGAAAAGTCAATATTTCAACTTGAGGCTAGATGAACAACAAAGTTTTACATGGCATTTGGAACAGAATGCTTTCATGTAGAGTTATGATATGGGAAATATTTCTCTCTTTCGACATACTACTTTAGAGGTGTACTTGTCACTTTCAATGTGGAAAGGCAACATTTCAACTTGTTAGTAAATGTGCAGTAGAGTTTTATATGACATTTCTAAGGACATGCTTTCTTCTGCAGTATAATATGAGGTATATTTCTCTCTTATGATGTACTGCTATAGAGGTGTTTTAACTTTAAAGATTGGTTTGAGATTGATTTCCAGGTTCTGCAGTGTCTACTATGGTTATGTCGAAGAGACATTTGTATCTAAAGCCACGTCAATTTATTTCTTTGTTTCTTGGACACCTAAAGTTCAAATTTAGCAAGATAACAAGATATACATGTAACAGAAGTTGGAGGAAAAATTCAAAATGTTCAAAAATTCACATTTTCCTAGAACGATCGTAGAGTGGAACTCGTTGCAACCAAGCACCGTGGAAGCATCCTCATTAGACAGCTTTAAACAATGCATGCAGTTAGATATGCAAAGGTTAGACGTGACAGGTCGTTCGGCGTAATACAACCAGCTGCTGCTGCGCTGCGTGCCTGCGAAGCTGGTGTGTTACGCCGAATGGCGGTTATGCCGGCTATATAGATACAGAAAACTAGCATCTGGGTCTAATCTCTCTGTGTTCCAAGGTACAGACTTTTCCCCTCACACTTTGTTTTTATGTTGATCTTCCATTACAGCATCTTGTTAGTAAAATCAGAGAACCAACAATTTAAAGAGCTCTTATCACCAAAATGCTGTTTTCATGAAGTGGATTGCTTGGCCTACTTTCCACTGTACAAACACATCTGAAATCTTCATCTTCATGGTACAGTTGAATATGACAGACTGATAGGAATAACAGGGGTGAAAGTATAACTGGGTATCACTCCCCCAACAACAACAGCAGACGGTTTCCCTCTCAAGAGAACAGTTTACTTTTCCCAGTGAATGGTTATGTAAACAGCCAGGCCAGCCCTTCCCTTCTGTAGCCTTGCTTTCCTTTGTGTGGGGCTTTTGAAACTGGAAACCCTACAGTGAAAAAGGGTGTCAAGTGCCCTTAGGGTTGCTTGATATGCATTCAGAGTCAACTTCATCACACATAATTGGTAGGATAGTGCTAATCCGATGGCGGTGTGATCAAGTAATAGCTTTAGCAGATTTGGGGATTAAGACTGTGATTGCCATAGATGTGTGAACTGGATTTTAATAGACTGATAGGAAACTACATAGGATGCCCAATGATTGCACAAAGCTTGACATGTGAATGGCAGTCTTTTGTTACTTTGTTCTCTTGGCAAACATGTAGGTTTTCCATGGAAGTTTTCCCCATATATTTCTAAAGGTAACAGGGAGATGATATGTTAGTTGTGTGATCAAGTGATAGATTTAGCAGATGTGTAGTATAAGTGTGATTGCCAAGGACTTGTGAAGTGGATTTTGATGAACTGTATAACATGCCCATTGCTAGAGAATTTACCAAATATGTCTTGACATCAATGGAGGTCTTAAACTTTCTTAGTTCTTATGGGGAAACAGTGTGTGGCTTTCGCATGATTACCTAGGGCTTGCAAGGTAGATATACTATTGCTGGGAAACAATTCACACACTTCTTGGTGTCAACAGCAGTCTTTTTCTTTGTTCTTTTATTGAACATTTTTTTTCATTGAAATTACAGGTATTGGAAGCCCAGATATGATTATGCTGGTCTTGCTTGTGGCAGGATAATTGATACTTTTATTGAATTGGTAGGTGTGTGGCTTTAGCATAATTGCATGGACTTGTGAAGTTGACTTTGATAGACTGATAAGTACACTACGTAAGATGCCCTTTGTTAGAGAATTGCACAAAGCCAGAATGGGAAATTTTTGGATTTAGGGTAATTACCACAAACTTGTGAAGTGGGCTTTGACAAAGTAATAAGTGCTGCACGATTGCAAGGAAATTGCACAAATCCTGGGTGATTAGAGACCTTTTGTTGCTGTCTTCTTTTACCAAGTTTTAGCAAACATTTTGGTGCATCTATGACGCAGAAGATAACAGACAACAAAAGAATTTTATCAGTTGTTTTGGAAGTGATAGTTTTAGCGGATTTGGTGAGATTATCATGAAGTTATGACATGGGCTTGTACATTGAATCCTATGTAAATGGAGATCTTTTGTTGCTTTCCTCTTATAGCAAACATTTTTGTACATGTATGACGTAGAGGACCATAGACAACAAAACAAGTTTATTAGTTGTTTGACAAGTGATAATTTTAGCAGATTAGGTGAGATTACCAGTCGTTGTGACATGGAGTTTGTTGGCTGATACTGCAGGACATGTTGAGTGCTGATAGAATTTGTACAAATCCTATGTAAATAGGGGTCTTTTGTTGCTTTGTTCATCTAGCAAACATGTGGGTTTTTTCCATGGAGGGAAATATATGGGAGACCGTGGAGAATTAATTGACAGGCCTTCTCTTATATCCTGGGAACTTTTTGTCACGTCTGCCTCAATTCTATTCAAGCATTGAAGTAGATTTTGTAGCTATTCAGGAAAAAAATGTTGGCAACAAACGATTGTTAAAACTTCTCCAAGAAATCAATAAACAATACACTGCAAATATTTGTTCTAGACTAACAATATGCCAAGCTACTTCTTTGTGTACTTTCAAAGTGCGCTTCAGAAATTGGAAAGAGTTGCTTGCTTGTTAGGTACATACATACATACATACATGACAAGTTGTGCCCAAGAATAGCAACAGCAAATTGCCAATTTGGCTCGAAGTGAAAATGCAGACAGGAGGTTGGTATAAAGTCTAAGACCAATTTCCTGTCTCGTTAAAAGTGGGGTTGCTGTGGGGCAGCGTTGTTACAGCTCTGCATGGTTTTCAGTAAAAAAACATTGTGTAGAAGTTAATGTTAATGGTCCCCAGGAGTTTAGGCCTGGCTACACGCGGATATACATAACTTCCTTTATCCACAGATCTTTATGCATCCTCCAAACTTCAGAGTTTGTGTTGAAGTTTACTGTTTTTGTGTCTGTCTTAGAAATTGTCTTTTTTTTCCAATCAAAGTCGAAATGCTTTAGGCAAAGAACAATGTTTATTGAAGAGCTGATAGTGCAACACAGCTTCGCTTTTTTAGCTCTTTGCTTGTCAACAATTGTGTTGGGTTTTTAAACGCTGGAGATTTATGATTCATAACAAACCGTTATATCTATTGTTAATCAATGTAAACTAGGGAAGAAAAGAGGACTCCAATGTAGAGGAAAGCTATATCAGTATATGCTGTTTCAAGTACCTTGTGAAACTTCTTTGTAAACTTAGCAACAGTTTGAAATGTAGGGCCGCTAACACACACAGTGCCCTCCCATTTGACAAACGACTATCTTAATTTGTAGTGACAAGTGTGAGTTGAGAAGTTATCCTGCTGAGTTTACTCCATCTGCAACATCACTCCTGCCCCACATGGGGAGTTTTACAGTTATTTCACACTGTTTTATTGAATTGGGACCCACAGTAGGGGGGAGGGGGGCAGGAGACTAGCACAGATGTGCCCTGAATGGGCGAGAAATGCATAATGACCAGTCTGCTACTCAATGTTTGCTTTGTATGATTTGAAAATTGCTACGTTCATCCACTTGTGTGGGGCTTGGACAACATAATCACTGACTTATGATTAGGTCCTCAAGTATGAGATTTGTGACTATAGAAAGTAATGTTGAATATGGTTATCTGTCAATTTACCTGTCAATTTTAGTCTGTTTGATTCTGGTCAATTCTGCTTGTCAATGTTTGCTTTGTATATTGTGAAAATTGCTAGGTTCATCCACTATTGTGGGGCCTTGGACAACATTATCACAGGCAGAAGTTATGATTCAGGTTCCCAACTATGAATTATGCAATTATAGAAAGTTATTACTGAGTTGAATATGATAACCTTGTAATTTCAGTCTATTAGATTCTAATTTGAAAATGCCTAGTTTACCTTATCATGTTTAGTGTTATTGCATATAAGATACTGCCAGAAATTATGATTAGGATGCTTAAGCAGGCGTGTATAACTCAATAAAAGTCGTTAAAGACAATTAATCTAATATACACTTCTACTATTACCTGTTTAACCCTTCCCTACTGACTTCTGTTGTTACGTATCCATATCTAGTGATTGCACAAGCCCTTGGTTACAAGAGGGTTAAAAAGCTCTTCCAGGCTATCTACTTCTAACTGTCAAACTATCCCTGAATGGAGGTCAAGGGCGAAGGAGAGAGTTCACCTTCTCGCAAGGGTCGTTGCCTCTCAGTTGTACGTGAAGTACCGACTGACAGCGGAATCGATTCTCAAGTCCTTTAAGTAAATCTCAAAGTCACCTTCAATGTATCTCAACGTAGTTCAGACAGAGGCCCATTCCATGATGTTCAAACACACCTGTCTATTACAGTCGGGGCTGTCTCCTGCTTTTGATTTTTTTGTCAGCCCACTTATTGTTTTTATCTATTACAGGCCTTGGAAGGCATCAACCATGATCAATGGTTGGGACGTTGCAAAAGACAAAATTTGATTTGATTGGAGTATGGAAGCTGATGTTGTTGATTTTTATTCTGTTATTTTAAGATTTTGAAATATATTTCCATGTTACGAGGTTAAGATATTTTGGACGGACGGGGTGAAATCCTGGCCCCTCTTCTCAAACCATGAATCTCGTCGCTCTTACATCCTACCTACCAAAGGTCCATCATCTCAATGCAGTTAGGATGGTTATAGCATAATAGTGGCTGATCCCTGTAAAACTTCTGTTGCACCTTCATCTTCCATTAAAACCCATCATTGGCTCTTCCCAACCCATCTTCTTCATCAATGTCAAGGTTGTTCTTGCATCCTCCGTACCAAAGGTCCATCATCTGGTCGATCTTCCCATCCGTGCATCTCATTGATTCCGCTGGACAGGATTCTGTTTTACTGGCTTCTTTCCTGATCCGTATCAGCCTCGCTTTATGGCTGCTCGCCCCCCTCAAGAGTCCGCACTGCCGCCCTATCAATTCCCTCTAGGGTGGTTCAATAGGCAGGCTGTGCAAAGGTGATGCTCTGGATGGCATCTGCACAGACAGTGATCCTTTTTTTCCCCATCTCTAAAGTTTCTGGATTACATTTTTTTCCATCCATCTCTATGTTTGGGAATTTCACAGTGGATTTTCATTGTACAATTCCCTCTAGGGTGGTTCAATAGGCAAGGCTGTGCAAAGGTGATGTTGTGGATGGCATCTGCACAGACAGTGATCCTTTTTTCCCCATCTCTAAAGTTTGTGGATGACATTTTTTTCCCATACATCTCTAAAGTTTTCTGTGTCCTCTCAGTTTTGTTTGAGAGATGGCAGACAGGAGACCGTCACCTTTCAAATGGTTTCATTTTGACACTAGAATTTTGTGTGGATACTGTTCATGATGATCATGGAATGAAGTTTTGATTATTGTCAGTTAATGGAATGGTTGAAATGTTAGTCCAACTCTAGCAGCAAAATTCCATCCATGTACTGAAGAATGGACACTGCAGCAAGCTCTGGCTGTTTTCTAAAGAAATTTCCGAACCTCTCTTCATTGTTCAATAGATAGAATACCTTAGAACAGTTGCCTGTTTCACCTTTTTCTTCCTGTTCAATTTCCGTTCCAACATTTGTCATCTCTTCATCTTCAGAATCTATACATCTTTTCCTCCAGGCTGCTTCGTCCTTCCGTCCTCATATGAGATTTAACGTCCCCACAGGATGCTCGCCATAAAACCCAGATTGTGCAGTGGTAAACCCTGCATGCCTGCCTGCCAGAATAATGATGTAGCGCGAGGTTCTCGGAAACATTGCAAATCTTTCACCACTCCGGAAGCTTTTAAAAGGAGGATACACATTTTACAGGCCTGGCTCCCCACTGCCATCTGCTCCCGTACATATATGAATATCATTTTTCTTGTGCAACAACAATGGTGACATAACAGAAACTCTCATAGTTCTTCTAGTAGCTTAAGATTGCCACATTAAAAAAGATCTATTAATGCAGCATTGAAAAAAATACCATGAGGTATGCATGATTTAAATATCCACTATGTTTTTTTCTTGCACAACAACAACAATGATGACATAACAGCAAATCTAATAGTTCTTCAGGTACCCTAAGACTGCCACATTTGAAAAAAGATCTACTAATGCAGCAACAGTATTCCCTGAGGTATGCATGCTTCAAATACTGTAAATACATTTCAGTTCGTGTGGTTTTAGTTTTGCAGTAGGGAGAAAATGGTGTGTTTGCGGTAGTTCGTGTTTGAGACAATAGTAGACAATGGGGTAGGAGGGAAAAAAATGTTTGCGGTTGTTTTAAGTTTGTGAACATAAAACCACTGCAAACATTTCTGCATTTACAGTATCCAGGTGTTTTTGACATTCTTGAGAAGGCCTCAATGATAGTATGATACAGCTTTCTTAGCGGTCTTGGGGTAAACCCAGAAGAGTTACGAGAGTTGACGCTTCATGTGGTATCGGGTAGATGAGTAGAAATAACAACTCTAGTTGTCATCATTGGGAGGAATATTTATTTTACAGAGCAGTTGAGATGCTCCCCTCCATATATGAATATCATTTTTTCCCTGTACTCTTGAACCACTGTTGGCATCCCCCGATGATGTCATCGCAAAGTCAACGTTAAATTTATTTGGCCCCAGGGCTTTATAACTGTTGAATTCTTGGTGCATTTTTCGTATCTTCATCGTCAAAAGTTGGGTATCTTGTCTTGGGGCTAAGCCTATTTCTCTATTCTCTATATCTCTATCCTCACACCTTTTATGTACAGCCTTGCCTTGCAGCTAGATGTGCAAAGGTTCAGTGTGATGTAACCAACTGCTGCTGTGCCGCATTCCTGCAAAGGTGGTACCATGATCAGGGCTCGAAATACTGGGTGCTGTGTGTGCACCCAAAATTGTAGCTGTGCACCTTACTTTTGACTTTGAGTGTACCCATGCACCTAGATATTTTTGTAGGCTATAGGGTAGAGAGGTAACACTGATACACAAAACATTCTTGAAACTGAAGTATCTGAAAAAGTACCTTAAAATCTTTGTTTTACATTGATGCATTACTTGTTTGAAATTTTGAAGTTAGTTATAGAATTGTAGATTGGAAGGGTTAAACTTAAATATGTTTTTATGACATTCAGCTTTATTTGATGTGGTGCACCCAAAATTCTTTCTGTGCACCTAATTGTTTTGGTTGGGTGCACCAGTGCACCTATTCTTAAAAATGAATTTCGAGCCCTGAATTGATGATTCACTGAAGGGCGGTTATGCCGGCTATACAGATACAGCTGATACAGATTTAGGCCGCCACAAAACAAGGTTCATAAGCCACTCCAGGTTTAGTATAGTGCTGATATTGTCATTGGGTGCCATCCATAAAATTAAGATTGTTTGGCCTTGGGGAGGACGGAGATGCGAGATAGGAGAGAGTAGCTGCTGCTTTGATGATGGCAGCAGTGAAGCTATAGATCTTCCAGAAGATTTATAGATAGATGAAGAGAGAGGGTCTAAGGTCATGCCAATTTGATTTCTTGGTTGTCAAAAGATAATTATCTATTTATAGATTGGAATATCAACATGAATGCAGAATCTGAGGGAAAAGTCTGCACTTAATACAGTTTCAGGGAGTGAATGTTGTCAGGTGCAAGTTTTCACCCCAGGCTTCTATTTTCATGATGTCCTCTTGCTAAAAATTTCACTTACAAATGTCCCAAGAAATAGGAGAGAGAGATCAGAGATAGGAGAGAGTAGCTGGTGCTTTGATGATGGCAACAGTGCATTGATGGTACAGGAGATTTATAGATAGTTGTAGAGAGTCTAAGGCCATGCCAATTAAATTTCTTTGTTCTCAGATTTTAAATGAAAATAATGCTAGATTGGAATATTAAGATGAATATAGAATCCGAGGAGAAAGTCTGTACTTCATTCAGATTCAAGGAGGGAATATAGTCAGGTGCAAGTTTTCACCCCAGGCTTCTATTTTCATGATGTCCTCCTAAAAATTTCACTTACAAATGTCCCAAGAAGTAGGAGAGAGAGATCAGAGATAGGAGAGAGTAGCTGGTGCTTTGATGATGGCAACAGTGTACCAGGAGATTTATAGATCGGTGTACAGGCTGGTCTAACCTGCAGGGATTGAATAATGAGCCTCCCATACAGATCTGAATCATCTGGCTACCTCATAGTCATACTGTTAATGCATTTACTTTCTTGATGGTTTTATTTTGGCGCACAAGGGAAAAGGATGTTTTTGTGGTGTTTTAAGTTAGCAGTTGAAAGAAGTCTGTAGTACATGTGTGCAAATCACATAGTCGCAGTGTTATGATTTTTACAAAAAGCACAAAAATAAAACCACCACGAACGTTTCACAGTTTACGGTACTAGCATGATGCATGGCTCCTGGATCCCTGTAATGGAATGGTTGTTACTTCACCCCAGGGGAGCGAAGTGTTGTTCTTTGCTTATCTGTGAGTGTCTGTGTGTACATGTATCTGTCTGTCAGCAATTACCAATATACAAAATGCAGTACTGTAAATTTCATTCAAGTTTGCATGGTTTTTATTTCGCGCTAAAGGGGGAAATGGAGTATTCGCGGGAGCGCTATAGTCACATACTGCTACAGTATTGGACAAAAATGTTTGCGGTGGTTTTGTGTTCGCTGAAAAACAATCGCAGCGAAAACCACGAACATAAAACCACCACAAACATTTTTGCATTTACAGTATTGCGATGCATCCAGAGCAATTTTCAGATTCAGAAAAAAATATCCTTAGCTGGAAAAGCATCATGGAAAGAAAGCCTGAGGACCAGGTTTACACCTTGGTGCACTCAGTTTAATGGAGTGAATACAGTCATATTCAATTTCCCCCCTCTGCCCTCTGCTTTTATGATGTCAGCTTGTAATATATCTAACCTTAAAATGTCCGATTGAGGAGGGTCCTTGGACGTACTTTACTTTTTGCTCCATCCTGAATATAAATGTGAATAGAATGAAATGGAAATATATTGTTTTGTCTTTGAATTCAAGAGAGCAATTTGCCAAAGACATTTTAATCGCTGTTGGGAATAAATTCATGGTGAATTTCTTTGTGTTGGATCAAAGCTCAAATTGTGCAATTATGTATTCTACCAACATAGATGAGCTTTCATTCGAAATTGAAGTAGTAATATATTGTTTTGTCTTTGAATTCAAGAGAGCCGTTTCCCAAAGACATTTTAATCGGCGTTCCCAGAATCAGGCCTGCCCGCGATTACGCTCGGCTGCCTTCGTTATTAGCCTGATCTTCGTTGGTAATCAAAATCAATAACGTGGAGAGGGGGTCGCTGAACTGCTGTAGGGTCCGCACTGATTTACCCCTCAGCCTTCGGGTCACTGGAGGAGTGCATTAAGCATCTGCGGTTTAGATTGAAGGGGATTTTGTGGTATCAAATAGTCACTATTGAAAGATTTGCATTCAAAAATGCAATGTACAGTCAAAACTGTCCAAGAAGACCACTTGGGATTGATAGAATCTGGTCTATGTGGACAGGTGGTCACAATTATTCTTAATGCTTGCGTCAATGGGAAAAATTATGTAAGGGACCACTGAAATGGTCACCCAGGTTCTCCTTATGTATAGGTTTGACTGATTATCAGTGGCAAGGTGGTCTTTATGCAGAGGTGGTCACTAGTACAGGTTTGACTAAAGCCTCCATCTGCGGTTTAGATGGGAGAGGATTTTTGGTATGAAATTATATACCATATTCGTTATGTGCAGTGTGTGGGGCTTTATCTACAACAACACCCTTGTCTTTCCTACAAATTAAGTCCCACAAGTTGTGGGGCTGCAGTGTATAATATATTCTTTTGATGCTGTTCCAAAGATACTTTTGATGGCTTGCGTTGAAGAATTAGATGCTTTAAAAGGTCTAGCAGCTGGCGGTGATAGGTAATTGCTGTGAAGGGAGTTGTTTTTCCCAGGAAATAGCGCTGTTTTGATAGATAGCCCAAGTTGTGCTCGAGTTGCGTAACTGGTAATAATGAACATTGGGTGTTAAAGACAGCAACGGAGCGTGCAAGGATGTAACAAACATACCAGCCAGGTGTGAGAATTTGCACAGGGGTTGCGTAGTGAGGCAGTTCAGCTCTGCCATTTTGATATAGATTTGGGTAGTTGTGGGCAAGTTGCGTACTGTAAACTGTTGGGAAATGTCGTGGGGATATGATTTTGTGGAAGGGAGAAAATGGAGTGTTCGTGGTGGTGTTTAGTTCTTGGTTGAAACAAAGGGGTAGGCGGACATAAGACGGAACATAAATTTTTGCGATGATTTTAAGTTTGCAGTGAAGAGGTCACCACGGAAACCGTAAACATAGATCTGCACCTTTTAGTTACGGTAACTGGTGATGATTACCATTTGGTGTTAAACAGTAACGGAGAGTGCACGGAAGTAGAAAACACACCAGCCAGGTGTGAGAATTTGCGCAGGGGTTACCTGGCAACGCAGTTCAGTTCCACCTACTGATCCCCTAAGCCGCAGTTCAGGATCAAGTGTTGGGGAGAGTCTTTATCTTCGCGCTACAGGTGTGGGCTCTCCCGGCATGTGTTCCGTCTTCTCCTTGACCTTGGGCGACCTTGATAGAGGGATGATGGGCCCGACCCTTGCCAGGCAATCAACTCCTGGGCAGTAGGAGAAGAAAAGGCGGGATTTTAACTTTAAGCCATTGTCAGTGTGCTGCCATAATTCCCTGGAAGGAATGGGCAGAATGAAGTCAAAGCCTGGAAATTCTGTTTTGACATAGCAGTGCAAAAATAAGAAAGGACATATTTTACCATTTACCATGTATTGGACCAGTCTTCCAAGCACCATTCAAGCAAACAGCAAAACTTGTGCTCCAAATTCTGTTTTTCTTGTGAGATGGTACTTCAAAATTAACCAGTCAGCACAAGCTTTTTATCTTCTAGATTGCCTCAAATGAACGAAAGATTGAATGAAAGAAAGAAAAGACGAAAACAAAATGCAGATGGTACTTCAAAATGATCCAGTCAAAGATAGGTTTTTATCTTCTGGATAGCCTCAAATGAACCAGTTCAGTCCTGTCAGCACAAGGAAACAAAATCAATACGAACCCAGAATGACATTCTTCTCACATTCCTAACCTTTAGAATTTTAGCTAATGAGAGAGAAGGCGTGGTGCAAGAATTATCGAACGGTCACGAGCATCGATCCTCGCTGAATGGCTGGGATACTGTGAATGCCTTCAAGTTTGTAGGGATTACGTTCTGTGGTAGGGAAAAAATGCAGTGGTTTTCAGTTCGCTGTTGAAACAATGTGGTAGGCGGGCAGAAGACAACAAGCATTTTAGCCATGGTTTTAAGTCTGTGTGAACAGTAACTGTAAACCACTGAAAATGGCTTCAGGTTTGCATGGATTTGATTTTGCAGTAGGGAGAAAATGAAGTGTTTGTGGTGTTTTTTAGTTTGCAGTTGAAACAAGGTGGTTGGCGGATAGAAGACAGAACAAGCATTTTCTGGGTGGTTTTAAGTTAGCGATGAAGAGGTCACAGCAAAAACCGTGAACATTAAACCTCTGAAAGTTTCAATATTTAGTATTTACAGTAGGCTATGTCAGCTTGCCAGCAGTGGAGAACCTTTACTGGACGCTATGCTGCCACTGTGGCTGACTAAGCTATGGGAGAGAGTGAGAGAGTGAGTAGGCTATGAGGATAATTAGCAAGAGCCACCAGTGCAGGCGATTTTGTTTGAAAGCTGGATATGAACTTCAAAGATCACCCGTGTTGTACGGTGTAGGCGATTTTGTTTGAAAGCTGGATATGAACTTCAAAGGTCACATGTGTTGGACGAGTTGTTAGTGAAGCTCACAAAAAGAGTGGGTTCAGGGCTGATGACCCCAGCTGTATGTAAAGGGATAGCCAGGAATATCTATAGTCAAACCTGGCCTGGCAACCTCCAGTCACAAGCTCATTAAAACAGTTCCATTCATTTTCACATAATTAACCCCGCCCTGTCCTCAGCAACCACCTGTCCTCAGCAACCATTTCTCCTCAGTCCCTTGAGTGGTTTCTGAATCCAGGTTTGACTGTATAATTTGAAAGGAGGGAGTCGCTGTGTTTTAAGTTCAAAGCGTGATTTGCAGTATCTCACAGTCTCTGTAAAGCTGTACCGCCCATCGATCTGTGGATGAGAGAGTGGTCCTCATTTCCCTTGATCACCTTTTGTCTTGACCCTGATCTCACGACAGTGCCCTCCTGGGCCCGTACCAACGTCAATATTCAATTACAGGCAGAATTGGGGGAACCCTAACTTGATTTGTTCCAGTGGCTGTATTGATGTCCTTGGGTCCCAACGTCAGACAATGAAGATCGCTGGAGACAAAGATTCCTTTTGTCCTCTCAAATCGTAAATCTTGGCTTGACCTTGAATTTATCTTTTGTGGATCTGGTTTGTTTCTGACAGCATCCTTCCAGGAAAGATGAGATGATTCACTGCATGTGGCTGCAGGGTTTTGAAACAAGCATTCGATTTCCTCTTTGTTTCAGATCACAGGAGACAAAGATTTCTTTTGTACCAACGGTAAATCTTGGCACGACCTTGAATTTATCTTTTGTGGATCTGTTCTGTTACTGACAGCATCCTACCAGGAAAGATGAAGTGATTCACTACTTGTGGCTGCGGGGTTTTGAAACGAGTATTCGATTTTTCTTCTTTGTTTCCTTATCTCGTGAATCTGTAGATTGACCTTGACTTTATCTTTTGTTCCATCTGTGGATCTGTCTTGCATCTGACAGTGATCCTTGCAAGAAGGATGAAGCGGTTTACGATTTTTGACTGCTCGGTTTTGAAAGGAGCATTCGATTTCTTGTAAATGTTAGGATCAATCTTGAGTTTATCTTTTGTCCAATCTTAGGATCTACCTTGTTTTTGACAGCAATCCCTGTTAGAAAAATGACCATATTTACAGCTTTTGGCTGATCTTTTTTGGAGCGAGCCTCTATTTTACAGATTTATCCCTCCCTGTACTTAAGGTATTGTTCTGAAGGGAGTGATCAAGTGACCTCGCGTGACCCCACTGTCAAAATATTGGGACAAATTAGGGCCATAAAACCATTTGACAATCATTTGAACAAATGAAAGTCGATAATCCTTTTTCTCAGTTGATATATATTGATGTCCAGCCCATTCTTCAACTGTTTTCACACTATTTTCATAGCACAAATGAATAAATCTTACAGTGCACATTGATTGGATGACAAGGAGTTTTTGCAGCCTGGTAGATTTTGTCCAGGTCAGTTTCAAAAGATTAATAGTTGTTCATTTAGGGCCGTGCCGACCATTGTCCATTCGTAGTGAATTATTTAGAGGAACCCCTCTTAAGCACTAACTATATTACCCTTTTGGTTCCGGATGGCTGACCAAACATACATGCGGCGCGTTTGTCGTGACAGTAAACTGTTCGTTTTACGTACAAGGTGTCATATATCAGCAAAGTGGTTTCTAGGTTTCGGACACCTGAGATTTCATCTTAATAGGTCACAACTTAATGGATGACATTTAACGAAGAAGACCCCGTTCCTAATACATAAGTGGGGTAAAAACAAGATTGTCACCGAAATCTATGACTAGATTTTGAAAATGAAAAGACGTCAAATGTTGTGACTAGAATTGAACTCAGTAAAGCAAAAGATGATACTAATAGTAATAACAAAGAAAACAACAGGTTTCGTTAGGTTGTATGTATCACCAGCCATCTCCTTTCTATTGGCACCAAAATTTATGACTTGATTTTGAAGATGAAAATATGTCAAATGTTGTGACTAGAATTGAACTCAGTAAAGCAAAAGATGATACTAATAGTAATAACAAAGAAAACAACAGGTTTCGTTAGGTTGTATGTATCACCAGCCATCTCCTTTCTATTGGCACCAAAATTTATGACTTGATTTTGAAGATGAAAATATGTCAAATGTTACAACTAAAATTGAACTCGGCGAAAGATGATACAGATAACAAAAAAAACAACAGGTTTTGACAGGTTAGACATGTATGCATTACCAGTTGTCTCCTTTCTATCCCATCCATGGCAACTTCTTGATCTGTTGCAGCCATTTACGGTCTGAGGTACCAGCATCATTCCTGTGTGCTTTTCCATTGTTTTAAAGCAAGGAGATTCTGGGAGACCGTCCAAAATCAATGCCTGTTTGAAAGGCACCCATAAAATCAAGTCTGGGCGGCTTTATAAAGGAATCCAAGCCAAGGGTCGTAAGGAGAGAGGAATTGGCCACAGGCCACGGATACTACCAGGTGCATGATTGCTGTTGAACTCAGCAGTTCACCTCTATACAAATTCATATCTGTACGGCTTTGTACCACACAGCAGTGCTGCTTATCCCTGTGGTATCGCTGAACTTGAACCCCATGAATCCAGGTTTGCAGCCATCCTATATATAAGCTCTAAGCTCTAATGGAAAAAGAGAACTTTGGGCACTGAATGGCAAATATTTGGAAAGTAGGTAGAGCATAGGAATGTTTCCAAGAAGCCTTCCGTTACCCCAGTTTCTTCTCTTGAGTTGGTTTGCCCTCACTTTCGGTGGGTCGACTTTGTCTTGGGGCTTTGAAAAATTGATGTTTCTGACTTTGGGAGAAGAGATGTGTATGTTCATTTTGTAGACTGTATCGGGAATCACAGTAACAGACAGGTGGACAGACACACACATTAGCACGCACGCACACACACACACACAGACACACACACACACACACAGAAAATCTAAAAGTTCGCATGGTTGTTAATTCGCGGTAGGGAGAAAATGACTGTTTGCATTTGAAACAATAGTAGCGCTACAGTCATAGGCGGGCAAAACATAAAACCACCAGGGACATTTCTGCATTTACAGTATTCTCTTGGGGTAAAGTAACTTTAAAAAACTAAGATAGCATCTTGCATCCTAAAGGTCTACACCCAAGTTGTCCAACAAAGCGGCTCAGCGAAGGCTGGAATTTCATTTGGAACCCTGGGATGACCTGAAGGATGTGTTGAATTACAACCCCAGGAGATTATACCGGTCCAGAATGGAGGATAGAGGAGTAATTTCGCCCACCAATAGCGATCGATTCACCGTCAGGTGCAGCAGTACATGGCCTAGCTTCATCACGACTTCAAACAGGCATCATCTCGGGCTCATCCAAAGCTATTGTGTGGTTCTTAGCAACAGTATTAAGGAAACAACAGCATGTATTGTGTCTCTCGTCTGTATTGTATAGTCGGTATAACTGCCCTTCTGCGTAACACACTAGCTTTGCAGGCACCTAGTAGCAGCTGGTTATATTATACCCAATGACCTGTCAAAGGTAGACCTTTTGCATGTCTAGCTGAAAGCCTTGTTCAAGCTATCTAGTGAAGCAATGAGTTCCACTCAATTAGTTATTCCAGGATAAAACAAATCTTTGAATGACCACATCATGTGATACAAACCAACCAAAAAGAACAAAACTGTCCCTTTGGCGCCATAGTTTTACCATATCTTCATATAATGTAAAGTAAACATTGCGGACTCAAAGACTTGCTACAGTATAATGGCAAAACGATTATACTTCTCGGAATGTCTAACCACGTTGTTATCTTCAGTATGAGAATCACATGTTATCACATCCTGAGGCAGCTTCTACAAAGTGTGGAACATTCAAAATAATCAATATTCCAAGTTTGTACAAAACATTTCCTGCCAGTTTCACAAGGACTTAGAATACCAAAATAAATTGGTGTGGCCTTATTAGATACTGAGGCAACTTCTATGAAAAACAAGCCTGGAATAATCAATATTCCAAGTTTGTACAAAATGCTAAGTAGAAACATTTGCTGCCAGTTTCACAGGGACCCAACGCACCAGCCCGGCTCATGCATAATTCATTCCACAGTGATAGAGCACGCCGCATTCCCCCATCACTGTCAAGTGGTAAATGGGACCTGAAGAAGAGAAATGAGCTGGGAGGGACCGTGTGTGTTGGCGGTGGTTACCTTTGGTTGTTAACAAGTTTCGTGTGGGACGCAGGTGCATTCGGAGAATACTGGCAACCTCAGGATTTTACAAACGAGCACTTTGCATGCCTGTACTGAATGTTAGAAAGATTGGTTGACTGTTGATCAGTGGAAAATCAAAGTTTGTTCAAGGTGTGAATTTGCTCATCTGATATTGAAGAATAATTAATTGCTACGTTTCGAAAATAATGTCGAAGTTGTTTGAAATCATGAAAATGACTGCCTTGCATGCGAGATTTAAGAAGATGTAAGAAAATTGGTAAATTGTTGATAAATAGAAAATTAAAGGTCGTTCAAGGTGTCAATTTGGTCATCTGACAAAGGTGAATAATTGATTGCTATGTTCCGAAATAACAGCTTCATTGTTGTTTGAAATCATACAAATGACTGCCTTGCATGACAAAAACTGGCTAATTGTCGCTCAATGGAAAATTACAGTTTTTTCAAGGTGTCAATTTGCTCATCTAACAAAAGAATAATCAATTGCTATGTTTCGAAAACAACAACGTCATAGTTGTCCGAAATCATGAAAATGACTACCTTGCATGCGAAATTCAAAAAGAGGACAAGACTTGGTAGACTGTTGATCAATGAAAAATCAAAGCTTGTTGAAGGTGTGAATTTACTAAACTGACAAAAGAACAATTGCCACATTTCGAAAATAATCATTGTTGTCCAAAATTACGAAAGCGACTGCCTTGTACACCAGGTACAGATGTGAGAAAAATTGGTTAATATTTTAAGAAATTGAAGTTAGTTCAAGGTTAGGTCATGGAAAGTTGTCCGACCTGACAAGGGATGAATTGCCACATTTCGATAATAACAGCCTTGTCGTTGTCCGGAATTACGAAAACGACTGTCTTGCATGCCAGGTTCAAATGTGAGAAAAATTGGTTAATTGCTGGTCGATAAAAAATTTACGCCTGCTGACAGTGTCGATGCATCATAGGAAATTTGCCAAGCTGACGATGGAAGAAAGGGCTTTGTTATGTATTCCCGATGGGCAACTCAACCTTCACCTAACCCTATGTTGTGTGTCACCGACCAAAAATAGAAATCAAGGAAGTTCCCTTGGTAAACAGCTTTCTATAGAAATGTTGTAATTTATTCATAAACACTGGAGGCCACACCAATTTATTTCCTTGCTTCACGGACATTCTTAAGTAATGATTTAGATGTCAGAATGAAAACAGAAGGCTAGGAGACCAACTTGCAAAACTAACATGTATATTCAATCCCTGAAACTGTGTGCACCACTTAGGTACAGACTTTTCTTCTTGTTTGTAATTACTTTTTTAAAAATGAGAACCAACTAATTCAAGTGCTCCTGCCTTAAATTCCCCCAGCTTGATTAAGCCTTGAACTTGTGCAGTGGGGATAGCTCCTCTCTATTCTAACTCAATAAAAAAAGGAGAGATACGGTGTTGGTTTAGGTTTACGAGATTGGTGGATTTCCTCCATGCATTATTCAGTCTACTCCGCACTTGTTAAGTCCAATTTGTACACTTTCAAGCCAACTTTCTCAGACTTGCTCTAACTGCCGCTATAACTTCTTTATGTCTATTGATTCATGAAAAGTTGTGCTGTAATAATGAACAGGAAGGTGGATTCATGTTAAGTTTGTTCCCACTATCATTCAGCGCATTTGGTGATCTTCATTCCAGTTGGCACTTCCAATTTGTAAGCTTTCAAAAACTTTTTTGGATTGGGTCTAACCTTTTTTATGAACTGTCACATTAATGATCTCTCAAAAATGAACAGGCATAGAAGTCAAATTAATGTCTGTTTCCACAAATAACGTGGACGTTTGAAGATGGCATACAACATTTTTTTTGGTTCCACTTGGCCCTTTTCGTTTTTGTTCTACTTGTTACTTAAGTCCAATTTCTACACTTTCAAATATTTCTTAGATAAACCTTTTCCTAACCTCTTTCTGTAACCCCAAAACTATAGAAAGTTCATCAGCCTAGTTTAAAGGGGACAGTAATAAGCATTCATCAGTATTTGCATCCAAATTAACGTCTATAATTGGGTATATTTGAGATAAGAGAAGTTTTCATTCCATGTAGATTGTCTGTCAAACTGTATTTGAACTTCCATATATCAGTGGGTTTCCTGCAGCTTTTCCAATAACCCAGTGTATGCAGATGATGCTGAATTAATGCTTCAAATATAAGGCAGAATTGACAGGGGAATAACAGATTACAGTTACATGCTACTTCTTTTTGCTCAGACATAATTATATTACTACCTAGCTGGGTTTAGTTTGACAAAGACTGGAGCCACACAGTCAAAACTTCTTTAGCATGGGATTGAAAAGTTTATTCCTTTTACATGAGTTAGTTTTGATGGATATAAAAAAATTAGTTTCCATGCTGTTTGTGTAGTAGGATTTTGGACATGTACGCAGGAAGCAGTTTGCTGAACCATGTTAAAGTCAGAATGAGATCAGAACAAATATGATTTGCCCAAAGCACACCTATGTGAACCCCTACACTTGAGTGTGTGGGGTTCTTTTGCTAATGAAGTGTAGCTCTCTTCAAATGCACACACACACGTGCATATATACACGTATACATACATACACACACACACACACCAGGAATGCTTAATAGGTCCGGACCTGAATCGAAACCTCTGGGTTCCGGTCCGGACCTGAACCTGAATGTGGGTTTCGGTACGCATCCCTAACACACGTGCACACACACGCACACACACATGCTTGCATGCGCACACACATACTCATAGATACGCATGCACGTACCCACGCACACTTTGAGGCTTTGGCTTTATGTCCCATCCAAACGGAGCATCAGTATGTAATGATAATGATGTATGTTGTACATCACACCCCTTGATTGAAGGAGGGCGTCTATGTAATAAAATTGATAATGAAGATTAAGTATCGACCTGTCAACACGGCGATCTAATAAAGATATCGCATATCATTAGCGATGCTATCATGTATGAAATATCAATCAAACATGACTTATTTTATGGTCGGAAATGTTGGCTCACATCACTATAGATAAAGGCATAACCTTTTTATGCACTGAAACCTGTACAAGTGTGTCCACCTCCACATAAAGACCACCCGGGCAATGTAGCCACTTTTTGGTGGTCCCTTAGATATTTTTTCCCATTGAAACAAGCATTATTAAGAATCCTGTCTAAAGCAACCTCTTGTTTGGATTTTAATGGTCCTCTGAGTGGTCTTCTTGGGCAGTTTCCACAGTATACTGAAATTGTGAAAAATAAAGTGAATGCTGTTGGAGTAGCAGATAGTTGCTCGCAAAGTGGCCATAGATCTATCCAGTTTCCCAATTTGGTGATTACCGAACACAATTAGGGAAAACAAGGCACCAACGATTTATCACGGGCACCGAAAATCAATAGGGGCGTGCGGCAAGGGATGATGTGGGGGGAAGGGTCAATTTGATCGACTGCCTGTCTGCGTACAATTATGACGGTTCACTTTGCTCTGCCCCTTGTTAGAGTCTTGTGAAATATGTGTCTAATAATATCGTGAAGTTGTGAATCACACAGTTGCACAGTTGTATGCAAAGCTTTGGGGTTTTATAACGTATGAATTGTTCTGCTGTATCATTATTATGATGGTTCACCTTTCCCCTATCTCATCAAAGTCTTATGAAATGTGTGTTTGATAATAAAAGGAATAATTATAAGCTCTAGTAGCCATGAACTCAAACTGTGTTTATCTCAATGGTTTGGGACTGTAATGTAGAAATTATTCAGCTGATTTAAATGATTATGTTGTCTCCTTTTTTCATTTCCTTGTCTCAAGAAAAATCATTTCTTGAGTAGTACTTCTAAAACTGCCAAAAGCTCATATTTATAGTTCAATGTATATGATCAGCACTAAGCTACAGTCTACATTGACTGATTGACTAGAAGATTTTATTTGATTTTAATGATTTATATGCACGTCAAACTTTCCTGGAGACTGCCTTTAAACCTATGCTGTCAAAGTTTGCCAGTTAAGCAACATACGACCAGCACCATTGCTTATATTTGTTATTGCCTTGTACAGATTTGTGGGGAGAAATGTTTGGGTTGCGTAGACAGCCCCTAAAGAACACCTAATTCATTCCCTTTGAACTTGGCAAGGCAATTAGGAAGGACGTAATTTATAGCGGCTCGGACGAACCCCAGAACTCCAGCTCTCAAGGAAATCCATCCGGAGTCGAAGGAAGGAAGGGAAGGACATAATTTTGTTGCCTCCTAAATGGGACCCATCTTAGGGTAATGGCTTTTCTGGGGCCGACCTGAACACATATCATGGCATGGATCATTCCTAATACCCAATCTGTGTCGGCCCGGACACTGATCACTTGTCATTACTGGTCGCTTTCTGGACGCTCGCCGTTAAAGGTTTCTACCGTAAGTTGGGAGAGATAAGCAGGCAGGAAATGTGCTTGATTTGTCTTTTCAGTTCATTTAAAGGTTTCTACTGTAAGTTGGCAAATAACGGTAGGGAATAAAATTTGCTTGATTTGTCTTTACAGTACATTTAAAGGGTTTTACCGTAAGTTGGGAAATATTAGCAGGAAGGAAATGTGCATGGTTTATCGGTTAAATGCATCAAAGGTTTTCTATCTCAAGTTGGGAAATAGTAACAAAGAGGAAAATGTGCTTGATTTGTCAATACTGTTCAGTACTATTAAGGTTTCCTACTGCAACATGTGCCTGTCCTTAGTGCTGAAATAGCTACCCGATGGTAGTAGCCACCTCTGATTGACAAGAGCGGTGGGCTCTTCCTTTCTTCCTTGTGAATCTTCACATCATGATGCCTGATGCTGCTTGTATATGTCATGGATGATCAAATCTGCACTGTTTCATACTGAAGAATTTTAGAAGCTATAGATGCCACCACTCATTTCTGAGTCACTAGGTTAGGGTAGAAGGTAAATGTATGTCCCCGTAGCTCAACTGGTAGTAGCCTCACTGTCGAGCTTCTGGTTCCAATTAGTTTGTAATAACTGGAACACCCTGGTTCAATCTTGGGAAGAGTATTTTGGTGGAGGTTGCACCTGTCTTTCGGAAGGGACGTAAAATGGGAGTCCCATGTATGAAGAGGTGCCCATACATCATGATTATCAGCCAGTCTTTTTTTAGCTTCAGTTATCCGTGTCTTCCTGTGTGAAGGAAGTGCTTGGGGCTTAGTGTATCACTGTACATTCAATGCCTTTGATGATATTGTTGAAAAATTACATCGCGGCATCCGACACAGACAGTTTACCTGCAAGCAAGACAGAAAGCTACCATTAGTTGAACTGTTATTCCAGTAAGGCCCTCGCAGGCTGATCTAGTTACAACAGTAATGCACTTGTAACTTAGATGGATTGTTTATGAAAATTATAATCCCTGCAGACAGTTTGCTTTAGGTTAGTGCATGTAATACTTGTTTGCAAGACAGAGAGCTGCCATTAGTTCTGATATGATTTAGGTAAGGGCCATACAGTTCACTCTGATCAAGTTAGAATGTACAGTAATGCACTTGTATCTTAGATGAAGAATTGTTTCTTGGAAATATTTACAGTAATAATCCTTAAAGACAAGTAACTTTAGGTTAGTGATGCATTGTATGCAAGACAGAGAGCTGCCATTAGTTCTGATATGATTTAGGTGAGGGCCTTACAGTTCACCTTGATCAAGTTAGAAATTACAGTAATGCACTTGTATTTGAAAGATGAAGGATTGGTTCTTGGATCCCAAATGGGAGTGGACTGAGAATGACCTTCATATCTTATTCATCATGTAGGCTTTCTTTAAGGGGAACCGCTATTGTTCCTTCTCAAGTCGTGACTTGGGCCAAGGTAGCCGAGTATTATGGTTCTTGGACTTATATCTTAATCAGGGAAAAAATCAATATGGCTTTTCTTAATTAGATAATGAATAAAACATGATAAAGACTCCCCTGTGATGTTTAATGACGTCAATTAGTGTAATCTTGATAATATCGCAGGCCATATTTCTAAGAATACTGTAAAGGCATTTAATTTTGCGGCTGTTTAATGTTTGCAGTTTTCACGGCAACCTCTTCACTGCTAACATAAAACCACTGCTTGGTCTTTCTCTGCCCACCTACCTCCTTGTTTCAACAGCAGACTAAAAACCAACACAAATACTCCATTTTCTCCTTACCCCAAAGTTAAATCACTGCAAACTTAAATGCATTTACAATAATACCAGTATAGCCTTTGTGGACCATCTTTTTTGCCTGTTTCAGTGTTTGATTGATTGAATTCCTTTGAAGTCTGAAGCAATTTTGAGGTCAGCAGGAAGATCTAAAACGTTTTTTTCTATTTCTAAAGCCATGCTTCGCTCTGAAGTGTTAACCCCAGTTGCTTTCACGAAGCAATTTTCAGGTCATCTTTTTCAGCTGGAACATCTAAGACACTTCTTCCGTTTCTAAGGCTTTACGGTACTCTGAAGTGTCATTCCCAGATGCCTTCTCAAGTGGGAAAATCACAAAAACAACCATTACCCATTTCTCTCGCAAGCCTCAAAAGTGTTTCTAGGTCACAATCTCACCTCTCTGCACAAGAAATAGCGATGAAAGAATGACAGATGACGTATTAAACCAGGAGACAGTTTAAGATGGTATCGCAGACAGTCCGTAGACCGCAGAAATGAGTCTGAGCTGGTCCGGTGGAAAGCTGATATGGTCCCATTACAGCTAGGTGTGTCCCAGGTGGCCAGAGACAACCATAAAACTGAGGAGAGTGTTCATCTCAGACGCTCCACAGAATTGGAGCAAGTCATCACGAGAATGTAACACCCTCCAGAGTTGGCCATGCGGGGCTGAAATGATGCTGCGGATATTGAATGAGTCGAACCTTTTATTGCATCTTCTCTCATCTCAAGGGGACAGGCTGTTACCTCTGTGTTTTCGGTGTGTTTGTCTGTATTTCCGAACTGCCTCGGCCAGATAACTCGTGAGGCTATGGATGGATGGTGACGGAAATCAGTATAGTTTTTTGCGAGATGAAGGTCGAGGTTGTTTTTGGACATCCCTGGGGCATTCCTCTGCAGAATTAGACATACAATCCTTGGTGTATCTTCAGAATTGGACATACATGATGTAGTTGTAACATACACTCGCACTTACATCGCCAGCATAATTGAAGAAGCTATGGATGGATGGTGATGGAAATCAGTATGTCGTTTGTGAGATGAAGGGCAAGGTTGTTTTTGGACATCCCTGGGGCATTCCTCTGCAGAATTAGACATACAATCCTTGGTGTATCTGCAGAATTGGACATACATGATGTAGTTCTATCATACGTACTTACATTGCCAGCATAATTGAAGAAGCTATGGATGGATGGTGACAGAAATCAGAATGGTCTTTGCGAGATGAAGGCCAAGGTTGTTTTTGAGAACATCCCTGGGGCATTCCTCTGCAGAATGAGACAGACTGTACAATCATGATGTAGTTCTAACATACATTTGTACTTACATTGCTAGCATAATTGAAGAAGCTATGGATGGATTTTGATTTTGTTAAGCTCATACTTTGGACAAAGTCTGTTACTTGGGTGAAGTCAGACAGTCAACTAGTATGATTTATAATTGATGAGAGACACTCCTAATACGTCAGTCATAAAGGTTAAAATCATATGGCGAAGGTATGAGGTCGTGGAACTCTATTTGAAGAAGCTGATGATATTTGGTGAGAGGGGACTGGCTGTAGACAGAACGCGCTGGACTTTTTCTAACTGCCTCATGCGTGGCGTGACGTGGGAGCCTCTAAGTCTATGTGAGTGGTAGGATGAAGGTCAAGGTTTCTTTAGAATGTCCCTGCTTCATTCCTTGTTGTATCTACATAACAAGACAGGGATGTAGTTTCAACATAAACATGTGTAGCATATACAGCTGTAGGTAGTACTATGTACCCTGGATTCCTTTTTTCAAAGATTTCAAATGTGAAATGGAAAAGTACCTAAGTTCTGTTCACAGAGTATTCCATTTACAACAAAATGGTAAAATACCGTAGTTATGAACATGAAAAACTGTCACAATATTGCTAGTAGAAAAATGAATCTCAACATTGCAAATATCATTTGCTACAAGCTACATGTGACATTACCTCCCTTCATATAAAGAGGAAATTGAAATAGCTTCGACCCAATAAGTAATTGTGGGGAATAACTAGAGCAGTCATTGCGGCATCGATTGGGCATTCCTCCTGATAAAAACCTGGTACATTAGAAGCTGTATCAGTTGCAGGTAATGTATAGTTGGTGATATACATATCACTCATGATGTGAGAGATGTCACATTTTGGGTGAAGGGAATCTCTCTCTGGGGACCATCTTTGTTAAGTGGGTAAACCATCTGCTTGTAGAGGGATGGGTTCATCAGAGTCCATGTATGTGCTAGGTTTTGCTGTGCAAGTTGTTAGGTGGAAAACTGAGGAAAGCTACAAAACTATGGTGAAAACTGTCAAAGAAGACCACTCAGGGCAAATGAAATCTTGGTCCATGTGGACAGGTGGTCACTATAGGTAGGATTCCTAATTCTTGTGTTGATTGGGAAAATGATCAAAGGGACCGCCAAAAAATAGTGACAAAAAAAAACAACACTTCAATGCATTCCAAAATCCATATTCACTCTAAATCATCCATGTCAACAGTGTAACAAGCTGCTTATGATATATAATCTACTGCTACAGGGAATGCAGCAAGGTGGTTCTGGAGTATGACATGCATTCCAATCCTTATATCAAACCTTATCAGTGACTATCATGGCTCAGATATGCTATATGGGTCATTAGGCCACACTGATTTCATATGTTGTTTACTTAGACATTTTGATGTAAAATTTAAGCAAGAAACATCACGTAAACAGAGGGCTGGGGTGAAAACTTGCATCTGATTCTTTTCCCCTCTGTTGCAATGTTAACCAAAGTACAGACTTTCCCTCAGATTTTGTTTTCATGTTCATATTCTAACGTTACAGTAGCACTTTAAAGAAAAATCTGACAACCAAGAAATGGTATGGCCCTATTGACTTGTGCGTAGGGTGAAGTAGGCCCATGTGAGTGCTAAATGTGTCCCAGTGTGCGAGTTAATTTCAAAAGGTGTGAAATTTGACCCACTCCGTGCCATCAACGACACCCTTCGATCATTATTTCTCATGGGCAATATCTCCTAGCGAGCCAACTGTCACGTTTGGGACGTTGTCTCTAATCTTGTTGTTTCTCTTTAAGTCAAGATGTAGGTTTGTGTAATTTTGGTATAATTTTTATAATGATAATAATAATAATATCAGGTGTATTTGCAGCCAGTGCCACAGGCAGGTACCCAATGTGTAGGGTAATGAGGCTGTTTAACGTGTTCGAGGCACCTCCTCGAGCACGGGACCCCCGTTTTACGTCCCTCCCGGAAGACGATTTCGTGGAAAGCTTCGTGAGGCTACAGCAATCCGGACGTCCTTGGTTGGTCTCCCATCCAAGCACTGTCCGGACCGCGCGTTGCTTAACTTCCGAGATCGAGGGATCGGGTGTATCCAACGCGCCACGCGGCCGTAGCTTTACAACAGCTATATCTTAATATTGTCGTTTCCTTGTATTGGTTTCACCATGTTTCATGTGTTCTTGTCACGAGTTACATTGTAGTATTGCTACAGTCCAGTCCTGCCGAATTGAATATCAATAAAATGGGAAAATCCATAATTATGATACCGTTCTATATCAGAAGTTGCATCACATTCAATATATTATATTACTTACTTTGTATTGCGCAGCACATAAAGTGCGCCGCGCCATCCATGCTAAGTTCTCACAGCCGTATGTTATTACCTCTACATCCAACCGTGCGTCTTCATTCTAGCGTATCTTAGTTCAATAACGGTTGAGGGTCTTATGGCATGACTTGAGGGGTTTATGCAAGCCAAGATGCGATGCTATTCAGCCCTTAAAGTGGTTCTTTAATACAACTTCGACTGAAGGGGATAACTTGCACTTGAGCGTTACGTCCTGAATGAAAATGAAGACGCTCTCATACTTGTTGTGGTCGTTTTCTGAATTGTGCTAAATTTGTAGCTGTAGGGTAAATATCTTCACTGATGTGTTTAAGGCTTCGTTGAATGTCAACCGATTAAGTGCACAAAGAGGACTATTATCATGAACCGGGTGTGTTTCGTGTGATTATGAAGAGATTGGGATAATAGTGTGAGTAGTATTCAACGCCAGCACCGAGTCGTAACAAGTGCATATTGGAGACATCGATTCTCATCAGCTGGTTGTGCCTCTGCGTATCGACACATTGTGTTGTTTCTGGTAGTTCATCGCGGTACATTTGCTTGCCAAATTGATATTGGCATCAAGCAGCTCCAAAAGAAGAATGTTCCATTCTGTAAATGTGACAAAGAGAAACTCTGATTCTGTGGAATGATCGCGCTCGCTAGCAGAGTTCGTTATCCTCCGGTTGCCTAGCAACAGAATGAGTGATGGGTCTGTTGGGAAAAGGGTGTCGTCGACCTAGGTGATATTGACCTGTTAGATATTCTGTGATAGAACAATGACTTGGGCCATAACAATTTGATTGGTTGGTTCTCTGATTTTAGATAAATATGCTTATCAGATTCTGGGAAAACGTCTTGAAAACAAAGCTTGAGGACCATGTTCATGCCTTGGTGCACCCAATTTTATGCCGTGAATACAGTCAAATTGAGGTTTTTCTCCCTACGGTCTGATTTTATGATGTTTACCTGTTATACTGTCACCTCAAAATGCCAGAGCACCAAGGAAATAAATTGGTGTGGCCTTTTTGATGAATCTTCAACTTTCGGCTTTAACTTTAAGCTAACCATGCACAAAAGGGCTCGGCTGTTGTGGTTTGATACTAAACATTTCTGAAAGTTCTTGGCAACGAAGAGTTTAAAAGTAACCATTTGTGAAAGCCAGGGTTACCAAAAACTGGCACAAGTCCATGGCAAGTTTGCAGTAGACATCATTCAGCGAAGTCCAGAGGGAGAGGACTATTTGTTTTACACAACCTGAGTTGAACTTACTGCTCATTGTTTGTAGTCCTATGTCATATTTGCAGTCCTGAGGCATGTGTGGATATGATCTAGAGGGAATTCTACCATTTGTGTAAGAACATGAATGTTTTATGTATGATGTTGGGCTGCTTGGGCAACTTGCTTATCATGTGGTTCTGAAACACTTATTACGCCCCAAAGGGAAGGCAAGGAATTCTTTTCAAGCCCCCTCAAACGTTTAGGTTTCTTGCTAGTATGTGAGTTGCATCATGATTACAGTTGGTTAAAAAGCTTCATCAGGTAGGTAGGAATAGGTCATAGGAAAGTATAAGTTCATTGTGTCTCCTGCCGTGGAGTAAATTACCTCAAGGTCATGTCACAATAGCATCATTTTCCTATTACATAATCATTACAAGTTGACACTTTCATGTCTTGATTAGAGAATATTGTGGATCTGAGACACTTATTACAGATTGCGTAGAATTCTTTTCAATCAAGTTCCTCAAATACATGTATTTAGGGTTCTCTCGTTGATGTGTGAACTATATTTTGATGACATTGTGGCTAAATGTATTTCAGAGTCGAGTAAAGTATAATACCCCCAAATGAGTAGATGAGTAGATTCAGGAAGACTGCAGAGTTAAGTTTAGATGCCTTAGCCTCCCAAATGAACCTGACATGCCCTTTGTACAGGGCACAGCCCCCAACATTTCCCACATGTGTTTTGAGTGGGTTTGTCCCCAACAAACATGCTGGCCTGTCATGCTAGTGGGGTGGTTTTGGTTAGCTTGCCTTTGGTTTCTGTCAATTGTCATGAAATGTCACTGGTGCTTACAGTGGGTGTGTTCTCAGGAATGGATACTAGGAAAGAACAAAAGCTTGGATGCTGCTAGTGGTTGTGTTCGGGTCTCTTTGGCTGAAAGAAATACAACTTCACTGGTCACACTTTACAAAGTGGTTTTTCGAATGACAAAGTTCAGCTGCATATGTCTTAACTAAAAACCAAATGTCCAAATAAATATTATGGTCAAGCACACTGCAATATAGTATTAGATAATCTAGATTATAAGTAGAGTGTAGAGTAGATTTAGTGTAAGTTAAAACATGCCTGACTGCAATAATATATGTGGGTATTTGTGAGATATTTCTGGACATTCCAAAATGTATAGAGGCTTTCCTCCGTCAGGTAATCAATTGTTCAGGGTATTAAGGTTTGGAAGCTAAAAATAACACTGACACCTGTACTTACAAGATGGTAACATCTAACTCCACTTGTCCAGATAGCCCTCCCCCTTTAAAAGGTTGCATCTGTTGAGGTTTAGGTTATCGGTGATAATGAGGTTTTAGTTGAGTGTTGACTATAAACCTAGACCAGACTATGTTGTAAATGTTAAACTGTGGCTGTTGTATCTGTGTGGTATGCTGTAAACACAGTCTCAAATTCAGTGTGGAAATGGGTTACACATGTTTTGCCTGGGGAGGCCTGGGGGGAAATTCCAGAGGAAAATCTCCCTGGTATCTGCCCTAATTGATTTGTAGTGTTCGCACCAGTGTGGTCACACTCTACCTGAGACCTGATCTTCTGTGAAGTGTTCTCTGATATTGCTGAGTTTCCATAATGAAGGGTGGTTCTCCAAGGGTGTAACACGAGATGCCTGAGTGTTGCCACGCTTGTAATTGATTATTGTTGAGTTGGAGTAGTGAGATGAATATTACTACCTCTCCGGGGAAAGCTAGAATAAGAAGGATTAATCATATCCACACATTTGACTGTGCTTATGTATGTGACGTGTCAAGGCTAATGTTAGCTTTGCAGGCGTGTGTAATACAATGTATCTCAAATCTAATCTAATATCTTCAGACTTATGATGTTATTGCTATTGTTGGGAAGCAATATCTATCATAAGTGCACGGGTGTGTAATATCTAGAGATGGATGTGTATGTGTATCCTGGATGCCAAACTGTTTCCCCTGAAGCCTGGGAAGGCCTGTGTAAAATTTCCTTGGGGGCATGTTGGCCTTTGGAGCCAAGGAGGTGGCCTCAGGGGGGTAAGGGGAAAACCCTGTATAGGTACCCGTGCCCGTATAGGTCCCCGTATAGGTATACCGGTATACCCCATTTGGGGCCCCCAGGAAACACGCTATGACGGCCGCCATATGGGGCACCCAGAACGGCTGTTTTTTTACGGTCTCCACATTGATATAAGACACAGAGAGTTGACTATACTCGGTCAGAAAATAGCTGAACAATCATATTTTTTACGATCTTTTGATTTCTATGAAGGACGGAGTTTTGGAATATACGGAATTTGCGAAGTTCGTACGGAGCTCCTGTCAGAACGTGCGAGCACCGATCTCGGAGACCTTTCAACTGAACCCGTTCTGAAAAGGTTTGATACGGAAAACCTACAGGAAACGCCTCACGCTAAAGACAGAGACCGAGCACGGCATTTTCAGACAAATCACGCCGAATGGCCGTAATGTTTGTGTCGCAATATATAAAGTGGTTACTTTCCGTCTATTAAACCGGCTAGTTCGCACATGTGTCATGGTGGACCTTCTGTGCATCGAGAACCGGGCGTTTCCTGTAGGTTTTACGCAGGTTTACTGGCAGCTCCAGCCGAACAGATCATGAGTATTGCATCTGAAGATAATGAAATGCGGAAAGGTTGATAGTTTGAGTGTTTTTGTAGGGAAGGTGAGATGGTCGTTGTCCCTAATGTTCTAGATATTGCTGGCGACGGTTAAGGAGAAGACGGACGACGGAGAACAAGACACAACACGGAGCTAAATGATGTATGTCTTCACACTTTCAATGCTCAAGATCAACTGTCTTTATTTAAGTAAGGCGTTAGAACGTTCGTCGTACGTCAACGTTCAACGTGCGCGTTCGGAGAACGCTCTAACGCGCATGGCCGTAAATGGAAACAAACAAACAAAAACGATCTATGGCAGCACTTACGTCACGGCAACACTACACATTCCTGAATTTTTTTCTATTTCTTTTCAGAACAGGTTTAGTTGAAAGGTCTCCGAGATCGGTACTCGCACGTTCTGACAGGCGCTCCGTACGAACTTCGCAAATTCCATATTTTCCAAAACTCCGTCCTTCATAGAAATCTAAAGATAGTACAATATGATTGTTCAGCTATTGTCTGACCGAGTATAGTCAACTGTTTGTGTCTTATATCAATGTGGAGACCGTAAAATACAGCCGTTCTGGGTGCCCCATATGGCGGCCGTAATAGCGTGTTTCCTGACTTGTTGGGGCCCCAAATGGGGTATACCGGTATACCTATACAGGTATACGGGTACGGGTACCTATACAGGGTTTTCCCCTTACCCGCCTCAGGGTAGGCCCTGGAAACAGTCTAGCCTGGATCTATAGATATGTTAGAGACTGGGGGTCTGGTATCCAGGCTAGAAACAGTCTGGCATCCAAGCGCTATAGATTGGTGTTGTATGCTAAAAGAATTACAGGTACATATGTATCTATCTTTTACAGTGAAGTTGGTGGGTTACTTGAAATGTAATGATTTTTCTCAATTACTTTTCAAGCTGAGTTAGAGAGGTTTGAAGAGGCTAGCTCTTAGGTTTGAGTGTGTGGAAATTTAGCAAGAGTTGTATGTTAGTGGGAAGGAATCAAGAGAATATATCTATCAATTGTAATTGAGATCATTGCATCATGTAGAGATGTTAGAAGCTAGCCTGGATGCCAGATCCCCAATCTCTAGAATATACTTCTAGCATACAATAGTTATTAGGGGTGTGGCTTCTGGGCTAAGATGTAAGACACTTCAAGCAAGTGCACATACCCAGTGAGAGTGAATGTCAGCCTTCTTGTAGGTGGTCTTGGCAGGGGGACAATCACCTTGGGGGGTTTCTTGGGAATTTTGATAGGGATAGATCAGGTTGTCATTACCTTCGCCGAGAAGGTTATGCAGAGGGTAGCGTTTGTGTGTATGTATGTGTGTGTGTATGTAATGTACAGCATAACTCGAGAAGGCTTGGGTGGATTGTCTTGATATTTGGTAGGTGGGTAGGTCTTGATGAGACTAGGAAATGATTAGATTTTGGGTCCCCTAGCGGCTTGTTACGGTACTGCAGCGGAACTTCCTGTTTCGATATCTCGTGTTCTGGACAAGCTATGGAACTGAATTTTGAGTGGTAGATAGCTCTTTGGACAGAGAGTAAGTGGTACAGGTTTTGGCCCCCTAGCGGCTTTTTTGGAACTGCAGGAGCAGGTTCAGGTTCAGACTTTGAAAGGGAATAACTCAAGAAGTTATGATGGATGGTTATGATTTTTGGTAAGTAGATAGCTTGAGTGATGATGTACATGATTAGACACTTATTATGCAAATCAGTATCTAATTTGCATAATTAATGAGGAAAGTTTATACATCCGCCAAATTCCACGATAGGACTCTCAAACATGTGACATATATAATTGAAGAAGAGAGAAATATTAATAAATATCAATTATGCAAATGAATACCTCATTTGCATAATTAATGAGAAAAGACTATAACTCAAGATGGGCTTGATGGATGGTTATGATTTTTGGTATGTAGATAGCTTACGTGATGCTTTGTATGATTGGACGAAAATTATGCAAATAAGATTCTAATTTGCATAATTAATGAGACAATTTAAAAAAAACGCTGTGTTCCATGATATGACTATTGAAATATGTGACATTTCTTACTGAGGAATTCTGATGGATAAAAATATGCAAATGTAGGCCTAATTTGCATAATTAATGAGAAACTACTAATTCCATACAGGTAAATGATGGCAATTTCATACTTGTGTCATTTGGGAGTTATGTGAATGTGAACATCGTTGAATCAAATTATGCTAATAAGGACCTCATTTGCATAATTCATGATAAATGTTACTTTGTTAGCATAACCTTCTTTGTTAAGCTCATACTTTTGTTTTTGGGTGAAGAAGATCAACTGGTATGATTTATAATTAATGAGAAACACTCCTGATACGTCAGTCAAAAAGTTTAAAATCATTCGGCGAAGGTATGAGGTCGTGGAACTCTAGTTTATAGTACAGTAGCCTTTAGGCACGTCGTAAATGAATGAAAAACTAATAAAACAAACTAAGCAAAACAGGGACTCTACTCTTCAGTTACTGTAAATGCAGAAATGTTTGCGGTGGTTTTATGTTCGTGGTTTTCACAGTGACTGTTGCATCGCGAACTTAAAGCTACCGCAAACATTTTGTCCAATACTGTAGCTGTATGTGACTAACGTTTAAGCCCTGCCGCAAAATCAAAGCCACAGCGAACACTCCATTTTCGCCTTAGCGCGAAGTAAAAACAATTCGAACTTGAATGCATTTACAGTAATAGGACAGAAAACTATGTGCATCTGGAAATGATACTGCAGCTTGGTCCATTACTCTCTGCCCCTCTACTGCTGAATGACAATTAATCAAAGTCAGTACACACAGGAAACATGTGCATTGATCAGAGCTACATGATGTCTAGCTCTGACATAGCAGCAGAAATTGATACTCCTCATTACCATAATACTGTAGCAATGTTGGGGTGTGAGTTTGGCAGTGAAATTGGGAGGTTTTATACTTTCACTCACTCTCACTTGAGTGGAGCTCCCTCAGAAATAGCCTGGATGCCAGACTGTTTCCATGGGGACACATCTCTAGGCTAGGCCCTGAATCACAGTACCTTGGAAGCATGTTGGCCCAGAAGCTGGTCTGTGCAGGCCCTGGGAACGGTCTGGATTCCAGGCTAACTCTGAGACATTTTTTGATAAGGAACCTATAAAATAAATTCCATAGACTAACATTTACTGAAACCATAACTACCAAACCATTTCCCAAACTCATAACCCCACCCAGACAGTGACATTAGGCTAAAGGGGGTTGAACCTACTTTCATGAGGGCCCATGAAATTCAGTGTCCATATGGTCTTCAATTAGCATCTCACACAGGCCTAGGGGAGTACAAATTGTAAGACAGGGATACTGCCAACCCCCAACAGAGCCCCAGCTTGTGCACACCTGTAAACCATTTGTGGCCTGCCAGCAGTGGGGAATGGATTGGAGTGGGTGTCCTGCTCAGAGTATCGCATTACAAACCTGCAGCTTGGGAAAAGGTCACACCCAGGGGTCAGTGCATATGTCTTTATAAGTCCTCTCAGGGGAGTCTGTGCAGATGTCTTTATAAAGCCTTCAGGGGCTATGGATGTTCCATTGGGGGGTGTCTAGGACCTATGTCAAACAGGCAGAGGAAGATTTCACCACAGTCGTTGCCTACTTTGATGCAAAGTTGTCAGATGATGATATATGCTTTCTCTGTACACATACAGTCAAACCTGTACAAGTGACCACCTGTACAAAATGACCATCTGGCTGATATATCCACTTTTTGTAGCCTGAGTCAGTGAGTGTCATCCTGTTTCAGTTCCAGGCTCTACCTTCACCAAACCTGGAACTGAAACAGGATGACACTCAGGCTACACTTTTTGGTGGTCCCTTACATAATTGACATTGACACAGGCATATTATCCTGTCTATAGTGTCCACCTGTCCACATAGACCAGATTTTATAGTCCCCTTAATCGGGTTTGACAGTACTTCCAGGAAGCATTCTAAGTTTCACTGGAATAAGATTGATTTTGGAAGGTTTTTTGGGAAAAACATATTTGGAAACAAAGTTTTGGGGAAGAATTGAAGTTGCATTCTCCATCCAAACATCCACGATCTTCTATACCTATAGT
Source organism: Branchiostoma lanceolatum (assembly GCA_035149815.1). Taxonomy (NCBI): domain Eukaryota; kingdom Metazoa; phylum Chordata; class Leptocardii; order Amphioxiformes; family Branchiostomatidae; genus Branchiostoma; species Branchiostoma lanceolatum. Next base: position 3,428,164 of record CM068871.1, read on the forward strand.
CCGTCCAAAATGCATTGTACGACTTGTAAGAGAGCATGATTAATCGATAGGTACTTAATAGCCGTGGTATTATGCATGTTTTCTATTTCATATCGGGAGTTAGAGTAATCCACAAGTCAGATAAGAGACAGAGAAAATTCCGCACTCGCTTTGTCATCTTAACCAAATGAACAGAAGGGAGGCTGGAGTCCGTAAATGATTTATGAACTTGTCCGACTGGCATTCATGTAGTATTTATGTATCCATAGATCACCAGGCTGTGGTTATGTAGGAACCTTTTGCAGGTGCGAGGGTGGGAATGATTCCAACATGAACCGGTCCGTAGACAACATACGTAATTCTATCCTTTTGGATCAAATCCAAATCGATATCTTACTTCTGGTTTTCATGTAGTATTTATACTATCATTCGTAAGTGATGTGCCTGTGGTTGTGATGAGTCTTTCTCAGTAGGTACAGTGCGTAGGAATGATGTGGTTTGTAATCAACACCTGAAGAATTGAATCCAAAGCAATATATTATCTTATTCATAATTCATATACATGATATTGGATTCCTTCATCATTTGTAGGTGATGTAGGTGTGGCTGTATTTTGGTACAGACAATATTAGGCAGATGATAAACAGTCTCCTATGTAAGATTCAACGTACTGTATATCTATTCCCTATATAATATATATATTCTAACTTCTGGTTCCTTCCTCACCTAGTGACCTGTTATGGTATTGCAGCAGAAGTTTTGGGCTTTGTATCTTTTGATCTTAAGATCGTACAGTCACCGAATTGCTATAATGGATAGCTCTTGCTGTACCTGTCAACCTGTCAAGAATATCTGCTGTACATTGAAATAGTTACATTTGACATCTTTACAGCTAGCCAACAGTGGATAGAAGTGCTCTTCCAAATATTTTGACACAACTTTTTTCCTTCCGTGGCATCGTGTGGCGCAATTGGTAGGGTGTTTCGCCCAGAACCGAGAGGTCCCGGGTTCGAAACCACTGGTATGCCCCGATGTTGTACCCTTGGAAAAGGCACTTAACAGGACTTTCCTCACTCCACCCAGGTGTGAATGGGTACCCGACTTCGGTTGGGGAAGGTCGTATTGAGGTCACTTGCTGGCGCTGAATAGCAGCCTCCCAGACCCTTGCGACAGTTCCACAAAGTGCAAGTGTGGAGCAAAAATGTATCTGTTGTGTATTACCAAGTATGTAATTTTAAACCCTACAGCAATTCAGCACTGGCTGCCATTGCACGGGTAATTTCTGATCAATAAACCACTATTATTATTATTATTATGATATATGACAGGCTACTCACTGCGAAAGCCCCAAAAGAAAGTATGTGATTGTAAACCCTGCAGCAATTCAGCACTAGCTGCCATTGCTCGGGTAATTTCTGACCAATGAACCATTATTATCATTATTTCTACAGGAGGCTCGCCTTCTTAGGATGCTGAAGGACGGACACACCTCCGATGAGAGCCTTAACTCAACCCATAGCAACCACGACAGCGGGCGTGGCTCCGTCCATAGCAACCACGACAGCGGCCGGGGCGACAGCGACAAGGAAGTCCGCAGTTCGCCCACCGCTGACCTTCGACCCCAAAGCTGCGAAGGGGCTTCGAACAAGACAGATCTACCTGTAGAGACAGGTAAGAAGTGCTGCGATATTAAGATATATTTTTTTCCACACCAATTTGATTTCTTGGTTCTCATATTAAAAAGGAATGTGCTGGATTGGAATATGGACATGAAAATTGGGAGGGGGCTTCGAACAAAACAGAAATACCTGTGGAGACAAGTGAGAAAGCTTAGGAAAATCAAGTTATTTTTCCCTCAGGCCACACCAATTTAATTTCTTGGTTCTCATATTTTCAAAAATAAGGCTATATTGGAAAATCAGCATCAAAACAGAATCTGAGGGTTTCTGCATCTTCAGTTATTGAAACGTCCTGCAGCTGCATTCAGTATTTCTCCATCTTCTTCCACAGTATATTGCATCTTCCCTTAGCTCTCCTTTTCTGTTGTAGCAGGACCTCGCCCTCTGTGTTTCAGGTCTCCCTTCAGCATGTCGAGTAGATTGATACACAGTTCAATATAGATTAAAAATTACAGCAGTACTTATGTATCAAATCAATCAATCGTTCGCAGGCATCAGTGTCTGATGCATGGCAGCTGCAGACATGCATAGGGCTCGCCAGGCTGGTCTGCTCTCATCAAGGAAATATAATATATCCAACTCTAATCAATGAACCCTCACTTTTGACACGATCCCCCTGCAAGTCCGTGAGCATGTAACGTTAAGTGTACTGTATATGCAAGTCAAACCTAATTGTATTTGCATCTTCGGTACAGTTACATACTCCCCTAACACTATTATCTGTAGCCACGAACCCTCACTTCTGACACGATCCCCCGAAATGCGTGCGCTTAAAACCACAGTGAACACTCCATTTCCCCCTCAGCGAGGGATTAAAACCACGCGAACTTGCATTTACTGTATAACGTCGTCAACTATTATCAATGAACTCTCACTTTTGACACGATCCCTCCGAACTGCGTGCAGGGTCAATCCCACCTAATCCGATATGCCAAGAAATAAATTCCCGGCAAAAGTGGAAGTGGCAAATTTTCAATTATAGCAATCGTAAACAATCTCCAATATCCCTCTCCCCCGGTCGCTTTAGTGCCTTGGCTGGTTCCAGGCCCTGGTATGGAAGATTGAGCCCATAACTCACCCAGGAAAGTGCTCTATCTATAAGATTCACTGCCGCCTGAGAATATTACAGCCAACCCAAATAACCATAACTGTACACTGTCCTGGCTTCGGCTGAGCAAATCCATTTCTGGGATGATATCCGCTGCACGTATCCCCGGATGTACCTGCGTAACATTTTACCTAAGGGGCAAGTCCATTGATGTAAAGGCATAGTCACATTATTGCACGTACGATCGTAAACTGAGGGAACTCTTGGTATTGTCATACAAAATTCTGTTGCGGAAAAGCTGTCTTAGATCATTGTCGGTAGTTGGTTCTGTCACAGCTTACTTGAAAATTCTACTACATTGAAATTGTACGACTACCTACAATACAACAAAGTTGATTGCACCATAAGAATGACTGGATGAGGGTTATATCAATTCACTTCAAGAGGGAAGATCGGGTTCAAGACCCTTGTATAGTCAGTATGTAGGTTAAATGCATTGGGAAGGAATTTCCTGCAAGCTTTTGAAAATTTCTCTCAAGATGTCAGTATATTTCACTGTCTCCCCCTCCCAGACAACATAAAAAAGTCATAAAAGAGTTGACCAGCACTCGAAATGTCAGAACTGCAGACAAACAAGCAAACAAACAAACACACCAACTGACTACAATAACTCTGAGGTAAAAATCCTGCTGAGAAATCCCTGAGGAAATGTTTTAGCCATGGTACTTAAGTCGCCAACTATATCCATCAGTGGCAAAGAGTGCAACCCAAAATGGTCTTGATGACACTATAACCGAAAGGTGAAACGAAGAACTGATGTGAATGGACTGCTATCAACCTTTAATGACCCCGCCTTGCGGGTACATTACCACATCAGAGGTGCAGGCAAGATTTCTTTTTAAGATCTTGTGAAACAGTTGCAAGACCAAACGGAGGTCAGGCTTGTGAGAATAGAATTCTTTTAAGATCTTGTGAGACTGTTGCAAGACCAACAGAGGTCAGGCTTGTGAGAATGGATTTCTTTTGAGATCTTGCAAGACTGTTGCAAGACCAAACGGGGTCAGGCTTGTGAGAATAGATTTCTTATAAGATCTTGTGAGACTGTTGCAAGACCAAACAGAGGTCAGACTTGTGAGAATGGATTTCTTTTGAGATCTTGCGAGACTGTTGCAAGACCAAACAGAGGTCGGGCTTGTGAGAATAGATTTCTTTTTAAGATCTTGTGAGACTGTTGCGAGACCAAACGGAGGTCAGGCTTCCGAGGAATGATGTATGTCAACGAGCCCAGGGAGCTCACAGGTTCTTCACCTGCACAGTTCAACAATGTAATCCGCACATCTGACACCAATCTCACCGAGTGGGCTGCCAGGACCCTCGGCTGTAACCCACAGGTCACGCAGGCGTCGGCTCTGCTCCGCTCTCTGTTTATTGGTGTAAGTTTGGCAGCAGCCGTTTTATGTTCCAGTCGAGGGCCTGAATTAAACATTTCCTTCGGCGAGAAACACTTTGCAAGGTGACCGCTCTGCCACTCACAAACAAAGGCGTTGCACAAGCAAAAGTAGATCAAGAGAATTGGCTTGTAAAGTGCGTCAAACAAGCGCATGTAAATCAACGGAAGCAGTTTATGAGCTGTTGAATGTATGATTTGTTTCATATCCAGATGTTGCGTTGGCTAGGCAGTCTATACATGTATGGTTAGGTAGGTCGCTTTGTGAAGCACATGTGCCAAATGCACCTGAATGTGGGGGTAGAAATACAAAGTTCTCAGGTTTGCATTTTCCTTTGGTCATCGACGAGAATTTGAATGTGCATTTTGGCATTAAGGCCACACCAATTCAATTTCTTGGTTCTTGGATTAGAAAAAAACATTTGCTAGTCTAAGATTAGTTTATAAATGCACTGCATGAAAACAGAGTCGGAGGGGAAGTCTGTAGTTAGGTGCACACTGTTTCATAGAGTGAACAGAGTCAGTTGCAAGTTCTCCCAAACCTTCTGTTTTCATGATCTCCTCTATCTTGCTAAAATTTTACATAAAAATGTCAGAGAACCAACAAATTGAATTTGTGTGGCCTTATCATTATGTAGGCCGCTCTGTGAAACACAAGTGCCAAATGCACCTGCGTGTGGGAGCAGAAATGCCAAATTGTCAGGTTTAGGAACATTTCCCTTTGATCATCGATCTGAGAATTTGTGCATTATGGCACTAGCTGGCATGCTGCGTACAGAAATTGTAGCTGGAAGGTACTTTGACATTCAAGCACTGCTGTGCGCTGTCTCGAAAGAAGGCCATACGTGTAAGCCAATGCCAAACTGCCATGAAATTGATTTGCGTTCTGCTCGAAAAGTACATTTGGTGGAATCTGCAGCACATTTGGTGGAATTTGCGGCAAAGCAGGGTACAAAATACTCATCTGCGGTACACACTTTTCAGATAAGACGGTATTTTGTAAAGTACTTCCTCGGCACATTGAGCAGAGTTTGTGCATTTGTGGTATATCACCATGATATGTCTTGTGGACTTTTCAGATGAGGCGGTATTTCCTTAAGTACTGCCATTGCCCATTTAGCAGATATTTGAAGTAAACCTTGGTTTAAACTGTGACAGTAGAATAGATGTTTCGGATGAGATGATATTTACCAAAGTACAACCATTGCTCGTATGGTAGACAGGTGCAATGAGTATTAGTACTAGCGGTGATTTTTTTAATGAAACGGTATTCTCTAAAGCACCGCCATGGCACTTCCAGTTGAATGAACTTTACCCTTGATACAAGTACTGATATGCAGTGCAGATATCTCAGATAAGATTTTATAAAGCCCTGCCACAGCACATCAGCGGGATTTGTGTTAAACCTCGCTACAAGAAATCATATGTAAAACAGACTTTTCAGATAAAATGGTATTTCCCAAAGTACTTCCATGGAAGTCCGTGCTCCCTGATAATGGTGAAAATGTGGGGTTGGATGGGTTTAGCTAATAGTCACTTTATCAAAATGCACAAGGAATATAAATCTTTCAGGGCTAGTCATACATTTAAAGTGAGGAAGTTACTTTCTATAAAACTAGATAGAATCTTTCTATCATTTAACACAAATAGTACAATCTACGATGAAGTGCAATTAATCCTCTACTGTATAATGTTGAAATGCCATACAGGCTTTTGAGGCCAGATTTTCCAAAGCACTGCCAACGCACTTTACATTAACATCTACATCAGACCTCCCTGGCAGCAGCTCAACATTATCTACTTCCAAATCATTGTTATTAAAAATGCAAGGAAATGGCGGCCTAGCTCAGTTGTATACGATTATAATCCCGGGGTAACTGTCTTTCCTACTTAATATTCTCATCCTGCCTCACTATCCTTCAACCTTGAAAGCTGCATTCAGATGGGAACATGTTGAACGAAAGAAGAAGCAAAAAAAAACTAACGTCGCAAATCTACCAGTAATGGATTGCACCGCACAGGCTAATGCCGTATTTCATGTCGTGGACTTAGATGGCAATTTCGACGTTACAGTTGTCGTATTTCATGCGGAAGTGCCCGGGGGCTATTGTCCGCTCCCGGCGCAACCTGCCCCGTGTCACCGTAAACCCGACGCGCACCGACAAGACTGATGATGTAGAACAACACGGAAACCCCGCAAATCTTTCACCACAAGACAAGCTCTTAGACGGAGACACATTTTACACGTTTTAGTGCCCGACACCATCTGCTACCTTCTGGATGTGAAAATCAGTTCCCGGGAGTCAGAGGGGGCGTCAGCAATTAAGCCAATTGGTGTAATTAAGACAGATGCAGCCCTTAGCGACCCCCTGGTCTCATAGCCATCTTGTATCATTTGTGTAGCCGGGCTCTTTGGAGGGAAGATTACAATAAGGTTGGGTCCACTGTGGCCACTCGCAACCAGGCAATTAGGGGGGTTGAAATACCAGAGCCATGGAGACCACATCGTCAGGAGTACACCCATCTCAGCAGAAACTCTGACACATTTAAAGGACAATGCTGACTAGTGCTTTTAACCATATCCTTGCTAAGCTCTGTTGTAGCCAATACAAATTTGAATGTATAGGTGTGTCAGCAGCAGGGCGAAGGTTGCATTTCCCGGTTGGGACAGCAGTGCGGCAAATCGTGCTGCTCATGTGGCTTCTTCATGTTCAATATTCTGTATCTGATAGATGTAGGCTGCTGTTTCTGCGACAGTATTTTCAAGAGGAGAGGATCCATCAAAACAGTTGTAGGTTGTTCCAAACTGCAGTTAAATTGAAATCAAGGCAGCCCAACAGTGCCAGACAGCATTGCAGCAACTTTTGTTGCTCATAGTATAGAGTCATGCAGCTTGTTCGTGCTCAGCATTCTGCATGTGTTAGATGGAGGAGGCAGGCTGCTGCTTCTGCAACAAGAGGAAAGGATATTCAAGAGGAAAGGATCCATCAAAATAGTTGTAGGTTGTTCCAAACCGTCATTAAATTGAAATCAAGGCAGCCCAACAGTGCCAGACCGCATTGCAGCAACTTTTGTTGCTCACATTGCTTGTTCGTGTTCAGTATTCTGTATCTGATAGATGAAGGAGGGTGGCTGCTGTTTTGACGACAGGATATTCAAGAGGAAAGGATCCATCAAAATAGTTGTAGGTTGTTCCGAACTGCAGTTAAATTGAAATCAAGGCAGCCCTACAGTGCCAGACAGCATTGCAGCAAGTTTTGTTGCTCATAGTATAGAGTCATGCAGCTTGTTCGTGCTCAGCATTCTGCATCTGATAGATGGAAGAGGCAGACTGCTGCTTCTATGACAGGATATTCAAGAGGAAAGGATCCATCAAAATAGTTGTAGGTTGTTCCGAACTGTAGTTGAATTGAAATCAAGGCAGCCCAACAGTGCCAGACAGCATTGCAGCAACTTTTGTTGCTGGTACAGCTTGTTTGTGTTCAGCATTCTGCATCTGACAGATGGAAGAGGCAAGCTGCTGCTTCTATGACAGGATATTCAAGAGGAAAGGATCCATGAAAATAGTTGTAGGTTGTTCCGAACTGTCATTAAATTGAAATCAAGGCATCCCAACAGTGTACTGACTGCGGAGTGCAACCATCCGTGAGACCAACGACTGAGTAATTGCGAATATTGGCTGAATCTGGGTCTGCCTCCCAGGGGGGACGGGAATTAATTGGTCAAGTTGCTAAACTGTTCCGATGAAAGACTCCGCAGTACAACTTTATACGAAGACGAATGTTGTATCTGCATACCCACCAGACCAAGAAGTTGCAGTTTCTCCTCCTCTAGATGAAAACAAAGTCTGCCTTCCTGGGGGCCCTCGTGTGCAAAATTAGCTGCGCCCAGATTGAAGTCTTCCATTTACCGGAGCCTGTCAGATAATGAGCCGTTCCACCAAACTTCAAGGGTTGCACCTTACCATTAATGACATAATAAATGGGATCCTCGCTTCTGTCCTCCCCCTGCCCTTGAGCACGGTGAGGCTTGCATTAATCAGGTGTCAGTACGTGGTGCTGGTCTTGTGGGGCCGGATAGCGGCGAGGAGAGGACTTGGAGACAAGCAGGGGTCAAGAATGAAGTGAAGAATTGATAATTTGATTGACTGATAGCAGGTAGAAATTTTGATTAACTCATCCGGCTGGAGACTTCAGGTGTCAGAAGTGCCTTCGATTGACTGCTAGGCTCGCCACTTTATGAGATTATTACACCCGAAGGCGGCAAGTTCATGATGCATAGATAGAACTTTCACATCCCTGCAAGGTGTCTGCTGTTGAATACATTATGTTATCCCTTTATTTCATCTGGGCAAGGTGGATTGGAATGTAGGTTTTGAGGGCAACTTGGCATCTAGAGCAGTGAAGATTCTGAGATCTGTGAAAAGGACAGTAAGCAGCAAGTTCATAGATAGAACTTTCACATCCCTGGAAGCCATCTTTTCAATGTCTCCTGTTGAATACATTATGTTATCCTTTTGTTTCATCTGGTGGAAGGTTGATTTAAATGTTTAAAGGTTTTTCAAAGAATCTAGAGCAGTGGAGGTTCAGTTCAATAATCTATGAAAATGACAGTAGACTCATCTGAAGAACATGCCTGGTGATAGACAACTTTCTTTCTACTTTGACCTTCTCTGTCATCATCAGCAGGTAGCTTTAATAGTGACGTAAAGGAAAACTTGCACTGCGGCAACTTTGTTGTGGCTGATGTTCCTAAGAACTACAACAAGATACTATTCAAATCAGACTTGAAGAAAGAATACAAAATAATACTACACAGCAGGTGTAAATTGTTATCAGCTAAACATTTGTATTCCTTGAAGAAAGCTGTGAAAGACCACATCCCCCAAGCTGTTTGTCCAAGAGCCTCCTCATCCATTGCTGCCAGTGCAGAGGCTGCAGCAGGAGCTGGTGAGTGATGGGGGACTCAGACAGGTGTTATACTATTACCAGCAACACAGCCACAGAAATGACCTCCAAACGAAGACAGATCCAACGGGGCGGGTCAACGCTCCTTGCTCCACAAGATTCAATTAAGAAGGTGTAAATATCACCGGGCTGGAGACTCGCAGAAGGTGCCAAAAGTCTCCTCACTAACCCGCGGCCGAGCGCTCCGGGACGGAGACGTGTTGCGCGATGAATGATGCTCCGAGGTGAATTCTAATGAGACGCTCATTATCAGCCTTTGATTCTGGGCAACAGCCAGCCGCCGAGGACCCGTCCCACTCTCCGCAAGATTTAGGAGCATCAGCTATCCAAATGCCATGCGAGGGAGTGCCGTATTCCCCGTCCTAGGTGCCCATTTGTCACCGGTGCTAGTCCTATTGCCTCGGGGAGAGCAATTGTTAGGTAGAGGTGTGGTCCGACCACGGGGGAAAACTCCAGTCTAATATGTTGAAAATGAAGACAGATCTGCTGTTCTCCCTGTGGAACTGCATGTTGTACAAGTTCATGCATCCTAATTCCTTTTTTACTTACCTCGGACGGACCTCCCCTCTCCCTGTGTAGCGGCGTTCGCCACACTTATTACCCGTGACCGTGCGAGAAATGAATTGCCCGGCCCGCCGTAGCATGCCGGCGGGGGGTGCGAAATGGAATTTTAATGGAGGGAAAATGAAGACAGATTTTCTGCTGTGAAGTTTTCGCGGAGTGCGTCACCCCCGTGGAAGTTCAGCCTGTCGAGACGTAAATGTCAGCTGCCCTGAGAGTATATTTAATGGTATGTTGTACACGATCACGATCAAGCGAAAGGGCACCTGCCTCTCCTTTTTAAAGTGTAGGAGATGTGTTATTAACTGGAGGGCATAGTAACAACCATGGGATGATACACATGCTCTCAGCCAAGGGACATACAACCCCACAGCAATAGATTATCTGAAGTTGCAGTTTTCACCCAGGGGAGGAAAACTTTCGTGCTTTTCAAAGTTCAAACTTGTTTTCCCACAAATTTGTCCATTCACGAACACGTGGAGTAAGCCCTACAAAAAATTGGCTTTCTGCTCGCAAGCTTTCTTTCACATCAACTCTAACATTTGACTGCTCAATTCTGGAGAAGGGACCTTCCTAGAGAGAAGTATCAACTTAAGTATGCTTATGGATGGAAAGTGGAGTGTGGGTATCTCCCTAAGGAGACTGTAAAGTGGTTTTGTCAGCTGGTTCTGTGGGTATGCGAGTCCCAGGTGTGTATCGTAAAAGCCCCTCTCTAACTTAAGGCATGTTTCTTACACGGCGCCAAATATATCAAGAAAAGCAGGTTACATAATGATCATGAACATTCTGTCTGGCAATAAAATGTTGCAACAGTAGATATCCCTTTAGGTATGTACAGGTATGCGTGAGCTTAATAGTCGTTAACAAATGCACCTTTCCCAACGGCTATATCTTTGGATGGGATTGAACTGAACAAGATAGTATAAAATTTTATGATTTGTTGTTGATTTAGTTCACTGTTTCAGATATGCTGGTGCCAAACGTTAGAATTAACAGCTCATTGCCAGAATTAACACCTCATTTTCTTGACACTTAATCTTTGCCAGCTTGAGAAAGATGCTAATGAATAATCAGTCTGGCGACACATTTTTAATGTATTTTTCTATTTATAACTTTTAATAGACTAGGAGGAAGCAGTCTAGTTATCCCATTAATTCTTAGACATAACTGGCTATTTATCTTCTTGATTTTCTTTTTCAAGCTTTGTTAACATTCACAGTACAGTGTACAGAAAGTATAGAGTAGTACATAATAATACATAGAAAATCAAAAGTATTTGTTGTAGCCTTAATTGGAATTACAACAATGGTTGTCCTTTTAGATATTGCCATTGTTCATTGTTTTCATCTATTTCTAAAGTGTTCTTTAATCTGTTTCTAAAAAGCGCCAAGTTTGGTTTAACATCTTTGAAAAGGCATAAATATACAAAGTACTTAGCAATAAGAATACAATGTGCAAGCGTGGTAACAGGGTGGGAATCTTCAATCATACCGTATATTCTTGATACGTAGATGTTTTTCTGAGTGCGATGCCTTGTCGCATGTCACTTATTGACTTATTGGATCACTAGGGAAAGGGTTTCCTTATCTGCTGTGCCTCCCTTTCAATGATGGCCGGTATTGATTCATAAACGACAATCTGATGGGCGAAATGCCAGGGCTTCCCACCGTGCAATTTCATATTACTGCTGCGTACACGGTAGACGGAGGGTGGCGTGGGTGTAACATTGAATGAACGCCTCTCCTTCTACCTGATTTGTCTTGTAGACTGCCAAGACAGGTGTGGGTATGCCATGAATGTCTTAAGAGTGCTGAAATAAGATGTCTAGATATTAGGAAAAGAGTAGAATATTAGAATTGGCTATGTCATAGTATGTGGGTGTGTCATTGAACGAACACTTCTTCTACCTGATTCGTCTTGTAGATTGCTAAGACAGGTGTGGGTACGTCCTGAATGTCTTAAGAGTGGTGGCCAAACTCCTCAAGAAATAAGATGTCTGGATATTTAGAAAGAAGGGAAGAATGTTGAAATCGGCTGCCTTGTTTGTTGTGGTTGTGGTAGCAACATTGATTTTGGACATTGCAAAGGTTGATACATCTTGGAAGTCTTAAGAATTGTGCTCAAGAAGTCTTCAAGAAACAAGATATACAAGATGAAGTTTGTTTCTTATTTTTGTTAATCTTAAACAAGTCTGGAAATTTATGAAAGAGGTGAATGTCAAAATCGTCTGCCTTCTACTTTGAGAAACCGATCATGTTTTTGGACCCAAAGGTTGGTACTTTTCATTCCCTCGGCTTGCATGCAGTGTCAGTTTTGTGGTGTACTGTGCATTGTACATGTCCAAAAGAGTCTTTGTCTTCTTTGCCACAATCAGCGGAAGAACGGCTTTTCAAGAAGTTAAATTGGATCGAGATCCATTCCGCCTTCCTCCCCCGCAGCAAGACGCAGGACGGTTCTGTGGTTAACCGGCTTGTCGGGAGCTCATGCTGCGATAATGGCCAGATGACAAGATTAGATGCCTCAAAGTGACTATTGGGTTTTTGATTACTTCTCCACTAGCACGGATTCAGCCGCCATCTTTATCATCCATCCGATCCTGTTAATACATCCACCGCTCACTCGATCATCGTTATTCACAACATTTACATACAAACTTCATATATAATTCAGCCGCCCTTAAATGCCACCGTCGCCTATGTCAGCATAAAGCTGGAAAGGAAAACAATTTTATCAGTGTTCGCCCAGGATGCAGTGTTGTCTTTTCAGAGCATTACACAGTTAATCTCCGACGAGCCAATTGCTGGCGTGTCATGCATTGGTAGCAGTGAGTAATCTGGCTCATTCCTCATGTGTGACATGCCTGGTGCCATGAATTAAACATCCCTGCAGAGATTGGGGCACTGATACTAGTGATAGTTTTGGAAAGATGAACTTGGTTTGCTAATTCAAAAGCTCCCTTGTTTGTTTCTCTAGGTACATTCAGTTGTAGATTTTCATAGGTGTATATCCTGCAGTGTATTAGTACGTCAAACATGTAGTATAGAAAATACATTTGAAAGAAAGCCTTTATAGACCTTCCATTACACACGTTCTGCTATGTTTTGCTTTTGCATACAGTTCTTGAAGTTACCCAAGTACATGAAATATATAGATTGTAATGTTACATGTAGGAAATGTTATGTTCCCTCAGTACACGTATTGACATGCTTGAATCTGGTTGCCTGTGCATAAGCAATAAATCAGACATATTCAAGTGCAATATACGGTGGAGATTTCCTATTCTCACACTACAGCTATATTCCCTCCAGTGCAGAGGATTTAGATAAAGTGGGGGATGTGCCAATTGTCTAATTGGTTTGGAAAAGTCCAATATCTCGGGAATGGCAAATGGCAGCAATTTAAAGTTTTACAGCAAGCATGTGAATTAAGCACAGACTGGATGATTTGTGTAACTGAGGGGGAATTGCGACAGCTGCACATATGTGTAGAGTACTTCACAGATACACAGAACCAGAAATTTTACAAACTATAATATGTGCATCATAATGCTATATCTACAAGATGGGATCTCTTACTCTGGCTTGTATATGTTGAAGGTGCCTGGTCTTGGCAGATTCTGTTTTAGGTTCGTGCTAGAGCAATGATGATAGAACTTACTTATAGGCTATGCTAATTTAGTTCTTTTGTCCTTGGTTATTTTAGATAATTAGAGAATTAAGCAAGGGGACAATATGAAAACAGAGGGCTGGGAGGAAAATTTGAATCTGTATTCTCTCTCTCTCTCTCTCTCTTTCTCTCTCTCTCTCTCTCTCTCTCTCCAATTTTACGTCTTTTATTCCCCATCATATGGGGGTTGGACGTCCTTGAAACTGTGTGCTCGAAGATAATATCGTTTTTTGCAAATCCATGCCCGAGGGCTTTTAGCCTAAGTGATTATCCCAAATTCATCTACTAATGAATAAAGATAATAATATATAAGTACAGTGATATAAACAGGTGATAGCTATACAAAGATACTAATAAAATGAAGTGCTAAGATCTAGAACTTCTATTGGGTTTGAAATCTTCTTATAAACCCAACAGAATAATTACAGACTTTCTGTTCAGACTCATGTTTTCCATCCTCGTCCACCAGGACCTTTCCGCTCTACGTTACATCGCTCGCAGAAAGGGCCCTGGTAACACGGGGTGGCATCCATGGTTATTGCAGGTCGACGAGACTTGCTGATGAATAATTAATGAGCTAATCCTTATTTGGGACAAACGGCAGTTGTAGCTAATGAATAGTTAATGAGCTAACCCTTATTTGGGACAAACGGCAGTTGTAGCTCATAAATAATTAATGAGCTAGCCGTAACACGTAACCTGATTGGTTGATAGCTTCCCAGCGTTCTTTGCGCGTTTGCTTCCGATGAGTGGAAGCAAATGGGTTTTAACCCCTCTGATTGGCTGAAGCTGTTTTGGAGGCTCGACCTGCAATAACCATGGATGCCACCCCGTGTTACCAGGGCCTTTTCCGCGAGCGATGTAACGTAGAGCGGAAAGGTCCTGGTGGACGAGGATGATGTTTTCATGTTGATCGTCCAGTTCAGTATTCGGCAAGAACCAACAAGTTGCATTGGTGTGGCCTTTGCCAACTCCAAACTTCTCCTGGTTCCCCGATAATCAAAAGTACTGAAGGAATTCCCATGTCTAAAAGTCCATAAACAAAGATACTTAGTTGAACAGCTTGTGCATAAAAAGATACGAAGACATCATAAAGAGGCCTCTCTCCAGCCATCAAGCAGTAAGGCACCAAATATTGATGCAGTCCCAAACCAGAAATGAACGTAAAAGGAAATCATAGCTTTTAACTTATTTATCTGCCGCAGATTTGTGTTCTATTCAATTCATTCAATATTTGATGAGGCGGGATGCGATCCTCCATCACAATACTACATCAGGTAGCTGGGCTCGAAATTCAATTTTGGGAATTGATGCACAGAAGAATTTAGAATAAGAAATTAGATGCACAGAAATAATTTTAGGTGCACCACATTAGATAAAGTTTAATGTCAGCGAAACATAATTAAAAAGTTTAACGCTAGTGCCTCTCTTAAGAACTTCAATCTGTAATTCCAAACTTCAAAACTTTAAAGTAATACATAGAATTAAGTACAGCAAAATGTTATATTGCTTTTTCTGATACTTCAATTTTAAGAATATTCTGTATACTAGTGTACAATAGTAGAATTACCGTATACCCCACAAAAATATCTTTGGGTGCAACAAAGGTGCATTATTCACCCAGTATTTCGAGCCCTTCTGTATTATTCAAACCAAGTGGTGGTGCGATGATTGTTGGAGGGAATAACAGATTATGGTGACTGTGGTTAATGTTCAGTCCTGTTGAAATGGAAACCGTAAGTGGGGCCAGATGAGACTGCTCGGTAATTGAATGGAAAAGAATATCAATGTCCAGTTAATGCACTCCCCCATCTACCCTGGAAAGTGATCTTTAATGCATTCTTTTATCACTCGAACATTTGCATTAGTTACTGCCCAATGGTGAGTGCTATCAACACACAGTAATGGCACTGATTTGAATATATGTTGATGTCAGATGTGATATTTTCTAAAAGCAGTAATAGTTAGTGTTTTGACAGTAAAGTTATATGTGTGTTACGCTCACAAATACATGCTGACACTCAGAAGCATTAAGCATACTTGCACGCACTTAGTCAGACACATACAGATGCATGTACACACAGGCATCCATGATATATGAATATATGTTGACGTCAAATGTGATATTTTCTAAAAGCGGTTACAGTTAGTGTTTTGACAGTAAAGTTATATGAGTGTTACACATTCAGACAAATGCTCACACACACACACACACACACACACACACACACACATAGAGAGCACACACAAACAAAAAGCACTCACACAACTTCTAGAATCTACTACATGTGAGCATCTTGTACTTCACGCTTGATCTCATCTGTATATTTTACATCGTGTAATAAAAACCCTGCCAAAGATGACAGTTGCAGCCTATAGGTAATCCTGTTTTGCACGGTAAGGGATTAAGCTGGCAGCATTTTCCTGTGAAGCACAAAGACCTTCTGACAATCCAGGATGCCCCCAGAACGTATGTAATGGTCCGGAATGGGTCTGGGTCCATTTCAACTGTAACAAGACCTCCGCTCAATGTTTTACAAATGACTACTATTAGCTTCCAGTGGGTTAACTGCCACTCTGCTGAAAGTAGGGACCCCATTAATGACTTCTGCCCGGTATTGGATTCTGCCCTGCTGAGAAAATTTGCCCGAAACGACTTCCCCACAGATGACGGTTTAAGTATGAACAATTAGTGCTTTCCGCTTTTTTTCTTCCCCTGGAATTTGGATTTGCTTTCTGTAGGGAAACGGCCATGCCGCCCAGCCTTAGCAAAATACATTTTGATAAGACTACTACCGGTAGCATTTTGGTTTTAATAAAAACAGTCGAAATGCACTGCTTTAACAAAATGCATTTAAATAAAAACACTAAAAATACACTTTTCCTGTTACAAGAACTGTAAAAAAAATCCCCTTTTCCCCATTGAAATGACAGGAAAAATATTTTCCCCTACCGGAGATCAGTAAAAAGTATGCTTTCCTGTTACAGTAACGGTAAAAAGAAATATGACAGTTTTTATGTTTCAAACACCTACCATTGGCAAGGGTTGTAAACGGAGAATGACCTTGGAAATCACGCAGAGGCGTCCATAAACTTTCTCACTACAGTTGACGGTTGATGGCTGCCGGTAGTTACAGCACAGGATCTCTTTCCTTTCTCTCTTCCTCGGGTACCATAAATGATGCTTTTAATGTAGCATATCATAAAAGCAGTCACAGCTAAGTGTTAGCACTTACGCAAAGTGTGGTATTATCGTTCTTCCTGCAGAAAATTGCGCGTGTGTCCTCGCGGATTTGGTAGGAGCGATTTTCTGGTTTCTATGCAATTTGTAGGAAAGAAATAACGACCAAATTGTTGCTCATAAAGCCTGTGGGAGTTATCGAGAATGATGCAGGCAGCAGTATATTTAACGAAAGCTGGCGGGCTAGATTTCTGTAGGAAATTATGGACAGTTTCCTGCTGCAGTAAATCCTGTTCAAACACCCGCTGTGTGGAGTATGCATGCTGCATCAACTGTGCTCCATTTACAGAATACTGGAAGAGGAAAATGTTATGAAGAAATGCAATTCTTGCAGATTGCTATCTATATCATCAATGATAACTTTAAGCCTGTAATGGTGGTGGATACTAGATGTTCTAGGTGCACAGGAAATTTCTTTAGAAGATAAATTTATGATTTGTTTTACCAATATTATAGCAACACTCTTTTCTCTTCTGATAGCTGAACATTTGTTACAAAAACATTGCTAACATTGGTAATTTGCTGCAAGCAATACTTGTTGACGTTTTAGTATATGCTGATGGTAACCTTTTTGTTCTCCCTTGTTCATAGGCTGATGTGATGATTTCATAATTATCATGACACGTGTAGATAAGATATGGCAGACTGAAAATGTCACAGAAAAACCATGTCAAAGGTGATGACGATGAACATTAATCCGTCAGCATTTCAATCTGTTGCTTTTCAGTTCCCCTTTAGATATTGATTTCTACTTTGAAAATTCTGCTTATTTTTATAATGATTCAGCACTGCAGATACACTGTACTCAAAAGTTATGGATTGATATGCTTGCTGTTACATGGCATTTCCTGACACCTCTACTTGTACATGTACATGTATGTGCCAAAACCCCACAACCCTAACACGGGGGTGTGGGAACATAGGGCTGTCGGAACATAGGGCTGTCCCTGTGTATATATATATGCAATCTTCAAACTTTATCATTAACCTTGTGTTCTCACTTGTCCAAAGGTATGCCTCCACTTGTTACAAAAACTTTGTTATCATTAATACACACTATTGTATTTGGACAACAGGTACAATATATTATGCATTGTTGACTCTCAAGTGTATGCTAATAGTAACATTTGTTCTCCCTTGTCCACATGCTGCCACTTGTTAGAAAACTTCATGACATTGGTACACACTGATGTATTGGGACAACAGAAACAAAATATTTCTAGTGTATGCTGATGGTAACTGTTGTTCTCCCTTGTCCACAGGCATGCCGCCACCCCCCTGCAACGTGCTGTCCCGCTGCACCCAGGAGTGTCGCATCCTCGGCCACTCGGACCGCTGCTGGATGCCCGTACCGCCCAACAACCACATCCCCAACATCAACGGCAGCAACAACAACTCCCCGTCGCACCACAGCCGGCTCAACTCCCCCGTACGGAACAGCCCCGAGAAAGCCAAGATCCTGAAAATCAAGGACTTCAACACTCCATCCTCTGGAAATGGCAGGAAGGTTACCTTCGTCGATCAAAGGCCGGATTCTCCCGCGAGCTACGACGGCTCGCATCACTCGTCACCGACCAATAGCAGCAAGGGGTTGAACTTGAAAAACTCCCCGAGTCACGTGGCTGCAGCTGCGGCAGTGGCAAGCTATCGGAATTCCCCCGTGAAAACCGGGAAGAGTTTGTACGAGGACGCCAACAGGAATGCCGCCTACAACAGTCCCAACAGGAACGCGTTCGTTGATAACAACATCACCCAAAGAACTCCTTACGAAGACTCCAACAAAAATTCCTACAGTCCGCACCAGGCGGACCCAAGATTTACCGGGTACGAGGGCGTCAAGCCCAACAGGAAACCCCTGTGCTTACGGACCTTCGACCCCAACAGAGAGTTCAAGGGCACGACCTTGGGGGACAGTAGCACGAGTTCCGAGGAGGGGAACGAACTCTACAACATGGAGGATGTATCCGAGGTGTTGGATAATGTGGAAGGCACCCCGCCGGACAGTCCGTACGGGGATTCGAGTCCGTATAAACCCAAAGAACTGGCGCGTGAGCTCGACGAACTTACATTCAGCTCCTTCAGAGTCTAAGAATATGTAACTTATATTGAGAATATATACAGATATCTGTGAATATGATGTACGATTATTAATTGTTGTGTTGAAAAGTACCGAATGTTTAGTGCAGCCACCTGACCTGAAATGCCAGATTGCTCTTGACGAGTAAAAAAGATTGCCAGTCTCTATTTACATGAAATGTTGGATTTTCCAAGTAGAGTATCCTACGCAACATTCTATTGGCAAAGTCAAGGGCAAACTCAAGGGCAAAGGGCAGAGTTCATTGGGTTTCCATCCGGTGTCTGAGTGGTACTTACCGGTGATGATATGCAAAATGCACCTTCTCATGATTTGTGGACCAAAGTTATGCTATATCCAGGCGGTTTCTCCAAGAATACCAATGACTTGTAAGACGATGACAGAATAAATTTCTGAGTATAATATCCCTCTCGTAGTGCAGTACAGTGAAGCTGACGTAACACCCCTGTATGTAACACTGGTCAGTTTAAACCTGGTAGGACGTTTTTCAAATTTCACTGGCACTGAATTTGGAAGAGCAAACTTCCCTTATCTCATATTAATCACTTACTGCTCATATAACATTGAAAGCTCTTGAGATATTTGACGTCAAAAATTTCTTTAGAGATTCTGAATTCTTAATGTTTTTCCACGGCTAAAGTGACGAGTGTTATGATGTACTGGCAGCGTAATGTACCAGTGTTCAACCTCCCTCTCTACCTCTTAATAAGCCTTCCCTGGAGCCACCCTCCTAAATCATAAATCCATTTCTGCTCCCAGCCGACCAGGCTTGCCAGGTTGTGCTGTCAATCAGAATAAAGCAATTCCGGGGAGTCGACAATGTTGGTATTTTACGCTGGTAGCGCTAGAACTAGTAGACAAAGACATGCAGCCCACAGCGGACTGTGTGCACAGTTGAAGTATAGATTATTTTTTGCAAAGGTCTGTTCATGTTTTATCTTTGTATGCTTGAACAAGATATTCTTGGTTATAATTATTGCACTGGCCACTTTGAATCTGGAAGACGTTTTTAAAAATTTAAGGGGTAACATGGTAGAAACTTAAATATTACATGTCAATTTGTTATTCGATATACAGTCAAGACTCGAAATGTACTTATAAGTAGAAGACCACATGCTCTTCTATATTCAGTACCACTGTTTCTGTATTATCATGTGTTGTTATTTAAGATAGTAAGTTTCTGTTGTAATTCCAAAATCAAAGTGACAAGTGTTTTTTTAATATTTCATCAAAAGCATTCGATACAAAAAAGGGGAAAATTGTGGAACCCCTCTGGGATGACAGCTACATGTAAAATGTATATTCATATCAATCAGCTATCAGCTTAAAGAAGTTATTCTCAAAGATTGTAGGCCCTGTAGGTTCTGGTAACTTTAAAGGGCCTTTTGTACCATATCAGATACATGTACATTATAGCAAACTTGAATGTAGTGCCAATATCTGTGAATACGTAGTTTTTCATATCTTACACATTTTCATATATTTTTGTTATAATTGTTGAAATAATAGCATCATTTATTCAAAGTAGACTTTATTCTTCTCTTTTAGGCATATTTGGTTAATGTTTTTCATTCAAAGTTTATATTTTCAATATGTATAATTTTCCCTTACATTGGCTAGACCAGCCCATTGAATCTGTGTTAGTTTCTTGCTCCTACTGTCCCTACACATTGCAATAATAATGTTGTGGAAAATGTATGTTTCGATTGTGGTGACAGTGTATATTTTTTACTGAGCAGAATAGAATATCAAGCTGAAACATGTGGATTCTAAAATCATTGCAGTCAATTGAAATGTGAGGCCACACCAATTTCATTTGTTGATTCCCAGATTTAGAACATAATGGTGAACTAGAAATGAACATAAAACAGAGTCTGAGAGCTTAGTAATAAATCGACACACTATATTTCAATACACAAAGTAAAGTGCTTACCAATACAAGTCTGTACCAATGTTAAAGAGTGAATATTCAGATTGAAGTTTTCCCATCAACCCTCTGCCTAACTTTTTACATCAAGAGGTCTAAGAACAACACAAATAAATTGGTGTGGACTCCATAGCAAAAAAACAAAGCAATTCCTCTCATACATAGTCAATCGCTGAAGGGCAAATAAAGAAGGGTTGACTCAGTTCAATACTGCTGTCCTGTGCGGCTGCCAATCAAAGCTCCCGAGTCGATATTTCCGGCGGATCGCTACCGAAATGCCAGATTATATCGGCAGCGTCTGACAGATGGTGGGATTTGTAAACTGTGATTGAAGCGCCGCGATTAATGCCTGCCGCAAGTGGGAAAATTGCTGAGCAATTTCTGCCGCAGATTACCTGAATGTCACCGACAGATCCGCCACAACTGCGGCAAGCCTGGTTCACGGTTGTTTAAAGGTAGAACCGGGACTGGTGCCTGCGTACTCGCCCGGCAGTGGTGTACGGGTGACCTCCTCTGGTCATCCTTGTAGCGTTTCCTTAAGCTTAAGACCACATAAGATTCATTCCATCAAGGAGAGGTTAGGGGTTTGCTAGCCGTAGGACAAGTGACATTTTCTATAACGCCTGGTAGGAAATGTCATGTAGAGAGATGGAGAGACACTTTACGACAGATCAGAGACAATTTTCCTCCAGGGCTTGTTAAAAAAGTTGCTGACTTAAGTTGCAAGGAAAGTTTCCTGGAAATGAGTCAGCGGTTTGAATCATCCTACACCAAAAAAGGACAGTGTTTTCGTGTATTCTTGTTAACAATGACGCCAGAAGTGAATTTTATGACAAATCGGAGACAATTTTCCTTGTTGCTACAAAAAAGTTGCTGACTGCCTGGAAAGTTTTCTGAACATGAATCAGCAGTGTCAATCATCCTACACCAAGAAAAGTTCTTGTGAGCAACATAACTGGAGTGAAATTTACGACAGATCAGAAATAGTATTCCTCCAGGTGTTGTTAAAAATAATTGCTGACTGTTGCCTGGAAAGTTTTCTGACAGTGAATCAGAAGTTTGAATCATCCTACACCAAAAAAGGACAGTGTTTTCGTGACGTATTCTTGTAAACATCCATGACAAGAGTGAAATCATCTATAGCTTCATCATCTTTCCAGTAAATCTAAGCACCCAATTGGGAAATATATAAATATTTATGGATAAAAAAAGATATTAGAGTCTTGCTAAGTAAGCACCTTTACTGGAAAGAGACATAACTGTATAATCACTCTACTATTCGTTTTTTACGAGTGCAATGTAAAAAGGGAGATTTATTTTTCATAAGGTCTCTGATGGTGTCTGATGATGTCACCCAAGTGTGTTCTTGTTTATATTTTTGAATGTTTTGTGGAATAAAGAGAATTGCTGTTATTCTCAGTGACGTGGTCGTGTGTGCTTCTCTTATGCCAAGGTTGATTGCTCCACACCACTCCCCAACGTCTGTAAATGCAGAAACGTTCGCGGTGGTTTTATGTTCCTGGTTTTGGCAGTGAACTTAAAACCACTGTTTCTATTATGTGACTGTAGCACTACTATTGTTTCAAATGTCAGCTTAAAACCACCGCGAGCAGGTCATTTTCTCCCTACCACCAAAATAAAACCGTGCAAACTTAAATGCATTTACAGACAAATTACAGCTATGTCAGTCCCTGGTCAATGATGGAATAGCATGGAATCCATCCTACTCTAGTAGTTCGCTCCTCTCATTACATCCTGAGTTTGGTTTATGAAAATTCCTAGTCAGTTGGCATAGACTTTTTAAAGACTAGCAGGCAACCTTACTGACCAACTGCCAAACACAGATGACCTTGCTCATGACCTCTAACTTAAAACCATGGTCTGAAGAAGATACTAGGGAGACTGGTCAGCTATGTGTGACGGGGATTTAGAAAGGGGATAACTGGCCTCCATACATATCAGACTCCATCCACTGTTTTCATCTATTGGCCATTAGAACATTAGCAAATAGAACAAGAGTTCTACGACCTCATACCTTCGCCAAATGATTTTGACCTTTATGACTGACGTATTAGGAGTGTTTTTCATCAATCAAAAATCATACCAGTTGATCCTCCTCACCCAAATAACATAAGTTGTCCAAACCTCCTTGTTATGATTATGAGCTTAACAAAGAAGGTTATGCTAACATTTTTCATCAATAATGCAAATAAGCTCCTTATTAGCATAATTTGATTCAATGGTGTTCACATTCACACAACTTCTAAATGCAAGAAGTATGAAATTGCCGTTATTTACTAGTATGGAATGATAGTAGTTTCTCATGAATTATGCAAATTAGGCCTACATTTGCATAATTTCTATCTATTGACATTCCTCTCTTCCTCAGTTACAAATGTCACATATTTGAATAGTCATATCATGGAACACAGCAGGTTTTTAAAATTGCCTCATTAATTATAATCTGATTTGCATAATTATCATCCAATCATACAAAGCATCACATAAGCTATCTACATACCAAAAATCATGACCATCCATCAAGCCCATCTCGAGTTATATTATTTTCTCATTAATTATGTAAATGAGGTTCTCATTTGCATAGCTGATATCTATTAATATTTCTCTCTTCCTCAGTTACATATGTCACATGTTTGCGAGTCCTATCATGGAAATTGATGAATGTATAAACTTTCCTCATTAATTATGCAAATTAGTTACTGATTTGCATAATAAGTATCCAATCATGTACATCATCGCTCAAGCTATGTACATGCAAAAAATCATGACCTTCCATCAAGCCCTTCTTGAGTTATTCCCTTTCAAAGTCTGAAGCAAAACCTACCCCTGCAGTTCCAAAAAAGTTGCTAGGGGGCCCAAACCTATACCACTTACTCTCTGCCCAACGAGCTATCTACCACTCAAAAATCAGTTCCATAGCATGTCCACAACACGAGATATCATAACAGGAAGTTCCGCTGCAGTACCGTAACAAGCCGATAGGGGGCCCAAAATCTAATCATTTTCAGGTTTCATCGAGACCTACCAACATACCAAATACCAAGACAATCCTTCTAAGAATTCTCGACTTATCGTGTTCACTAACAGACACACAGACATGCTCGGTATTCCCATGCTGTGGCACTGCATTAATGACTGTTCTTACTCATATAAGGCCGTGTATATCCAACTTTGGTCAAAATTTGTATGTTTCAGTCTTTTAATTGGTGTAAGGAGATATCTTTGTGGTTTGGTTTCACATGCTCCGAGTGGACTCTTCCAGGCTGGGAGTAGGTCAAAGTTGACGATTGTTTTCGTCTGTCAGCTGTTACGAGAGAACGAGCTGGTCAACTGTCTATTTTCTTTGCATGATTCTAAAGTAGACAGATGTGGCTTTCTGGTGCATAAGAATTTTGGGGGCTTGCAATTAAGGTGAATCCTTTTCTGAGCCCTTGTTTTAGTGCTTTAAAGCATTACTGCCTATATGGGCAAGTCTATCTCTTGTATCTGCCCTACAGCTGGCTGATAGCCAATTTGTCCCTGGCAGTAACTGACGTTTCCTGCCTGCCTCATGACCCCTCATGACCAACTTTGCACCCATTTACCCGTGTCAATATCCCCTGAAACAATACAGCCCACACGTCGCAACCAGAAAGCATAGTATGAGCATACAATCTAACACATTTTTACACTTTTCTCGTTAATTATGCAAAACACTTCGCCCAAAATCTAATCATCTTGAGATTTCCCACATACACACCGACACACCAAATACGACAACAAACCATCCAGGCGTTCTCAACTTATTCTGTTCACTAACAGACACACAGACAAGCATCATCGAATAACCTACTCGACGAAACCATTCGTCGCGAAGGTAATAAAGCACAAAAAGGTACATAATCAGCAAAGGAATGAAAGAATGCAAAATCACAAATCTATTCAGGTATGCACACTTAAGGAAACAAAGTTTGAAAAGCTGCTTACTCATGTTACTAAGGCTTCTATAATCACGGAGGCAATTATTCATTACTTTATCTTTGATGATATGCAACGTTTTTGAAAATGATGGATAAGGGCTAATGAATTTTACAAGAGAATGGCTTGTACTAATATTTCTTCCAATTATCGCTTGCCTTGGGAGCTTAGCTCATGATAATTGGTGTCTGGTACCTACAACCAGGGTAGGAACTTTCCAATGACAAGACGTAGTTACAGTTTCGGCCCTTAAATGTTAATGAGCAGTTCTGCTTACAAAGGATTTCTGATTTGATATTCATAGTGTTTAAAATTCATAGCTTGAAGATCATTGCAGTGATACAATTATGTAATGAACAAACAAAATCATTTTGGCATCAAATTCAGACCATTATGACAGGCACTTTCTTTTTCTAATTCAGAGTGATAAAAAGGGGGAATCACCTTTTAAAGTGTTAGAAATTCACAGCCACATATTCATGCATTTATGTATGGCCGGTCCCCGAAGCATGAAATGATCTAGAAGCCTTACTCCTGTAGCCGGATGCTACCCACGGTTAGACTGGGGCATGAATCACAGGTAACGTTAAAGATGTTTGATGGGGTAAGACCTCACAGACATGGCTAGAATGAAACTAAGGTAGACTTCATGTGTGTGTGTGTGTGTGTGTGTGTGTGTGTGTGTGTGTGTGTGTGTGTGTGTGTGTGTGTGTGTGTGTGTGTGTGTGTGTGTGTGTGTGTGTGTGTGTGTGTTGGAGTGTCCGTGCCCTCGTGTAACGTGTTGAATTGAATGTGACTGAATGTCAGACACACACAAACATTCATTCACATTCAATTTAACACATGTTTAATACAGGAGGGCATGGACACTCCAACACTGTCTGTGTCACCGTGTGCCTGCAATTCCCAATATAGGTGACAATGCAGCATTATGTTACATCCTCAGTACTGCTAGCTTTGTGGGACTGGAAGCTTCGGTATGCGTAAGGCTTCCGAAAATAATTTCATCAGGTTGGTAACGTTAGCGTAAGAAGATAGGATAGTGGAATTTCCTTTTTACCGTGACGACCAGTTAAGTTTTACCTGCTGACGTTTCGGTGTCTGTATGCCGGGTGTGAAGCCTGCCTTCTCTGATGGCTGTATTCAAGTCCAATGATAACGCACCACTTCAAGGTGCACACTGAATAAGTGGCCCTGGAACAATGCAAGCCCGCGCCGCGCATCTGCTTGGACAGAAAGGTCACTCGAGGACACCCCGCACTGCATGATGATATCGATGGCCGCCTTCTGAAGCAGCGATGTATCTCATGCTCAACAGAGCCACGGGCAAACTGGTCTATCCGCAATCAATTCATCTGGTATCAAATGTACAAATGATTTATGACAGAAGAAATAGAAGAGTCAGATAAACATCACTTGCCCCATCATCATTGTCATCATCCGCATGGCAATAAAGTTTTGTATCCACATTTACACCCCGACCAATCAAACCACGTGAATCGCATTGAAACTCAGATTCGTATCAGCCATTTCCCGACAAATCCCTTTCTAACTTGCGTTAACGACTACATCTGACAAACAAACTCGCCAGTGAGATGGTGGAGGGTGTCAGCTTTCCAAAGATGTTTTCAGATTGACAATTTTGGCACTTTGGAAGTGATTGAAAGTGACCGCGATTTAACGTGTAGAAAAAAATAGTTTCTACTACTTTTCTCTACACGTTAAATCGCGGTCACTTTCAATCACTTCCAAAGTGCCAAAATTGTCAATCTGAAAACATCTTTGGAAAGCTGACACCCTCCACCATCTCACTGGCGAGTTTGTTTTGTCAGATGTAGTCGTCAACGCAAGTTAGAAAGGGATTTGTCGGGAAATGGCTGATACGAATCTGAGTTTCAATGCGATTCACGTGGTTTGATTGGACGGGGTGATTTATTTCTGCGTGTCAGTCTCTTCATTCAAAGCCATTTGCAGATTAATGATATACGTATCGAGGACGTAGGATACATATTCTATAGTTTTTTTCTTTTGTATGTGGATATGGACGTCTCTTTATCTTTAAATATCGGTAACAGATACGTTTTACCGCTTAAAAGGTCGTCATATCATGACATTAGATCAGCAAACGATTTTACGCTAAATTACAGTAATGGTTGGCTGTGGTAAAGGTAAAGTAGTCATCCTCACTTGATCATGATGTGGAGCATATTTCTTTTTCTAGATGTTAGAAGTAATGAAATGCGGCTTCGCTACGGCACAACGAATCAACCCTACTCTTCTCGATAAGTGTCTTGGGTAATTTTAAGTGCAGAAGTTTGACGCATGAGGCTAGCGTCGCCCCGCCAGCTTTACGTCGTCTTCCGAAATGACGAGTTTCCAATGCAGTTTCCTACTGATTCGAGATGACTTTCACTTTCCAGAGAAGAAGCCTTCAGGTTCGTTGTCACACGCCGGTGATGTGTAGGGCAACCAGGAGACGTTTCGCTCAAAAGTCAAAAGCGACGACGTTTGAAATGAAGAAAAATGGGAGAGTAGAGCATCTGTCAAGATGAGCGAAATATGCAGCCCCTCCGTCTGCCTCATCATCACCGTCTGCCTCAAGACGCACGCTAAACCCGTATTTAAAGAGAGCTGACGTCGGCCTGAAATATTGATGGAAAGGCGTATTTCGTCTTCGCTTCGGCCATGTCGATATTCAAGCTGCGCCCAGCCGTGTGCAGTTGTGATGTGCGATGTCGATACTTCTATATTTGTTTGAAGACTCCGAAGATACTCAATGACACGTGTCAATAAAGTCACGTGTCCGTAACTCTCGCGAGTTTACGTTCGGCAGTGATTGGTCATTATTGATCCTGAACAAGGCGACAGTGGTCGTCGAAGATTCGATCCGTGAATACCTTAGTGTTGGAAAAAAAGTTTAGCATTGTATTTAATATGTACATGTAGTATTTGTAGTAGTGCTATTTCTCTGTCTCCTTTCACTTATTTCTTTCTCTCTGACTTCCTCTCTTTTTTATCTCACTTCTTCTGTCTTTGTTTCTCTCTCCCTCCATCCTTATCTTTCTCGCTCACTCACTGACTCATTCACTTACTCACTCACTCACTCACTCTCTCTCTCTCTCTCTCCTAGTCTCTCTCTCCTAGTCTCTCTCTCAAAAGTCTCCATCCAACATGGTTTACACGACTTACATTGCCACAAGCCCAGAGAACCCCAGTCGCCCCAGACCTATCTCGTTGCCAGACGTGGTGTTAAGGACTGTAATGGGCAGAAAATGGACTACAAATCCGTGCTATGTTCTCGTTAACTGCGGACCCTCAGGTATGTAGAGAAGCGAGCGCCTGGAGCCTTCTGAAATTCCTTCATCCGGCCGACATTCCTAGTCGAGATGAGCTCGGAGAACCCTAATCTCAGAGTCGATGTCCGGCTTTGTCGTTCGAGACCACCGCCAGACTCGTTTCTGCACATCTTTCGCTCGTTTCGTACTTTCTTTAAGTAGTGTGACGTCATTAACCTTCTCCCTGCTGCCTAACTCTGTAACCGACAGGGTATTGGGCGCCGAACGACTACTTCAGCGTGCTAAAGGTTAAAAGTGATTTACCTTACCTTACACCATAGCACCGGGCCAACAACTTTCAGGGTGGCTACACGTAACAAAAACAACTTTACGGAGGTTTTGAAATTCCGCACTCAACGAATTTATCACAATATCGTTATATTCATCTAATCATAAAGCAGATCTATCGGCGTCAGGGGATATCGTGGCGTTGGATACTAGTTGGCCCTTCTGATACTGCCTTGTCACCTTTAGATCTGTTTGGAGATTGATATTCATCGACGAAAAGATGAGAACGATAACGCGGACTTGTCCAACTGGCTAATATAAGGTGTATCTAGGACGAGACAGCCAAGGATGCGTTGGATACTAGTTGGCCCTTCTGATACTGCCTTGTCACCTATAGATCTGTTTGGAGATTGATATTCATCGACGAAACTTAGATGAGAACGATAACGCGGACTTGTCCAACTGGCTGATATAAGGCGTATCTAGGACGAGACAGCCAAGGAATCATATACTGTATAGTGTCATAAAGATTACGTAACCATCTCAACGGCACATATATTGCTCACGCGGTGTTACACTAATAAACCTCTGGTATCACAGCTGCACCATCGTCGAGCTGAGGTTTGCGCGAAGACAAGCCTGGGTGGATTTTCAGACCAAGACAATTCCAACGGGCATTCCATCTATGTCCAGCATCCCCCCACGGGCACAGAAACTCGTTATACCGAATTTTCCAGATCGTTGGAAAAAGTTAGTTTCACCTCCGCGTGATTTATGGTCCAGATAAAGCTGGGAATCGATTTTGGTCGGTGATACGAGGCCGGGATAACAAGATCGATGTTCGATGTTTGTGTGAGACAAGTTCACGGCTGGTTTTACCGTCACACTGTAGCAACTCTGTGGCAACTCTGTCACACTGTAGCAAGTCTGTAGCAACTCTGTCACACTGTAGCAAGTCTGTAGCAACTCTATCACACTATATAGCAACTTTGTCACACTGTAGCAACTCTCTCACCCTGTGGCAACTCTGTAGCAACTGTGGCAACTCTGTAGCAAGGCTGTAGCAACTCTGTCTAAACTGTGCAATACAGACCGATAGTAAAGTTCTGTCCCCTGAGAAAACTTGATCACCATTGTGTCTTGACACTTTTTCATGTTGATTGATGAATAATATGGACATTTGTAGCTCCCAGTGGGTTATGTATTACATCACAATTGCCATACTGTGTAAAACTTAACGATAGTTAAGTTGTGTCCTCTGAGAAAACGTTTTCTGCGAGGCAACGCGAGAAGTGACCCTTTGAAAGCTTCGGTCCCAAACGTCGCGTTCGATCCCTGCCCAATATAGAGAACTTATTTCCACTGCTAGTTTTATTTTTCATTTTCCAGTGGGGATTGTAATATTAGCAGCTTACTAGAGTTCTTTACCACTATATCTTATACATTTGTATGATGATTAAGAAATGAATAAGAAAATATGGGCATTTTTAGCTCCCAGTGGGTTATATATGACATCATAATTGCCATTCTGTGTAAAACTTAACGATAGTTAAGCTGTGTCCCATAAGACAACTTTTTTCTGCGAGGCAACGCGGGAAGTGACCCTTTGAAAACTTGGGTCCCAAACGTCGCGTTCGATCCCCGCATGAATATAGAAACCTTATTACCATCTTCCATCAGTGGCCTATCTTTTGCCACGACGCTGTACTTGCTCCAGGCGACAGAAATATCCAGCCAAATCCGCAATGACAGTTCCTATCGGCCGTGAGGCGGTGTGCTCAGACAAGGTGCTCCATCTCTGCCGGAACAAACCGATCTTACCGGAGTCGGGAGACAGACTTGGGGAGATCCGAGGCGAGATACTCCCACCTCGGGCAAGGCGTTTACAGCTAATCCTTGAGCAGGGGTCTTTTATCTTCGTTATTTTAAGTCTCTGCGTGTTCCTTATGAAATATGCAACTACAAACCAACACCAGGACTGTGAATAGACCGTAAACTGCACGGTTGTGGTGGTCCGCTTTCACTCGTTTTCAAGTTGAATATTGTATCAGTACCATCGCCAAGGCCTTGGTGAATTTTACTTTCAAATGACCGAGGTGACTTCTGATTGTGTGATATTCTTCGGTTGTTTTACGTGTATACCAGCTGCCTACTAATGGCGTCATCATAATCGTGAGTGTGTGAGTGAGTGAACGTGTGAGTGGATGAGTGTGTGTGTGTGTGTGTGTGTGAGTGAGTGAGTGAATGAATGGGTGAGTGAGTGAGTGAGTGAGTGAGTGAGTGGGCGAGTGAGCGAGTTACTGAGTGAGAGTGAGTGAGTTAGTGAGTTAGTGAGCGATCGAGCGAGTGAGTGAGTGAGTGAGTGAGTGAGTGAGTGAGTGAGTGAGTGAGTGAGTGAGTGAGTGAGTGAGTGAGTCAACACGCGAGTGAAAATTTGTGTGTGTAGGTGAATAGATGATCAACGATGAGGGCGATTTTGGTGATTTGGTGATTTGGTTGTTAAACACAATAACACACAACGATTACCATAGGAACTACGGAAAATATATTCTTGTCATTAAATTTCTGTACCAAAAATAGACATATATACGTGCGGTTTACAGTTAATAGGTAACCGAGATTGTTTGTTAACATACAAGATTCTTTTACAGGGAAAAGCTGAACTGTTTGTGTTTCGCACGGTAGAGTTGATTAGTGGGTCACTTTCCTTTCGTTAGATCTCCGTCCCACTTAATTACGCATTCGACACGACCTGCCATGCTAAATTGTTTCCCAAGTAAACATGAAACAGAGTTACAAGGTAATATCACAATAATGACAAAATAACACAAGCGACATGGGCTAATCTAACGCCAGTAATGAGTTTCAAGTGAAAAAAAAAGCTGTCGAGGTTGGAGGTTACAACAAGACCTCTTGAAAACGTAAAAGTAATTTCTTGAAACGTGGATAAAACAGTCAAGTAGTTTCTTTTCTTTCTTTGTTTGATGTAATGTTACCGATCTTCTAAAGGTCTCCACAGAAAAAGCGTCCATGGAACATTTAATGGTATAGGGAATTTACGGGTAGACTTCGTAACCACTTTTTCTCCTGTTGGGTCGGATACTGTAAATGCAGAAATGTCGCGGTGGTTTTATGTTCGCCGCCAGCTTAGAACCACCACAAACATTTTTGTCCAATACTGTAGCAGTATGGGATTATAGCGCTGCCGCGAAATTAAAACCACCGCGAACACCCAATTTTCGCCTTAGCGCGAAATAAAAACCACGCAAACTTGCAGTAGTTTTCATTCTTGTTGAGTTGAGCTTGTCTTACAGTCATAATGTTTCTAACTTATGGAGAAGAGATGCTGTTTCATACCTATTCGCGACATTGGAGTGGGATTTTGATCCTTTAACGTGGTGTGTAAGAAACAAAGAACACAGGTAGGGGTTACGAAGGTTGCCCAGGAAATTCCCTACCCCATTTAGACCGCATAGATGATAAATGTTTCTACCATGGACATCTTTACTCTCCAAGCAGAGGAGTGGGTCCGGCCGTTGACGAGTTTTTAGGCGTTTTGTCATGTTTCTTTATGTCACCAAGATTTTGAATGCTTGTTTTATGGTCATGTGGGTTGGTGACATAACAAAAAAAACATGCCAAAGTAAAACCCCGACAAAAACGCCTAGAAACACGTCAAAAACCAGCCGGACCAACTCCTCTGCTTGGAGAGTAAAACATCTTTATGCAACGTTAGCTTTATGTAGCTTGATGACTATTTGATTCACTCTTCAAGAAGTTTACAAGTGGTTTTGTTACGACTTCCAAACATGGCAGCGGACACAGGCAGGTGTACATTTCAGTGAAGGTTAGACATCCAGGTAAACAGTATATAAAGACAATTCAAACTCTACAACTGGATAAAATTCGAAGATTTATTTCCGGACGTTTGAGTGACATCCATCAGTCTTCTTCAGGTTTAAATCGTTTTTTTCCAGTAAGAAGTACTAGTGTTGATTCGTTCTGTCAGGTCATTATGTTGACGCTGAAGAAGAGTGATGGACGTCACTCGAAACGTTCGGAAATAAGTCTCCGAATTTTATTCAGTTGTAGAGTTTTAATTGTCTTTATACAGGTATGTGTAGAACTAGCCTGTCGCCTGCGCTCCGCAGGTGTGCCGAAGACGTACAGGTAATATTAGCCTGCATGTCTTGGGGCGATACAAGATTGGGTCGTTCCGCGGATTTCCACTCCTGTTTGTCTTCGTTTTACGCGCTACACGCGCAAATCCCCGCTTTGCCTCGCCGGCTTAGGGTCTCATAGCGGGTGAAATTGAATAGTTTGGGCAAGCTTGTGGCAGAGAGGGCGCGAATCCCCGTCATTGTGGCTTCCAGATCCGCTTGTATTGTGACAGGAAGCAGTTTTGTAAACGCGAAATTAAATGTCATCTACAAATAAGCCACCAGTTGAACAGCAAACCCCAAGTGGCATGCGGCTGGGAGTGAGTATTTTTACACAGGATCTACTAGAAAACAGACCAGTGTAATTGCCAAGTGAATAGAGTATTCGGTTCGTTGTGAGCTCGATTCCCGGTCGAGTCACACACTGGCAATGAATAAAAAGGATAATACTGATTTCTCTGCTCAGCATTTGGGAAAGAGTATGGCAGTTGAACACACATCACTACCAGTGTATTAGCCTCCTGTTGTAGTGATGGCACAAAATTGCGTGGCCCAAAAAGATGGGCACCGCCCTATGCACCATCTGGTGCAGGAAGGACTTTAACTTTGGTGACTGCCAAACAATCTGCCGAATTCCCAGTGAGACTTTTCCTAATGGGGTCCTAATGCAGTACCGGTCCATTTTAAAGGCCAACACTGACGGTTACACCCTCCCTTAGCTAAAGTGCGCCATTATCACTGCGTCTGTGGTTTTCAAAACAGAAATTTCCCGGAGAATGAAGTGACGTATGGGGCGATGGAAAGGGTTGGACAGGGCTGACCTGACGTTATTCAACTCTACGTCACACGTTATGGCACATCAAGGACAGACTGGAAAGGGCGCAAAACCATCATCTCCAAGCAGATGTAATAAGGCAAAATCGAAACGTTTCTCATGCTCCCGGTTCCCGGAGCACTGGGCCTAACTGCGGACACACGCCAGAACAAACAAACAAACAAAGAAACAAACAAACAATCACACAGACAGAAAACGATCGTCCAGAGGCAGAGGCGGCGGCACGAAATTTTGAATGGGGAGGGGGGGAGCAAGATACTAATAGATGAAATGTCAGTAAGACGAGCGCCGAAGGCGAGAGGCGTCCGGGACCGGGGTCCGGGGGTATGCTCCCCCGGGAAATTTTGAAATCTAGACCCTCTGAAATGCTATTTCCTGCATTCTGAGGGGCAATTTTGCTGGAAGAGTAAGCTAAGTTTGATAACATCTCTATTTGTAGTCATGACATATTGAGATTGTTATTCCACTCGAGAAGGCATGTGAGAAGCGAACCTGAAATTTAACCGATTGGGAGTCACGGGGGATGGACAAATCTACTGGAAGGTTGTTGAGGGTAAACTCAGAACTGGAAGAGGTCGTTTCGTGAGAACATTTCACGGGGAGCTAGACCTAAAATTGGCAAAGGTCGTGTTGTAAGGAAATCGGACAAGCCAGGAAAAGAGTGTATAGTCCGGGGAGCACCGAGAGTTCGTCAGACTCACTGGAGAGCAGTGATATTTGGCGTGGTAGAATCAGGGTTAGCGACCCTGCGTCGGGACTAGATGGTCGCGAGTTCGATTCCCGGCTGCCATTGCTCACTTGACTTCCATTTAAAGGAGGTTTTCAATAGGACGTTCTTGATTTTGAGGCCCTGTACGTATATTCAAGTGCGTTTCAGTTGCGCATGAACAGTTTGTTTGGTTTATGTAAAATTTGCAAGGAAGAAGTTGTTTTCTACTTTGACATACCGTTGGGTAGCCTAGTTATCGAACCAAAGAAATGACTTCTTTGGCTGCAAACTTAACCTAAAACAAAAGCTTGCAAATACGCAACTCATGCGGACTTGCATATACGCACAAGTGTGACAGGGCCCTACGCTACTGGAAAGGGTTGCAGTCATTAGGACAAATACCCCTGTAGTCATCGCTGTTCGGTTGATATTTTCTAGACTGATATTGGATGCTTTTGGTATTGTAGTTAGCATGTTCAACATTTTGAACATCATGAACAGCTTTCTTCTGTCTTCCAGCGGCATCAAGTGTAGATCTAAACCATGTTGAAATATTCTTGGAATTGTCAAAAAGAGCTGGGAATTTCCCCGGTACATTACACCTGTACATAGCGTCTGTCTTCCTTGTCACAACCGGTGAAACACATGAATAGTTTTAGATGGCCTTTGTAGGGTCAAAGATACAGAATGCACATTTGTTACGTAACAACCCATTCCTGACCTCAGTCCTAACAACTGCGGCAGACCTAATTCTCCCAGCGACATGTGGCTCGCTCGATAAAGTTTTGCAAAACACCTATGCCGCTAGATGGAGCATGTCACGATTAGAGCACGTTAAAAAAAAACAGTTTTACGACGCTCGCATGGCGGGAAAATTGATTACTAGCGTTCGACTCCTAGTCGACAGTCGAGAAAATGCCGGTGACCTTAAAGTTGGGAAAGGTTGCGCGGATTGAACGGGCACGGGGGAAAGCGCTGTCGTGTGCCGCCGGAATGAATTTTTCATGGTGCGGTCGGGACCGAGCGAGCCTCAAAAGGTGACATTTAAAGAGCGCGCCTATCTGGGGCGGTACAATATTGATAACTCTTTCAGCGAGACGCTCGGAAATTTCACCGTAAAATTCATCTATGTCGCGCCGTCTGGTCATTGCTGTGTGGGGGTTTGAGGTGTATCAATGATCATGCAGGCCCGGATGTCACCGTAACAGCCTCACAGATGAGCTCCTGGTTCCAACCAGAGAGATCCCGGTGCAAATCCTGGGACAGGGCATCTCGGTTGGGGCTGAACCCGTCTTTTGGAAGGGACGTAAATGAGGCGTCTGTGTGTTCGCACCCCTTCCAGTGAATATATAACCTGGTGCTGAAACGGCAGGGAAACTTGCTGTCCTATGTGCCACTAGGCACAACGAGTACTCTCCAAGCAGAGCATGGGTTTCGGCTGGTTTTTGACGTGTTTTTAGGCGTTTTTGTCGGGCTTTCTACTTTGTCATCTTTTTTTTGTCTAGCCAACCCAAGGGTTAGCTTGGAGAGTAACAACGAGGGCCTGACCGAACGAACGAACACACGGCCGACCGCTTATGTAAGGCAGGTGAATGTTTGGCATTTGGAAGGAGACATACTCGCGATGCCCTTTGACACATATTATCAGCGGGGGTCTGATGTCTCTGAATAGAAAACCGATCTATCAAATTTTGCGTCGTGCTTTTAACAGATGATTGTTTCAATATACGAGGAGCTCCTTTCAAATAATTGATGATTGTTTCAATATACGAGGAGCTCCTTTCGAATAATTGATTGTTACCTCCACCAAGGCAGTTTGTTTTCACCTACTTTTGTTTGTATTTTTGTTTGTTTGTTTGTGGGTTGGTTTGAAGTCAGTATAGCTCTATTAGCCCTATACAGATTACATATCGATTTTTCAATGATTTTTGGTCGATGGTTAAGTCTTGGTCTCATTTAGAAGTGATTAAGGTTTTGATCCTCGGGGAAATTTGATTATAATGATGGCCATATTTGTATGATTAATGGAGAAATGATATATTTTATTCATCTTTTTATTCTATTGAAATTGCAACACAGCAATACACAGGTCACACAGGCAGCGTTTCTTTTCTTTTGCCGTGACCTGTACTTAACCCAGTGGGCATCTATATCAACAACGGTCTACATTCATTCAATACTCCAATCTGAATAGGACACAGAGGCAAGTTAGGCAACTATTCAATGATTCATGTACGGCGTATTCCCCGGCATTAGTCTTTAACCCGCTGGTACATTTACTGCCCTTGTACCGTGCGATTCTGACTCACGATTTCCTTAATCCCTCCACCTTAATCCCTTAATCTCCGGGTTCCCCCCAGTAATACGCGGGTTCCCTCCATGCCCTAAGGTCTAAATCCCCCTATTGTACACTACCGCAGTATTTTTCTGCCCGCCCAACACGAGTACCTAATTAACTGTTGCCACCAAAGTAAGGATTAGCTTGGTTGTTATTTTAACGCTGACTTTTCTCGGCGATTTTAAAAGGGACGCTTTGTCGGCGATGTTTCCACCTGTTAGTCAAACATTTACCCGGGGGCCATGAGTATTGCTTGGGTCACATTTCCAATCCGGGGCCCGCCCGGGCGGTCTTTGGGAACGAAAAATATAACATAAAAGACAATAAAAAACACAATACATACCAAACATTATCTAAGAGCATAGCTTGTGCATATCTATTGATATGCACTTTTCTGTTTCCGAAAATAGCCCGGCTGGGCCCCGGTTGGAAAATGTGACCCTAACATATGACAGAACCGAATACTGAACTGGTCAGGTAGCAGCCTCACAGTTGAGCTCCTAGTTGATAGCTGAGTGAGAGACCCCGGTTCAAATCCGGAGAAGGGCATCTCGGTTGGGGCTGCAACCGTCCTTCGGAAGGGACGTAAACTGGGGAGTCCGTGTACGTGTTTCCATGGGGTGCCCCCGGCACGTTAAAGAGGAAGGGCTAGCAACCCCTTCCTGTAAAAATATCAGATGTACAAGATATTGATAGAAGACAAAATGAGGCGTTGCATACAGCTACATATGTTGCTACTCTTACCTTAAGACGTTATTTTAAGCCTTTTTTGCATTGAGGTATAAATGTATTGACCTAGGTACATTGGTCTTGGTATACAGAAATTGTGTCCGACATGACATATTAAGTAATATGAAACGTCTCCATGCTGTAACGGTTGCACCCGTTGGTGTGATATGTGCCCGGGGCTTGTTGTGTCGTGTATGGATTAACAACCTTGTGGGCGGGACGGTTATGAGCTGATTTTAGGACTTCTTAATCCCACTTAATCCCTGTATTGTCTCAACATGTAATTTTGTTCGGTCGTTTGTTACTTCACAGAGCGCCGACAATGGAGATGAGTCAGAGATGACGCCGGTTGGAGAGTGCAAATAACTCATAGCTACCGTCTGCAATTTTAGCCTGGAGTCCAGCCTTCTTCAGCCGCGGGGAGCGGATGTTGGCTGGACTCCAGGCTAAAATCGCAGACGGTAGCTGAGGTAGAAGAGTAGAAGTAGAATGCAGAATAGAATACGAAATAGAATGTAGAATAGAATATATAATGGAAGGTAGAACATAATATTGAATAGAAGGGGATAGATATTTTTGGATTCCAAAAATGTTACTGCACAACATTATTTTATCGGGTAGAAGACGAATGTGTTGTGTTTTTAACGTACGTTCTCGATGTGGACGTCCTCAAACAAACATGGGACTCAACTTAAGAAGTTCGCACTGAGCACCGCACGGACACTTTCTTTACCAGGTAAGTGTGCAAATCATGATTCAGGAAAAGCATTTCACACCGATAGACAGACACTGCGACTGAGTCACTGACTGAGCCCGTCGTTTCAGAAACACCGCAGCGCGAAACTGTAATATTCCTTACATTGCCTAATTTCTGTTCTGCGTGAAGGGAAAAGCTATCAGCACCCCAGAACCATCCCAGCTGTCTGCACCTCGCCAGGAAAGCCGTAATAAGAACACGTCCTGCGCTGACGACTCAATTTGCCGTGCTTGAACACATTTGTACCGAGCAGAAGAACAAGTGTCTGTCTAACTCGTCCTGACAGATGTTTTCGCTTCCCAAATGTATTTCCACTCTTCCAGTTAAAAGCGTGTTATTCAGATGTGTAGCGCTCAAAATCTGCATTACGCCGTTGTTGAGAAGCTACCCTTTTTTTGTGGCGCATTTTCTTAGATTCTTGGAAAAACATCCTTTTTATTTGTAAGAACATGCAGTCGATGATGTTTCAAATTGCAAATCTTTCAAATCTTTGTCATGTATAGTTACTAAAGCACAAGCAATGTTACGTTTATTTAACTGACAAGATAGACGAATACAACTGCCTAGCGGTGCCTTTCTGTACATCAAAGAGGAACTTTGAAACCCACTTTTATGTTTTGTCTGATCGTAAAACTCATGAAGGGCAACTGCTATATATAACAACTCTTTTATCGTAATTCTATTTCGGACGGCTTTTCTTACTGATGTTGTTTTATCTGTAAATTAGTTCACATTGCTTCATATGTACCGACGTACAGTGTATTTCAAAGAGCCGCACTAGATGTGTACCATTCCAACTACTGCAAATGCAGAAATGTTCGCGGTGGTTTTATGTTCGCCGTTTTCGCGGTGAACTCTTTACGCGAACATAAAACCACCGCAAAAAGCAGTTCCATTGCGTGACTGTAGCTACTATTGTTTCAAACGCGAACTCAAAATCACCGCAAACAGTTCATTTTTCCCTACCGCGAAATCAAATCCCCGCGAACATTTCTGCATTTAGAATATCTACAATTTCAACTATGTATTACAACGAAGCGCATTAGGATGTACACGAGGCGGTAAGCGTATCCGTGTAGGCTCAACACCCGGAGCGAAGGCATAGATTCAATTTGCGATATGTGATGAGTCAAGCCGAAGGTTAGGTGAGGTGCGCGAAGGTTAGGTGTGGCAGGTTGTTCTGTGGAATATAACCAGCTGCTGTTGTGCTGCTTGCCTGCAAAGCTGGTGTGTTATACCGAAGGGACATTTTTACAGCAAAATCACTTCAATCTTTCGGACGTGAAAAGAAACTTGAAGAGAGAACATCAAAAGTGTAATATTTGTCTGAACGGTCTTGGTTCTGTGATATCTATCAATATTTACATGTAGAAGTAGCAATATTTATAATGTGTGAGGGCGGTTTGCCGCAAATAACTTTCATCTCCTTTCAAACAAAGAAACAGAGAATCAAACATGTTTTTTCCCTTGATCGCCCCACGTTCATATGTCCTGGAGCTGCGTAAGCGTAAATCTATGGGACAACATCAAAAGTGTAATATTCGTCTGGATGAAAGAGGGGGCGTACTGCTACAAAGACCTTTTATCTTTTATCTAAGAAACGCAGAATCACTTTTTTACCCGATTTCTGTCTAGCCTGGGGACCATTCTCCGTAGTAACCGCTGGCTCAGTGTTTTCGCTTGCAGACTCAGTGGTTAGCAAGGGAGAAGATTGAGCCAGTAGTTAATACGGAGGATGGTTAAAGTTAAAGTTATAGTCTTCCGGTGACACTTGGCGGCGCCCATCTCCGATTCACAGCACTTGGGCCACACAACGTTTTTGCAAGTCTCTACAGCAGGGGGCTAGTGATGTGTGTGTTTAACTTCCATACTCTTTCCAAAATGCTGAACGCTAAGAAGAGAAAGTAATATGTACCATTTTAAGGTACCCAGGCTAATTTCTGTTGCCATGTCCTGAGGGTCCGTAAGCGTAGCCTGGAGTCCAGTCTTGTTAGCTTTGGCCTGTTGGCGGCTAGCGGACGTTTGGAGCGGGCGAAAGCTAACAAAGCTGAATTGCAGGCTACCGTAAGCGTACACAGAGCGATCGATCATCAGTCGGCCACGCTAGCGTCCGCAGGACCAGCTGGGACCTATCGGCCCTCACAGGGCTGTAATTCCCTTCATATGACACCTGTTACGCTTACAGTAGGCACGGGGATGTACATTAAACACCTGTTCCGATATCACGGCTACAAAGAGAGATGCAGAAATACGAGACTGCTGGCGTTTTCATCTTCGACGTTTGAAGTCAGACCTTTAGCGGGCGGGAAGTACTTGAGTGGACGCTTGAAGAAGTCCCGGGCGCCTCAAAGCTAGGCCCCGACGGGTCCTTCGTAACCATGGCGACGGGCTGGGTCACGCCTCATCACCAACCGCCACACCTCAGTTATGTTAGAAGAAAAGAGGAGGACTTGAATTTTAAAACAGTACATTGATTTGTTCCTCCAAGGGAGGATGTATATTGGGACAAGGAGGGAAAGACTAGAGAAACACCGTGGTAAATTGAGTACTGTATGCGATATTATATGATTTTTAAAAAAATTCATTTGCTGGATGGTGCCTTATGTACATTTGGGTTATTCGTGAATAGAAAAAAGACAGACACACTGTAGTGCTCGGACATGTAGCTTGCTACGGTGAAATAATCCGACTTCTGGACCGTACGTTTCTTCTTGTAATCCCAGCCCTCGCGTCGCGTTCTCAACCTCGATTTTCGTGTCACTGGGAAAGGCCGCTGCCAAGTCCTTTGGAAGAGACGTTAGCGGTAGGCTGTTTGGAGAAGAGCCACGTCTGGCACATGTTAAAGAACCCACCACACTTATCGATGAGAAAAGTGTTCCTCGTGTACTCGAATTTCCGACGGCCGCGCAACCGGCGCGTTCGAAATGCGTTCGAAATATTCTATGGAAGCCTGTGTGATAACACTCCCGAACCCTATGTGATCCGGATAGTTATCACACGGTCCGGAACACCCGTATCAGGCCCAGGCATGACATAATATAAGTTATATCGCTACGGCCGCGTGGCGCGTTGGATACACCCGATCCCTCGATCTCGGAAGTTAAGCAACGCGCGGTCCGGACAGTGCTTGGATGGGAGACCAACCAAGGACGTCCGGATTGCTGTAGCCTCACGAAGCTTTCCACGAAATCGTCTTCCGGGAGGGACGTAAAACGGGGGTCCCGTGCTCGAGGAGGTGCCTCGAACACGTTAAACAGCCTCATTACCCTACACATTGGGTACCTGCCTGTGGCACTGGCTGCAAATACACCTGATATTATAACATAAACTATACAGAACCACACCGAGAAACACACAAAAAAGATATATCAAAACCGGACGTTCCGCTGAAATATAAAGGAAAGCCACCAGGGGGGCCGAAATCTAATCATTCCCAGTTCCATGCAGCCGTTCTGACAAAATAGACAGGCCGACAAAATGCCTAAAAAGACGTCTGAGAAACAAGCCGGAGCCGAACATCTGCTTGGAGATAACGGTTCTGGGAACGAGACGCCATCGGGTGCCGCTAGCGAGAGTCGGGAGAGGAGAGTCGGAGGTCTCTGAGGTAAACATTTTGTTTGTCAAAGTGCTTTGCATGGAACGCAATATATTCTTTCTTTAGTAGGTATAGGCACTGAAAAATGACTAGGATGTGTGAGACTGTGTTTAATTTTTTAGAGATCGACTGTTGCTTGCGACTCAGGGTCAAGCCGAATTTTACAAAATGGCGACCCAAAATACTCGTATTCTTTCGCGAAGTTCTTCTATATTTTGTTGTCCCCACATCTCCAATATCTACTTATAATGTCGTCCAAATATTCTTTAATATATGTAGATCATAGGTAGATGCATAGTTGCTCCAGAAATGTAGTGATTATTTGTGTTAGTACGACGGAAAGTTTGCAGTTTTATGCATTCATGCAGTTGTGGGACACGTGCGTTTGCTGTTTTGGCAGCGCCTCTGGGGCGATGCCTTGCAATTGAACTTTTACAGAAATGCATCACCAGCTTCACTGGAACGTTGCTTGCTTTGGATAAGTGTTCTTGGTGTGTGACATGGCTTAGGGTTTAAGCACATTGTTGTTTTGTTTGTTACAGAAAGTGCAAGGCTAAAGAACCTGACTTAGGAGATTTGTGTACAGCTGTTTTCCTGCTTTGAATTTATCAAAACTAAGGTATGTGCTTGAGTTCAGTCAGTACGCATACACAAACATATGTAAACGAGAAATAAATGTCATTGTTACAATTATGATAAGTCAGTGGCTATTTCAGGGGATTCTTACTTGTATTCGAAAGGAATGGCAAGCAGGGCTCGAAATTCATTTTTGGGCAATAGGTACACTGGTGCACCCAAATAAAGAAATCAGGTGCACAGATAGAATTTTGGGTGCACCGCCTAGAATAAAGTTAAATGTCATTAAAACAATTTTAACATGAATACAAAATTAAACGCTACTGCATCTCTTAAGTACTTAAGTAATTAATACACATGATCATCAAATAAAGTACTGTACAACAGATACTTGTATTACCAATACTATGTAATATTTGACTACATGTATACCTCAGCTTCATTGTGTACATGTCAGATGGAGAAAATGGTTCTGTTTTGTTCCATGATATATTGGTTTATTGGTTTATTTCAATACCCTTTAGTCGAATTATGACTAATCTTCCAGGGTTCAACACAAATACATACAATCACAAGCATATATACAGTGCAAGATTTAAAGGACATATATACATAATCATAACATATACAGATTGCTAACTTAACTTACGAATAATTTTTGAAAAACTGGTAGATGGCCTTTTTGAAGTGATATGGGACTGTCAATGATTTGATATTAGGTGGTAATATATAAAAGTACAATCATAGAATAACACCCGATACACACTGGGAAAATTTTCTGGACCATAAAAATGCCTGACGTATGTCATTGTTGTACGTCGTTGTTGTACCAGTTGTCGTATGTCCAGAAAAATTTTCCCAGTTGCACAATAATGATTTACAACAAAATTTGTATGTCTTTGTTCCCTAACAGTAAACCAAAAGATGGAAGATCCCAAATCAACAACACATTCTGGTCAGAAACTCTACATGTGTGGTGAGTATGGCTACAGGGCAGCTCACAAGTCTACCTTATCCAGGCACATGAGAACTCATACAGGGGAAAAACCCTACAAGTGTGACCAGTGTGACTATTCTGCAGCTAGGAAATCCAGTTTGGACCAACACCACCTTATTAAACACACAAGTAAGAACCCCTATGTATGTGAGGAGTGTGGATACAGGACAGTTAAAAGGTCTAATTTATCCCAACATGTTAGAATTCATACAGGGGAAAAGCCTTACAAGTGTGACCAGTGTGACTATTCTGCAGCACATAAATCTGCTTTGGACAACCATGTGAGGTCAAAACATACTGGGGAAAAACCCTACAAGTGTGATCAGTGTGACTATTCTGCAGCACAGAAATCCACTTTGAACAAACACCATCTTACTAAACACACAAGTGAGAAACCCTACGGATGTGAGGAGTGTGGATACAAGACAGCTAACAGGTCTCACTTATCCCAACATGTGAGAATTCATACTGGAGAAAAACCCTACAAGTGTGACCAGTGTGACTATTACGCAGCACAGAAATCAAACTTGCACCAACACCATCTTGCTAAACACACAAGTGAGAAGCCCTACAAGTCTGAGGTGTGTGGATACAAGACAACTGAAGGGTCTTACTTATCCCACCATGTAAAAATCCATACTGGAGAAAAACCCTACAAATGTGACCAGTGCGACTATTCTGCTGCACAGAAATCTACTTTGAACCAACACCATCTTACTAAACACACTGGAGAGAAACCCTACGTATGTGAGGTGTGTGGATACAAGACAGCTAACAGGTCTCACTTATCCCAACATGTGAGAATTCATACTGGAGAAAAACCCTACAAGTGTGACCAGTGTGACTATTCTGCTGCCAGCAAACCTGCTTTGGACTACCATCTAAAAGCAAAACATACAGGAGAAAAACCCTACAAGTGTGACCAGTGCGACTATTCTGTTGCACAGAAATCTATCTTGGACCAACACCATCTTACTAAACACACCAGAGACAAACCCTACCGATGTGAGGTGTGTGGGTACAGGACACTTAAAATCTCTCACCTATCCAGACACGTGAGAATTCATACAGGGGAAAAGCCTTACAAGTGTGACCAGTGTGACTATTCTGCTGCTTTTAAACCTGCTTTGAACTACCATCTTAACACAAAACATACTGGATAAACACTAACATGTGTGGGGAGTGTGGATACAGGACAGCTCTAAATTCTAGCTTGTCCAGTCGCATGAGGACTTATACAAGCATACAAGAAAACAAATCACAAGTGTGACCAGTGTGACTACAAGTATTCTGCAGCACAGAATGTTTAGAAGCTGCGAGAATGAAATATTATACCAGTGTGGTCAATGTGACTATATCCTGCAGCACACCTTACCTTGATTATTAATATTATTATCATTATTTATCAGTACATCAGTGTCCTCACCAGAATTTTTTCACAGCATAGGGGTCAGGTATAGAAGGCCAACTTTAGCGGTGCAAGTCACGCATGGAGTGCTGAAGACATGACCAGAGTTGGGAGTCCAGCATGTTCCCCCGGAAAATTTGTAAATCCATGACCCAATGAGACATTATTTCATGCATTTTGAGGGATAAATTTTGTGAAGTAGAGTTTTTTTCTCTGTCACTGCCTCATTCTAAAGCCAAATATGAACTTTTTATAAGATTTATGAAGGGTCACAAGGTTTGTCCCAGAAAGAAACACCCCTATGCTGGTTGAAACACAGCATAGGGGTCCAGATCACAGCATAGGGGGTCCAGATCACAGCATAGGGGGCCCCTATGCTGAAAAGGCCTGGCGAGAACACTGGTACATTGTACTATTATTTTGTTTCTCTAAATTGCTTTGGCATATTATGTAAGATGGTAAGA
This sequence comes from Branchiostoma lanceolatum, assembly GCA_035149815.1. Classification (NCBI taxonomy): domain Eukaryota; kingdom Metazoa; phylum Chordata; class Leptocardii; order Amphioxiformes; family Branchiostomatidae; genus Branchiostoma; species Branchiostoma lanceolatum. Next base: position 3,472,883 of record CM068871.1, read on the forward strand.
CGTTTCTGTTTGTTTCTTAACAAAAGTTGATATTGTTGATTAATGTTACATATTTTCCAACATACATGTATGTTGGTAATTTTGTTTGCTTCTTAGGATCAATAAGATTTAGCTAGTGCTGAACATTGCAAGTTAGATGGTCAGATTTTTCGTTGTGTGTACCTGACCTTGTTTATTGTTAAAATTTTTTTCTTGTCTAGAACTTACCTTTTTTCATTTACTGGTTTGTTTGTTTCTTTGAATCATTAGAACTTAGCTAATGTTGCAAGTTAAATAGCTGGACTTTTCTTGTTTAAATCCTGCCTTTTTAAAAACCTTTCTGTTTATTGAGTCATAAGAACTTACCCTGTGTCCTGTGATGAGTATTACAGTTTGATTGGCTACAATGTTTCTTGTTTAAATTTTAGCAAGTGTGATCAGGCCAGTCTAAGGAATTATATCATTGTATGATAATAACGTTACACGGAGTAGAATCTACACACAAACTCAAACCCATTGATATACACACATAATCTCCAAGCAGATCAAACGGTGGCAAAGATTGTACTGGCAAAATGAGTTTTTATAGCCACCCAATGTGTCTTTGCCACCGTTAGATCTGCTTGGAGATTAGTGTTTTTCAACAACTGGGCAAACAGTAGAAGCCAAACAGGACCTTTGTTTTGATGTAGGTCAAGTGTAAGGTAAGGCAAACCGCTTGTAGTAGTCATGGGAAACGCACTCTGAAACAAAGTCTGGAGCTGTCATCACCTGGGCCCGGCAAGGACGCCCTCTGCCTGACCGCGACCAGACGAACAACAGCAATGCCACATACCACAACTTGCACATAGAAAATTACACACCAGACAAACAACAGGAAGGACACGTAACATAAGCTTGCCCATAGGTTGTAAATGCCGCCAGTAGAATTATGAGAACGAGATACGAAAACAGGGCGTTCTGCTGCAGTACCATAGAAAGCCCACTAGGGCCCCATAAATGAAATTGACCTTCGTTTTGCTGACACCTTTCTACAAAACCGAATAACATAAAGATCCGTCTACAACTCGGAGCTCACGGCACCGAAAACATGACTTTTTTGGCGATGGCAGATTGCGGAAACGTTATGCACTCAGTCTCAGGATAAAAAGGTGACAAGGTTTTCCGTGCAGGTCGTGGGAAAAGGCGTAGGGAAACGACCCGGCCGTCTTACGGAATCACAGCCTGCCACTAGCGTGTCCAAGCAGATGTGAGGACCCGGTCATTCTCGGCATTTGTCGCCTGTTTTTGCAACATTTGATTAGCAACGGACTAGATGCTACAAAACAGGTGTAAAACACAGTGGGACTGCGCCGGACCCTTACATCTGCTTGGAGATTACCTACACGAGCGCGACGCGAGTGCCCCCAAGGGCCCGGAAATAACTTATCGGTACTTAAGAGCGAGGTCGTCAGCACCTTAAGTCGGCCATTGACACGCAAAGCCGCGCCGTCTTTCAGCGCCCGCCTCACGTAACGTCGCGCTGCAGGATTCAACAGACTCCCCTCAACAACACAACAGCCCTCTGTCTCACTAAATGACGTACTAAAGTACTAAATGACGGCATGTTCATGATGTTATAGATCATTCATTGCATTTTGAATGAAAAAGGAAAACGTTTATGTTACAGTTCGTCCAATAGGCCAGTAGTTGGCAACGCTTAATTGCCTTCGCCAAGAAGGCTATGTTTTGATGCTTGTTTAAGATGTGATCATGTTATTTTTACAGTTTTAGAAGTTTTTAATGACGTGTAGTCTGTAAGAAAAGACGCAATTCAGCCTGGGGCTGCAATGTTCTTTCAAATGTCAATAAACCATTCATTCATTCATTCATACATTCACGCGGATAATTTTCTTCAAGTGTCGCCTGCTCGACAGGGAACAAAGGAACAGGCTTGTCCGTACAAGCTGCGAGATAACCAGTGACCTCCACATGACCTTACAGCAGGTGTTCCATTCGCCCCCTCCCCTACACACACCTTTTTCGAACGTCTACAAGCAAGGATGTTGGATGATGCCTCTGTCTTTTTTGTTTGTTGTAATTTTTTATTCATCATTTATTGCATTTCAAATAACATACATACACGTTTCACATTATACATAAAATACACAGAGAAACATAATCCATAACCCACAGATCCAATGGGAAATGAAAATACAGGAGAGTAGCATGTACAAATCACAAGAAGTAAAACAATGTATCAACTTTACATGATTGCCTCTGTCTTTCCGCGGCGATTATTGTGTTCCAACATATTTGTGCTATTCGCCTGATAAATGAGCAGACTTGTTTGTGATGGGACGGCACAGGATAACCAGTGCCCTTCATCTGACCTTACAGCAGGTGTTCCAGTCGCCCCCTCCCCTACACACACATTTGGGGACCCTTTTCGACTGTTTACCAGCGTTGAAGCTGGAAAACCTGAAGTTAATGCCTTCAGCAGAAACATCTATCTATCTATGCATGTATGATTTCGTACTAAAATAGCACGTTTAGAAAAAGAACAGCGAGCTTTAATTCAAAAGAAGATGCATCTTCCTTCCCACGACGATGATTTTGTTTAACTGACATTTACTTGACAAGGATCAAAGCAGCACACATGTCTGTGATGTAACGGTACAAGATAACCATTGACCTCTACAGTGACCTTGCAGCAGGTGTTCCACCCCCCATCTAAACAGATGAGCGTGATCGTTGACTTTACTTCCATCGCAAGCGTTCAGACATTTTTTTTCAGAATTGATATCAGATCAGAAGAACGGAATAATACATCGAATAAAATGGTAGCGAACTCCAGTTGTATAAAACTCATGTTAAACATTGACGGCAACTTGCCGGCAAGCAACTTGTTCACAGATAGCATTGCCACAGAACGTAACGTTACAAACGGCTGGTTTGACTATATTTAGGACTAATGTTCTGACTCACCAAGCAGATGGAAAAGAAGTAAAACATAACAGTCTTCTGTTTCTACAATTTACTGTTTCATGAATAGTGTTTTGCAGAGTTTATAGCAAACGAACGAAAATGACGACCCGTACCCGTACCCATGTCATACGTCTCAGAAATTAGATTCACAGCGCTACGATGAGTTAGCGACATTTACTGGTATTGCACCACAGTTCAGACAGTCCTAACAGAAGAGCATCGTGAAACGTAAAAGATTTTAAATACAAGTGATGTCTTTCATATGCTTTATCAGCAATTTTCACTTTTATCATCCCCTGTCATTCGATACGCTGCTATCATTCGTCTTTCAGTCCTGCAGAAATCTTTTGGTACATTTACGAGGAGTAACGTGAAACGACTTGTACATAATGAATGATGTTCACTCTGGCTATAAAACCATCTCTATTATCTAAGTCAGCAACATTTGGGTACTGGATATCCTGCTGCTAGTTTATTGTCGTTGACATAGCCTTTGGTCAGATCGCCGTCGGCGTACTTTTTAACTGCGCAAACATTTTATGGCTTCATCTTTCAAAGTAGTCGTGGGTGGTTTGATTTATGCTTTTTATCCCGACTTTATTTCAGCGTCAAATTGGCCCATAAAACATTAATGTGTGTATTAACTACGCAAAAAGTTGCACATTATGCAATAAGTTGGTGATTTATTTCATCTAAGTTGGAGAAATACGGGCCCCCGGAGGGGAGTAGACTGGAATGTAGAAGATGAAGTGTTTTTTTAACTCCACCTATTTCCAACTGAAGGGCTGAATTGTAATTGTTGGTGTTTCTGCATCGCCTTTGGCTTGTCAGTGTCCATATGTGTATCTATATCTGTATATATAACTGATCGACTAGGTCTACTCAAACATGGGCGCATCGCTACTCTTCTTATCGTCAAAAGTAGTGAGTTTTTTTAACATGCTGGAGGCATGGGTCTCCTCACACATACGTGTACCTTTTTTAAAACGTTCCTGTCCCTGGTGCTGAAATAACCATCGCTTCTACTATGAATTAGTGGAGGTGTCGATTAGCTTAGCGTATGTACACCTGTGCCTACAGGCACACTGGGCAGTAAGTTTGCATTTAGTTCCGTTATGTGTTAAGTAAATTTCCCCAGTTCAGATATCGTATAGTAAAGAAGCACGTGATATTGTATAGTAAAGTATAGTAAAGAAACACGTGTATTCCTTACAGCCTTCGATAAGCCACCTCTAACTATTAATCACACAGCCTCTTACATTTATAGATTACCAAAAAGTGAGAGGAAGCCGAAATACTAGAATATACTAGATGTTTATGTGTTCATTTATAGGTATATGCATACGATTGTTGATATGCCATTTATATGTATATGCATATAATTGTGGCGTGTGACCTGTGCTTAGCCCAGTGGGGCAAAGATGTACAATAAAGGTCTTCATCTTCTGTCGGCCGCCGCTCCCTCAACTTCTTTCCAGATGATGTTGGCTCTTTTTTAATGTAGATTTTGCAAGACTAAGTCAGTCTTGGGTTACAACTCAACCTGGCGAAAACAAACTTGGACCCGGGTCAGCAGGAACGAACTCGAACACACGCCCATACGGGCTCAAAGGGCTATGGGACCATCTTTCTAGTTGGGGCAGCCTTGGCCGCATGTCAGACGAACCAATAAGAAAGTAATCCATAGACCATTACACGGGAAGTGAGGGCGCGACATAGTCAGTGTAACCACACCCCAATCATCCGCTCTGGAAGGAGAGGGATTGACTCCGCCTTTTAAGATTTTTAATACCGTGCCCTACAGACCCAGTAAACTAACACTACCGCATGCCACTATGGCCCCCAAAATGGGACCATCTTTCTAGTTGGGGCAGCCTTGACCGCATGTCAGACGAACCAATAAGAAACTAATCCATAGACCATTACACGGGAAGTGAGGGCGCGACATCGTCAGTGTAACCACACCCCAATCATCCGGTCCGCGCGCGCGCACAATCACACATCGATGAGCTGGAATCACCTCATTCCGGATCAGTTAACCCGACTGACCTCTGTAACCCTCGGGGTCAGGGTGGGGGCAAAGGTTAAATCGATAGAGAGAAGCCTGGTTAGTCTCGGGTGGGTGCTGATCTGGGGGAACTTGGGCATAGGTTTTCCCAGTGATTCTGTCCGGTTTTTGCATTATCGTCTTATTTGTCACAAGGTAGCCTGGTATCCATGCTATTCGTGTTATTTCATAATGGATGAAAGCCATGAAGATTTTTATTCAAATCATAAAGATGAATAAAATCCTTGCTATGCGTGTTCCTCTGAACACTTCATTGCCAAATATTTTGCAGAGAAGAGAAGAGAGCAAGAGAATTGGAACTAGAATAGTGTGTAGAGGTTGCGTACTCTGTAATGTGAACAGTTGAGTTAAAATCCTCCCTCACCATAAAGTGTATAGGGCGGTGCCCATCCCGTTTCATAGCCCTGGGCCACACTGTGGTGCCGTAACTGCAGCAGGGGGCTAGTCCACTGGCAGTGGAGTGTGTTTAACTTCCATACTGTTTCAGAAGTATGTACCATTTTTATAAAATCTTTGGTATGACTCGATGCGCCTCTTATCCAGACATGTCCTACCCGGGCGCGAACTCGGGCCTTTTGACTCCTCATAATTTGAACCAGATGTGGTAAGTGTGAACCAGATGTGGCAAATGACAGGAGAACAGACCACTACACCACAGGAACACGCCATGTGAACAGATGAAGCGATGTCTTTATCAGCACCAAGGACAGTCACACTCTCCTGAAGCTGCGTGCCGGTGGTTACATCAAGAAAGGCTTTTCGAAGTCAGGAAATGTGGAGTAGATCTGTTACATCAAACCATGATCATCAAAGAGATTCAATCGAGAGTGTTTATCATTCAGCGGCTTCAATCAAGAGATGATCGTCTAATTGTGAGCCTCGGTACGTCGGTATTGACGTATATGCGGACCGTAGAGATGATACTGCCTCTGTGTGTGCAGATACATGTAGATACATGCTCTTGTTTTGCTCCACATGTAGGTCGATTGTTATCACAATACTGAGTTTTCTCACGCTACATGTAGGTTGATTAGTATCTTATGCAGAGGTTTCATATTCCAATTCTTATCACAAGGTTTGAACTTCTTTTAAATTTGACTGATGTACCTACTATGCTTCATATACTTCATATATTTGTATACTTTGATACACATTTTGAAATTATTGAAAACACGACTCTGCTTTAACTTATATTCCCCCGTGTACTACCCTACTCAAAATGCAGTGTACTGTCTGCTATTGTACCTGTATTTGTCATTTTAGATTTTCCTTGTCTAAACACGATGTCAATATCAGCTGCTTGATAAAGTGCATCACCTCTGTGTTCTGTACCGTCTCTTGTTGATAAAAACAACAACTGTCGGATCTTTTTTTCACTTAAAAGAGTAGCAGAATCTGATCGGCTTTCTGTCCAAACCAAGTTGGGCGAGCTAGCCATCTCTGATTTAAACTTAGAATGTGAATGGATGGAAGAAGTCACTTGGTTGTCCATTCTGCAGCATTCATCAAATACTAAGCCATAATGATTTCCCATTTCATCAGTGTACATCCAGTGAAATACTGTATAAGTACTTAACGTTTAGGTAAGACGGAGATGGACGTTCGATGATCAGTCGATACAGTCTCGCCGCCATGTCGGCTTTAAGTCACTCACTAACCACTTAAGTGTTATGAGCGTCGGGAGAAGACAACCTGACAGTTCCATCGATAAGGAGGTTAATGAAGACCTAAGTGGTGGTCGGAGATTAGTGAAGACTTGAGGGTATCGTTAAGTAGCTGTATGAACGAACGACGAAGTTTAAGTATCACTTGTTTGATATACATGTGCAATGTCTCTCAATAGTATTCATTTTACCTCAAGGGTGTGAAGTATTTTTTTGCCTCTCTCCTCTCTGAGTGTGTGTTTGTTTGTTTGTTGAAGCATCTATGTGTGTGTGTGTGTGTGTGTGTGTGTGTGTGTGTGTATGTGTGTGTGTGTGTGTATGTGTGTATGTGTGTGTGTGTGTGTGTGTGTATGTGTGGGTATGTGTGTGTGTGTGCGTGTGTATGTGTGTGTGTGTGTGTGTATGTGTGTGTGTGTGTGTGTGTGTGTGTGTGTGCGTGTGTATGTGTGTGTGTGTGTGTGTGGAGAGGGGGTTCTGTATGTATGTATGTGTGTGTATTTGTGTGTGTGGGAAGTCCTTTTCACTAGACCTATAGCAGTCTCTTTTTCCCCAAATCTATCATCGTTTAGCACGAATGTAGAGTGCAAGGGAAATGGTTGTATCTCTAACTCTGATAATCTTGTCCACCGCACCGGTCATGCTACGAGCGATATAATCGCACATTATCGCCACAGACGAACTTTTACAACAAAAACTTCCAGAAGTGATTTTCTCCCCTTTATAGATTAGTCTAGAAAACAATTACCGATGGGGTTGAGAGCACGGCCCTGGCGCTTCGCTCCCGGTACTCGAACTTCCGTTAATGCGTTTTCCATTAAGCAGACATAAGCTAGTAAAAGCTGGTGGCGCGATCAAATTACCGCGCGTTATAGGCTCAACCGGCGTCCTGAAAGTCCACAAAGCCCCCGTGAATTAGGCGATGAACTTGAATGATGCGGGAGTCCAGTTCGCCGTAAAGCCAGTTTTGGTTCAATGTCGTCGCGGGATAATTAATTCCACAACTGGGAAAACTTTTGATAAAGCCGCTTGGAAGCAAAGCATCAGTTATCTGGAGTTTTGGAGCACTACTGGTACACTGTTAAGTACATGCAAGTTGCGTGTTAAATGTATAGCCAAACTTGCCTCAAGTGACCACTCAAGTGACTTGACGAAGTTTCAACATTGACAGGTGGCCGCTTTAGACAGAATATTTAGTGATTTAGTCAAAAGGAAAATCAAGGACAAGAAAAAGTGGTCACAATGGTCGGGTGGTCCTTATGTAGAGGTGGTCACTTGTACAGGTTTGACTGTATATCAGTAGCCAGGTGGTCCTTATGTAGAGGTGGTAATTTGTACAGGTTTGACTGCATAACAATGGTCAGGTGGTTCTTATGTAGAGGTGGTCACTTGTACAGATACAGACTGCATATCAATTATGGAATGCTCTAAATATGATGCCCTATGCGATGAATTATTGACCTTTCTCGATTCAAGTACTTCAGATTTTAAGACACTCAATGCCACAGATAGATTTGACAATACATTTAGATGCAACAGCTCATACAGTGTTAAAATAGGCAAATATAGACAAGATTGTTTTGTTATTAGAAAAAATAATGATACTCAAAATTAGCCCAACTTGAATCATGTAATACCTAAGATAGTCATTTTGTTGTAGTGGGTAGTTTATTCCATACTTATGTCTTGTTCTATGTTAACTGTTGTTGCCATACTTTGTACCTGCTACAATAGTCGTGCAATTAAGTTCTTTTTATCAATGATGGAAAACGGGTACTGTATACAGCATAGTGGTGTTGGGTACGGTCTTTGACGATATCAAACCGACACCCAGATTGAACTAGCTGAAGGTCTCTGTATATAAGCAAATGAAAGGCAACAAATACTGTAAGACAGGCACATCGGTTTTTAAGTCCTTCCCCGGGAAATCCAATGCCATTGCCGTGTAAAGGGATCTCCGAGCCAAGTACAGCCAAACACGCGAACTCGTAAAGCGAATTGAATAGCACTTTCTAACTCGACGGCCATTTCGGGAGGCGGCTGCGAACATTATGACTGTAAAGCGGCGGGTAAAGCTCATGTTGTACAGCTCTCCCGGCAGTCGCAAATCTTTTTATCTCGGGATCCAGCCGGTTTAGCGACGCAAATCCGGACGAGGAAATGGCCATAGATGGGGCTCAACTCTTACGAGAAATCAATTACTCTGGGAACGAGATGGCACGGCTCTCGGCTCCAGATTTTACGGTCCGTCCGTTAAAAGTCGTTTGATGTGGCCGACCGGAGATCACTCACGATCGGCTGGGATCAAAGAGACGGCTGTTCTATAGGCAAGGTGCGAGAAAGACGGGCGATCAAATTTAACGAAAACGCAGAGACCAAAGACTAAAGATTAGACAGATCGCTCAACACGAATTCTACAGAAAAAGAACGAATCATTTCCACATTTTGTGTGTTTTGTTGTCTTTTAGATCATATTTCCATATCGTGCATCATATTCCAATTGTGAAATAAAGATTTACACCAGTCCAATTTTGGTCGCTGTACGGTCGCTCATAGTTCGCAATCCAGTGGATTGGCAAATCACGTCGTAATCCACGCGAGAGTTGATGGAACAGTAACGAACATTAGAGATAGTAAAATAACCATAAGGAGTCCGAAATGGGCTTTCTCTCCTGACAATCACTCAGATCAAACTACATGCTAGTTATTGGAAGCACTGCGAACTTCAATCAATACACTTTATTCTTAAATCAATGACAGCTTTTAACCTATGTAACATCAACTAACGTAATTCCACCCGGGTACATAATTCCGCCACCATGAAAAGATGCGACCAAACAAATTTCCAACCCTCGCCCCCCAGTATAATGCACTACTTTGAACTTATCAATACAATCAATACAATTCATTTAAAATCAATGACAACTATCAACCTGCGTGTCTGCTAGCGCTGCCGCTAGACAGGTTCTTGTGTAGAGTAGATTAATCGGCAGATGCGACCATCTTTACGTTAACTTATCCAACAATCTTTATTGACACAACAAAAGTACAGCGACTTTCGTTAGGTCTCCTATAACTATACATGCAAGCATGTATCCTATACATGCACCTGGATACAAAGGAATTAAACTACGTACTAGTATATGAATACAATGATTAAGGTTAGACATCCAGGTAATAAGAAAAATGATAACGCCAAAAATAATTACTCAAGCAACAGGATAACATTTGAAACAGCTATGAGTTAAGTATATGAATTTAAGTACATGAATAATTAAACATGTCGAGTTTAACGTATCACTTATACCGCAGTTACTAGTTCTAAGGTCAAAAACATTCTTCGATACTAGTGTATTTACCTATTCATTACTTACACTACTAGAGCCCGATGGAAGCGTAAATTTCGCGTCTATCATTTCAAATTAACGCAACCCGGGGTAAGGTTCTCGCCGACTACCCAAGGCCTCTTTAAGGTCCGTTAGGGTGGATATAAAAGTGAGGTATACAAGTCCCAGGTCGAGACTTAGAATCAATCTTCTTCTTCTTCTCTTTTTCATCCTGACGGACGATCCGTTCAGCGTCGATGGACTCGTCCGTGGGCGGCGAGTCCAGCTTTACTCTTGCAGTGTTTTCCACTTCTTAAACACTGTTCTTGAGTTGAGCCCTTGGCGTGAACAAGAAGGCAGGGTAAAGTGATGGCAGCTTGCCTTAGGACTACCACCACTCTCTCCACCATCCATCAGCAGGCAGGAGGCAGAACATATCCGACGTCCTGTCCAAGTTGGATGGCCGCATTCGTTGGCCGAACCAGTATGCAATGTAAACTCTGGAACGCCCTCACCGACACGCAGAGCCGGGTGCAGTTCGTCCGCCCTCTGCTGAGGCCGTTGACCGTCTACTATTCAAGTATTTTAGAATCAATATGCGATTGCAAAATATAAATTTCAATCAGCCTTAATGACAGCTTACTTCTTTCCATCGAAAGGAGTATGCTTCTCGTAACTCCAACTGCAACTCCAACAAAACTCGCATGTCGAAGTTTAAAGTTGTGACAGGGTCGAAGCTGGTGTCATGTTTAACGGCACGACTCGAAAGTGGTTAGGCCATGTCGAGATATCCGTTTAAAAAATATGCTGTAAAATTCAAATTTAGGAAAATTGGATACTTATGTCGTATTCCAAATTCAATTCAAAAGAAGATGTGAAAGAACAAAAATGAAGAGAAAAATCTATTATTCGGTATACCATGCTCTGTGTGTTCAGTTTGTTCATCTTTCCTGACCACGAAGATTTCATAATGAAGCCAACCTTTTTTGCTAAACTTATTTTTTCAATTCGAAAAGAAACAGACACAGATGGGTTTCAGCTTGATTGATTTGACACCCTCCAGATATATTTTTCGCCAAAGGCGCGACATGCTCCCGCGGGAAATTTGTGACAAAATACAGACAAGTCATAGCTTGAGTTTTGGAGCCTAGTTTTGGGGAACGAGACATCGTCCGCTCTGCACCTCCCCCCCCCCCCCCCGTGACGCCGGCACGGTACTCACACTCCACACATATGTAAGTTTTCTTTCCAGTGTGTTCCAATACATAGTGTTGGATCAAGTTGGATTTCCGTGCAGCAGAATAGTCACACTGGTTACACTTGTAGGGGTTTTCCCCTGTATGAGTTCTCACATGTTGGGATAGGTTACAGATTTTAGCTGTCTTGTATCCACACTACTTACATACGCAGGGTTGCTCAGTAGTGTGTGTAGTGACATGGTGTCGGTTCAAGTTGGATTTAAACGCAGCAGAATAGTCACACTGGTCACATTTGTAAGGCTTTTCCCCTGTATGAATTCTCACGTGTTGGGATAGGTTAGAGATTTTAGCTGTCTTGTATCCACACTCCTCACACATGTAAGTTTTTTCTCCAGTATGTTTTGCTGTTAGATGATAGTCCAAAGCAGATTTGCTGGCAGCAGAATAGTCACACTGGTCACACTTGTAAGGTTTTTCTCCAGTATGGATTCTCACATGTTGGACTAGGCGAGACCTTTGAGTTGTCTTGTACCCACACACCTCGCATACGTAGGGTTTCTCACTAGTGTGTTTAGTAAGATGGTGATGGTTCAAGCTGGATCTCAGTGCTGCAGAATAGTCACACTGATCACACTTGTAGGGTTTTTCTCCAGTATGTTTTGCTTTTAGATGGTAGTCCAAAGCAGATTTGCTGGCAGCAGAATAGTCACACTGGTCACACTTGTAGGGTTTTTCTCCAGTATGAGTTCTCACATGTTGGGCCAGGCGAGACCTTTGAGTTGTCATGTATCCACACTCCTCGCAAACGTAGGGGTTCTCACTAGAGTGTTTAGTTAAATGGTGATGGTTCAAGCTGGATTTCTGTGCTGCAGAATAGTCACACTGGTCACACTTGTAGGGTTTTTCTCCAGTATGGATTCTCACATGTTGGACTAGGTTTGACCTGTTAGCTGTCTTGTACCCACACTCCTCACATATGTAGGGTTTCTCAACAGTGTGTTTAGTAAGATGGTGTTGGTCCAAGGTAGATTTCCGGGCTGAAGAATAGTCGCACTGGTCACATTTGTAAGGCTTTTCCCCTGTATGAATTCTCACGTGCTGGGATAGGTTAGAGATTTTAGCTGTCTTGTACCCACACTCCTCACACATGTAAGGTTTTTCTCCAGTATGTTTTGCTGTTAGATGATAGTCCAAAGCAGATTTGCTGGCAACAGAATAGTCGCACTGGTCACACTTGTAGGGTTTTTCTCCAGTATGAATTCTCACATGTCGGGAAAGGGCTGACCTTTTAGCTGCTCTGTATCCACACTCCCCACACATGTAAGGTTTCCCCCCAGTATGTTTTGTTCCGCGTTGTCCATAGATGCTGCTGGGATCTTCCATCTTTTGCTTTAATCTATTGGGAACAAAGATATGCAAATTTTGGTGAGAGTCATTATGCAACAACTACTTCCCAGACTTTTTTGTCCCCTTGTGCCTAATATCATGAAATGACAAAAATAATAGAAAACACCTGTGACACGCACACAACGAAACTGAAGTAGTCAAACATTACTATGCCATTAGTCATGAGTAGCTGATTTGCAATGTTGATATCATTTGTAGTGGGCGTTTCCATTGTTTTGCTACTCTACTTCTTTACACTGCGATATGAGAACCATGCGAATACATAGTTTTCCCTTATACTATGAAATCAAGTGCTCACAATAATACATGAGTTTACAGTAATTTGGATGAATTGACTAATTGATTGTTTAGATTACTTGCAGTTGCCTGTGAAATGAAGATCCTCGAAATACTGTCACTAGAGTGATTATGATTCTAAGAATCATGCATGTAAAAATGACGTTGACTTGTCGTTTGTATATATGTTATACATATGTATGTGCATTGAAAATATAAACTAGAAACCAGAAACGTAATTCTCCCAAGTCAGCTCCTTTAGCTCTGCACTTTCTGTAACAACATTGGCAATGGTTTGCTTATACCACTGGTCAAGAAAACTTAAGCCATATAATTTTAACAGACGACGTTTTAATGGAGCTGGTAACGCATTCCTGTAAAGGTTCATACGGATGTCGGTTGCGAGACATCGCCCCAGAACGTTGCCAAAAAGGCAAAAGCACGTGTCCCACAGCGACAAATATGCTGAAAATTTCCATCTTTCCATCATACAAACACAGATAATCACTTTATTTCTGGAGCAAATAGGCATCTGCAGATAGTCTACATACATCAGGGGATATCTTACCGTTACAAGTAGAGAGCATAACGTTATAACTGTGTTACAAAATGCAAATGAACCGTGGGAAAGTTAGGAGTATTTCTGTTAAGCCCCGGTTACATATTGCAAAACATGGCTCCCGACCACCAGCCAACCAGGTGGCAGGTCAGGAGCAGTCTGACCAGTTTTAGATTAATTTGACCCCCAAACACACCCTGACCATAACCGACCTACTCCCAACTACCAGCCAACCCATTTACGACTTCCCGTCCACAGCCCAATGTTTTAAAGATTTCAAAACATTCGTCTGGCTCAGCCGAACACCTCTGTATAACGTAGCCTCGCACATCCGTGACCTATTTCAATGACTGTATCTACCAGTTTTGCCAAGTTACTAGTATATTTGTTGATAAGGACCACAGGAAAGTAGCTGCACTTGTATATTGTTAAGTTCATTGTCGATCTGAACAAACTCAACCACTAAGAGCAACACCTCGGGCACGTTAAAGAACCCACCGCACTTATCGAGAAGACTAAAGAGTGGATCAAACCTTACAGCCTGGGCCGGGTTCTCACATTAAATGGGTGATATTCACCTGTTATGTCAATCCTTCCACAAATGAAGTAAACCTCGAGCAGTAAAACTATTACATTTTATAAAGGAATAGATTCTAAAATTCGTAACGTTACCTCCAGTGGTGGACTGTCCACGCCAGCCGCTTCAGAGAAATGCGTCATCCGATCTCAGAAGCTAACATAACCAGTTGAAGGCGGTTGTGTTTTTAGTGAGGTCACCAATGACTTAGCCTGGGTGCCATCCTCCGTAGTAACCGTTGACTCAATCTTTTCGTTTGCTATCCATGGTTAATCCCAATCCGTGGTTATCAAGCGAAAAGATTGAGCCAGCGGTTACTAAGGGGGGTGGCACCCAGGCTAGGTTGTGTTTTTTGCGAGGTCACCAATGAGTGGCCTGTGTTTAGACAATCTCTTACATCCGATAGCTTATAGGGGCCGGTTAGTCAGGCTTAACCAACATATCTTATCAATCATTCTCTTTATATATTCTATATAATGTCCGTGGGCTAATAATCAGCTTAAACCTGTGTAAAGATGAAGCGTACGTAACGATTAACAACATACAGCATAGAGTGACTGTAACTAAACATCGGACTAGTTGTCACAAATTACACATGGAAACAGAAAGGCAGCTAAATAGACTTTGCCGATATTGTGCAATAAATCAAGTAGAAGATGAACGGAATTATATTTTAGGTTGTAAACTGTGTCATAAGGAAATTATTTTAATTTTCAAATGTTTGACAGAAAAATTCCATACTTCGAATGTCTATCTGCAACAGATAAATTCATATTGCGATTAGACACTGCACCTTGTAGAAGAAACATTATCTGTTCCCACACCCACACATGCGGAAAGCAGCGAGAAGTTGACCCCACTCATTTTGCTTAGAACAACACTTTAGTCTACTAGGTACATATTGTTATATTGTTACCTTCGCCAATAAGGTTTTATTGTGCTGTTTGTGGTCTCTCTCTCTCTCTCTCTCTCTCTCTCTCTCTCTCTCTCTTTCTCTCTCTCTCTCTCACTCTGTGTAAACATGCTTGTCCTTACTGCTGAACACCATCCACACACATATAAATACACCTGTCCCTGGGGCTGAACGCACAGGTAAACATGCATGTCCTTAGTCCTAAACCAGAGTGTATTTTGTCGTACTGTAGTGTGTTATGTCAAGTTACCTTGGCGTCTTCTCGAACGTTCGTTGTATGTTTGAAACCTCAGAGTCTCAAGCGATAAAGGCACAGATATAAAAGGGGAAATTTACAATGCCTGTCCATGTAGCTTTGTTGGCTTCGATGAGTAACATCCGGAACCTTTCTTACATTTTTAAATGCCAAATGTGACAAAGTTAAGGGCCTTATCTGTAGTACCGCTTCAGATCGCTTGTCTGTAGTACCGCTTCAGATCGCTTGGATGGATTACTAGTATCTAACAAAACTGCCGCTTAAGCACAAATGGTGATATAAAGTGCACGTTACAAGGATTTGACATGAGAAAATGTTCTCTTTATTTGCATACAGCGAGACTTTTCAATTTCTCCCCTAATCAATAGTTAACGTTTGGTCTACAAAAGGTCGGATTAACTCAGTGGAAAATTATTTAGGTCATTTCAACACTGAGTCACCTATCTCCAACTACTGACATGGGCGTTTTTGACAAGGCATATCTGTATCTGTTTACTGTCAGCCGGTATAACCGGCCTTCGGCGCAACACACCAGCTTGATATATCATCTGCTAACATATTTCCACCAGGGTACATGATTCCGCCACCCTGAAAAGATACATCGAAACAGATCTCCAACCCAACGCCCCCCAGTATAATGCACCCCTATATATCTTGTCCTCTAGTGCATACCTGTGGGATGCTGCACTAGAGCTCTCTCAAACCCACTGTTTTTCAAAGTGGCGGATTTATGTAACCCGGCGGATTAATCATTGTTAATTATTGACAATGACAATGAAGTTTATTGCATATTCATGCCCAGCAGCGGGCTAAATGCATTACAGTATCATAAGAATACTATATAAAAAAATGCTATGTTTTAATTATGATTTACATGCTTAATGGAGGTACACTACGGCACTTTCCACAGGTGGGTACACATAGTAACGACCAATAGGTCTGGTCAGACTTTGCCCTGTTTGCGATAGTTTGGGTAGTCCTGTCCATTCTTGTTTTCGTTAAATGGTGCGATGGTCATTTTGTGAATGATTCCATCTACAATAGTATGAAAATCCGAAATAGCTTTTGTGAGAAGTGCAGTGGGCAATTTCTTGAACAGAAAACCAAGATGTCATGAAATGCGTCTCCCAACCTCCTTAAACAACTACGTACAACTTACAGCTCACTGTTCTCAAAGTGTATTCAGTTTGTAACGTTATGACCTACTTACGTCATTACGTCATTTGCCCTGTCTTCCGGCGGGCATGACAGTTGCTTCAGCTCTCAATCTTATTTGCACAGTTTCTCGCTCTGCCTCTGGTGAAGACGTGCCGTTCGCAGCTACTCTGCTTATACGAAGAGGACCATGTCCATGCGGTTGTTGCTGTTTATCAGTCTCTGTTCGGTTGTAGTTAGCCTGGCTAGCTCACAGGCAATATGGAGCCGAGATGGTCCCGAGACTACCGCCCATTTAAACATGCTAGGGTCCGTATCCAGGTCGATGGGACTTCTTCAGCAAAAACTTGCCGACACAATTCTCGATTTTAATACCGTGAACTGGACAGATATCACCATTCCCGCCCAACCTACCGGCAATATCAGCCAACAGTGTCAGCAGGATGCTGCACAGTATGACGCAGATCTGTTGCAAGGGAAGATGTACGCCCTGCAGAGTAAGTGAACTATATCGACTACTTCTGACTCGTCAATTGCAAGTTTATGTCAACTTCTCTGCTCGAGGCTTGGCTCCAGTTTTTAGAACGAACCTGTGTTGTCACCAGCCTGTTCATTGTTAGACATTTTATTGCCTAGTGTTGCGTAGTGCAGAGGGTTTTCTTCTAATTTTAGTAGCAGTAGAGTACAATTTTTACATGGAGGGGTTGCTAGACCTTCCACTCTAACGTGCTCTAGGCACTTCCTGAAACACGGGACCCCATTTTGCGTCCCTTCCGAAAGACGAAGCGCAGCCTCAACCGCGATGATCACAAACCAGGGTCCCTGTAGCCCAACTGGTAGCAGCCTCGCACTTGATCATGAGCTCCTGGTTTCAATTGGCTAGTTGGAGACTAAGGGATCCTGGGTTGTGATCATCGCGGTTGAGGCTGCGCTTCGTCTTTTAGGACGTCCCTTAGGACGCTACTGACAAATTGTTTGACAGTGGGATGAAACGGATGAGAGGACAAGAATTCATCCAGAATGTTATGTGAATGTGTCGTCGCCAATTTTACCTGTGACGTTTGAGATTGCTTTGAGATGTAATGTTATAACATGTTTAGCATATGCTCAGGAGGAAGTATCTGCAATAGACTTAATCAGTTACATTTTACCCAGTACACCAGGCCACAGAAGTGTGGCGCTATGTACCCACACCCCCTCATGTAAATGGAACAAACGGAAAACAAACATGCTGTATATGATCTTTGCCCCGGGGTTGTTTTTATGGAAGACAGATGATAGTGGTCACCAGAATGAGCAGAACACAGTTTTCGGCCTATGGGATTTCCATATTTAAGGGGCAAAAGGTGACTGGCTTCGACGCGGTAAGAATTCTAGTAGGGTGCACTTGAGGGATACGAAAAATGAATATGTTGGAGTTTAGGTTACGACTAAAGATAATTCAGAAACCAAAAAAGTCTGTCGGTGTATCGGTTCCTCACACACACTTTGAAACAGCGCTCTGCGAGAGGTCACTGAACTGCAGCCAACTCACCCCGGTAGGCAGTTGCGTAAGACGCCGCATTTCCACCATCCAAATCCTACAGCCTACAAGCCGACATATTTCTACCCCACACAGCACAGTTTACACAAGGATGCCTCTCACATGAGACTTTCGGCTTCCCAGCCTTCAAGAGTTTTGGCCGCACTACATTTTGTACCCGCGTCATGGACCCCCGGGGTCGCGGAGAAATACTGTGTTCTGTTGTTAGCCGTACATACATTAATTTGCACGGCGTCGAGATGACGGAATCTCCTCTCCTTCACAGTGCTGGACGCAGGTGGAAAACTCCGCAGTGGAATCTTGAACGGAAACCTGGTCTGGGCCGGGAGCTACTCGCAGTGCGTGAATGTCACGAGAAATGGCTTCAACATCACCTTCGATGGGAAATTCTACATGACTACACTGGTACAACAACATCTGAAACAATTCTTAACTATATAATTTCCACCACAAGAATTAGACTTAACGAATTTTCGACTGTACAAAACCACTCTTTGTCAAGGAGTGAGCAGATAGCACACGTGACTCGGTGAGCAGTGGATCATAAGTAGCGATGGATTGCTCACTCCTTGACAAAGACCGGTTTTTCACAGTCGAACATTTGGGAAAGTCCAATTTTTGTGTTGGAAATTACAGTTAAAACTTGCTTCAGAATAATTTCTACCAACACAGATGAACTTTCAAGTTAAAATCTGAACAACTTTTGCTTTGGTCAACTGTGCTGGGCCCGAATTAAGACACAAATTTGTCCCGTTGGAATTCCGGAAGGGTACTTCTCGGTGTTCTCACGATTAGCGTACGGCGTCTATTCATTGTTGAGTTGACAAAATTATTCCGGCAGCCACAAGATGTCCCACGTAGCGGTCACGCCCGAATGTGAAAAAAAAGAAAACCTACCCGTCGGAGCCCCTTGTTACTCCGGGGAGGAGGATGACCTCCTTCTGGGAGTATTGGGAATGCATTTGTTTGCGCGTTCGCAGCTATTACTCACGATCCCGTTGTCGCATTGGTGTGTAACTTGGCATATCGTTTGCCTGGTTCGGCGTGGGGATGCACAATAGCTTTGTTACACCATAACTACTTTAAACGTCAATCCAATATCGTAATTGCACCCCTATAATTAATGCTATGTCCCACTGCCCTGCCATAGGGACCATGTTATAATCCGTTATGCATGACTGGAATACTTCAGGCAGATACGGGGTATAAATCTTCCTTACTTGCTGTGATCGTATAGTCACTGTTACATTGAAAAATAGACAACGTGCATCACCACACGCAACCTAGGAAACGATATACCAAGTTACATACCAATGCGGCAACGGGAATTGTGAGTTTTAGCTGCGAACATGTGCCGAGTGAGCTCCAGTCTGTGTATTAAGTATGCCGTGTCCCTCGCAACTCGCATACAGTATGTGCGCACGGGACGGACGATGTATTTTTACGCACAGTGTGAAAATGGCAAATCTCTGGACCTTCAAACTTACCACACTTGTAGTTTATAATACGGAGGCTGTGACAATGTAAAAAGTTTACACAGGGGATGGAAGATTGTTGAGAAATATCTCTCAGAAAAGTGCGCGCGCCAGTGTCACTTCCGGGTGGTTAGATCCGGTGACCTTTGACCTTCGTGAAATGTTACGATAATATAAATTAGCCTTTTTTATTGCAAATAGCTTGATAGCTATAGATCAGGCTGGCCTGCAATAAATTGTGGAAAGAGGATTTACTGCATATTTGTGATTTCTGATACATCTTAGTTGTAAGGCTGAATGGTTAGTTGATAATTGAAAAGGGGCCATCTAGATCTTATTAACTTTGTGACTTTTCCCGGAATTTCTAGATCCCATCTGTGCCATGCTGTAAAAACATACTTTTCAGCAGGTTGACCAGTCCTGTATCGAAAGAAAAAGATAAACAAACACTTTTTCTTTACTTGCTCTAAAACACTACTTGGACTGAGCAGAGATGCAATTTGTGTGGGTCAATACTTGTACATACTATAAATACTTCACGGAGAATTGTGTCCTACTCCTACGGACTCTTGTTCCAATTGTGACCGTAGCATATGTCAGGGTCACATCCAAACCGGTGCCCTGCCCGGCAGATCGCGGGACCGAAATGTATGACATAAAAGACAGCAAAGGACGCAAAACGTAAAAAAGAACTAGTCATAAAGATAATGTGTGCATATTTCTTGAAGTGCAGTTTTTTTTATTTATTTCCCACAAACAGTCCGGCCGGGCCCCGGTTTTGAAATGCGACCCTAGCATAACACAGGAGAGTAGAAGTCACAGTAGTTGAGCAAATGCTATGATGAAGTGACATCAAGTTTTAATGAATGTTATATGCATTTCTCCATAGCTTTCTTTAGAAGATGCTAACCCAATAGCTGGTGTTACTATCGGTGTTTGTGTGCCCGATTCCTGCACTGAGAATGATGTCATTCAACAACTGGACGGCAGTAAGTAATGCATCGAATCTCGTACCTACTTTGATCAGCTGTCGACAGAACGCGTGGTGGAAAACATGTCAAATGATAATAATACATGCATGCATACCCATACAAACATACCTACATACATACCGTGCGCCGTACTTTTAAACATCGACATTGTGGCGTCGCGGTGGCGTAGTGGTAGGGTGTTTGCCCCCAGAACCCAGAGATACCGGGTTCGAATCCGGGGTTCCTTGATTTGTCCCGTTGGCGTTGTGCCCTTGGGAAAGGCACTTTACACGACTTTCCCTACTTTACTCAGGTGAAAATTAGTACCTAGCTTCGGTAAGGGACGTCCCTCGTATAGGACGTTGAATGGGGGTCCCGTGTTTGAGGAGAGCCACACCTCAAGCACGTTAAAGAACCCAACACACTTATCGAAAAGAGTAGGGGTCCTTCCCGGTGTGTGCGGATCATATAAATCTGTCCAAATATGCCGCTTGTACTCTTCAGTACAAACCTGGTGTGTTACGCCTTGATGCGGTTTACCGGGTAGGCAATAAAAACAAACAAACAAACAAACAAACAAACATCTAACTTTAGATTGTCATTCGTGGAAACCATCTGGCCAATTTTGACGACGAAAGCAGATGACTCAAGTGCGGTATCTTATATGTTAAACTGAACCGAGACTTAGTAGTTATCTCAGCTAGTTACGTTCTAAACGATGACGAACCTTTTGTTGTTTGTTTCAGGTATCTACTGGCGTTTCCTTCTTCAACAAGGAATATTTCAAGTGACGTCAGCCTACTCACAGGAATCCCCGCCACTCCAGAATGTCACTATTGCTGCGATGTGAGCATATCTTAAACCTTCAATCTGCTTGCATCTGGCTAAGACTAATTTCTTGCAACATAGAACGCTTCCTGTTTGCCTACTCAGTACGACCTACTTATTTGTTCCCTCTGCTCTCTGTACAGCTGCATCTGTAGTTTCATCCTCCTCCTCCTTGCAATTGGCACCCTCTATGACGTCATCATCCACCAACCCCAACTGAAGGCCATTAAACAGCAGAAGGTGAGAAGACATCTCAGGAGCATCACATTCAAAGTTTGGGATGAATCACGTCTTCTAAATGCGACTCATAATTAAGACTACTGAAGGTACAGCAACTTGTACAAATCATTGATATGTAATGCTTACCATAGTGTTAAGTTTCTGTTTCTGCATCTGTTTGGCCGGTATAACCGCCCATCGCCGTAACACACCGGCTTCGCGGACACGCGGCGCGACAGCAGCTGGTTATATCACACCGAACAACCTGCCACATCTAACCTTTGCATGTCTTCGCACTGCATGCATTGTTTAAAGTTATCGAATGAGTACTGTTTCAGGACAATTCTCATAACCATTTTGCACGCTGCGCTGCGAAGGCAATTCTGGTTCAGTTTTATACAGACATGACAGAAGAAGATTGAGCATTATTAAATAGCTAATGACTGTCGAAGCCATGCATTGGGTGGAGATTGCCTTCTGTTCGGACTATGACCTTTTGTTTATTTGTATTGCATACCCGGTAAACCGCTCCATGGCGTAAAGCGGGTATCTCACCGCTCCCGCGGCAAGTAGGCGGCATCGCTGCTTCCTAAATTGGATTTGTTTTACCCTTGACTTTATAATGAAAATATTAAGCAAAACATAGAAGTGTAACTAAAAGACAATAAACACAAAGCGTAAGAAGATTCGTTTTTAATCTCTGAAATTCGTTGAGCGCGCCGTCACGATCGCCCGGTCGCAGCGACGTCGCCGACGTGGCGCGGGTCAACTTAGTGAGATACCCGCTTTACCCACCAGATTTCTACTGAACAGTACTAGCTGCATATCCGGATAGATTCATTTCATCCACTCACACCGGGAAAGACCCCTTTGTGGTGGGTTCTTTTACGTGCTCGATGTGTGGCTCTCCTCATACACGCGACCTACATTTAACGTCCTATCCTAGAGACGGACCTAACCGAAGCTAGGTACTCACTTACACCTGCGTGAAGTGCAGGAATTCGTGTTAAACTAAGAAACTTTCCCAAGGGGACTGCGTCAATGAGGCATGTCAGACGATTCGAACCCATGACCTCTGGGTTCTGAGCTTCTGGGCCAAACACTTTGTAATTACGTTACGTGACGCTATAATAATTTTTTGATAAACTTGTAGGAGAGTGAAGCACCAGAATCTGACGTCGCCGGGACTTCACAGGACGACGATACGCCACTTGTCCACGCATTCACACTCCAGGAAACTTCATCAGCAAAGAAAGGTAAAAATCAACTTTAAGCGATCGTTTCAAACATTCATTTCGAGATCGTCGTCGTTAAATTGATAGCAAGTCCAAAGATATGTCACATGCTTATGGCCCCCATTCCTCTTGACGGCGCTCTCGCTGTGACCTTAATCGAATTTCTCTAATCCTTGATTTCATAATTGGAATAATATGCAGAAGTGCTGATTGAAAAGACATAGAAACACACAAAGTGTAAAAATATTCGTTTTTTTGTGTCTATGAAATGACCTGTTAAATTTGAGGTTGCAGAGAGCGCGGGGCGAGAGTGCCGTCCTAGTGGAATGGGGGTAATAACAGTACGAGTAATTCTACTACAAAGTGATATCTGTCGTGGGTTTTGCTTTATTTTGAACTGTTCCGTCTTCCACAGGCATCACAGGCCGTATCCTCCTGTGCTTCTCCCTCTACACCAACACCGGGAAGCTCCTCAGCACCAAACAGGCGCCCGGCAGCATCACGTGTCTGCACGGCATCCGCTTCATCAGTATGACCTGGGTCATTTGGGGACACACTTTTGCCGCTGCTGAATTTCACATGGGTATGTAGACTTGGCACAAAAAGTTTGGAAACTTAATTTTGGTCGATCATATCTCCGTTGTTTCTTGATCAATTTCAATAATCTATGTATCATTGAAAAGCTTGTGTGATTTCCTTTCTCATGATACCAAACGTATTATGATTGTAACTTATTGGGACGAGCACCGGGCCTGCTTATGCGAGCGGGTCACATAAAAAAGTGCCCAGATCACCCTACTAAAGTCAAACGCTCAATTCAGTATTTTTCATCTGCTGGTAGCACGTGGCTTGTGTACGAGGGTAATATGAAATTTGAATCAGCAAAACACATTAATATGAAAGCCAAGGTTACTCTTCATCCAAACAAAAAATTGCGTAAAGGAGCCTCAGTTATGAAGGTGGCCTGATGTTGAGTACACAAGCTATGCGCTGTCACCACAGCCCGGCACATTCTCATATGCTTTTCACCAGTTTTGTTACGCGGTCCCTGGCCATTCTTCCACAAGGAGTCGTCGCAGGTCGGCCAGTGTTGCTCTGTTGATCACTCTTTCATGCCCAAGCTGTGAGGTGTTCAATCTGGGATACAGGAAGGCCATTCTATCCTCTGTATTCCTGCATCCCGGAGGTGGTCTGAAATGGCTCTCATTCTGTATGAACGTCTTGCAGAATGGCACCCAGTCTCATATTGCAGAGGTACTAGGAAATGTGACTGGATGGAGAATGGTGTCTCCATATCTTGACACATCGAATTTGCTTAGGATAATTAGCCTGTTTTTTCCCCTCTGGCAGCTGTAATGCCTCACACCATGACGCTGACTCCACCAACAAACTCCATGAGATTGTAATATATCATAATGAGTTGGGTATCAAAGGAAAGGAAATTACACATGCTTTCTGACGATATATAATGCATTGAAATTGATCAAGAAACAACGGAAATATGATCAACCAAATTCAAGTTTCCAAACTTTTTGTGCCAAGTTTGGATTGTGCACTTCTAACCGAAAGCTCGACAATCGTTTGACAGATGATTCTAAATTAGTCGTACGTTTTGCATGATATTCCCATTATAAAGTCAAGGCTAACACAAATCCAATTTAGGACGCAGCGAGGCCGCCAATGTTCCACGATTCCAATGAGATAGAGGCTGTATCAGTTGATATAGTGTTACAAATTGTCACACAACATAGCTGTCTGGCATAATTTATGATAATGTGATTTTCAGACAACATCCAGCAGTTGCTTGAGGCCATGCAAACATTTACAGCTCAAGCCATCAACAATGGCTACGTTACCGTGGACTCCTTCTTCTTCCTCAGGTAAGGTAACAGTTCTTTGAAACATGCACGTCATGCTTAGCCTCTTGCAGGCTTCCCCACGGCGATTTCTCAACTTGGGGACCGTATCTGCTTGATGCCCCGTATCTACGGCGGTTTGATACAGGATCCCAATCAGATACGGGGCCTCAAGCAGATACGGTCCCCAAGCAGATACGTCCCCCCCGCCAAAGAAGCTGGCCCCGATAAGTTGAACAATCACCACGGGGAAGCTGTGCAACGGAGGCTACGTCATACTGGTGTGTCCTGATCCAGCTATACGTTTGTTATGGTACAAAAACCGTTTCTGTCCCATTTCCCTTGTAGTCCTTCCACCTTGATGTACAAGTGGAGTTCGTAGAATAAAAAAGAAACTCACCAAGTTTCCATATCCTCCCTTCCAGCGGACTCCTGATGTCATACCTTCTTATCAAGCAGATAGAGAAGAGCAAAGAAAGGGGACAATCGGTTTCATACTGGAAGGTGTATGCCAACAGATATTTGAGGTGAGGATATTCCAAATGCTATGTTGAAACACACACATGTACCATCAGATCAAAACGCGCTATCTTAAAAATAAACTGCACGAAACCCATCTCTTCATCCGTTAAATTCGAGACACTTTCGACGTTTCGTTCGTCAACGAAAAACATTGTGTCTTTCCCTGAACTGCTTTTATTGTACGTTAAACCAAACGTCTGAGAGGATTGTGCCAATTATGCTGGAAGGAAGCAAGCTGGGGACTAGCCTAAAAGAAATAACAAGAGCATGTAGAAAAGAAACACATTAACAGCTACCTTCCCTCTGCCATACACAGGTTGACGCCTACATACATGTTCGTCATGATGCTGTACTTGTGGGTGTTTTCCTACATGTACTCTGGTCCCTTCTGGCCCCCAGCTCCTGTCGATCCAAACTGTCTGAACAACTGGTGGACAAATCTGCTGTACATCAACAACTTTGTCAACTCTGGTCTTGATAGGACGGTAGGTACCTTTCTATTAGTTTGAGAAGTACGAGATACAAAATAGAGGATGGGAAAAGCAGTGGTCCGCGAAATACGCTTATAGCACCACATTGCTTAAAAAAATAAATTCATCAGGTTGCCCTGATGAATATGACAGAAAGTCGTCGAAGCGTCGGCTCTTGTAAAATACTTGGTTGTGAATAAAAGAACCTTGCTATTCGGCCATTCGCCAACCTGATGAAATTATTCACGGATGTAGGATATTGGAGTTTTCTTCTACACAACCAGCAATGCCTCTCACCTGCTTACGTTTCGACGCCTATCAGACAGCTTCTGACTGGAGTACGGCTTCTCGACGCGATATGTAGCTGATATTGGGGGGGGGGGGTGCTTTAACAGCGAGAACACAATCCCGAACGTGGCTACGTTTGTATCCACCCTCGGCCCGGTTCATCACTGGGGTTGGGCAAACATACGGTTAGCTGCGTAACCAGATGAGAGACACTACTGGTTGTGTAACAGAAAACTCCATATCCTATCACATTGCTTCATTTTATGGGTTATGTGTAAAGTGAATGCATCCGAGCGCCTGGCTATCTTTTATTCACTTTAGTGTATGTCCTGGACCTGGTACTTGGCCAATGATATGCAGTTCTTCATTATCGGGGTCCCTCTCGTCTACATACTATACAGGTATAGCGCATGTTATTTTAAGATCATCTTGTATGTTGATAAACGTATCACGAAATGTTGTAGTCCAAGACATTGTCGTAAAACACGGAAACGTTACAGTCTTGTTGTTCGCAACCATTTGGATATACTGCACAGTGACTCTTCGTCCGTTATCATGAACCGAAATGCTGTTAATCTGTTGTATTTCAGCCTATGTCAGGGATACAGAAACATGCCCTGTGTGTCGGTTATAACTGGGATAGGGTATTCCCGAAAAAAAAAAAAACAGCATTGCGTGCGTATAGCGAACGAAATCGCGAAGTTAGGGCCACTGGCTATTTCGTGGGTTTTGTGAGGGAAGTAAGGGGTCAAACATTTACAATATTGACTATGGCAGCGTATGGGTTAATATGAAGCTGAAATTCTGTTGTACTTGATTTGAGAAATGTGAATAACTTATTGCGTAAAACATCATATCTGGAGGATTCCATGACAAAGTGAAATATGAGCCAACCGACTAAGCTTTGACACATATGCTTAATGACAGATGGCAGATATGGGGGATTGCCGTGAAGCTGGTCCTCCTATTGGCAAGCTTCATCGCCACTGCAGTCATCAGTTGGCACTATGATTTGGATTGGTACCCTCTCAGGTAAGGATGCCGTTTAGATTTCCCTACAATGATAAATAACGCCGTTACACAAAGTAAAGGTAGCGACGTATTGAAATATCAGTATATAACGTTGGCATTTGTAAATGCTGATTTGCACTATGTATTTCAGTTCGTGTTATGATCCTTGCCGACAAAAGCCACGCAGGTGTGAATTGTTCAACATACTTCATATTTTCAAGTTTGACTATTCAGCATAAAACTGATTCGATGTTATGCTGTGTCATCCACTGAATGGCAGCCTCAAATGTGAAGCGGGCCTAATGTATTGATGTTCACATGATAATTATGATGTTCACAGAGCTATTGAAGATATCACCGAAAAACTTCGTTTACAGAACATAACATACATAACACATAACATAGTGTTCGGATAAGAGGCATATTGCGTCTTAAGCTTAGACCCGTAACTTAGAATTCAGAATTTGTAATGAGAGTTTATGATGGGCTGGGTGAGTACTGCAGTCCCCTCCAGTGGTTGTCCAATTTTGATTTGAAAGTGTTCACAGTTTCAGCAGCTACAACATCCGCAGGGAGGCTATTCCAGGAGTTGACAGACCTGACACTGAAGCAGTTCGACCTGGCCGGCTTCTTAGCTTGAGGTTTGACCATCTTGTAGGGGTGGCCTCTGATGCGTCTGTCAACATTGAAGTTGAAATTGAAGTTTACGTCCTATAAATTTCTTTTCCAGCAACTGGGATAAGATATACATCAAGCCATACTGCCGCATCGGCCCGTATCTAGTGGGGGTTGTTGTTGGCTGGCTGCTGACCAAGATGAAAGTGAAACAGACAAAGAGCATGGTGAGTCAAACACGTGTTTGCACGATAGTTGGATGGTGTATAAAAACGCGAATAGCTGTTTTTGTGAAACTTAACGACGAGCCACCACTCGCGTAGCCTGGAATCCATCCTATTTAGCTTCCGGCCGGCAGCGGAGCTTGGGTAGCGGACGGAAGCTAAATAGGCTGGACTCCAGGCTACCGCTCGCGCGCCCAAATGCAGAAAGTTCTGAAGTTTGTGGTGATTTTCCTGTGACGCTTGTTCCCCGACGAGTCTTTGAAGATCGCCGATCGCAACGGTCGATTCGGGTATCTCTTTTAATTTTACGTTCCGAGGCGGGCTAATTTTCGGTAGGCTGCCGAAAATAAGGGAACTTTGCGCAACTTGCTTTTCAATTGAATCAATTCAATCTTTATCGGAACAAGCCGGCAGACACAAAAGTCTGAATTGTGATGTTCTCACAAAATATACTTATCCATTATCAAATTATCTAATAAGTATACAGGTAAGGTAAAATCTATGATAAACATTAAACATGTTCATGTTCCTTAACATTCTCGTCACATCATAAAATCAATACATACGAGGAGGTGTCTATATGTCGTTCAGTCGCCGTACAATATATGGTGCCCGATAAGTGAGTGTCGTCCATAAAAAAAACTTGAAGCTATAAGACACAAATGATAACCTTTGTTCCTGTTCCTAACAACGAATTCCACATCTTTCTGCACCAGACCTTGAAACTGCTGATGGCTGTTGGCTGGCTCGTTGCCGCTGCCTCTGCCGTGGCTGTGGTGTATTCAACCTACGGCGTGTACCACGGGACAACCTTCCAGACGGAATCCGAGAACGTGCTGTACCTGACTGTCCATCGCACCGTGTGGGCCATGACGCTTGGCTGGGTGATTGTCGCATGTCATTACGGCTATGGAGGTAAAGAAAAGTGAATTTCTGCCTGATCTAGCTATGCACCAATTGCTGTTATGTTACGTTGAATCAGTACCCTGAGCACCTAAACGTCTTTAGCATGCGCAGAACATCAGAATCTCACAATTAGACAACCCGATCACTGTTTGAATATGTCTTTGCCGAAACTTTAACTAGAATGTGAAAAACGAACATTTGCGTATAGAGGTGAAGATAGCTGGGATTCACTGCCACTAGATGTAAACCGCTTCACCCAACAAACATTCAAAGCGCTGTACAGGACTTCGAGTATGGGTGGTGCGATTTTGCAATTTGACGCAGAAAATTGCAGAAATATGTTTTCGTTATGTAATGTTACATATCTTTGTATTATTTGTATGTGTGTACCCAGGACCTCACTGAAAAGTAGTGCCCACCCAATGAGGGAGCTACCCTGGTCAAAGAAAACAGAACTAGATAAGATATAAATAAACAAGACACAGTGATACAGCGGTTTAAACCTCCCTCTCATTGGACCCGCGGCACGCTGGCCCCGTCACTGCGTCCTAAACTGGATTTGTGTTACCCTTGACTTCATATATAATATAATAGGAATACCATTCAAAACGTACAAGTATGACCAAAAAGACAACAAAACACACGAAGCTTTAAAAAAAAAATCTTTGAGTGCTTCGTAAATCGGTCGCAGCGACGCCGCCAGCGTGCCGCTGTTGCAGTGAGACAGGGGCTTTATGGCTTTTTGAATTTAAACTTAAGTTGTGACATGTAAACAAATGGATCTAGCACAAAGTGTTCAAGTTCAGTTAGCTTCTGTCCTTCACTCTTCGTTCGGAAGTCATTTTCATCGTTACAAATAACTGAATACCGAATACCATGTTCCTAACTTAAAGGGAGGCTAATCTTAAAACTGAAAAAAATATACTATACTTTCCTGATCTGTAAGGATGGATTTCGAGGCAATTGAGTTAGTGAGCGTTGAATTCGTCGGAAATTTCCTCGAAATCCATCTTCAGGAAAGCCAGATCGAAAATCTCTATTCATATAGTTAATGGGAAATGCCAGAGATTGATAGCCTGATAGCCATCAAGCGACACCACGGAGGCTGGTACTCAGGCTAAGAGATTGACGTCAGCACGGCGCAAGTTACAAATGACGGAAGAGCCCTGAACTATGACGGACTTATGTGAAACAAGTGACGACTTTACTTAGGGTTATATCAAGCAAAGTATAGTAGACTGTTAAATTTTAAGTTTAGCCTCCCTTTAGATATTCATTGGGTGCAATCACCAAGAAGACAAGTACAGGCTGATGGACACATCAGATCACTATTTCCATTGATCGTGTTGAGCCACTTTACTTTGTTGTCCTTGCTTTAGGTCTATCATATCGCTAGACGTGTTGACTTGGTTCAGTTACGAGTCAATTGTCTCTCCATGTATTTAACTCTTGGTGACTTTACTCTCTACAGGAGTGGTGGACATCATCCTCTCCTGGGACGCCTGGGTGCCCCTGAGCCGACTGACCTACTGTGCCTACCTGGTCCATTTTCCGATAGTAAATGAAGTAGAATACCTTACACGGGAGGTGCCCATCCACTTCTCTACGCTCACTATGGTGGGTTGATTCAAACGTCTGCAAACATAATTTTGTAAACGGTCAACGTTTCAGACAGCATCCACTTCCCTACCCTAGACTTTCACACTAAGAACTACTTGTGTTTTTTGGATGGAGAAGATGATCAACTGTTGCGATTCATGCCAATGAAGACCTTATTTGCATAATCAATGAGAAGCATTTATGATGTGTCACTCGTAAAGGTTAACAGGTTAAAAGGTTAAACTACATCCAACCATCAAGACCATCTACGGTAGACTCCCTAGAGTGTCACATAGTCTTAAACAGAGACGAGTCCGGTTTGCTGGCCACTGCCAACGGGCCAGCGAGGAGATTGTCTCATCTCTCACACTGTGGAAACCACCCGGGAAAACACACTCCAGGAAGCTGACCTTCCCAAGGACTATCTCAAGGGACACAGGGATTGAGTTGGAGGACTTGGGAGCAGCCATATCAGACAGACTGATGTGGGCCTCGGTTGTACAAGGGCTCGCCCCGTCCTCTGCTGCAGAGGTCTACGGATGATGATGATGAAATTTCATTTGGCGAATGCACGAGGATGTTAGTACATACGTTTGCGCATCTATGAACAAAGGGCTAGAGCTACTGAGTTGTGTGGGTTGAATGGGGTACTACTACTTATATCAATAATAACGTAAGCATTTAGGTTGTAATTTTTCACTAAAAAGGTCTATAACCATGCATCACTACGACACAAACTTAAGTAACACTTGGATGTCACAGAACCCGTCACAGGGCAAATTTTAGTCTCTTTGTCTGGGGAAATAGATTGGTTGACTTTCAGCGTCCGTTTGACTTTTTTCAGATCTATTTCTTCTTTGGGAACGTGACTCTATCCTACGGTGTGGCCTTCCTGGTGTCCGTGGCAGTGGAAGCACCATTGATAGGGGTGGAGAAAATCGTCTTTAACAAATAAGACAGAGCCTAAGAATACTTGACACAAAGTTTTTAAAACATAGACTACTTGTACCCATCCACCGTTGTCATCATCGAGCTCATAGTTAGATGCTCGTACCTTATCGAACTGTGGGCCTGTCTAATGTACTAGTAGGTTGTAAGAACATACCTTATCGAACAGTGCTAAGCCTGTCTCCTGTAGTTTGTAAGTTAGAACATACCTGATCGAACTGTAAGCCTGACGTCTAATGTAGTTTGTAAGTTAGAACATACCTTATCGAACTGTAAGCCTGTCTCCTGTAGTTTGTAAGTTAGAACTACCTTATTGAACTGTAAGCCTGTCTCCCGTAGTTTGTAAGTAAGAACATACCTGATCGAACTGTAAGCCTGTCTAAAGTAGTTTTTAAGTTAGAAATACCTTATTGAACTGTAAGCCTGTCTAATGTAGTCTGTAAGTTAGAACATACCTGATCGAAATGTAAGCCTGTCTCCTGTAGTTTGTAAGTAATAACATGCCTTATCGAACTGTAAGCCCGTCTCCTGTAGTTTGTAAGTAAGAACATACCTTATTGAACTGTAAGCCTGTCTAATGTAGTTTGTAAGTTAGAACATACCTTACCGAACTGTAAGCCTGTCTCCTGTAGTTTGTAAGTTAGAACATACCAGATCGAACTGTAAGCCTGTCTCCCGTAGTTTGTAAGTAAGAACATGCCTTATCGAACTGTACGCCTGTCTCCTGTAGTTTGTAAGTTAGAACATACCTTATCGAACTGTAGGCCTGTCTAATGTAGTTTGTAAGTAAGAACATATCTGATCCAACTGTAAGCCTGTCTAATGTAGTTTATAAGCTAGAAATACCTTATTGAACTGTAAGCCTGTCTCCTGTAGTTTGTAAGTTAGAACATACCTTATCGAACTGTAAGCCTGTCTAATGTAGTTTGTAAGTAAGAAATACCTTAAATCGAACTGTAAGCCTGTCTCCGGTAGCATACAGTAGGACCTTTTGTCCTGATTTCTGCAGAAAATTTCCAAAATAACCACACACCGTCTGGTTTTTGGTACAAGGTCCATCTATACCCATCTCTAATGGAAAAGGTCACATTTGTTTAGTTTCCCACCACAAGGTATTTTTGTATGACATTGATCCCAAGCTGACTTCTTTAAATCTGCAAGACAGTCAGCAGTTACACATGTAGGGATTGTAAGTTAAAATACATGTATACGGTACAAAAACACATGAGACCAATTTGGCCTAACTTCTCTCACACATGTGGCTATCACCAAGTTAAACAGATGGGAGTCAAATGCCTTTTTTTTCCAAAAGTTCACACTGGTCACACTTGTAGGGTTTTCCTCGTTCTCCTCCCATGAGATAACTCAGACCTCAAAGCTGTCCTGTGCTCAC
This sequence comes from Branchiostoma lanceolatum, assembly GCA_035149815.1. Classification (NCBI taxonomy): domain Eukaryota; kingdom Metazoa; phylum Chordata; class Leptocardii; order Amphioxiformes; family Branchiostomatidae; genus Branchiostoma; species Branchiostoma lanceolatum. The sequence continues at coordinate 3,505,329 of CM068871.1, forward strand.
ACTCCCAACACATGTAGATTCTGTAATTAGATGATTTTGTTTAACTCCATGACAGCCTAAAACCCATTTTGGCAGTAGAATAGTCACACTGGTCACACGTGTGTTTTTCACCCATATGAGTTCTCATGTGTGTGGATAAGGTAGCCTTGTGTGCAGCCCTGTACCCACACTCCTCACACATGTAGGGTTTCTCCTCAGTATGAGTTCTCATATATCGGGATAAGTTCGCCTTCTTAGCAGTTCTGTACCCACACTCCCCACACATGCATGGCTTCTCTCCTGTATGAGTTTTCATATGTCGGGATAAGGCAGACCTCTGGGTTGTCCTGTACCCACACTCTCCACACATGTAGGGTTTCTCCTCAGTATGAGTTCTCATGTGAACAGATAAGTCAGACTTGTGAGCAGATCTGTACCCACATTCCCCACACATGTAGGGTTTGTCTCCAGTGTGTTTTAATTGATGTTGGTCCAACGTCGATTTCTTGAGTGCAGAATAGTCACACTGGTCACACTTGTAGGGTTTCTCTCAAGTGTGTTTTAATCGATGTTGGTCCAAAGTGGACTTCAGGGCTGCAGAATAGTCACACTGGTCACACTTGTAGGGTTTCTCTCCTGTATGAGTTCTCATATGTTGGGATAAGGCAGACCTCTGAGTTGTCCTGTACCCACACTCCCCACACATGAAGGGTTTCTCACCAGTGTGCTTTAACTGATGTTTGTCCAAAGTGGTTTTAAGGGCTGCAGAATAGTCACACTGGTCACACTTGAAGGGTTTCTCTCCTGTATGAGTTCTCATGTGTACGGATAAGTTGTACTTCTTAGCAGTCCTGTACTCACACTCCCCACACATGAAGGGTTTCTCACCAGAGCGTTGCAATTGATGGCGGTTCAAATCTGATTTCTGGGTAGCAGAATAGTCACACTGGTCACACTTGTAGGGTTTCTCCCCCGTATGAGTTCTCATATATCTGGATAAGTGACACTTATCATAAGTTTTGTACCCACACTCCCCGCATATGTAGGGTTTCTCACCAGTGTGTTTTACTCGATGTTGGTCCAGGGTCGATTTCTTGGCTGCAGAATAGTCACACTGATCACACTTGTATGGTTTCTCTTCAGTATGAGTTCTCATGTGTATGGATAAATTATACTTCCTAGCAGTTCTGTACCCACACTCCTCACACTTGTAGGGTTTCTCTCCTGTATGAGTTATCATGTGTTGGGATAAGTGAGTCCTCTGTGTTGTCCTGTACCCACACTCCCCACACATGTAGGGTTTCTCACCAGTGTGCTTTAACTGATGTTTGTCCAAAGTGGTTTTTATGGCTGCAGAATAGTCACACTGGTCACACTTGTAGGGTTTCTCTCCTGTATGAGTTCTCATGTGTACGGATAAGTCATACTTCCTAGCGGTTCTGTACCCACACTCACCACACATGTAGGGTTTCTCTCCTGTATGAGTTCTCATATGTTGGGATAAGGTACACATATAAGCTGCCCTGTACCCACACTCCCCACACACGTGGGGTTTCTCACTGGTACGCTCTTGCTCCTTACATCCAGACTTGGAATCAGCCATATCGTTCATCACTTATCTGAAAGATTATCATTTGACAAATTAATCACAATCAGTATTGTGGCAACTACCTATTTGATCTTATAAGTGTTATTGAATCATACAATTTAACGCCATTTAAGGTTACAGTCTATCAAGCAACATGATAGATTTTGGAAACGGTCAGACGTTACCTAATTTACTATCACTGAAATATTGTTGCAGTAGTAACTGGTTACTAGTATTCATACACTGAAAGGTCTGTCACACCTAATTTTCGCAGATCTACTAGCAACTCAACTGTAAGCGTTCTTTACAGTTCTATCTAGTGAGGATGATCCTACAATACTAGAGGAAAGCAGAGGTACCGATAGTGATCATTCTACTCTCTAGCTGGAAATTCCTTATACATCATGAAAGACCTCCCCTGTAGACGAAATCAACAAGGACCTTGTAACAATATAGCGGCCTTCTTCTACAAACTTTCATGTTTTGAAATGAGCTGCAATGTCAGCCATAATTTTTTGGTGTTGGAGTATTGGGGTAGAAATCTGCAGTGTTTCTACTGCCACTTACGTCAGACAAAGAATGTTTGCCAAACTCTCGCCCCCCTCCCCATGAGATCAGACTTCAAACGTCGGTCCTAGGCCGAACGATAGCATTGTTTGGGACGGAATAAGTCAGGCGGGCATAACGTCTCATGCTCTACCTTACTTTCCCTCGTCTTTAGTACTCACCAAAACACGACAAGTGGATCAAATCGCTGGAAAAAACTGACCGTCGCGTCGCGTTCCGTCCTTTCCTGCCGCAGACTCAGTGACCCGTATGGAGGTCAGTTGGGGTCAACAGGGGTCACAACATGTGCCTGATTACCCACTGAAAGTGACGTATGTTCGTCATTCAAGTCTATATCTCGTCGTCCTGACTTTGAAAAGCGATTCCATCGTTTTGCAAACTCAAGTTTTCTCCGTTAATTTGTTATTTAGAACTTTGATCAAGGAGATTATATTTTGAGCCAGAAAACTACTAAGGGGCAACCAAGAAGTGGAAAAATTGGCCAGGTGGTCCTTGTGTACAGGTGGTCACTTGTATAGGTTTACCCGTATAAATACGATACATTTCACTCTTACAGCTCACAAGAAATCAGACAGTCCAAGTCCAATTTGTCTGTTCTTTAATGATGTTGATATGGTGCACACCATCTTTCAAACTGGTGACAAACTAAAAAAACAGGGAACATACATTCGTATTTATTTGCATCACATATCCCCACAAACCCTTGCTTTACATATCCCTATATCTCAAGTTTGCAGTGTTGCAGTTCATCTATAAATAACTGCATTCTAGTTAACACATAGCCATTTGCTGCAACTGATATTTGGTCCCAATTTATCGTTAGCCAACACAGCTGAACTTCCATGTCAAAATAAAAAATGTTACACAAATTAAAGCCTTCTCAATCATCCACTTTGCAGTGTGATACATCCTCTTTACAAGAAACCTCTACTGTTGTTCTATATAAGGGAGATACGCATTATGTTCAAATATGTGCAGTAGGTACGCATAGTATACAGTAAGACGTGTTTAATTGTACAAACATTACCACACATACACTACAGGTCCACCCGTACTGTTGAAAAGGTCATATTTGTTACGTTTCCCAACAGTTTTTTCGTATAACATTGATCCAAAGCTGACTTCTCCATATTTGCAAGACAGTAAGTAGTCACGCTTGTAGCGATTGTAATTTAACACATATGCCACAGAAACATGTGAGACTAACTTGGCCTTACTATCCCCACACAAGTGGTTCTCACCAATGTGTTTTCGAAGAGGAGAATCCAAAGCCCTTTTTTTAAAGATAAGTCACACTGGTAACACTTGTAGAGTTTTCCACCAATATGTATGAGTTCTCATACTAAGTATGTTGGGATAAGTCAGACCTCAAAGCTGCCCTGTACCCACACATGTAGAGTTTTGTCACAAGACGATTGTGCTTTAATAGAAAAATAAGATGGCAGTCCAAACCCAATTTCTAAGGAGAATAAGTCACACTTGTAAGTTGCATTTTCCACCCATATGAGTTCTCATGTGTATGCATAAGGCAGACTTGTTAGCAGTTCTGGGCCCACACTCCTCACACTTGTAAGGTTTCTCTCCAGGGTGTTTTGCTCGATGGCGGTTCAAATTTGACTTCATGGCTGCAGAATACTATTATAGTCACCCTGGTCACACTTGTAGAATTTCTGTTCAGTATGAGTTTTCATATGTCTGGATAAGTGAGACTTATGAGCAGTTCTGTACCAACACTCCCCACACATGTAGGGTTTCTCACCAGTGTGTTTTACTTGATGTTGGTCCAAGGTGGATTTCTGGGCTGCAGAATAGTCACACTGTTCACACTTGTAGGTTTTTTCTCCTGTATGAGTCCTCATATGTTGGGATAAGTTAGACTTCCTAGCTGTCCTGTATCCACACTCTCCACACATGTAGGGTTTCTCTCCTGTATGAGTTCTCATGTGTTGGGATAAGTGAGACCTCTGCGTTGTCCTGTACCCACATTCCCCACACATATAGGGTTTCTCACCAGTGTGTATCACTTGATGTTGGTCCAAAGTTGATTTCCGGGCTGCAGAATAGTCACACTGGTCACACTTGAAGGGTTTATCTCCTGTATGAGTTCTCATATGACAGGATAAGGCAGACCTTTGAGTTGTCCTGTACCCACACTCCCTACACATGTAGGGCTTCTCCCCAGTGTGTTTTAGTCGATGTTGGTCCAAACTTGATTTCCGGGCTGCAGAATAGTCACACTGGTCACACTTGTAGGTTTTTTCTCCTGTATGAGTCCTCATATGTTGGGATAAGTTAGACTTCCTAGCTGTCCTGTATCCACACTCTCCACACATGTAGGGTTTCTCTCCTGTATGAGTTCTCATGTGTTGGGATAAGTGAGACCTCTGCGTTGTCCTGTACCCACATTCCCCACACATATAGGGTTTCTCACCAGTGTGTATCACTTGATGTTGGTCCAAACTTGATTTCCGGGCTGCAGAATAGTCACACTGGTCACACTTGAAGGGTTTCTCTCCTGTATGAATCCTCATATGTCGGGATAAGTCAGACCTCTTAGTTGCCCTGTACCCACACTCCCCGCACATGTGGGGCTTCTCACTGGTACGCTTTTGCTCCTGACATCCAGATTCGGAATCAGCCATATTGTTCATCACTTATCTGAAAGATTATCATTTGATAGATTAATCACAATCAGTATACATTTGTGGCAATCAGCTACTAGTAGTTGCCCTTTTAAGTATTTTTGAATACAATGGAACATCATGCAAGGTAACAGTTTATAAATGATAAAGTAACTGGATAGATTTTGGAAAGGTTCAGTTGCTCCCCAATTTACTATCACTGAAATATCAATGCAGTAGTAGTTAACCGTTATACGTATAAAGTTGTATACTAAAATGAATGAAAAACATACCTTGGACTTGTTATATCCTTGGCCTTGTACTGGATTGTATCACTGCACCCCACAGCAACTCCTGACACTGTATAAAAGTACAACGTCCTTTGTGAATTCATGGAGAGGGGAAGGTACTAGTACAATGACACCAAATGCTGCTAGAGGTACTTAGTGCCTGTATGTGTATTCATATACTAGTAGCCGGTATAACCGTCCTTCGGCATTACTCACAAGGTTCGCAGGCATGCAACTGGTTACTAGTATATATACACTGAAAGGCCTGTCACACCTAATTTTCGCAGATCTACTCGTAACTTTTAAGCGTACTTTAAAGCTATCTAGTGAGAATGATTCTTCAGTATAAGAGGAAAGCAGAGGTACTGATAGTGATCATTCTAGCTGGAAATTCATCCTAAAATCATTGATCATCATTGATCATCATAATGAGAGACCTCTCCCGATGAAGACGAAATCAACAAGGACCTTGTAAACAATATGGCGGCCTTCTTCTATAAACATTCTTGTTTTGAAATGAGCTACAACCTCAGGCATAACTTTTAGGTGTTGGAGTATTTGGCAGAAATCTGCACTGTTTCTACTGCAACTTACGTCGGACAAAGAATGTTTGTCAAACTCTCGCCCCCCTCCCCATGAAATCAGACTTGAAACGTCGGTCATAGGTCGATAGCATTGTTTGGGACGGAGTAAGTCGGACATTAAGTTATATTCTCTACCTTACTTTCCCCCGTCTTTACTACTCACCAAAACACGACAAGTAGATCAAATCGCTGGAAAAACCTGACCGTCGCGTCGCGTTTCTTTCCTGCCGGACTAAGTGACCCGTATAGAGGTCACTTGGGGTCAACAGGGGTCACAACATATGCCTGATCACCCACTGAAGGTGACGTATGTTCGCTATGTCAATGCAGTCCTGTCAGGTCTACGTTGTATATCTAGTCGTCGTGACTTCAGAAACAAATCGTAAGTGGTACTCAATCGGGAAATTGGTATAGGGGCAGCCACTAAAAGTGATGAAAATCTATATTCAATAATCTTTGTTTTTCAATATGTAATACAGAGATACACAATTTAGAGTAGAGTAGAGTAGAGTAGAGTAGATCCTTTCGGCCATGTAGGAAGGTCATATTCCTAGAAGTTATGTTTACAGCAGGATGTACATTTAGCGTTGCCATGAAGAATCTGCAAAAGAGGGCCTTAAGAGCTATGTATAACATCAGAAGATCTCTTGGAGAAACTAGATCTTCTGTATCACTACATTGTTAACTGTTTGACACCTGTATTATACCGATATTTTGGGTGGATGTTAAGTCTGGTTCAATAGTAATATTAAACTCATAAAAAAACAAAGACATCCCAAGTGAAGTTTGTCAATTCTTTAATGATGTTAACATGATGTACACCATCTTTCACTGGTGACAAACCGAAAATGGACAGGGAACATACATTTGTCTTTGTATCACGTATCATTGTGTTCATATCCCCACCAGCCCTAGCCATATATACCCCTGTATCGCAAGTTCGCAGTGTTGCAGTTCATCTATACATAACTGCATTCTAGTTAACACATAGCCATTTGTTTGAACTGGTATCTTCTTTAGTCCCAATTTATCGTTACCCAACACATATGAACTTTCATGTTAAAATAAAAACAGAAATGTTAAACAAATTACATGTACTAGACTTCTCAATCATACACTTTGCAATGTGATACATCCTCTATGAAAGAAACCTCCACTGTTTTTCCATATATGCATTAACACATAGCCTTTTGATGCAACTGATATCTTATTAAGTGCCAATTTATCGTTACCTAACACAGCTGAACTTTCATGATAACATAAAAGCAAAAATGTTAAACAAATTACTAGACTTATCAATCATACACTTTGCAATGTGATACATCCTCTTTACAAGAAACCTCCATTGTTGTTCGATATAAGGGAAGTACGCATTATGTACAAATATGTGCAGTAGGTACCATAGTATACAGTAAGACCTGTTTAATTGTCCAAACATTACCACACATACATGTAGGGTACAGGTCCATCCATACTATTGGAAAAGGTCACATTTGTTATGTTTCCCAACAGTGTCTTTTTGCATGACATTGATCAAAAGCTGACTTCTCCAAAGCTGCAAGACAGTCACTTGTAGGGATTGTAAGTTAACATATATGTTACAGAAACAAGTGAGACCAACTTGGCCTGACTACCCTCACACATGTGGTTATCAACGGTGTGTCTTTACCAGATGGGAGTGAAAAGCCTTTTTTTTCACAAAGTTCACACTGGTCACACTTGTACTAGTAGGGTTTTCTTCCCATGAGATAGCTCAGACCTCAAAGCTGTCCTGTACCCTGTAGTTCTCACAAATGTGTTTTGCCAGAGGAGAATCCAACGCCCTTTTTTAAGATAGTCACACTGGTCACGCTTGTAGGGTTTCCTCCCATATGAGTTCTCATATGTCGGGATAAGTCAGACCTAAAAGCTGCCCTGACCCACACATGTAGAGTTTTGCCACAAGACGATTGTGTTTTAATCGATGGCAGTCCCAAACTATTTTTTCCCGTAGAGTATGTCACACTTGTAAGTTCTATTTTCTACCCATAGAAGATCTCATGTGTATGGATACGTTAGACTTCTTAGCAGTTCTGTGCCCACAGTGAGTTTTAGAATAGTCATATTGGACACACTTGTAGGGTTTCTCTCCTGTATGAGTTCTCATATGTTTGGATAAGTTAGACTTATTAGAAGTTCTGTACTCACACTCCCCACACATGTAGGGTTTCTCTCCAGTGTGGTTTAGTTGATGTTGATCCAAATAGGACTTCCGGGCTGCAGAATAGTCACACTGGTCACACTTGTAGGGTTTCTCTCCTGTATGAGTCCTCATATGTCTAGATAAGGCAAACCTCTGAGTTGTCCTATACCCACACTCACCACACATGTAGGGCTTCTCTCCAGAATGTTTTAATTGATGTTGGTCCAAAGAAGATTTCTGGGCTGCAGAATAGTCACACTGATCACACTTATAGCGCTTCTCTCCTGTGTGAGTTCTCATGTGTACGGATAAGTTGTACTTCTTAGCTGTCCTGTACCCACACTCCCCACACATGTAGGGTTTCTCTCCAGAATGTTTTAATTGATGTTGTTCCAAAGTGGATTTCAGGGCTGCAGAATAGTCACACTGGTCACACTTGTAGGGTTTCTCTCCTGTATGAGTTCTCCTATGTTGGGATAAGTTAGACCTATAAGCTGTCCTGTACCCACACTCCCCGCACATGTAGGGTTTCTCACTGGTATGCTCTTGCTCCTGACATCCAGATTCGGAATCAGCCATATTGTTCATCATTTATCTGAAAGATTATCATTTGACAAATAAATCACAATCAGTATAAATTAATGGCAATTATCTATTCGTCCTTTTAAGTAGTCTTTTCGGCAATGCAACGTCATGCAAGGTAACAATTTTTTAAAGCAACTGGATGGATTTTGGAAATGGTCAGACGTCACTGAAATATTGAGTAGTTATGTATGTAACGTTATATATAAATAGCATACCTTGGAGTCTAACTTGTTATATCCTTGGCCTTGTACAGGATTGTATCACTACACCCCACAGCAACTCCTGACACTGTATAAAAGTACAACGTCCTTTGTGAAATCATGGAGAGGGGAAGGTACTAGTACAATGACACCAAATGTTGCTACAGGTATTAAGTACCTGTGTCTGTATTCATATACTAGTAGCCTGTATAACCGTCCTTCGGCATAACTCATCAGCTTCGCAGGCATGCACCTGGTTACTAGTATATAAGTTAGTTCACGGTTGCTACTACGCATGTGCAGTGTCGAAAGTGAAGGCCCCCAAGCCCCCGGCTTGCAAACAGTGCTTGTCTCAACATTGTCTTGATTAGCATAACAACGCTCCGACGGGTTTTGTTTACGTCTCGGGGGCCTTCACCTTTGACACTGCACATGCGTAGTAGCAACCGTGAACTAGCTTATAGGATCCTTATACTGTATACACTGAAAGGACTGACACACCTAACTTTCGCAGATCTACAAGTAACTGTAAGCGTTCTTTAAAGCTATCTATCGAGGATACTCCTACAGTATCACAGGAAAACAGAGGTACTTATAGTGATCACTCTAGCCATGCTAGCTGGAAATTCCTCATAAATTATGAGAAACCTCTCGTGAAGACGAAATCAACAAGGACCTTGTAAACAATATGGCGGCCTTCTTCTATACACATTCATGTTTAGAAATGAGCTACAACCTCAAGCATAATATTTAGGTGTTGGAGTATTGGGGTAGAAATCTGCAGTGTTTCTACTGCCACTTACGTCAGACAAAGAATGTTTGTCAAACTCTGGCCCCCCTCCCCATAAGATCAGACTTCAAATGTCGGTCTTAGGCCGAACGATAGCATTGTTTGGGACGGAATAAGTCGGGCGGACATTAAGTCACATTCTCTACCTTACTTTCCCCGTCTTTAGCACTCACCAAAACACGACAAGTGGATCAAATCGCTGGATAAACCTGACCGTCGCGTCGCGTTCCTTTCCTGTCGTAGATTCCATCAGTGAGCCGTATGGAGGTCAGTTGGGGTCAACAGGGGTCACAACATGTACCTGATTACCCACTGAAGGTGACGTATGTTCGCCATGCCAATTCAGTCATGTCAGATCTAGTCGTTGTGAGTTTGAGAAACAAATCAAATATAAAACCTCATTGGTAGTACTCAACAAATTCAGTTCTGAACTTCCAATCCTGACGTAGCTTCGGTCCTGGAATTCTTGTGCGGAACTTTCTTCCGTATCGGCGCCATTTTATCCAAAGGCCGTACTCGGCGCCCAGTACTTTGTAAGAATCCGTTACTTTGTATATTTGCCTCAATCTAGAAATTAGCATAAGAGCTATGTATAATATCAGAAGATCTCTTGGAGAAACTATATCTTCTGTATCACTACATTGTTAACTGTTTGACACATGTATAATACCGATATTATTGTATGGATCTTAAGTCTGGTGCAATAATAATATTTAACTCATAAGAAATCAAAGACATACCAAGTCAAATTTGTCTATTCGTTAATGATGATAACATGATGCCAACCCATCTTTTATAGGTGAAAAACATAATGCCCACTGATATCTTTAGTCCCAATTTATCGCTAACCAACATAGCTGAGCTTCCATGTTAAAAATTAAAGATATTTTTCACCATCTTATCCAAAATGTCAAACAAATCGTTAGACTTCTCAACCATACACTTTGCAATGTGATACATCCTCTGTAGAAAACCTCTACTGTTGTTCCATTTAAGGGACCAGAAATACACATAATTCACAAATACTAATATGTGCAGTAGGTATCATAGTATACAGTAAGACCCGTTTTCTGCAGAAAAGGCCCCAAATAACCACATATAAGACCTGTTTTCTGCAGAATCACCCTAACATCACCACACACACTCTGGTTTTTGGTACAAAGCCCATCTGTACCCTTCTCTATTGAAAAGGTCAGATTTGTTAAGTTTCCCACCAGTGTCTTACTGTATGACATTGATCCAAAGCTGACTTCTCTAAAGCTGCAAGACAGTCAGTAGTCACACATGTAGGTATTACAAGTGAACATTTTTGCCACAGAAACAAGTGAGACTAACTTGGCCTGACTATCCTCACACATGTGGTTCTCACCAATGTGCTTTGCCAGAGGAGAATCCAAAGAGTTTTTTCTGGAAAGTCATACTGGTCACATTTGAAGGGTTTCGTCTCATATGAGTTCTTATAAGTTGGGATAAGTCAGACCTCAAAGCTGTCCTGTACCCACACATATCTAGGGGTTTGTAACAGCATGTACCAGCATTTCTGTACCCACTCTACAGTAGGGTTTCTCACCAGTTTGGGTTCTCGAATGTTGTATTATTTACCTGCCCTGTACCCACACTCCCCAAAAAACACATGAAGGGTTCTCACCAGTGTGGTTTGCTCGATGGCTGTTCAATATAAATTTCTGTGCTGCAGAAAAATCACACTGGTCACACTTGTAGCGTTTCTCTCTTGTATGAGTTCTCATGTGTATGGATAAGTGAGACCTCTGAGTTGTCCTGTACCCACACTCCCCACACTTAGGATTTTTCACCAGTGTGTTTTACTCGATGTTGGTCCAAAGTCGATTTCTGTGCTGCAGAATAGTCACACTGGTCACACTTGAAGGGTTTATCTCCTGTATGGGTTCTCATATGTCTGGATAAGTGAGGCTTCTGAGCTGCCCTGTACCCACACTGCCCACACATGTAGGGCTTCTCTTCAGTATGAGTTCTCATATGTCTGGATAAGCTTGACTTTAAAGAAGTTCTGTACCCACACTCACCACACATGAAGGGTTTCTCACCAGTGTGTATTACTCGATGTTGGTCCAAAGTCGATTTCTGTGCTGTAGAATAGTCGCACTGGTCACATTTGTAGGGCTTCTCTCCAGTATGAGTTCTCATATGTCTGGATAAGTGAGACTTCTGAACTGCCCTGTACCCACACTCCCCACACATGTAAGGTTTCTCATCGGTGTGTTTTACGTGATGACGGTTCAAATCTGATTTCCCGGCTGCAGAATAGTCACACTGGTCACACTTGTAGGGTTTCTCTCCTGTATGGGATCTCATATGTCTGGATAAGTGAGGCTTCTGAGCTGCCATGTACCCACACTGCCCACACATGTAGGGCTTCTCTTCAGTATGAGTTCTCATATGTCTGGATAAGCTAGACCGATCAGCAGTTCTATACCCACACTCCCCACACTTGTAGGGCTTCTCTTCAGTATGAGTTATCATATGTCTGGATATGTTAGACCTGTCAGCTGTCCTGTACCCACACTCTCCACACATGTAGGGTTTCTCCCCAGTGTGTTTTACTCGATGTTGGTCCAAAGTCGATTTCCGGGCTGCTGAATAGTCACACTGGTCACACTTGTAGGGCTTCTCTCCTGTATGAGTTCTCATATGTTGGGATAAGACAGACCTCTGAGTTGTCCTGTACCCACACTCCCCACACATGTAGGGTTTCTCTCCTGTATGAGTTCTCTCGTGTATGGATAAGTTAGACTTGTTAGCAGTTC